>JALHAQ010000049.1:0-600000 GCA_023838395.1 Holcopasites calliopsidis
TCTACTGTATTAGCGACAGCTATGGGACAATTAGGGTAAACACATTCTTCTTTGCTTTTGGATAGTAGGTGCTACGGATGATGCCAGTTGTACCCGAATATCTTTGTTATAAACATGAAAATTACCGGAGGCAACATTTCAACAAAGATATTCGGGTACAACTGGTTCTATCAATCAAATTTCGCTCCTCCTACGCGATAAATGACGGTCTCGGGGTCCCGATTTACCGTCACTTATAGAGAATCTACTGTATTAGCGACAGCTATGGGACAATTAGGGTAAACACATTCTTCTTTGCTTTTGGATAGTAGGTGCTACGGATGATGCCAGTTGTACCCGAATATCTTTGTTATAAACATGAAAATTACCGAAGGCAACATTTCAACAAAGATATTCGGGTACAACTGGTTCTATCAATCAAATTTCGCTCTTCCTACGCGATAAATGACGGTCTCGGGGTCCCGATTTATCGTCACTTATAGAGTATCTACTGTATTAGCGACAGCTATGGGACAATTAGGGTAAACACATTATTCTTTGCTTTTGGATAGTAGGTGCTACGGATGATGCCAGTTGTACCCGAATATCTTTGTCATAAACATGAAAATTGCCGGGGGCAACATTTCCAGCAGGAGGCCATAATAGCAGCCCTTCCTCCACTTCCGATGACTCGAAAAAGGAAATGCACCAAAGCTCCTGTAGCAAGCTCCAATAAGTAAAGTAAAAAAACAAGCCGAGCAACCTTTATCAGCCTGTAACAGCAACGTTTTTCCAATTCAATGGCAAAACCACCGTGAGCTTTCAGCTTGACTATTTCAATGGCGACTGGGAAGGGGAACCACGTGTCTCCGCCCGTATTTCTCGAAGCAGAAGAACGAGCGAAAACGATACGGTTCCGTTCGTCCGTAGGGAAATTGTCGTGAAATCGGGAGCGGAAAACGTGCGGAATGTCGACGGACGCGGATCCGTAGCGTGGGCATTTTCGTGGCGGGGAAGTAGGGCGTGACTGTGGATGACGAGCGAACTGATTTTCCACCGAAAATCACTGTCGACCCAATTCCGAAATGTTGCGAGCCAAAACCTTGTGTAATATTCAGCATACTTTCCCGCTTCGCACGCAGAACCGTGGGTTCGTGGTTGTAACGAGAATCTTTGCAATTAACGGGCGCGTTAATATGACTTGCTGCGACGATGAATCATTCGCCTTCGTTACGAGGATAATTCCGTGCCGTATCGAGAATCGGTCTATGTTTCATCGTCAGAGAAAGGTAGAGAGAGAGAGAGGTAGAGAGAGAGAGAGAGAGAGAGAGGTGGGGGTTGTTTGCTGTCGCATTGAACCGCATATGCTCGCATGTAGGGTGAGTTACAAATATTACTTCAGCATCGAAACAGCTTTGTCTTGGGACAATTGCTAATTGCTAATTACTGATCCTAGGGACATTCACTCGATGTTTCTATCCTGGCATCGTTGCATTACACTAACATCATCTCTTCTATTCTATTTATTTTTTTATTCCACTGCTGAGAATCTTTCAGCCCTTCGATGCTCGTAGTTGGTAACAGTGATAATGTTAATAATTAGAATACATGTAGACGATGCTTGAAGGCTTTATACATTTGCCAATAGGAATTGTAGTATTAATCATAATCTATTATTGCTGAAATTATAAAATTAAATGGCTCAGTTACTTCCGCGAGTGAAAAGGGACGGATAATGGCGCAACGCTGTTTGCGAAACAAAGGGCAAGATGGAATGGATGAGCGAAAGGGCTGGAGGATCTTAAGGGGACTGTTTGTAATTAAATATTCAGTGGAGCGACGCTTTGCCTGTGGCAGCCCTTTCCTGCTGGGAAACAAAGGGAGAGAAACTCGAGACTGCTCTACCGGCCACTGATAGCATTTTTCGCGAGTTCGTGCAGGGGAGCATTGTGAATAGTTCAAAAGCGTATCGACTTATCGAAATAGTGTAAAATAAAACTGCGGCGGACCGTTGGATCTTCGTTTCATTTCGTACAGTTGAGCAGGCACATCGAAAGGTAAGAAGGAAACATTTCATGAGATTTTATTAACTTCGCTTGAGAGTTGCATTCGTTAAAGTAGTTCCACGTAACAAGATGGGAGTTCCGGGGTAATTATATCTAGAATGATAAGGAAGTTATATCAGTAATTTAATTGGGCTTTCCTCTTTTGGAATTGGCGCGAATAACTTTCTTTGAACACGGGTGTCGCACTCTTTCGCTGTCGATCGATATTCGGTCAGTCACCTACTGATTCTATTTATTCTTCTTCTTTCTATCTGGAAGTTCCTTCGAGGACCCTGTGCATGCAAATGATTTCTCATTGATGGTGAAAGCACTCTGGAATATCTCTCGAGTCTCGCGGGAACGAATTGGAAGAAGAAATAGTACCTTTCATATTCGCCTTCCGATTTCTCTCGGCTATAAGCTTAATGCACTAAGTTAATTAATTTGACAAGAACCATTGAAAATAATAATTTAGATATGATCTAACGTATCATTCCCATCAACGTATCTCCGCTCTTCCACTGTCCTCTATCATTTCTCCACCCCTCCGATCTACCCACCCCATACGGTTCACTCGAAAGCCAAGCGTATCATTAACCCCGCACCATAAAACCATTACGCGTCGTATCGAGCTCAATCAACCATGATTCATCATCCCCTTTAATTCCCGCCCCGGTTCCCACGGGCTTTTTATCACGACCGGTCCGTCGTCGGGTGTTTAATCGATCCCGGCGACAAATCCGCGCGGGTCCGCAAAGTTTCGCCGCGCGTTTCCGCGCGGGCGATTCCGCAGCCCGAGCGGTCTCACGATTCTCCCACGGTTCGTCGACCAAACGGATCCGCTTCGTCGACGATTTCTCCCCGGCGCGGCGTAATTAAAACGAACGGTTAATTAGCCGCGCGAACGCAAAGGCGTGCCAAGGCACGTGCATGCGCGATCTTCCCGTGAAATCGAGGCCCAGTCGCCGCGTCGCGCCGGCCTGTCTGGCCTCTCCAGACGGGCTTCGGCTAGACTTTTCAAGCCGCGGTCCGCTCTGCGCGCCCGTTCCGGCCGAACGTCAAAAGAGCAGAGGTCATTTTGCGCGTGGCTGACGCGTGTCCCCGTTGCGTCGTCGCCGACGACGTGCGCACTTGTTGAACCTTCGTCCGTCGAATTTGGTACAAGCTTTCGACGCTCGGCCTCTGCGCTTTGCTGCTCGCTTTGATGGGGACCGAGCTAGGGCTGGACGATTGAGGGTTCGTCAACGCTGGATTCTTTGGCTTTTGCGGTTGGGAATATGCGGTATCGATGCGTTGGAATTCTGAAGGGAGAATTTGGATTTTTATGGGATTCAGATTATGTGGAGCAGATGGTTCAAATATGGGGCTGGGGTCTAAATATGGATCGGTTGAAGTTTCGGATCATATTAGGTGGTCCACTTTAGTGAGAGAAGTTCCGGTTTTAAGGAAACATAAAAAGCGACTGGAACATAAGTGCAGCTACAGTAAGACCCACAAAGAAGGAACTGGCTCGGGGCCGGCCAGTTCTTTGTAACGGGGGAGTCGACTATTCGGTATAACTTTAATCTTGAAAGGGCCGTGAGCGAGCATGGTTCACGAGTGACGGGCTCGAGATAGCGGTCAACCATAAAGACTTCCGTCGAGGTGAAATGTTATGCTTTAGTGGATAGAGTATGGCATGCCCTCTCATTTTAACACTAGGGGATTCCGGAGCAGGTAGAATCGTATGAATGAAGCACACACCTATTTACTAATTCCGTGTCACACACGCTCTTCTTCTTTGACATTTATTTGAATAATTAGGGAAATCGAGTTATCAGATGCGAGGAAACACCCGCGATATAACAGTTCTCGCGTACATAACGTGGTAGGAAGTGAGGAAGCGTTACATTTTCTATCCATCTACTAAAAAACGTCACTGTTCACTCGACCGTAAAGATTCACGACTTCACGCCTCTCTCTCGTTCTCCGATTTCTCGTTCAGTGCGGAGACTTCAAACAAGGAAGTGGGGATAGCGATCTTCTTCTTTCGAAGGCGAAACCAGTTCCTTCTTTGCGGGGCTTAGTGTATTATGACCCTCGCGCGACCTCGAGTATGACAAATTCGTAAAACTTGGATTACTGATGTACATGGTGAAAGAACCGTGATTAGATGATTAATGAGGGAAAATTTATTTTAAAATATCGATGAAAACAGTGCGACACGAAGATGCTGAAAGGATGAGCTATGTTTCCTTCCTTGCTTAACATTATATGACGCGAATGCATTGAAGTGAAATTCTGAACTGATTGTAGCAAACGAAGGGAGAAACTAATGTATCAGTGCTTGCAACTTAACTCGATGAACAGTGTTGACACAGGCTACAGGAATTGTGTTCACTAACATTCAGCAAGGAAGGAAACATAAGGAAGACCTGATATTAGTTCATCCTTTCGGAATCTTCATGATGCACTGTTTTCATCAGCATTTGAAAATAAATTTTCCCTCATTTGCACCAATAAACCAAGTTTTATGAATTGTTCGTACTCAAGGTCACATGAAGGTCACAATATCATAGGTCGTTGGACTCGCCTTGACATTTGCTGTCACATAGCCATATAAAAAAGATGTAGTCCCATTCATGAAAATTTCGATAGTTTTGAAAACTAAAATAAATTACCTTGGGAAAATTTGTTTGCCCACAATTACGTTCGCCCCTTCGAACCAAATATTCTTTTCCTTTGACGTTTCTCCCTATCGTAAAAGATGAACGTGATATTTGGGATGCTCAAGTTAGGTAGGATACCCTGTATAATTATTATGTCATCTTTTGAAAGCGAAACCAGTTCTTTCTTTGCGGGGCTCACTCTATTATTGTAGGCAGGGAACGTCACGGCAGTATTTTCTATCTAGCTGAATTGTTTAATGGCAAAAGCTCCTTTAACGGTATTTCAGTATCGACGCTCTCTTTCGCTTGAAATGTACAAATTAATGCAGTATCCAAAAGGCATCGCAATTATGATAGCTCGACATCGATATTCGACGCAGCAAGTTTTCAGTTTTTACCCATTCATATTCAGCATTCATGTAGCATTCAGCATTCAGTAAGCAAAGAAGTGGAGATAGCGATTTCCTTCTTTTGAAGGCGAAACCAGTTACTTCTTTGCGGGGCTTACTGTGTATCCTCTTCATTATTGACTAATCTATTGTTAACTTATACCTACTTACTTTATACAGGAGGCGGTTCAAACATGAGTTATTTAGCTGAAGTTTAGGATCATAGTGGCAATAATAAGAAACTACGATTCAAGAACGAAAGAAAGCTGAGGGAAGCAGATAATGGTTACAAACGGCCAAATTTCAAGCTCCTTGTCGATCCGTTAGTTACCCGGTCTGCCAGCGCGTCCAAAGACACGAGATCGATCTGGTTGCAGAAACAAACCAGTCGACGGCTACGCGGATCAGTCATGAAACCGCAGCGACTGCCATCCGTGCTTGGAGAATATTTTTCCCACTAACGAACGATGTAAATATAAATCTGGAACAGCAGAATTTGTTTCGAGGCGTTCAGAAATAGTTGCAATAAATAAAAACGCAGTTTTTTGTTTTTCTTCAAATTAATCTTCGAAGCAGTTATTCCCCGAACTCGACCAACAACTGTCGGCTATTATCCCTCGTTCAGATATAATTCCACGTTCTGTTCTCGATCGATTCTCATCAGGCTGCGTATTCCGCATGTGCAACTCACGCATGTGTATGCGCAAAGTGCCGGAGAACGAGTTAAAATCCTTCGGTCAGCTATTGCAATGAAAAGTTTCAGAAAACAGCGACCTTGCTTTCAAAATGTTATTCCTCTCCTTATTTTCTACAAAAATAATGCTCATTTCGGCCCTGTTGCATTTATCTCACAAACGCGAGCCCCTAATGAAACTCAACGGTAGAGAAAGTGGTCTTGAATATGGTCTACCACTTTTATTTCAGACGTTATTGTCAAACCGGTTGAAGATTTTCAAAATGTAACGCTACAGTAAATATCAAGAACATGTGTGCTACGCAACATGTTGTTCAAGCAAACTAAACGAAGATCGTGTCTGTTATAAATAAACTGCGGATTTTTATGCGTTTACAAGAAATTTAAAAGTGCAAAATTGCACAGAATGCACGCAGTATAAAGAAAGGATGCAAAATATCCAAATTAGAGTGCCCTTTATGAGACCTTGTAAGTCTAAATGATTTTCTACCGAAGTTCTACACTTTTTGTATTAACTTCTCTAAAAATATGAATTTGCATAAAGATCCGCAGAATAGTTATAAATTATGTACCTAAAATAAAAGTGAAAATGCTAGTTAAACACGAGTTATAAAAAAGGATGCAAAATATCCAAATTATAGTGCCCTTTATGATACCTGGTAAATGAAATAATCTTCTGCCGAAGTTCTACACTTTTTGTAGTATGTTCTCTAAAAATATGAATTTGCATAAGGATCCGCCGTCTAGTTATAAATTATTTATCTAAAATAAAAGTGAAAATGCTCGTGTTTAACTAGCACTTAGCAAAAGATGAATTTGCATAAAGATCCGCAGTCTAGTTATAAATTATTTATCTAAAATAAAAGTGAAAATGTTCGTGTTTAACTAGCATTTTCACTTTTATTTCAGGTACATAATTTATAACTAGACCGTGGATCTTTATGCAAATTCACATTTTTACACTAGGTTTATGGGACCCGTCAATTTGACGGGTTTTAGATTTCATGTTTAAAGTTATAGGAGATCATAAACATTCTTTTCATCCAGCTTATATTAACTTTAATTGATACAATAATATCTACACACATCCTACTTCATTTCTCCCGAGAATTTCATAGTTTCAGACCTCTGTAAATGACATACCTGCTTTTTTTTAAACATTGCCATGAATAGGTACACAAAAAGGTCCGTAAACTTAGTGCTAAAAGTGTGGCCTGAATATGGGCGCTGCCCTTCAAATAATCTAAAGGGAAAGTTAAAAGCTGCATACTGTAAACTGAAATATTTGAAAACGTGTTCCATATGACTTCTGGGAAGAGTTCAATGCTGGCAGTCTATTTGCAACAGTTACAAACGTAGATGTATGTCCTTTAACACCTGCGCGTGCTTTGTGTTACCACAGACAACACTCTAACAGCGTTACACCCAAAGTTCTTCTTCAAGCCTTCAGAGAAAAGTCCTTTGCAAAATATGTAACTCGAATCCCCCCCTTCTGGGTACTTTCCCTGATGAATTCCATCCTGTAGCCCATATTTAAACCACTCGTTCAGGGATGCTTAGAACGGTGCTAGTCATTGCTATGCGATTCTGTCTATTAAACAATTTATGGTAAAAAAAGCTTGTGACGTCAGGAATGTAGTGCTCTTAACAGATTAGCTCTTAGTTCAACAGATTATTATTAAGAAGATGAAACAAACATGCCTGTCAAATCTTTGATGTAAAACAAGTCAAACGACACATTTTATAATACATTACGTTAACAAAGCAAATACAAGCCGGTGTCTTTTTCTTTTAGTTTCTTTTGTTTCTTGAACCGTAGTTTCTTATTATCGCCACTATGGTGGAGCAGCGGCACGATCTTAAACTTCAACTAAATAGCTCGTATTTGAACCATCTCCTCTATAAAATAAGTAGGTATAAGTCAACAATGGATTAGTCAATAATGAAGAGGATAGCTGCATTATTTTCCAGTCATTTCTTGTGTTTTCTTAAAATCGGATCTTTCCTTACTAAGGTGGTGCACCTACCGTGACCCTAAACTCCAACTAGCCCGTATTTACATCCTAGCCCCTGTTTGAACCATCTACTCTAATTAACAAGTGGTGAAATAAGTCAAATGACACATTTTACAACACATCACGTTAACAAAACGAATACAAGCCAGTGTTGAACAGTAATTTCTTATTATTGCCACTATGGTGGAGCAGCTGCATGATCTTAAACTTCAGGTAGGTATATATTAACAATTGATTAGTCAATAATGAAGAGAGTACCTGCATTACGTCCGAGTCTCTTTTTATATTTACTTTAAATCCGAACTTTTCTCACGAAGGTGGAGCACCTGAAGCGATCTTGAACTTCGACTATCCCATATTTAGACCCCAGCCCATATTCGAATCATCTCCTCCAATAGCTCTGCGAAGGGTGGAATAGAGTCGTCCGAGTTTTGCTACATTTCGTCGCGCAAGCTGATTACCGCCGTAGCCAAAATTTCCTGCCCGGCTTCTGTGTTTAACCGCCGATCGATATGCCGCCGTTTCCAATAGGACTGTCGACGGTTTCGTTCGAGCGTAGACCGAACGCATCGGTCGTTCGATTCCCTCGTTTCTGGCGGAGGAAAGAAAGCCACCGCCACGATTAACCGGCGACGACGTCGTCGTGGTGACAACACGGGTTCCGGGATTTCGTCCGGTTTCGAAATCCGACGATACTACTCATTTCAGGGGGTAGACGACGTGTCCGAGAGTAGCCCGTTGCTATAGAAACCCACCCCCCCGCGTTTTGGTGTGGGCGCTGCTGGGTGTCAGAGGTTCTCAAAACGCGTGGATTGCACGAGCAAGTGTAACCGAGATCTGTGCTTGGAAGAGGATTCAGAAAAATGAGGAAATGGAAATGTCTTGCTGTAGGGGAGTTGGAGGGAAGTTTCTTTCCTCCAATTTTCTCATGGTCGAAGAAGATAAAGGGGTGGATGCAAGAAAGAAATACGAGGGGAAAGGACTATTCTAGGGATGCTTGGATTTGAATATTTTTCGTTTCGTTAGGAACGAACATGTTTATTGATAGCTTTTCTTTTTGTAGATTCGAAGGTATTATTTATGGATACGTTGCGTTCAGTTATGAGGATTTAGTGTTGCACGAGGATGAGATGTACTGGTAGTTGGAAATATAGAAGAGCAGGATGTAACGCGTTAGCGTGGAGGCCATTGAACCAAGAAACGTATACCCTCGTGATAGGTGTATCTCGGCAGAACAGAGATTCCGTGCTCAGTTCCGTTGTTCCTGTTGGTTCTTCTTGATCTCGTAACTTCTATCGATATGATGTCTTTATCGCTCGCGGAGAGAGCGATATATCATCTCACTTTTTATCGAGGCTTCTCATGTCTATAGCGCCGCCAGAAGAAGATTTGCATCTCTGGCATCGCATAATGCGCTGTGACGAACGTATTAAATAATTTCCATGGCTACAATCACGCGATATAATTTACAATTATAATTGTATAATACGATAATGATAACAATTAATAGCAATAATATTTTTACACACAAGTATAGCAGGGACTTTTTATTTAAAAAGAAAGAGGTCTACGATTTTACACATTTATACATTTGATCAGCATGCCTCGACTCGCGTCTTCCCAATTCATAATCCGATCACCGAGAATCAAACTCCTACCAATTCTTCCCGGGAAAAACGCTTTTCACCGGAACTTCGACGCTCGAAGATATCCAGCGCGCGAACGCCAAAGGGATTTCAGCAGCCGGCTACCCGGGTACTATGAAGTAGGACAAAGTAGTCGAACATCCGGTCGTACCCGGCGTTCCACCGAATTCAATGACCCTCCATCACCATGCATTTCCCTCGATGCAATTTCGAGATGAGCGTGTATGCAGGCGCGATAAGAAGGGCAGACGGTCGGCAGTTTCAAACTATTCCCGTAAAATCCTAGTCGCTTCCGTGAAATAGAGGGTGTCCCAACTAGCTTCAGCATCCCAAATATCTCGCTTACTTTTTGCGATAGGGAAAAATGTCGAAGGAAAAGAATATTTGGTTCGAAGGGGCGAACGTAATGGTGGGCAAGTGAACTTTCTCAAGGTCATTTTCTTCGAGATCTCAAAACCATTGAGGTGTTTTTTTAAAATGGGACTACGTATTTTTGATGTGGCGATATGATAGCTAAGGTCAAAGCGAGTCCTACGATAATGACCTACGATACAGTAAGTGCTGCAAAGAGAGGACTGGCTCGGGATCGGCCAGTTCCTTGTAACGAAGGAGTTGATTACAGTAAACCCCGCAAAGAAGGAACTGGCTCGGGGCCGGTCAGTTCCTCCTAACAAAGGAGTCGACTATTAGGCATGACTTTGTTTTCGAAGGGGTCGTGAGCGAACGCGGTTCATGAGCGAAGGGCTCGAGATAGCGGCCAAATTATATGCGGCTTCCGTCGAGGTGAAATGTTATACTTTAGAGGAAAGGGTATGACATGCCCTCTCATTTTAACGCTAAGCGATTCCGTAGCAGGTAGAATCGTACAAATTGTTGTGCCCCGAGAGGTTCGTTTCGGAACGGGAGCGGGATCTTCGGCTTGGTTGGGTCCGTGAGCGGTTAAAGGATTGGAATCCACCAGGCGATATTCAATAACACTTAGTTTATTGTAGCTTTCTTGAACTGCATAAAATGTAACTTATTGAAACGATGTGTATTTGACAATGGTTGGTTTTCGAGTCCCTTCTCGCATGAGACTTGTCTCTTTTATTATCTACTTCGGGTGTGGCTGAAAAGGTAGGAGAAGTCACGTGGTATCATGTATGTTCGTTTGGTAATATCTTCATCGTGAGACAAAGTGGACTCAGCACGTTCTGTAGAATGTGCACCGTATGGGTTCTGTATAATCTACATATATCTTGGTTCGAGAAAGTTGCATGCTGATTCAACACTCTCAGCTATTCTACGTTATCGGGGCACAACAAAATGAAACGCGCACCTATTCACTAATTCCGTGTCACACGCGCTCTTATTCTTTCACAAGTATTTGAATAATTAGGGAAATCGAGTTATCAGATGCGAGGAAACACCCACGATATAACAGTTCTCGTGTAGATAACACGGCAGGAAGTGAGGAAGCATTACATTTTCTATCCTTCTACTAAAAAACGTCACTGCTTTGAAAACGGCATTGACACGATTCACGACTTCATGCCTCTCTCTCTCTCTCTCTCTCTCTCTCTCTCTCTCTCTCGTTCTCCGATTTCTTGTTCAGCGCGGAGACTTCAAACAAAGAAGTGAGGATAGCGATATTCTTCTTTTGAAGGCGGAACCAGTTCCTTCTTTGCGGGGCTTACTATATTATGACTAGACTCCGGATTTGTATGCATTTCTAGAAAATTTAAAGATGCACAATTAGCCAGATTACACATAATCTGAAAAAATTTACAAAGCATTCAAATTATTATGTTTTTTAAGATATCTAGTAAATAACATGCTATCAAAGTCCAACTTTTTTTACTACATTTTCAAAAATATAAATTTGCATAAAAATCCGATGTCTAATTATGACCCTCGTGCGACTTCGAGTACGAAAAATTCATAAAACTTGGATTATTGGTGTAAATGGTGAAATAACCGTGATTATGTGGTTAATGAGGGAAAATTTATTTTAAAATATCGATGAAAACAGTGCAATACGAAGATTCTGAAAGGATGAGCTATGTTTCCTTCCTTGCTTAACATTATATGACGTGAATGCATTAAAGTGAAATTCTGAACTGATTGTAGCAAATGAAGGGAGAAACTAATGTATCAGTGCTTGCAATTTGACTCGATGAACAGTGTTGACACAGGCTACAGGAATTGTGTTCACTAACATTCAGCAAGGAAGTAAACATAAGGAAGACCTGATATTAGTTCACCCTTTCAGAATCTTCATGATGCACTGTTTTCATCAGCATTTTAAAATAAATTTTCCCTCATTCGCAACAATAAACCAAGTTTTATGAATTGCTCGTACTCAAGGTCACATGAAGGTCACAATATCATAGGTCGTTGGACTCGCCTTGACATTTGCTGTCACATAGCCATATAAAAAAGATGTAGTCCCATTCATGAAAATTTCGATAGTTTTGAAATGTAAAATAACTGACCTTGGGAAAATTTGTTTATCCACTATTACGTTCGCCCCTTCGAAGCAAATATTCTTTTCCTTTGACATTTTTCCCTATCGTAAAAAATGAGCGTGATATTTGAGATACTCAAGTTAGGTAGGATACCCTGTATTAATTATTATGTCATCGACTTTTTAAATTTATTCAAAAAACAGTTCCACAGCCCAGTGTGTCGATAAAAATCTGTTGCTATCAACGAATTATATTTGTTGAACTAAAGTTGTGCATACAATCTTTACTGTAATCAGAAATAAATAATAATTGGCAGATGAGTTATAAATATAAAACGGAGTGTGTTATATTGGCGAGGCAGTTGCCGTTGTTATAATACGAAGCAGGATTGATTCGTCGTGACGTCACAATAAGCCATTTAGAAGATTGGATGATCGAAGGATTTAAAATATTGAGAATGCTTTCTTTCCTCCATCCATGTCGGTTCTCCAATAGAAAAAAAAGAGTTTTCAAGCTTGCCAGGCTTGCTATCTTATCCATATTAAATACTCTTACTTAAATTGTAATTCCAGACACCCTTTACTAAAATGTTGTTTCTTAACTGTTAAAAAGAAGTCTAGTCTTCTAGTCCTGCGATCTCTCCGCCAGTCTCTTTTTCTTTTTTAAGTAGCATTCCAAAATTTACGTTGACATACGATTTCAAATGCGTTTAAGTCATGCACGAAGCATCATCGTTGTCAGGAGTTCGCGATGTTATCCAACAAAGATGCACGCGTGTCCCCGTTGCTGATCCTATCAGTCAGACTCCTGTGCGGGACGTCTCATTACAAGTTAAACACTACAGCTGAAGCAGCTTTGTATGCGTTTACACTCGCGTCACTGGGCTAATATGGGTTAATCAGCAGATCCGTTGCGTCTCCCTGCCATGCACCAGCATAGACTATCGACTAATCGCGCGGTCCGCCGTTTCAACTAGCCTCCGAATTTGCCTGCATCGATTCTCCCTTGCTTCAATTTATTCCACCTACTTTCTTTCCGCCTGATGTTAACTTTCTTCCCAAAATAACGCAGCGAGGCTTCTCCGGGCAATGTGAATCTAATATTGGCCAAGCAGCAGATCCATTGCATCTCCTTCTATGCATCAGCGTCCACTAATCGTGCAGTCTGTCGTTTCAAGCCACCTCTCAATTGCCGGCATTGTTTCTCCCTTGCTTCAATTTATTCCACCTACTTTCTCTCCGCCTGATGCTAACTTTCTTCCCAAAATAACGTAGCGAGGTTTCTCCGGGCAATGTGAATCTAATATTGGCCAAGCAGCAGATCCATTGCATCTCCTTCTATGCATCAGCGTCCACTAATCGTGCAGTCTGTCGTTTCAAGCCACCTCCCAATTGCCTGCATCGTTTCTCCCTTGCTTCAATTTATTCCACCTACTTTCTCTTCGCCTGATGTTAACTTTCTTCCCAAAATAACGCAGCAAGGTTTCTCTGGGCAATGTGCATCTAATATTGGCTAAGCAGCAGATCCATTGCATCTCCTTCTATGCATCAGCAACCACTAATCGTGCGGTCTGTCGTTTCAAGCCACGTCTCAATTGCCTGCATCGATTCTCCCTTGCTTAAATGTATTCCACCTACTTTTTCTGCGGCTGACGTAAATTCCCTTACCAAAATGATGCAGCGGGCTTTCCCACTCTGTGAAACAAAACCCTTCCGAGTCGTTCGCAATCGAGGCTACGCAGAATGCGGGTCACGAATATGCAGACGGGGTAAGCTCCTCGCCGCGCGTATGCGGAATCTCCTGCACGTAGGAATAACAGAAGCGCTTGGCACGAGTGACGCCGTCACAGACGTTAATTATACTAATGAATGGGATTCCTTCCGTCGCAAGGCCGACGAAATTGTCTGGGGTGAAATGGAACCAGTGATTCCACTCTTTTCCAAAGATTCGAACGGCGGTCCAGGGATATTGAGACTCCTGTCGAATTCAAGCTGAATATTGGCATGGATCCTTGTTTCATCGTTCTAAGCAATATATCGGGAGACGTTACAAATGTGACCGCTACTAAAAAAATGATAAAGGATTAAATACGAACAGTTTTCCGCGAATATCTCGTTATCTATTACTTCCACGACAAAATAAGTTATTATGAAATTTATAGCCCAGGAAATTCTCTACAAAAAAGGTTCTATGAGTTTTTTTTGTAGGAGTACTAATTTCAGTGTATAACGGTTTACAATGTTTCAACGCTCATGGTCAAATCAGGCGATATTATCTCGGTAACGATTACTCCTACGAATAGAACTCATAGAACCTTTTTTGTAGAGAACTTCCTACGCTATAAATTTCATAATAACTATTGTTGTCGTTAAATTAATAGATAACGAGATATTCCCGAAAAACTGTTTTTTTTTTAAATTAGATCTTTTAAAACAACATATATTGTTTAAAACAACCAGCCAATTGTCCACGGAAAAATTCTTCAGCTTGCTGGGAATTATTCCGCAGCTCGATGATATTTTTGTCTACTTTTCCCTGAACTACGTTTGTCGGAAAAACGTTCGCCTTACATTGTTTCACTCTCGTCGTCGTGCAATGCAGTAAAATTCCTAACCGAGCTGTCTGGCGCGTCTGATTCGAAGTTGCGAGGAATGGAAAGCAGCAACAGATTTCGAACGGCAAAAGCGAGAAAAATAACGCAGCGCAAAGTGACAATAGGGAAAATGTTTGAATACGTCGAACTGCGCCGCGAAGAGAAATAACGTGACACTTTTGACAGTGGATGGAATTTGGGAGCGCGATCTCCGAAAATGTGGCGGGAGAATGCGTAAAAGTCATCACTAGACATTGGATTTTTATGCAAATTTATATTTTTGCGAATGTGGTAAAAAGAAAAGTTGATCTTTGGTAGCAAGTTGTTTCACTTACTAAATATTTTAAAAAGCATCATAATTTGGGCATTTTGTATATTTTTTTCTGATTACGTGCAATCTGTCTAGTTTTGCATCTTTGAATTTTCTAGAAATGCATAAAAATCCGGAGTCTAATTATGAGTAGTTTGCGTAACTCGAGTATTAATCATAAAAAATTGTACTCATTGCACGCTTTTATTAAATACACCGAATTGTCATATATAGAGAATTATTTTATAATTCCACCCTCTGGAAAAAAACTACTCTTTCTAAGTACCAATTAAAACATCACACAGTGACCTGGATCGAAGGGCTAACTGTTTATTTGTTAAAGAAAACCTGAAGTCTTTATTAAAAGGAATATTAAATGTTATGACAAAGGTAAACCAAGGAAGGCAGCAACTAGTGCCAAATTTCTTTTTAAGCCTAAAAGTAATCACTAGACATCGGATTTTTATGCAAATTTATATTTTTGCGAATGTGGGAAAAAAAGTTGAACTTTGGTAGCAAGTTATTTTACTTACTAGGTATTTTAGAAAGCATAATAATTTGGATATTTTGTACATTTTTCAGATTATGAGCAATCTGTCTAATTTTGCGTCTTTAGATTTTCTAGAAATGCATAAAACTGCGGAGTCTGGTAATCACGTATTTCCTTAGGTTTTGTTAAGAAAATGAAGTTGCGCCGTGAACGAATGCCGTTCAAAAATAGGGTGAGTCGCTCTAATATGGAATACGTGCCTCATGTGAAATACCACGAAATTAAACAATCCTTGGTCATTCCATGTCAAATCGATCATTTTTTGATCCCGACGTCAGGGATTTTGTTCTAAGTGAAATACATTGTAGTTCATGTGAAACTAGGACGGGTTTAAGTCATCATTCAGCCATTTCCGAAATTTTTTAACACATACGGGCTTCTGAATTTTGCAATTTCTGACCGTTTCTGGGAAAACAGGCCGTGCTTTTGAATTTTTATCTCGCAAACTACTGAACCGAACGAGATCGTTCATGGTTTCATTTTAATCTAGAAGCTTCGGCCGATCGCAGCAGTTTTTTGTTAATTTCTCCATGGAGGTCATCGTGGGTTTAAATTAAGAAAAAGAAAATATTTTCGTATTTCTTAAAGCTTCAGCTACAAAATAAGCCCTGGATCAGTGTAACAAATGTATGTCGCGCGATGCTAATAAGAGAACAATTTTTGTTTCCTGCTGAAAATCCATATTAGGGTTGAAAAAACACCCCTCCAGGGGTGTCCCACTTTTCATATAAACATTAATATTTTAGAAACGCATAGAAATGCGTTTAAACATTTCCTAACATACAGAATGAAAGGTAAAACCGAGTTCTAGTACTTTTTTATGGTCTATATCGTGAACCTCCCTTGTTAGATTTTCCGGAAAAGCAATCGGTAATTATTCCGAGCACGCGACCATCAATTTTTAATCACCGCGGCTCGATTATTATCATTCAATTATTTCCATGGCACGGTGCCTCATAAATAATTCCCCAAGAAAACACCACACTCGCGTTCATTTCTCCCGAGCAACCGTGGTTTCGCCTGGCTTCATTATTATTTATTACGCGAAACCGTACGAAAGATGGGGTTTTCACGAGGGTAGCGAAAGTTACTTCAGCGGGCACATAAAAAGCCGCGGGAAAGCCAGAGGAAACAGGTGGGCTGGCTCGCGGCGGGCTTGGAAAATCATCCATTTTTCTTCACTTCGCGGATTTATGGCGCATTTGCACGGCCGGGTCCTTTCAAATAAATTCACCTAGCCCGTCTGTCCCATGCGCGTCGCGGTGCTCCGCTGATCCGCGGAAACAATGCTTTCGCGATGTAAATAGAATTCTATGGAGCTGACTTGGATGTTGGGATTGACAGGCAAAGCCACGAGAATTCGTAATCAGGAGTCGAAAGGGTTTTGGAACTTTTTAATAGGTTCTGTCTGAACTACCGTAGAATTTTTGTAAAAAAAAATAGTTCTCAATCATCGTGACAAATACTGAATACTATTATGATTGTTTATGTTACGATTTTTCAAACCGTTTATTAAATGAGCACATGAATAGTAGGATATTATTTTGTTAAATAAAACTAGAACTTAATAGTTTGGTTCTTTTATTTATCTTATCGAAAGTTTTTAAAATAAATGTTCTGAAATATTGGTTCTATGAGAACATTTTGTAAAAAAAGATTCCTAAAGATAATAATAATTCTTTCGATATAAACTCCAGAGGGAAGACATTATGTTGAACGATGCACATAAGTTCGAACAGAATTTTCTTTCCTTAAACGAAAGGAAATTGTTTAAATATTTCAGTCCCTGTTCTTAAGAATCCTGTTCTTATAATTTGATTTTACGAGAACGGCTTCTTTCAGCGAAGACAGGGGTTGTTAAATATCAATTTCGAGATAAACTAGTTGCTGCCTTTCTTGATTTTCCTTTACCACGACATTTAATATTCCTTTTAATAAAGTCTTTAGATATTTTTTTTAACAAATAAACAGTTAGCCCTTCGATCCAGGTCACCGTGTGACGTTTTAAAGCATGTCGTAAGTTGCAGAAAATTGGTACTGAGAAAGGGAAGTATGGTTTTTTTCTTATTTCAGAGGGTGGGATTGTAAAATAATTCTCTATCTATGATAATTTGGTGTATTTAATAAAAGTGTACGATGAGTACAATTCTTATGATTAATACTAGAGTTACGCAAACTAATCATTAACAATTACACGTGATAGTTTGGTGTATTTAATCAAAGTGTAGAATGAGTAGAATTTTTATGATTAACACTAGAGTTACGTAAACTAATCATAACAATTGCACATGATAGTTTGGTGTATTTAATAAAAGTGTAGAATGAGTAGAATTTTTCAGATTAATACTAGAGTTGCTTAAACTAATCGTAACACTTACACATCAATTTAAATACACCAAATTATAATGTGATAATTATCATGTGTATTTAATTAAAGTGTACGATGAGTACAATTTTTAAGATTAATATTAGAGTTGCGCAAACTAATCATAACAATTACACACGATAGTTTGGTGTATCTAATAAAAGTGTACAATTATTACAATTTTTCAGATTAATACTAGAGTTGCGTAAACTAATCATAACACTTACACAACAATTAAACACAATTGAACAGTTAGTCCTACGACCCCGATCACTGTGCATCGCTCCATATCGAATTCATTAAGTCACTAGCTGAATGGATGTTGCTTCCCTAGGGCCAAATAAATCTCGACGATTGTAGAGACGTCGTATCGTGGCCGGACGGCGCACGAAAGCAGCGACAAGGCGGTTCGTTTGTCTCTGAGTTATTCCGTGTCTTCGACGAAACGCTGGTTCAGCGTGTCGTTGCTTTTCGCGGTGCTTTTCACGGCGCTTTTCGACGACCCGATGAGCAGTCGATCGACGCCCACGAACGGCCGAATAATTCACGCCTGGCCGCGAACTTTCCTACAGGATCACAATTTCCTGGTCCCCGTAACAGCGCGATCTATATCCTCTTAACTTTCAACCTGCTCGGGCCTGATTGCCCCCGGCGCTTCCGCAGCCGATGACCCTCCCGGAGCGTTGCTGCATTCTCTCTCACGCTTGTAACGCTAGGCACAGTGTATGCATGTTCTTAGCTGGCTATAAATTCTGTGTTCATTACCTCTATCACGAATTCGTCAGAAAATGAAGTGCTGGGAATTCGAGAAAGCTTTATTTCATATCTCTATTGATACGCGGATCTTTTCGGTTTAAAAAAAAGGTGCCGGAAGTCTTTCCTTGTCAAGCTTTTTATCAAGTAAAGTTATATTCAAATATCATTTCAATGAAATTTAAGGCAGCTTTTCTTATGTCACGACACGCATAAAAAATTAAAAGCTACGATATTGTTTTTTTATTTTACGTGTCAAAGTAAAAAAGTACACTGTTCGTCGAATTGCTTTCGGAATATTGAAAATACCTTGAAAAAAGCTGCCGGAACGTCGTTCTGCCGCGTTACATTACGAAAAAAAGCTCTGTTCATACGTATTAATAATAAACGGGATAAGACCCCCATTAGTGTACAGCACAAAAGACGAAATAATAAGAGAAACATGATCACAAGTATGTTATCTCTATTTCTATTACAATATTTAAATAAAGAATTCCTAAATCTACGGATATTTGTACCAAGATCAGTAAATCTCGCGGCGAGAGCGTAAAAAGTTAGTAGTTCGTTGGGATTTCGGAAGGGAGAAACGGACACTCTATCAAAAAGTCGACAAACGATCGAGTTGAATGCTTGTGAAAAATATATTATCGCTGTTCGTTTGTTTCTCGTCTCCGTTCCAGACGCAAATAAGTCTCTGAACGAGTCGATTATTTGCGTTTCAGGGAGATGCGGCCATGGATCCCCGTGCGAGCAGCTCTGCTACGAACTTCACGACGGGATGTACGAATGCGATTGCAAGGACGGCTACATTCTTCACAAAAATGGATACAGCTGCGCTGGTGAGCAGATTTCGAAACATGCTCCTTTCTTTATCCTTCTTTACGATTTACGCCCTCCTTTCGGACTGAAGTGAAATTAATTATACCGGGCGTCCCGTAACTGGTGGCACGATCGAACAGGGGCTGATCCTACGTGAAAAAGTAAGTCGATAATGTGGAATAACATTTTTTCATTTGAGGCTTAGTTTCCAAGAAAATCGACTTGAAACATTTGCTTGGCCCGCACGCGTGTCGGCCAATATGTATTTTTACTGGCGCTCGCGTTAGACGAGTGTCTATTCCACGATTCTCGCTAACCACGATACAGTAATGCCCCGCAAAGAAAGAACTGGCTGGGGACCGGTCAGTTTCTTGTAACGAAGGAGTCGACTATTGGGCATGACTTTGTTTTCGAAGGGGCCGTGAGCGAACACGGTTCACGAGCGAGGGGCTCGAGATAGCGGCCAACCATGAAGGCTTCCGTCGAGGTGAAATGTGATACTTTAGATTATGACAGAGTATGACATGGATAGAGTATGACATGCCCTCCCATTTCAACACTGAGCGATTCCGGAGCAGGTAGAATCGTACGAATGTACGAATGAACCTATTCACTAATTCCGTGTCACACACGCTTTACATTTTCTATCCTTCTACTGAAAAACGTCACCGTTTACTCGACAGCAAAGATTTATGACTTCGCGCCTCTCTATCGTTCTCCGGTTTCTAGCTCAGCGCTGTGATTTCAAATAAAGAAGTGGGGATGGCGATCTTCTTCTTTTGAAGGCGAAATGAGTTCCTTCTTTGCGGGGCTTATTGTATTATGACCCTAGCGCGACCTCGAGTGCAAAAAATTCGTAAAACTTGGATTATTGATGTAAATGGTGAAATAACCGTGATTACGTGATTAATGAGGGAACATTTATTTTAAAATGTCGATGAAAACAGTGCAACACGAAGATTTCGGAAGGATGAGCTCGTATCAAGCCTTCCTTATGTTTCCTTCCTTGCTTAACATTATTACAAGCGAATGCATTAAACTGAAATTCTGAACGGATTGTAGCAAACGAAGGGAGGAACTAATGTATCAGTGCTTGCAATTTAACTCGACGAACAGTGTTGACACAGGCTGCAGGAATTGTGTTTGGAGGAATTGTGAAAACTAATATTCAGCAAGGAAGAAAACATAAGGAAGACATGATATTAGTTGATTCTTTCAGAATCTTCATGATGCACTGTTTTCATCAACATTTTAAAATAAATTTTTCCTCATTTGCAGCAATAAACCGGGTTTTTGAATTGTTCATGCTCAAGGTCACATGAAGGTCATAATATCATACGTCGTTGGACTCGCCTTAGCATTTGCTGTCACCTCGCCATATCGAAAATATGTAGTCCCATTTATAATAGCATCGATAGTTTTGAAATCTAAAATAAATCACGTACGTAACACGGTAGGAAGTGAGAAAGCGTTACATTTTCTATCATTCTACTAAAAAAACGTCAGTATTCATTGGACGTAGATTTACGACTTCACGCCCCTCTCTCGTTCTCCGATTTCTCGCTTAGCGCGGCGATTTCAAACAAGGAAGTGGGGATAGCGATTTCCTTCTTTCGAGGTACAAATAAGTTCCTTTTATCGAGGCATTACTGTAATATCATTCAACCTATAAATAATAGCTTTGGACGATTTTTATTATTTTATTATACACGTTGCACAACGCTGGAGAAGATAGTTTGTGTACGATAAACTTCATTATTTCAGAAATCGTTGAAAATGTTTGTCGTCGTGTTGGGAACACGATTTTGCTGTATTCTCTGTTGTATTCCGGCGCCTTGCTTCATTAAAAAGCAGAACGATTTTCTGCTTTAATTGCTAACGCATGCCGGGCCATGCGAATGTTTCAAATCGTTTTTCTCGGAAACGAAGCGTCAAATGACAAAATTTCATTCCACCTTTTCATCTTGCTTTTTCACCTAGAATCACGTAAATTTTGCGGCTGAGCCACCGGTCACGGAGGAGCCTGTGTAAAACAGAAGCCAGTATAATTTTCTGTTCCTTGCCAAGATATGAACATCTTGCGGAGGTCTGTTGGCAGGCCATCGCCTAAATCGGTTTATTTTAAGACATGTTGGATTCCGGGATGAAGAAACGACACCGATGAGAATAACCGCGTGTATTCTTTAAATGGCTCCCGGATACAACGACGTTGGACTATTCCGAATTTTCAGCGGATGGCAAACGTATCCGAATAGGATACTACTGTCTGTCTAACTCTCCGCAACTCTGATTCTTTAATTCTGAGTATAACTCTCTCTCTGTGTATCAAAAATACAGTGGGACTTATATGTATATGTATGTATATGTATAGTCGTTTCGGATGGAGGGGGGCCAACCTTAGCCCTTGTTGAGCTATCTTGACCGACACAGATCTTGACCCTTACAACAATTCTGATGACTGTTATCGTATTCATAGTTGTTTATCGTAACTAAGGTAGGATCTGTCGGCCTTACACATTATCGATGACTCAGGGTCAGTATCAGTGGACCTTTACGTCACACTGGTGATTCAGGAGTCGGTCATCCAACAGACAGTCCCGTCCTCAAAGCGTTAAAAATACCTTTGTTTTATTAAACCTTCTGTTCCTGCTAAAGTGAAAGTTGAATTAAACGCCCTTCGCAATCAGTTTTCATCTCGTCATGCGAACCTCGCGATAAGCGTTGTCTCCTTCCGACAACCGGCGTCACGTAAGAAAATTCGTTCGCTTGATATCGGACCCTTCGGGCGACACGTAATCAGTATCTGCGTAGTAAAACTCAGACGGAGGGTACTTACGCGAAGCGTACGAGAAAAATCGTGTCGTGGCGTTCCGCAGGAGGGTGGCAATTTTTCTGTCCTCGTTTGTTCCTTTCGTATCAACACACTCTCGGCTGCAGGCCGCGGGGCAACTAGTGTATCAACGGAAGAAGCGTTTTGGGACATCGTTCAGGTGTAATAAAAGGAGCGATTCGGTGCTGAATGTCGATGCGAGCCTGAAAAAAGTATCTCTTTTTCCCGAGACGTATCGAGATGCTGGTATTATACTTTGTTTTTCTGTGTTTAGAGCGCAGGAATGGTGGGGGGGGCTTGGATTAGGGTATGTCCGGTAGAGATGGACCACATTTTGTAAAATGTCCGAAAGTGTACTGTTTTGGAAAAATGTAGTTTTTATGGATTAGTGTGTAGACAATGGTCTTTTCTAAAGTGTGTACAGATTTTAATGTATTTCTATAAGCAACAGTAGGGCGAGAAGAATCAAATTTTTACGTGCTGGACCTTTTTACGGGCGAGATGCACCACTCGTCAAATTAACCTCTAACAACTACTTCTGTTCACTTTAATAACTATCTTCTCCAACAAATATTTTAATATTTGCCCCAATAAGTAGTTATTCTACGTCTTACAACTAAAGATAGAAATCTTTGTGCCTGTCGGATGTTGAAACATCAATTTTCAACAAAATTTAATGAAACTCCCGCGAGACAGCAGGACCCGCGTTCTTTGCGTTCATTAAAGTAATAGAGTATCGATGCATCGCGCACTTTCAGTGGATACGCTTACATTTCGTCACGAGTGTAAACGTTCGCTCGAACATTGTACGAAACATAACATCTATCTAACAATAACTATGAATGCCCGGATGTTCACAAAGAAATTGTACATAAATAACACTGCGCCACTCGCCGAGAAACAATTTCCTCCCGCAGTTACGCGACGGGCAAAATGCGACGTCGCGCGATTCTACAAAAACACTTTGTGCTACGGCAAAGTAGCTCAGCTCTCCAGCGGAATATCTTTCTTGTCAAAACTACTCGAGGACAGTACGCTCCAGAGGCATCCTAGTAATTCGGCAACTCGTCGTAGATCCTTTGGTCAGGTTTCGACAAGAAATTTCGGATCCAAATCCGGCTGAAACTGTGTCTGTTGGCTCGGTAATTATGAATAATAACCAGAGGAAATTAGTGTTTCAAGTGGAACTCTCGTAATCTCGTTGAAGCGCAAAGATGATCGCCTCCATCGTTATCAAAGTAGAGGAAGGGGTGCTATTATGGCCTCCTGCTGGAAATGTTGCCCCCCCGTAATTTCTGTATTCATAACAAAGATATTCGGGTACCTATGGTATCATTTGCAGCACCTGTTACTCAAAAACAAAGAAGAATGTGTTTGCCCAAAATGCCCCATAGCTCTCGCTAATATCGTAAATTCTATATAAGTGACGATAAATCGGCATCCCGAGACCGTCATTTATCGTGTAGAAGAACCTACGAGTCGGGGTCAAGGTTTCAACATTTGTTATTCCTTCGTCGATAGTGGCCAAAGAGAAAGCGAGTGGCGGGGATAATTTTTCGTCACTTACGTGTAGATCCGAACACCGTCACTTATCGAGAGTCTACTGTAATAAGCAGTTGTAACATAATTTACGAAACGAAAGTCCTTTGTCTTTCGAAAGCAGCATTATTTCTAGAAAACTAAGGGAGTCGTGGTTTTGTGTGTTAGAACATATGTCATAAAAGGTACTCAGAATCGATATGCTTAAGCGGATCATTTAATCTTTGACATTTTCAAAAATATAGCTGATGTTTTCGAACCTACACTTGTTGATAAATTGGCCGAGGTTCCAACATTTGTTATTCCTTCGTCGATAGTGGCCAAAGAGAAAGCGAGTGGCGGGGATAATTTTTCGTCACTCACGTGTAGATCCGAACACCGTCACTTATCGAGAATCTACTGGAATAAGCATTTATAACATAATTTACAAAAGTCCTTCGTCTTTCAAAAACAGAGATATTTCTTGAGAACTAAGGGATTCGAAGTATTGTGTGTTAGTCTAAATGTCATAAAAGATACTCAGAATCGATATGCTTAAACAGATCATTTAATCTTTGACATTTTCAAAAATATAGTTATTGTTTCCGAACCTAAACTTGCTGATAAATTGACCCCCCATAAATTGACTTCACCTTCTTCTTTGACGACTTGTACAAATTTCATTTTAACGACTTGTACAAAGAGACACAGCTCTTAGATAGTGGTTTTGTCCTGTCCGAGAATATTATATTGGTCCACACCTTATTGGAGAATAGCGAATGCACATCGTGCGACGAAGAAGAATATGTGTGCGACTTTTATTTATGAGCAATACGATTTACTTTAGCCAACCACTTTCGATCACTAGTGCAACTAAAAAGTTAGTCTTTACGATTTGTTTATGTTTATAAAACGTGTTAAATTGAATCCAATTGTATTTCTTTTACTTCCCGCCTTTTACTACACGCAGCCTTATTAGTTGAACTACATTTTCGCTAAAAATGTAAAGCGGTTCAGGCGACTGATCAGATTTTGGGATACCATATAAAACAAGGGGGCAAAATAGCACCCCTTCTTCTACTATAATTAAATTAACCTTTATCCGCCCTTGTGTGAATTTGCTACAATTTTCTCATAGAAAATTATATTATTCTCTCGTTTGTGAGGAAATTCGCCTGAGGTTTTGTGATTCTCATTCTTTTAGCATGAGGCACATGCGTTGCTTTTGCTATTTTTAGTAAGAGAATGTTGTGAAATCAGTTATTTACTCTTTTCGTTTCATTAATCGTTTATCATTCTGCTAATTTGCAACCAAGTATCAAATCAAGATCGGAAAATGAGGGGGAGGTGAAGGTTAACGAACTATTAAACAACAGCTCAAGAAATAATAACTTTTGTCATCCCTGACAAAAATACTTAATCGAAAATTCTCCTTTCTTATTGAAATACGCACATCAATAATGCACTCGACAAGAATTAATTTCTACTCCAAACGTTACTGCACGGGGTTCATAATAACACCGCCTTCTCTAAATGCGAAATGAAGCCCCACGGCTGTTTGCCGATGGAAAAACGCCTCGTAGTTTCGCAATGGTCGCGCGGTTTCCTGTTCGAGCGAACCGGAAGATTGATCCCTCGCGGTGGGCGGGGCAGAGAACGCGAATCAAGGCAGAAGTGAAACTTGGATGGAAGCTTGCTCTGGTGTAAACTGTTCCTGGAGCTTTGCGAGAGCCATTTTGCGCGCGATTGAAAGACGACGGGCTAGTGTACACTGCCGTGTGCCGTTCGACGTCCGCCTCGATGCACTTCCGGCCGCGTCCGCAACCCAGCGGAAGTAGTTATGTACCCGGTCGGGCCAAGGAACGTCGCTCGGGCGATGCTTGATAGAAAGGTCTCGAATCGAAATCGAACGTATACCCGCAGAAGAAAGTTCGGCCGAGTTGCCGGCGAGTTCAACAGTTTGGAAATAAGTAATCGCGTTTCTGGCGACGCGTACTGGTTCCGATTGGAAAATATCGCGTTTGTGTGGGAGGAAGTACGATTATGGTAGATTGGAGAAATGTTGATCGTGGAAATGAATTTTGGTTCATTCATTGGGGCTGGGTTAGAGTATTTAAGGTAGGAGTAAAACACTTTTATTTCATATTAACACTGAAATTACTACTTCAAGTAGCAGAGGTCGTAAATATTACTTTTAAGTAGCTTATGTCAATACATATATTGATATATTATTACTTAATACATTAATATTTATATGGTAATAATAATACATCAATACTTATGTTAATAAAAATTGCTTCAAAACGATATTTGCATCAATGAAACATAAGTTTGATGTAATAATATCTACACACACATTCCACATAAAATTACTATTTAAAGTAGCAGAAGTCGTAAATATTATTTTTAAGTAGCTTATATGAATACATATATTGATATATTATTACTCAATATATTAATACTTATGTGGTAATAATAATGTATTAATACTTATGTTAATAGAAATTGCTTCAAAATGATATCTGAGAAATCCAATCAAACATAAGTTTCATGTAATAATATCTACACGCATCCCAGTTCATTTCCCCCCAGGACTTTATAATTTTAAACACTTGTTCATGTTGTACCTGCTTTTCTAAAAAGAAAATTTATGAATAGACAAACCATTCAGTTCTGTAAAACTAGCGTTCAAATACATATCTAGCAGCGAAGCGATTTAGAAAACTGTTTTAATTGCAAAGAAATGAACAGTGTTTCTATTTAATACGAACATAAATAAACATATGAAATAATAATAATTAGAAGAGAAACATATAAAATAGAACAATATGAAATATAAACGTATGAAACATATGTTACACGCCTTATTCTCTGCGTTCCATTAATCTGTTCGTTTAACTAAATATGGAAGTCTCGGTACGCGGGGAATCCGCTTACGTCACACGTGTTGCATAAAAGAATATCTCTCCCGGCGATGGAAAGATGGATCGCGTTTGTAGGAGGCACGACAGGTGAAAAGGCATTCGGATCTGTCTTGTGTGCGGCAGAAAACGCGTCAGGCTTCGACAAGGCGATCGTTTCAGTTGAAAATGCACGCCGTTCGTCGACCATACACCGACCGAACCGACCCGTATTTTGCGCGTTCATCGTGCCTCACGTGTCGGCTTCTATTGAAATAACCGTGCACCAGTCCCCGCTTACACGGTATACGGGATGCCATTGAAACTTATGCAACACGGGAAGATTATCGGAAAACAGTTTGTTGCACGCGAAAAAGTATAGAAGGGATTACGGTCTTCTGGCAACAATAACGATTAGGCTTTGGTCGTCGTTTCGGTTGGCTACATTGAATTGTTTGGAATTTTTCTTAAAAGCGCAATGCGATAGAGTTAGAATAACATCACTGTTGTTGTAGAAGGAACGTTAAAGCCGGGTTATCCATTAGACCAATAGGAAGGATGTACTTATGTACAGGGTGTAAAGTAATTATATGTAACGACCACCAAAGCGTGATTATACACCTTCGGATCGGTGGACATTTGTGAAAAAATGTTCCGTGCAAAATTGTCCTTGACCTTGAAAATTAAGGTCAACATTTTTTCTTATCCTATCGGACTTTACTCATCCTGAGAGTAAAAAGTGTTAACGGAACCATGGGTCGCAACTCAATCGTTTTCTTGCTATCGGGTGGGAGCGAGAGAATGAAAGAGAGGGAGCGATGGCTTGCGCGACGTTCGGTTACGAGGGCGACGGCCAACGCGACGTTAGATCTGCCGGTGCGTTGCGAAGAGCCGCAAGACCATCGCTCTCTCTCTCTCTCTCTCTCTCTCTCTCTCTTTCATTCTCTCGCTCTAACCCGCGCTGACTAATGCAAAATATTAACATCATTATTGCAAGAAAACGGTTGAGTTGCGACCCATGGTTCTTTTGACACTTTTTACTCTCATGATGAGTAGAATCCGATAGGATAAAAAAACATTTTGACCTTAATTTTCGAGGTCAAGGACAATTTTGTACGGGAC
This sequence comes from Holcopasites calliopsidis, assembly GCA_023838395.1. Lineage (NCBI taxonomy): Eukaryota > Metazoa > Arthropoda > Insecta > Hymenoptera > Apidae > Holcopasites > Holcopasites calliopsidis. The sequence goes on from JALHAQ010000049.1 coordinate 27,624, forward strand.
TTTTTTCACAAATGTCCACCGATCAGAAGGTGTAGAATCGAGCTGTAGTGGTCGTTACGTATAATTTCTTTACACCCTGTAAATTCTTTACACCCGTGTTAACCAATGCAAAATATTAACATCATTATTGCAAGAAAACGGTTGCGTTGCGACCCATGGTTCTTTTGACACTTTTTACTCTCAGGACGAATAGAATCCGATAGGATAAGAAAACATTTTGACCTTAATTTTCGAGGTCATGGACAATTTTGTACGGGACTTTTTTCACAAATGTCCACCGATCAGAAGGTGTAGAATCGAGCTGTAGTGGTCGTTACGTATAATTTCTTTACACCCGTGTTAACCAATGCAAAATATTAACATTATTATTGCAAGAAAACGGTTGCGTTGCGACCCATGGTTCTTTTGACACTTTTTACTCTCATGACGAGTAGAATCCGATAGGATAAAAAAACATTTTGACCTTAATTTTCGAGGTCAAGGACAATTTTGTACGGGACTTTTTTCACAAATGTCCACCGACCCGAAGGTGTAGAATCGCACTGTGATGGTCGTTACCTACAATTTCTTTACACCCTGCACATACGCCAGTTAGTACAGCGGTTGGATTCTTCTTCCATCTTCTATCTCGTATACATTGCTCTGTTCACTGCTCCCACTGGACCTCTATGACGTTGTTAACGTATCCTTGCGAGACGGAACGGTGCTTTTGACGCGACAATAACACGAAGGTAACGTGCTCGATCTGTGAAGCCCCGGGCGCACGGGGTTGGATTAAGGGGATGGACGTGGCAAATTCGTCGTGTCGTGGGGAACTTGCTCCGGAGGGACGGTTCAGGGGATTCTCCGAGACGACGGGGGAAATCATGTACTAACAAAATATGTACCCTGTACAGTGATTAAAATAAAACCAAATAAATAAGTAAGAATGTTGTCGAGTTCCAACCTGGCAACGGTCCGTTCCTAGAATAATGTACGAAAGGGTCTGAACTCCCCGTAATTCCGAACGCGACGTGTCTCGTGTACCGACGGGGAAGTCTCGCGCCGGTTTGGACAATCACGAGCGCGGATAGTACCTTGGGAATAAGCTTTCTCGCCGCTGTCTACAGTGCCATTTCTTCGTCGTTGATTCGAGCATCGAGGGAAAGACGCGCGGTACTCGAGAACGAAGGCTCGTTCAGGTTCCTTCAGAATTCGATCCGCTGCCGCAAAAGCGACTAGATCCGGCAGGAATCTGTTGTTCGATTACTGTCGAGGTTTATTTATCGTTGGAAGCTCCTTAGGCAAACAGCCTTCGACAGAGAAGAGACACAGATATACGTGGTAGAGTGTTGGGAAAATCTGAAGACAATTTTTAGTATTTTCTCCACTTTTTCCAACTGCAAAATGTTTATTTTGCATGACGCTGTTAATGAAGGAAATTGATGTAAAAATATGCATACAGTGACTCACAAATTTGTTTACAGTGGCTCACAAATTTGTTTACATGAGGCCAATTGTTTATTCTGTGAAGAACAGTGCCATGTTTGCCTTGTAAGGGAAATGTTAGTGACAGCTTGTTGAGAAAACGTGAAGACAGTGTTTAGTATTTTCTTCATTCCTTTCGCGTGCAAAATGTTTACTTGATATGACGCTGTTAATGAAGGAAATTGATGTAAAAATATGTGTACAGTGATTCGCAAAGTTGTTCGCATGAGGCACATTGTTTATTCTTTGAAGAATATTGCTATGTTTGCCTTGTAAGGGAAATGTTAGTGGCAGCTTGTTGGGAAAACGTGAAAGACAGTGTTTATTATTTTCTAAATTCCATTCACATGCAAAATGTCTATTCAATATGCCAATTGTTTATTCTCTGAAGAACATTGCTATGTTTGTCCTATAAAGGAAATATTACAGAACTTTATTAAATGAGTTCAAATATGACAGAAGAAGTGTTTAATTTATTAGTGATCACTACTGGATACCTATTTTGTTAATACATGATTGGAAATACGAGTGGTACATAATTATAACGAATTAAGAACGTTTATCTCGACAAGATTCTTTAATTTTGTTGTGAATTTTCTTAGCTATCTAGAAAATCTGTAAATCTAGAAGATCGTTTAAAAAATTATTTTGAACGTTGCACTTTGCAATTAATAATTTCCAAAGTTACAGAAGCAAGTCGACGCTGTTTCTTGATATGTTCCACTAGTGGACAATTTATTCTCATGAAATTTACGATTTCGTGGAGCCCATTGAAATTGAATATGCAATCTTCCAAATCTTAAAAACGTCGATGTAAAACGAAGAGCGTTATTTGCCTCCTATCTGATTATAATAGAAACTAGCAACAGGTAATTATAAGAAGCGCGAGACTCTTGCCTGAAATAAATTTTATTAACTTTGTAAAGTGAATATCTCTAGCTATTTAGTAAATCTTCAAATCCAAAAGATTGTTTAAAGTTTAAAGAACTATTTTGAACATTCCACTTTTTATTGTAGAATATGAATAGTCATTGAATCAAATTGACCTTTCCTTTCATATGTTCCACTGGTGGACAATTTATTCTCATGAAATTTACGACTTTGTGAAGCCCATCGAAACTTAATAAGTAATCTCCCAAATCCAATCGATTTGTCTCCTACTTGATTGTAATGGAAACTAGCAACATTAATGACAACAAACGTTCCGCATCGTCTTAAAAAATTACAGTCGTTCGACAACTTACAGAATTTCAACTCGGATCGCCTCGAAGCGGGGCTCTCGTTGCGCCTTCCAACGTCTGCTCGAATCTCCGAGGTAGCCTAAATTCAATCCTGTTGAATTCAGCGCAGAGTTTCCTCCCAGCTTCGATAACATCGGGTTATAGTGAAATCCAAAATAAGCGAGGGGTGGTACTCCCTTGCTGTTGCAGCAGGCTCAGTAATTGACTTACTTAATGGAAACGGCGAAAGGCTGACATTTATTCAGCACCGCTTGCGCGTCCGCTGTTAGCTCGATTAATCCATAAATAATATTCGGAATATCCCCGACGTTTGTCTGACGGCGAACGAGCTACACTACTTGCTTCGCAATCTGATTACGTTTATCAGCGAAAACTAGAGTGCAAAGTATCGCATTTGCATATTAAACGAACGCGAATTGGCATTCTGGATTAAATATTAAATTGTATTGTTATATGAGATATAGTATTCCGGCTTTAATGAAAGGATAAGCGGTGCCCTTGAATGTTATTAAATATTATTTTTCAGTTTCTATGCGGCTCATTAAACAATATCATTAGATGCAAGATCGTACTTAAACAAATGTATCTCTGTTGTTGTAGTCCTGAACAATAAATAATGCCACGAACTTACTGTTAATACACATAATCGTTCGATTAAATCTTTGATTTTCTGTCGTATGCTGTGATTGGTGTAATGTACTCGCTTCAACACAAGTAAGCTGTTTGATAAATCTAAATCTTGTCGTCACAAATATCGACTGCGAACGAGTCATTTGTATAAATATTTTTAAGTTTCATACTCTCAAATAACGACTCATCCCGATTACCTAAAATAACATTATCTGATCCCAAACACCGAGTCATCCGTGCCCTATGATCCTGAGTCATCCGCATATCTCATGGAACTTGCCCTTCCATCCCTACTCCTTACATCCTACGATCCTTAAAAACCCTCAGCACATCTTCAAAGTAGATTATTCTCCGACCAGTAGAGCGCTGTATCACGTTCGACAAATCACTGTTCAAGTTCGAGTCTACGTTTGGAATAAAAACCTCTTGCGATTCCGAAAATTGGTAATATAAATTTCCTGTGTCCATTACATTGGTGTCCGCAATTAAAATCCAGAATCCTAATAATAGCATTTTGGTAAAGGAAGTTTCAACAAACCTCTACGTTTGTCGGCAAACGAGCTATACTGCTCGCTTCGCAACCTGATTACAGTCGTGAGCGAAAACTACAGTACGAAATATTGCAATTTGCATATTAAATGAACATGGATTGCTATTATTGGTTAATTGAACATTGAGTGGCATTGTTATATGAGAATTATATTTTGGCTTTGACATGTATTTTGTCTTTTGGCTTGCTTTTGAATATTATTAAATGCTATTTTTTACTTTCTCCGCGGCTTACTAAACGTAATCAGTCAAACTGCAAGATTATACCCCCAATATTTTACCTGTCGTCGCGGTCGTAATGTAAATAATAACGCGAACCTATCTTTAATCATTTATTTCACAGTTCAATTAAATTATTGATTGCCTGTCGTGTTCCGTGATTTGTGTCTACAATTAAAATACAGAATACCAACATTGCCACTATCGGAAAGGAAGTTTTCAAAAAACACGTCTTCCGCAATCATGTATCGCAAATTGCAAGATCGTACTCTTAACCCTTTGCACTCGAGAGGTGACTGTCGCTCGCCACTTGCCTCGCTGCGATAACTTGACGCGCGGCGGTAACTGTTTACGTTTTGTCTCTTCGACGCGGGTTCCCACGCTCTGTTTGTATAATCTAACGAAGTGTAAAATGACATCCCTTCAAATGGAGATAAGACTTTCTTATCTGAAATTGGTACGCAACCACCAACTGGACCGCGTTTTCGGTCTCAGTTCGAACTTGACAGCCGTGGCAGCAAAACTAGAAAAGTTGAAGCTGCATAACGTTCTAACAGGAGTTAGGAAAGATTGCGAAGTCTGCTCTGAAAGAACTAAACATGGTAAAAGACATCAGACGACATACTATTGTGATACTTGTCCCGAAAAGCCGGGCATACATCTCGGCGATTGTTTCATGAAATATCATACAAAGCAAAATTACAAAGACTAATGTTTAAGAAATTATCTTTGTAAAGATGTAAAGACACATTAGATATTCAAATATAAAAGTTTTGTATGCTACTTTGTGTGTGTGTAATCATTTTATGTTAGAGGTAGTAAATTCAACAAAAACCGCTACGAAACGTCTCGAGTGCAAAGGGTTAAAATTTTATCTGTCGTTGTAGTGGTAAAATGCATAGTAACGCGAACCCATCTTTAATCATTTATTTCACAGTTCAATTAAACTATTGATTTCCTGTCGTGTTCTGTGATTTGTGTCTACAATTAAACTACAGAATACTAACATTGCCATTGTCATAAGAGAAGTTTTAAAAAACGCGTCTTCCACAATCGTTTATCACAAATCGCAAGATTGTATTTCTAAACTTTTACCTGTCGTTGTAGTGTTAACATCGCGATTCTATCTTTAATAAATTATTCAATATGTGAATTAGATTATCGATTTTCTGTCGTGTTCTGTGATTTGTGTCTGTAATATTCACATACAGAATGCTACCTTGCCGTTATCATAAGGCGAGTGTCAACAAACACGCACTTTGTCACAATAATTTGACACATTCCAAAACATTTCGTCTCCCGGGCAATGTGCAAGGCAAGCAACGTTCGTTCTCGCGCGGACATATTAAACCGGCACCGTCTGTTTAATTAACCGAAGCTTCGTATCCGGATCCTCTGTTGCTTTAATCAGCATTTAGCATTCAGATAGCCAACGGCGATAAGTTTCATCGAACTCGGGCGCCGTTTCGAAAGGGGTGGTATGCTATATCCATTATCCTTCTTGTTGGCTTTGATGTTCGATCACCCATCCCTCCTTTTTTCGGTCTGCCCAGTGTATTCTTTCTCTCCCTCTCTCTCTCCCCCCCTTCTCCTCCCCGTTCATTTACCCTGACCTTTGGGACCGAGACTCGATTAGGGGTTGATTTATCCCCCCCCGTATCGCGACTTCCGTGCGGATTCATCCGTTTTGCACCTCTGTACGATGGATCTTCCACGCACGGGGGTAATTAATTATTTTCCTCCCCACCATTTCCGATGCATTCGACGAAATGAAATTTTGATCGGAAGTCCGCTGGGAAACGCTTTCCTCGCTCTCGAAATGAAAACATTCCCGTGATTTACTTTGGAAATATCGCTCAACGTTCGTATAGGGCGGATGATAATCTTTGGTTCAGTTATTTCGCTTTCCTAGGTTCATCTCGTTTCGCGTTGTATTTCTTCAGGCTGCCACGACGTTGCGCGGAACGTATTCGATGCGTTCATTTGCTCCACGACCGTGCGCCCCGAGGCAAACGCCGACGGTGAAGTACATACGCGTAACCGAATTCGTATTCATCGATTAATCAATTAGGTCCAAGGGTTGAACGATAAATATTTACCGTTGCGCAAGTGGCGTGTTTCGATCGGTAGCTCGCATTAATCACCTAGCAATATTTGCACAGCCCTGCAACGGCAAAGGCGAGCCCCAGTGCCGTGCGTGACGCGTTCATCCCTTAACAAAACGATCGGATAAATTATGCGAAAGCAAATTCCAGCTGCACGAGTTCCAATTAAATTACATCAGTTCCGTTGAAACGTTCTCGAGACAGTTTGAAACGGTCGGATCTCCACGAATCCGCAGTTTTTCCCCCCCTACTTATACTGCTGTTTCCACATCGTTACATCATTCCTTCTTTTCCCGAGAAATTTATTTTGTGCATTTCGTGCCCATTCGGGATGAACAAACGAATGTGCCGGTTGATTAAAAACTCACTTGGACCTTTCATTTCGGGAGAACCGCGGTCGCAGCCTGACGGCTGCGAACGAGAAATACCGACGACGGCGATGCTTTTTAATAACGCAATCGCGACCAGCCGTGGAATCCACCCCTGTATGGGCATCGTTTCTAAATCGACTCGGCAATTGCATTCCGATCGAAATTGCCGGGGCGTCGCGCATACCCGTATCGATTACTGGCATCGTTCGCAAGGAGTCTGAGAAATTTTTGAATATAATCGTCGCGCGATCGTCGTACTTGGAGCGCGTCACGTTATTCCGTAATCAACGTATTCGAAGTTCAACTTGGATCCATTGCTACGTTTAAAAGAGCCTGGCTGCAAAACACATAAAACCGTTTTTATTCTAATTAGAAATGTACGTTTTAAGCGCCTCGCGTCTTTCTGTTATGTTCTCGTTACTTCTTGCTACGTGCATTGCGATTAATTTAGAATTTCCTCTTGTTTCATTTACTTATTTTATACAGGAAGTGCAGCGTATTTGGAACACGTTCGTCTAAGGTGGAGGAACGATTACGAGAAAGGATTCGAATAAACACAGCTGCATAATATTGTAGAGATATTAATAAACTTTTATGCAAGGTATCGCACCTAGCTCGAGCATCTCAAATGTCTTGCTTATTTTTTACGATAGGGAGACATGTCGAAGGAAAAATATTTGATTTGAAGGGGTGAATGTAGTAGCGGGCAAACAAATGTTTCGAAGGTCATTTCTTCGGGATGTCAAAACCATCGCGTTTTTTTTTTAACGTGGCTACATGTTTTTGAAACGGCGACACGATAGCTAAGGTCAAGACGGGTCAACCGACCTATGATATTATGACCTTCACGCGACCTCCAGTACGAAAAATTCATAAAACTTGGATTATTGATGTAAATAGTGAAATAACAGTGATCAGATGATTAACGGGCATAATATTTATTTTAAAATATTGATAAAAACAGTGCAACATGAAGACTGTGCAAAGGATGAACTAATATTAAGCCCTCCTTACGTTTCCTTCTTCGCTTGATACTAATATGAGCGCTTGAGAAAATTTGTCCACCGTTACGTTCGCCTCTTCAAACCAAACACATTTTCCTTTCACATTTACCTTTCACATTTTAGGCGAGACACTCTGTATAATTTATTAACAGTTCGTTCGTCCCTGCTATCTGCGGTTTCATAAATTAGATAACGTTAGCAATTTTTTAGACACTTCGGTATTCCAAGTTATCAATGCTATCTCGAATTACCAATAGTATTCCCGATACGCTGTAATTCCTCTACTATCCATCATCGATGAACAAATAGGATTCACTCTAAACGTAGCATCAGGACCGAACCGAAACTTTACGGGACGTCTTTTACTAAACTCGATCACTCTCCCAATTGTTTCTCCCTCTCCCCGTGCGCTCTTTATCGCGGCCGCCGGTCATGGGTCTACCAGCACAGAATTTATGCGGAAAGTTTTCGCACACGTAGGTAACCCCGCCTCTAGAAACAACGATATGGTCGTCTGAATATTCCCTTCCATTCTGGGTCTCCTCCGAGATGCGTCGGAGCTGGCTCGACACCGACCCGTTCCACTCGCGAAACAACAAGGAATACGGTAAGCCCCGCAAAGAAGGTGCTAGTTTTGCTTTCAAAAGAAGAAGATCGCTATTCCCGCTTCTTGGAAGTCGCCGCGCTCAGCGAGAAATCGGAGAACGAGCGAGAGAGAGAGAGAGAGAGAGAGAGAGAGAGAGAGAGAGGGAGAAAGAGAGAGGCGTGAAGTCGTGAATCTTTACGATCGAGTGAACAGTGACATTTTTTAGTAGAAGAACAGAAAATGTAACGCTTCCTCACTTCCTACTATGTTATGTACGTGATTTATTTTAGATTTCGAAATTATCGACGTTTTTATAAATGGGACTACATATTTTCGATATGGCGACGTGACAGCAAATGTCAAGGCGAGTCCAACGGCATATGATATTATGACCTTCATGTGACCTTGAGTACGAACAATTCATAAAACTTGGTTTATTGGTGCGAATGAGGGAAAATTTATTTTAAAATGCATGATGAAAACAGTGCATCATGAAGATTCTGAAAGGATGAACTAATATCAGGTCTTTCTTATGTTTCCTTCCTTGCTCAATATTAGTGAACACACTTCCTGTAGCCTGTGGCAACACTGTTCATCCAGTTAAATTGCCAGCACTGATACACTAGTTTCTCCCTTCGTTTGCTACAATCCGTTCAGAATTTCGCTTTAATGCATTCGCGTCCAATAATGTTATGCAAAGAAGGAAACATAAGGAAGACTTGATAGGAGTTCGTCCTTTCAGAGTCTTCGTGTTGCACGGTTGTCATCGATATTTTAAAATTAATTTTCCCTCATTAATCATCTAATCACGGTTATACGTACTCGAGGTCGCGCGAGGGTCATAATACAGTAAGCCCCGCAAAGAAGGAACTGGTTTCGCCTTCAAAAGAAGAAGGTCGCTATCCCCACTTCTTTGTTTGTGAAGCCGTAAGTCTTTACGGTCGCGTGAACAGTGACGTTTTTTAGTAATCTTACCGTGTTATGTACGCGAGAATTGTTATGTCGCGGGTGTTCCCTCACATCCGATAACTCGATTTCCCTATTTATTCAAATAATTGTCAGAGAATAAGAGCGTGTGTGACACGGAATTAGTGAATAGGTGCGTGCTTCATTTGGACGATTCTGCCTGCTCCGGAATCGCCTAGTGTTAAAATGAGAGGGCATGTCATATTCTATCCTCTAAAGTATAACATATTACCTCGTCGGAAGCCTTTATGGTTGGTCGCTATCTCAAGCCCTTCGCTCCGGGAAACATGTTCGCTCACGGCCCCTTCGAAAACAAAGTCATGCCGAATAGTCGACTCCCTCGTTACAAGGAACTGACCGGTCCCGAGCCAGTTCCTTCTGTGCGGGGCTTACTGTACGTTTCTTTTGGCCACGTTCGACCAGCTGGGCACGAGTTCGCGCCATTACGTTTTCTATGTACACGATCTCTCCGTCAACATCACGACGCTGAAATTGACGCCGCTTCTCCACTTCGATCGAAGCTGAGGGAAATTTAAAGCGATTCCTTGCGGGAAATAGAGAGCGGCTGCCAGGGAACCGGTCAATCGTAGTCGATGGTCTGGTCATATTTTTTGGCGATTCAGTATTTTGTCTGGGAAAATTGACAGGTGTAAGGAATTCTTTTGCCCTTCGGAAGAAACGCTTGGGAATATGTGTGGTTTAGAGAATTGGATTATTCTGCTGTGGCTGACCAAGCGTGAACCTTACTACTGTGCATGGAAATTCTACTTGTATCTACAGTAAGCCACTTGCACAGAATTTTATTTTATTTCTCAGTTTTCATTTACGGAGCATTAACATTACGTTGATAAAAAAAAAATACAAACCCCTTTTATCATTATCGATGCTATTTATAAAACGATGTTGCATTTGATACCTTCGATTTAACATTTCAACGAATTTTTTTTCAACAGCGATTCCGATTACTAATTACAAGTTGGTAAGAGGATTTTAAAATATTTTTCTAACATACCATTTTCTGAAATCCTATTTTTGATGCCAGCAGATTAGTAAAACGTTTCTGTTAATAAAAGAATAAAAGGATCGACAGTTGGATGGATAGTAGACACGGTAAACTCACCGCCTTAAAGGATCTTTTGAAATGCATCGGAAAAGTAAGCGACCTCGCTTTCGCTCGCCGGCGCCATTCAAACGTAGTTCCATCTATTCCATAGACGTGCACGAAATTTTCCTTGTAGTGATTCCATGAAGCGATTCGACCGAGCTAACGTGAACTGCGAAGGGGCGCGTCTTGGTATGCGAAAGAAGACCGTGAAAGAATTCCGTATGTACCGACAGATTGAATTCCGCGAAAGTTCCACCGATGACGAATCGAGTGTTCCCGATCTGAATCGACTATTTGCATACACCGGTTTTCTCTCGGATGCATTCTATGTTCCCATTCAAATTTCTGTATTTAGATTACGCGTATGCAAAGTATCATAGAACTGCGCGCGAATGCTTTTTCTATTGATGCGCAAGGGTTGCATTTCATTTTGCGAATTTTACGTTCAACCCTTTGAGGCACAGTGGCTTTCTTTGCATTCACCTAGCCTTTTATTCTTTTCTCCCTAACTTGTGTACAAATGTACGAAAAAAATAATAAATTGTCATTTTCATTTCCTTATTGTGTCTTTGCTTTAATTTAATCAATTTCCACCTGAAATTCAGTAGTTTTGTGCTCCGTGTCTCAAAGGGTTAAGTAGAGAAAAAAGTTGTATTATGGCCCTTTGGTGGAAAAACGAAGGAAGATATGTTTACTGTAAATGTTCCATAGCTGCTGGGAATAATAATCGTTCATAACATAAGTTACGAAACGAAAGTTTTTCGTCTTTTAAACAAAAGCAGTATTTCTTATATGCTTGAGTAGATTACTTAATCTTTGACATTTTAAAAAACGTGATTTTTATTCTTGCAACATGAAGCAGATGTGCTGGTTTGGTTATTTTTAGTAGAAAACTGTTGTAAGATCAGTTATTTACGCTTTCATTTCATTCATTTCTTATCATTCTGCTAATTTGACACCAATGGACAAATTAAGATCGGAAAATGATGTTTAGTTGAACTACATTTTCGCTAAAAATTTAAAGCAGTTCAGGCGATGGATCAGGTTTTGGGATAATATATAAAACAAGGGGGTAGAATAGCACCCCTTCCTCTACTATAATTAAATTTAACCTTCATCCGCCCTTGCGTCAGTTTGACACAGTTTTCTCGTAGAAAGTTATATTATTCTCTCGTTTGTGGAGAAATTTGCCCGATGTTTTGTGATTCTCATTCTTTTAACATGAGGCGTTGGTTTTGTTATTTTTAGCAAGAAAATGTTGTAAAATTAGTTTCCTTTCCTTTCATTCGTTTCTTATCATTCTCTCGTCATTTGACACGAAGGGACAAATTAGGATCGAGAAATTAAGGAGGGGTGAAGGTTAATGAGCTGTTAAACAACAGCTCAGGAAATAATAACTTTCGTTATCCCTGACAAATATATTTCATTCTAAATTGCCCTTTTCTATTGAAAGACACACAACCAATAATACACTCGGCAAAAATTAATTCCTACTCTAAATGTTACTGCAGGGGACTCGTAATAACACCCCTTCATGTATGAGCATTATTTTTGTTAGTGTTGTTGTTGTTGTTAAACGGGCTAGAACCCAAATGAGTACAATGCAGAAACAAATATAATAGTAATGAGTGGACGTGTTATCTATTACACGAAGGCATAAATGATTGTGTTAGAATATTATTTAATTCCCCTAAAAATGAAGATAAATTATTATGGGAAAAGTCCACATTGTCAGCGTGTTGGTTTGCCAAGCCAGACATTTTTTGAATTGGGAATCCAAGGCGTCTTACCTTAGAAAGTCTCTAAGAATAAGTACCGTTTTGTATGAGTTCGTACCATTCATTTTTTGTTAATTCAGAAGTGTCCATTTCACAGCACATAATTTATATAACGAGTAACGTTTGTTCGTTTGATAAAAACATCCATATTCAATTGTTGTACCAAGGAAGATGTTAGAAAACGGCAAGTTTTTGAGCTCTGCGAACAGAAAAATTCTTGTTTCACATTTAAAAACACCTTTTCAAGACCAGGCGATACTAATTCTCCGGAACGCGATGGGAGAGTTGAGAGAAATGAGTGCCAACGATGATAAAGTGGCTGTGGTCGACAACGTATGTCGACCGTGGAAGAACAAGAATTCATCGTTCGCGGAGGTTGACGAAATTGGCATTGTTAAACTACCCTTTATGAAAACTACCTGTGGCAACTTCCCGCGGATTATCTCACGATTAACTTAATCGTACACGCGTTTCTGTTGTCCACTATCTTAGGATGCCAATCAATCACTTCGGCCGATGATAAACTAATTTCCGAAGCGTCACGGGCTTTGCGGTTTCACACGCTTAATTTGCGCCGCGACGAGCAATGGCGCTTCATTTTCCTCGCGGAAGATTCAATCAGCCGGCGACCAGCCGACTAAACGAGGAGCGCACGGGAGAGGAAACGGGGCGAACAACGACCGCATCCCTGCCTTGTCCCGTTGCCGGTATCCACGTCTCTCTCTCTCCCTCTCTCTCTCTCTCTCTCTCTCTCCCTCTCCCCCTCGCTCCTCTCTCTCCTTTTCTCCCTCACCCCTTCTCTCTCTCTCTCTCTCTCTCTCTCTCTCTCTCTCTCTCTCTCTCTCTCTCTCTCTCTCTGTGTGTGTGTGTGTGTGTGTGTGTGTGTGTGTGTCGCGCGTGTCACGCGCACCGTCCAGGTGCTAGACCGTCAAACTCATTTGCGGACACGCTGATACCCGTTCCGCGATGGACATCGTGGACCGCGTAACACGACCGCGAGCTCATCGAACAGATTAGCGGAGGCCGCAAAGCGAGACGAACGACAGCGTGATTGCAAGATGACGGTGTTACGTGAACCGCCGAGGCGGTGCATAGCGCATGGTGTTTCAGTTCAAAGTTAAAATCGATCTGATTTTTATTTGTCGTCTGTTGTACATTTTCAGTGGAGAAACGAAACGTGGTAACGTTGATTTGCGATAACGTATAAAACCTGTGTCAGAGTAGCGCAAATGGTACAAACAGTAATATGAAATATAAAGATGCATTCGCTGAAAGCAGTTTATTTGATACACGTATAAAAGAGACGCTAATTTATTGAGGGAAAATGAGAAAAATAATGCTTTTTTTTTCTTTTTTTAATCAGTATCTAATTCATTGTCGCTTTGAACAGTCGTGCAATTCGTGAGTCGTGTAAAAAATAGCAGGTGAAAAGAGACTCGACTGTACTTTGTACTTTGGAATTGGTATGATTTACTTGTATTTACTCCGTGTTAATTTATTAAATAATAATTGAGTTCTACCATGCACCGACATGTGTTTGATACAAATTCAGGTTCATAGTATTAAATCTCTGTCTCCCAACGTCCCAGCAAGATCCCAGTCAATTTCGCCAGGTGCTCGATATCGTTGCGATACTCAAAGCCTTGGCGAAATTACTTCCAGCGTTAACAAGCAGCTGGAATACCTCTGTGAGAAGCTTACAGCATTAATCTGTAATAATCATAAATGCAATCTAATTGAAGAAAAAGTGATTAAAACATATTTACAATCGCTTTTCCATTTACATCTAGCAATTTGCTATAATTTAGTACACTCTGATATGTCTAACTGTGCGACAGAAAATCACACGAAGCTCGTTTAAAGATCGAAGTGTAAACCGTGACAGGGATCGTGCGAAGGTATTCCATTGACGACGGGAATTCGAACGACGCGTCGAGTACGGAAACGAAGTTTCATCGCGAAGCTTCCTGCTTCTCTTTGGTGTACAGAGTGTTCCATAATAGAAGAGCCTGATATGAGAGATTCTTGAGACGGTACTGAACAACTTTTTCCTTCGGCAAAATGTCGTCCGAGGCTTTGTTTTTGAATTATTAACGAAAAACACTGGCCAATCAGAGCGGGCGTACAGCCCGCGCTCAGGGACGAAGTGTCGCGTCGCGCCTAATAGCGACGTTCCGCCGGTGCCCCGATCCAGACGCGTCGGTGTAACGTTTTTATTCATTATTCACGAATAACGTACAATTCGACATTGTACTTCCTTGCATCGATTCGCTATTCGATACAACTTTTTCTCCCTGCTGTACCGGCGTGTTCGAATCGGGGCCACCGGCCGAACGTCACCGTCCAGCGCTCGGCGATGCTCCGTCCCTGAGCGCGGGCTCTACGCGCGCTCTGATTGGCCAGTGTTTTTCGTTAATAATTCAAAAACAAAGCCTCGGACGACATTTTGCCGAAGGAAAAAGTTGTTCATTATCGCGTCAGGAATCTTCCATATTCGGCTCTTCTATGAGTTACGGAACGCAGCCTGTATTTGCTAGCGAACGCGGTTCGGTTATTCGCTGCTAATTGGCTCCGGCTTCAGCCTCCGGAAATAATGCATTTATTCACCGAGAAGTTGCTTTCTGAACTGGTGAACGGAAACGAGCATCGTTGCTGATAAACGGCGGGCGACCATGAAATTGCGGAGGTATTTGGCGAAGGGGGAGAATGAGAACAATAATGTGGAATGATACGGTACTGCGGTGAGAGGAAATGGACGATGGCGGTGGACTGAACCAGCGGAGCATACTTCAGGGATTAACGTTGGAAATGTGGTAATCCGAAGTATTCACGATTTCTCGCGGAACTGACGAGAGAGAAAACTACCAGCTGCTTATATTTCCATTAGTTGATGAATGAAAGCTATATCAGTGAAATAAAGGAACGTTCGATGTATTTTAACAAGCGGAAAAAAAAGGTTGCAAAGCTTAAAACGCGAGGTGCGATAGAACGGTAGAGAATTTCAAAGCGGATGAATAGAGTTACGAAGCTGCGCAATTTTATTCTAAATGCGTTCAAAGGTTTAAATATTCGAACGGGAATAATCGGGAGTAAGAGATTTTAAATATTTCAGTTCGAATAGCAGTTCTTAATTCTTTAAGTTTCAGCAAGGATTTTGAAATATTCAAATTTGAACAGGAATTTTGAAATTTGAATTCAAATACAAATGGATGATTATGAGAGTAATGCTGTGCGTTTTAACGTAAAATGTCTCATGCGCAAATGTATCTTTTCGAAACAAATCTGACGAGCAATTATAAAATAAATACCCTGGCTCCTGGGCAGAGTGAAAGCAGGGACACGGTATGAACAACGAGAAGAAGAGCACAAAGAATAACGTAACTGCGTGACGCTTATCCGGTTGATTGATATTTTACGAACGACTAGTTATTCCGTTCAAATTCATCCCCGTTAAATTAATAGCGAGGCAATTTAATTAAAATGGACATTGCTGCTCCTCTTCACCCTTTCCCCGGCGATTTTTCTCGTCTGGTAGCGTCGTTTCACAAAACCGTGTGCACGGCGACGTTCATTTTCGCTCATGCGTCCAAATACGGAAGCTCCAGCACAAACGTATGTTTGGATGCTTCGCTTGTGATGCATTCGCATGCTCGCTAAAGAGCGAGCGTGTCGCTACGGTTGCCTGATCTGATTTCGTTTCGCGCCGGGTCAAGTGAACCGTTCACCGAAGGAATTCTACGCAAGTATCCCGCTCGTATTTACTGTCGAGATACTCGTCGGCTGCTTTCAAGCATCCCCCGAGCGGGTGGCTTGTTTATCGTGATGGTTTCCTTGGAATTACCTTGTAAACGAAAGTGAAATTTGGTGGCATTTATTGGAAGGAAAATATTGGAAGTCTTTTTTAGTGAAACTCGTTCTCCACCATTTTTAATAAATGGAGTGGTAGTCTTGAATCTATTAAGTCCATCCCTAAAAAAGACATCGAAGGTTTTCCACAAATGTTCAGTTTTTCTGCAATTTGATTAAACTCCCACCCATTATTACATTAGTCTGCGTTAATATTATATTCAAAGTTTTTTGGTAAAAATCGTTCTCCACGATGTTTAATAAATCGAGTGGTAGTTATGACTCTATTAAGTCCATCACTAAAAAAGACATTGAATGTTTCCCACAAATGTTCAGTTTTTCTGCAGTTTGACTAAACATCCATTACTGTATCAGTTTCTATTAATATTATATTCCAAGCTTTCTTTCTTGGTAAAAATCGTTCTCCGCCATTTTTAATAAATTAAGTGGTAGTCTTCAATCTATTAAGTCCATCCCTAAAAAAGACATCGAAGGTTTCCCACAAATGTTCAGTTTTTCTGCAATTTAACTAAACATCCATTGTTGTATCGGTTTGCGTTATTATTATATTCCAAGCTTTCTTTTTTTGGTAAAAATCATTTTCCACCATTTTTAATAAATGGAATGGTAGTCTTGAGTCTATTAAGTCTATCTCTAAACAGGATATTAAAGGTTTTCCACAAATATTCAGTTCTTCTGCAATTTGCTTAAACACCCATTATTACATTAGTCTGCGTTAGTATTATATTTCAAGTTTTTTAGTCAAAATCGTTCTCCACCATTTTTAATAAATCGAGTGGCAGTCTTGAGTTTACTAAGTCCATCCCTAAAAAAGACATCGAAGGTTTCCCACAAATGTTCAGTTTTTCTGCAATTTAACTAAACATCCACTATTGTATCAATTTGCGTTATTATTGTATTCCAAGCTTTCTTTTTTTGGTAAAAATCGTTCACCATCATTTTTAATAAATCAAGTGGTAGTTACGAGTCTATTAAGTCCATCTCTAAAAAAGGCATCGATGGTTTCCCACAAATATTCAATTCTTCTGCAATTTAACTAAACATCCATTCCCGCATCAGTTTACATTATTACATCACTACGGTAAATTCTTGTTTAAAATGGTTGAAGTGCCTTCAACGTCAACGATTGCCATCCCTTCTATTTATTTTTACTGCGCGGCGATTTACTGCGTTCGCAGGTGCGATAACGCGAAATTACATCCGCCTGCATGGTTGACGCAGTGCACGCGTCTATTTTCTCGGTCGGCCGGGCTTAATTGTAAATTTCCCTTTAGAGCGACGCGCTAAATCTAGCAGATAAGTGCGCCTATCTGCCGCGACACGCCGTTTACCCCCTTTGAAATATAACCGTTCAAGGAAAATGTAGTGCAACGGCGTCTCGCGACGACCGTCCGTTTCATAAACGTTTCAATTAAAAGTTAAGCATCGAGCGAGCGACGCGCGTCACGGTAATTTAATGGGGCCATGAGAACCCGCGAGAGCGTATAGTTGAGAATTTTCAAGTGAAACGTACTTAGCGACTAGTATAAACCTGTGCACCAACACGGCTGTTAATAGTGCGCTAGCTTTTCGATTTTTCGAGCCTTCTATGAAATAACGAGACGGGTGTGAATTTTGTATTTATTTATTGAAACATGGAAAAGCTTGAAAAGGTAGGAGTAGATTTAAAATTAATGAAAGTGAGAGGCGCTCACTTAATATAATCACTTAAGGTACTCAGTTCAGTTACTTACTCAAGTTACTCACTCAAGTTGATCACTCAAGTTACCCACTCGAGTTACCTACACAAGTTACTCACTCAACTTACCCACTCAAGTTACTCAAGTTATACACCTAAGTTACTCACTCAAGTTACTCACTCAAGTTATCCACCTAAGTCACTCACTCAAGTTATCCACCTAAGTTACTCACTCAAGCTATCCACCTAAGTTACCCACTTAAGTTACTCACTTAGTTACCCACTTAAGTTACTCACTTAGTTACCCATTTAAGTTACATATTTAAGTTAAGTACTCAAGTCGCTCACTCAAGTTATCCGCTTAACTTGCTCGCTCAAGTTACCCACTCCAGTTTGCGCGCTCAAGTTTACCCACTCAAGTTACCAACTCAAGTTATTCACCTAAGTTATCCACCTAAGTTATCCACCTCAGTTACCCACTTAACCCAATTACTCTGCCCACTTAAGTTACTCATTTAAGTTACCCATTTAAGTTACCTATATAAGTTACATACTTAAGTTACTCACTTAAAGCACTCAGTTAAGTTACTCGCTCAAGTTACTCACTTAAGTTACTCGCTGATGTTATCCATTTAAGTTACCTATTTAAGTTACTCGTTTAATTAACTCGCTTAAATTACTCGTTTGAGTTATCCGGTTAAGTTGCTCACGTAAGTTGCTCATTAATTTACACAATCGCCGTTGCATTATAATTTTATTACTGAGTCCAGGTTTGTACGATGTAATGAGATGATGAAAAAAGTGATTCAACTAGCACGTGAAAGATGTATCGCGTAATTTAATAGACAAGTTGTGTACAGGGATCAGTTTTGAAGTACTAGCTTTACCGTCATAAATGAGAAAGATGTTCCAAGCGAAAGAGGTATTTGCAACGAACGCAAAACCTACCCCATACCCTCGCTGGGAGCTTTATAACGCGGAACTATGTTGTTGGCTTTTAGTATAATGGTAAATTTGATTCACGACACGTTTCAGCTCCCTTCAACGTGAAATTGTCGTGCGCAGCAAATTATACCAAGCCCCGACCATTTAATACTGCTTTTCCAATTAATTTATTCAACAAATATCACTTTACACCAGAAAGTATAATACATATCATCCACACGAAGTTTAACATCCGTCAGAAAAAAAGGATTGAGTAATTAAAAGAACGATGGTACCAGCTGGCAATTTTAAACGAAAAATATTGAAATTTCTCTTCCACGTAATACGATCAATAACGGAAAAGCAGTTACAAAGAGAATAAGAAGAAAGGAGATCAAAAAGAAGAAAAGAACAACTAGCTTCTAAGGGAAGGCATTGACAAGGTGAGATGGTGAAGAACTCGTCCGGTCGCCAAGAAATGGAAAGGAACGGAATGAAAGTGAACATTGTGTTACAGAAGACTCCCTCTTTTGTGCCTCTGATAGGAATACGCCGAAATTCGTGTAAATTTTGCCACCCCTCCAAATGCACCGACCAGATTAGCGACAGGCTTGAATAAACGTTGGTTTATACGTTGAGTTGAGTATTTTGCACCCCTCCCCCCCCCCCCCCCCCCAAGCAAGATTATTATAGAGGCACGTCTATTCTGTCATTTCAGGAGAAAAAGGTTTCTGCTTTTCTGTGCTAGGATTTGTCTGGCAGTAGTGCGACCAGACTTTCTCCCTACTCGTGTCTGACCATATGCGGTTCGTTCTACTTGCAATACTGCAGGAATCGATAGCGATAACCCATAATCGTTTGCACAGGGATCGGCTTTGGGATAGCACATTACTTGGCGGTAGATTGATATCGGTTTAGTGGATAAAGATTCTTTTGTTGTAACTCGGATGCGATATTGATTAAAAATATATGTATCAAGCGGTATAGTTGTTGACTACCCAATAGCGATTGGTCTTGTTCGAACAAAATACGAATATTAAGGCATGACATGTGTTATGCGTTTTTCAATAAATAATAATATCTTCAATAACAATATCTTCGTGTTTCTGGTACAATTCATATTTTATTGCAGTCTCCCACACATAAATATGTTTCTTCATTGCAAACATGTTTTCTGTAAAATTTTCTGAATTCCTAATCTTCTCTTATCAAATTTTACTTGCTTTCCTATTATTTTGTTTAGGGGGCCGGAAAGATGTCTTAACAAGACAAAAAGTAATGGGTTACTATCCGGCTCTCCTAATATAATACATTTTTACTATTCAGCGAGACCTTTCGAACTATTTCTATTGTTTTCGTCTTTCGATTTATTAAATTCGGATTCGCAATTGAATGCTTATGGCTAGACTCCGGATTTTTATGCATTTCCAGAAAATTTAAAGATGCAAAATTAGACGGATTGCACATAGTCTGAAGAAATATGCAAAATATCCAAATTATTCTGCTTTATAATATTTCGTAAGTGAAATAACTTGCTACCAAAGTTCAACATTCTTTTTACTACATTCTGAAAAATATAAATTTTCATAAAAATCCGATGCTTAGTGATTACTTTTATGCTTTAAAAAAAATTTTAGCACTAGTTTCTGCCTTCCTTGGTTTTCCTTTACCACGACATTTAATATTCCTTTTAATAAAGTCTTTAGATTTTTTTTTAACAAATAAACAGTTATCCGGATCACTGTGTGACGCTTCAAAGCGTGTCGAAAGTTGCAGAAAATTAGTACTTAGAAAGAGAAGTAGGTTTTTGTCTATTCAGAGGGTGGGATTGTAAAATAATTCTCTATCTATGATAATTCGGTGTATTTAATAAAAGCGTGCAATGAGTACAATTTTTTTATGATTGATACTCGAGTTACGCAAACTAATGATAACTGGACTCCGGATTTGTATGCATTTCTAGAGAATTTAAAGATGCAAAATTTGACAAATTGCACGTAATCAGAAAAAAACATATAGAAAATATCCAAATTATTATGTTGCAATCGTGTCCAGCACAAATTAATTTTACTCTATCTACCGTCATTCGATGGTCACATTTCGCGCGAAATTTGCACGCTGTTGCTCCGGGCGATTCGATTTCCTCCGTCGACGTTTGTACATATAGTTTATCGGGCGAAGCGGCTCCATCTGGTCCGCCCAAGATTCTCTACGAAACTAATGCACCATTTCTCCCGTTCCCTTTCGAGCACGGCCACTCGACGGTCCGTTCGATCGCAGGCCAATCGTGACTTCAACGAGCCGAGGGCGGTCTTTAGAATGATTCTTTTCGAGACGTCGCGACGGGGCAGGACGATTGTAGCAATTAGCGCTTAATTGCCGCTGCCGCTGAAAACGGTTCGGAGCCTCGAACAGACTTCGAACGGAGCTCTCCTTCCTTTTCAACGGAGGACGGGCTCCCTTGTGCCCTCTCGCCGGTTTCTCGTCGATTTATCATGCACAATATAGACACTTGTCTAGGCTGGCGCGGAAAGCGGAGAGGCGGTGGACGCGCCGTTAATCCGACCCCTTTAAAATTTAATAAGCCTGCGTCGACAGATGCGGCGCTCGGTTTCAATGAAATAATAATTTCCTGCTGACGGGGCCAGCTACCATCGCCAGTTTAATTCCCATCCCGAAGGATGGTGCTGATCCTTTTCGATTCGTCCTTGGATTTCATTGTCGCGGCCGGTTGGAAAGGATCTAACAAGAGTTAAATACGTTTTGCGGCGGTTTCGAACATGCGGAACGAGTAATTAGACTGCGATTGATAAACATAATTTACTTCGAAGTTCGTTTCTAAAGTAACGATTCTCATGAGGTTATTAACAAACTCGTTAATTGGAAATTTATGAAAGCATTGATAGCTTTCGTGAGGCTGGATAAAAAGGATGAAACGATCAATTAACATATTTCGGTAACAACTTTGAACACAAAAACTGAGTAATCTTGGACTGTTTTTGATAAAAATAATATTTTATGTACTTTAAAGTTCATTTCTAAACTAATCATTTTGTCGAATTTATTAACAAATTCATTAATTTGTCATTTATCAAAGCACCGATGTTTGATCCCCATTTCCTTGAAACATCAAATTTGTGTGAGGTTGTATTTTCATACTTTCTTCTCAACATGTAAAATTCGCGGGAACACTTTCCTTCTTCCAGTAA
This sequence comes from Holcopasites calliopsidis, assembly GCA_023838395.1. Taxonomy (NCBI): domain Eukaryota; kingdom Metazoa; phylum Arthropoda; class Insecta; order Hymenoptera; family Apidae; genus Holcopasites; species Holcopasites calliopsidis. The sequence continues at coordinate 49,323 of JALHAQ010000049.1, forward strand.
AACATTGTCCAATATCGAAACATCTTAGTTAAAACAAAAATTTGAGTGCTTATCCTCTGGAAGTTGTCATTTCGTATATCGCTGCAATTAACGGAAACTCGATCATCCACTATCCACCAGTTACAGCGATTCCAAGTCCGCTCGTGAACTCGGAAGTTGGCGGCCCGGAAGTTCTCCACTTTGCATCTTATACCGGCGAAACGGCGAAGTTACGAATGAATTGGATTGTTGAAGCTTGTTTACTAGACGGGGTGCTCGTAAATCGGTCTTAAGATGAGCCGGAATTAACTCGCTATTGGGACAATGAAATACTTCTTGGCCCGGGGAAAAAAGAGGATACCAGTTGAAAACATCTTGGAACTTACCGTCTTTTCCTCGCATTTCCATCGTCATCGGAACTTCTCCCATTGCAGGCGCATACTGTTGTATACAGATGTTTGATAAGACATCGAGGAAAGGGGGGTGTGTAATTGAGGCGCTTGACGGAAAAATGGCAACATAGGCTTATGTGCAACGGAACTAAACAGTATCTAGTTGCTATAAGCAACAAGGATTAAATATCTCTGTGGTATATTATATACATATGTATGGATGAATCGATTTAAACGATTTAAGGAAACATAGTTGCATAATTACATATGCTTATGTGCCCTTTTTCCTTAAATTGTATAACTAGCGAAATAACTACCTACCAAAGTTCAACATTTTTTTACTACATTCTCAAAAATATAAATTTTCATAAAAATCCGATGTTTAGTGATTACTTTAAAAAAGAAATTTAGCACTAGTTGCTGCCTTCCTTGGTTTTCCTTTACCACAACATTTAATATTCCTTTCAATAAAGTCTTTAGATTTTTTTAACAAATAAACAGTTAGTCCTACGACCACTGGATCACTGTGTGACGTTTTAAAGCGTGTTGAAAGTTGCAGGAAATCGGTACTTAGAAAGAGAAGTAGGTTTTTTTCCATTTCAGAGGGTGGGATTGTAAAATAATTCTCTATCTACGATAATTCGGTGTATTTAATAAAGGGTGCAATGTGTACAACTTTTTTATGATTGATACTCGAGTTACGCAAACTAATGATAACTAGACTCCGGATTTTTATGCATTTCTAGAAAATATAAAGATGCAAAAAGGGCACACTATACATATGTATATAATATACCAGAGAGATATTCAATCTTTGTTGTTTATAGCCACTAGATACTGTTTTGTTCTGTTGTTCACGCGACGCTCACTGTCACTCGGCAATCGCTCTATCGCGCGGCCGCGTCCTGTAATATTATTCTGTGTAAAGGAATATGGAAAGCGAAGTTGAATCTGCACGGAAACAAGCAAATTTAGGAAAGAAGAAACTAATTTTCAAATCAGCTTGGTGCAAAGGGTCCAAGAAACTAAAACGCCTCAAGGGACAGAATTGTGTAACTTTGTCCTTGCTTGGAAAATGAAACTTTTCGTTCTTTTCGTTATTAATTCTATATTTTCTATCTAAATGATATATAAAAGTTTGTAACAGATTAAGTGCACACAATTTTATTTAATGAATAAGAGGGAAAAGCTTTTTTTACGATTTCACCTCATTTACGGAAAAAGGGCACATAAACCAACTCCTAAAACTTATAAACAAAAACGCATATCATCATCAAATCATAACTGCTACTATCCTAATGTATTATTCTCGACAATGTGGCGGCTAATAAGGACTTAAGCATTACCATAGACAAAGGTCTTACTTTTAACAGTCACATTCTTAACATCACTGCCACTGCCTCCCGTCTATTGGGCTTCCTAAAGCGTACATCTCAAAATTTCAGAGACCCTCGCACACTTCTATACCTTTACAGGGCTCTTGTCCTTCCTCACCTGGAATACGCCTCCCCTATATGGTCTCCTCACACCAAAATGCACGCGGAGCTACTTGAAAAGGTACAACATCGATTCTTACGTATCCTTTCCTTTAAAGCAGGCAGACGTATGAACCTTTACGATCACAACTATAGCCATATTATGTCTGTATTACTCTCTAGAGGTCAGACGAACTGTATCTGAAATTGTATTTCTATACAGACTCATCAATAACCAAATATACTGTCCAGAATTATTAGGAAGCATACAACTATACGTACCGACCCATAATACGAGATGCTCAAACTTGTTTTATCTCACACACTACACCACCAGATATGGACACTACGACACTATCAATAGGATATGCGCTTCTACCAACGCCATACATTTCAGCATCGACATTTTCTCCGACACCGTTAATAGACTAAAAATGCTATCATATTCTGCGCTAAAACGGACCACTGCTCGGTAGCTTTTTCTTAGTCATAATACTACCTTCTCTCTCTTTCTCTCCTCACTGCGCAAACCCTTCTCCTGGCGATCTCTGTTATGTATACCCATCTTTTATCATGTACCACTTATACTCTTCCGAGGTCTATTTTATTCTTATTTTTGTACACATCTATGTAATATAAAGAGTACCAACTCGTTTATAATAATAATAATAATAATAATAATAATAATAATTAAGTACATGTTTCTACATCTTTAAAAAAAATTCGAATTGATTGCACAACTTTTTATTAAATAGTACCACAATGAAAACTTTGAAGCTTATCTTCTCGAGATGGAATTTAGACGTATGTGCCCTTTTTCCATGAAGCGTCTCAATAAGTTTAACAAAATAGTACTAACAATAAGTTTAACAAAAATTGGCGGATTTGCTTTTATTTTTTATAGTAACATTAAAATTACTTTTTTGTCCTCATCGGTTTTACTTTTGTTTCCGGCCACAAAGTGTTTCCACCCTTAAACTATTCTACCAATAAGTTATTGCTCCCTTCGAAGTTCGAATTGGTTCGATCTAACCAAAGTCCAATGCACCAAGTTCTTCCAAGTCTCCCATATCGAAAGTCTAATAAACTGATCATATTAATCAGTAATTCAAACAATATTAACTTTTTCCCTAGTTCCTTGCTCCTCTGATTTACATAGGAAGAATCTCTTCCACAGTGCGATCTTCTTTAGAAACCGATTTCGTTCCAGAGTTGAACTCGACGTCTCCGTCGACCGGCGAACTCGCTGAGTTTGTGGAGGACGCCGACAACGACGAATTGAACAAAGACACAGACGACGAAGATGCGGTCGAGGATATTCTTTATATGCGCGGGGCATCCTTCACGATACACTTGGACTCACCGCCAGAAAATGCAACCGCGAATTCTACGAAGGCCGGCGAGGAGACTAGCCATCCTCTTGATCGAGCCGAGCTGCGAGCAACGTCTCAGGTTTGTGACAAATTTCCCTTTTAAACGGCTTCGTGTATCCAATTAAGCTTTAACAAAATTTCCTACACCTCCATCCACTGGAGGAAGGGGTGGCTATTGTGGCCACCTGCCGGTAATGTGAACCACCTCGTGATTTTCATACTTATAGTAAAGATATGCGGCTATCGTTGGTGTCATCTGTAGCACCTACTACTCAAAAATAAAGAAAGATATGTTTACTATAAATGCTGCATAATTGTCGGTAATAATAAGCATTCATAACATAAGTTGTGAGACAAAAGTTTTTTGTCTTTTAAAGAAAAGCAGTATTTCTTGAAAACTATGGGAGTCGAACCATTTAAATTTCTGTATTTAGACAGCGCGTGTGTAAAATATTATAGAATTGCACGTGAATGCTTTTTCTACTGACGCACAAGAGTCACACTTTTTCTACGAATTTTATGTTTAAGTAGAGGAAGGGGTTTTTATTGTGGCTTTTTCGTGATTTTCATAATTATAACAAAGATATGCAGCCATCACTGGTATCGTCTGTGGCACGCATTTCTCAAAAGCAAAGAAAACCATGTTTACCATAAATGTTGCATAACTGTCTGTAATAATAAGCATTCATAACATAAGTTACGAAACGAAAAAGTTTTTTGTTTTTTAAAGAAAAGCAGTGTTTCTTGAAAACTAAAAGAGTCGAACTGTCGTGTGCTAGTACAAATGTGATAAAAGGTGCGTAGAATTGATGTGCTTAAGCAAATCATTTAATCTTCGACATTTCCAAAAATATAACTGATGTTTTCGAACCTATACTTGTTGATAAATTGGCCAAGGTTCCAACGTTTGTTATTCCTTCGTCGATAGTGGTCAAAGAGAAAGCGAGTGGTGGGGATAATTTCCCGTCACTTACGTGTAGATCGGAGCACCGTCACTTATCGAAAGTCTACTGAACATTTATAACGTAATTTACGAAACGTAAGTCCTTTGTCTTTCGAAAACAGCGATATTTCTTGGAAACTAGGGGAGTCGAAACATTGTGTGTTAAAACATATGCCATAAAAGGTACTTAGAATCGATTTACTGAAATAGATCATTTAATATGTGACATTTTCAAAAATATAATTGATGTTTTCGAACCTATACTTGTTGATAAATTGGCTAAGGTTCCAAAATTTGTTATTCCTTCGTCGATAGTGGTCAAAGAGAAAGCGAGTGGTGGGGATAATTTCCCGTCACTTACGTGTAGATCGGAATACCGTCACTTATCGAGAGTCTACTGAACATTTATAACGTAATTTACGAAACGAAAGTCCTTTGTCTTTCGAAAACAGCGATATTTCTTGGAAAGTAGGGGAGTCGAAGCATTGTGTGTTAAAACATATCTCATAAAAGGTACTTAGAATCGATATGCTGAAGCAGATTATTTAATCTTTGACATTTTCAAAAATATAGCTGATGTTTCCGAACCTATACTTGTTGGTAAATTGGCCAAGGCTCCAACATTTGTTATTTCTTCGTCGATAGTGGTCAAAGAGAAAGCGAGTGGCGGGGATAATTTTCCGTCACTTACGTGCAGATCGGAACACCGTCACTTATCGAGAGGCTACTGTGATAAGCATTTATAACATAATTTGCCAAACTAAAGTCCTTTGTCTTTCAATAACAACGATATTCCTTGAAAACTAAGGGAGTCGAAGTATTGTGTGTTGGAACATGTCATAAAAGGTACTTAGACTCGATATGCTGAAGCAGATCATTTCATGTTTGACCTTTTTAAAAATATATTTATTGTTTCCGAACCCAACCTTGTTGATAAATTTGCTCCCCCCCCCCCCCTCATAATGGAGGGTAAAACATGGCCCACTCAGTAACTGTAATATTACCTGTAAATTAATTCATCTATAAATTTGCTTGACAGCTCCCGAAATGTACCCCACTCACTACAGCTCTTGGATAGTAGTTTCGTCCTGCCCGAGAATATTCGTTCGCCACTTCTTGGCACATAGCGAATGGACATCGCGCGAAGAAGAAGAACATGTGTGCGACTTTTGTTTACGAGCAATACAATTCACTTTAGTCATTCACTTTTAACCACTATTCCAACCAAAAAGTTAGTTTCTATGATTTTCGTTGGGGGGCATATTAATCTCACCTTTCTAAGAATGGCTAAAATGACTTATCTTTATAAAACGCGTTAGATTGAATTAAATCGTGTTTCTTTCACTCGCACCTTTTATTAAATGCAACCTTATCAGTTGAACTTCATTCTCGCTAGAAGAATTCAAAGCAGTTTAAGCCAGAGGTTCCCGAAGTGAGGAATACCGCCCCCTGGTGGGCATTGGAATCGATCCGGGGGACGATAGTATACTTGGATGAAATGGCGGTGGGGGGCATTGAATAAAGAGAGAGTAAGAAAAGTTTGAAAGACCAGGGGGGGCGCTGAGTAATTATTTCACCGAAAAGGGGGCGGTAGACCAAATAAGTTTGGCAACCAATGGTTTAGGCGAAGGTGTCAAACTTTAGAATCAAATATAAAACAGGGGGACCATCATGGCACTCCTTCCTCTACGCTTCTTTATACACAGGAAACCTTATATTCCGACCGAAAAATTCACGAAAGAAAGGATGCAACGGGTAATGGTTTTAAAAAAGCTGTGCACGTTTCCGCGCGATCCGGACTTCCTGTAGCACCGTCCGCCAGGTTTTCCGGTTAAAATTGTAGCGACGCGTGCAACAGGTCCTCCAGATTGCACCAAGAACCTTTCACCTCTCCCGTCCCAAAAAAAAAAACCGTAATCGTCATTCACTTAAATCGCAACGAACTTAAACAAAAATCAATGTCTCTTTTTCTTCTTTAAATTAGGGCCCCAATCTGGAACAGAAGCTTCCATCGACCATGGAAAGTATAGCGAGCACAGAACCGTCTTGTTCGCTGGACTGTGGACCAGCTGGCAACTGTTACATCGAGCAAAGTCGCGGCGACGACGTCGATCTGGTCGAGGACGCCGCGGTGAACGCGCCCGACGGCGGTTCGATGGCCATGGATCTCGAAGGGAACGACGTAGCTCCGAAACGGAAGCAAGCCTCCTTCAGGCAACGCTGTCAATGCCCCCTTGGGAGAGGCGGGGATCGATGCCAGCTCGGTGAGTGGCTTTTCTCCCTCTGTTTTCAGGCCAGCCTGCACACATGGTGTTCATTTGAAAACTTCAAGTTCATTCGAAGGTCAGCTTGTTTTTTTTTTTTCTTCAAATAGAAACGGTAATCTTTCTTTATTGATTCTTATCGCGCGAAATGGGATGAGAAACTCTTGTAGGAGACTATTTAATTATTTAAATAGCAATTTATTCCAGTCTCTGTTATCTTCAAAGTGGAACAAACGAAACTTATGTCATTTAATATTTCTATCGCTACTTCGGAAGTAACAAAAACTGAACTAATTTTCTATTCTTTCTATGAGATCTGATTACAAAGTGTTTCCTACAAAAGTCTCTTACTTTTTTTATTCATACAATAAGAATCCCTAAAGAGAAGCTACGGTTTCGTTTTAAACAACCAGTTGACCTTTAAATGACCTTAAAAACCGCTGCTAGAAAGGCAACGAGTGACATAGTCAGATTTGCCCCCCAAAAATCGTGCAACTTTTGCTTCGAATATTTCTTTTTTCTGCAATGCATAATTCTTGCCGCAAATGGACGTGAAGTTTTTCAATGAACACCTTCTATGCATAGTTACAGCGAGCCGTCTTTTCCGCCCGTCTCTCGCGTGTCTGACACTATGAGCACTGGCTCGAAAGTATCTCAAAGGAGTTCGCTGCCATCGGGGGGGTTGTACAGGGCTGTTGGACGAGAGCCAGTCCTCGACTCGTGCGGCAATCTAGCCGCGCGCGATGGGCTCGAGAAATCGATCGATCGAGTCTCCACAGGGAGATATTGAATTATCCGGCTGGAGATTTTGAAAAAAACTGGAGCTGAAAGGATTTTGCAGGCGGTTGTCAAGCGAATCGGGCTTGGTTTCACAGTTCCTTTACAATCGGTTTCCAGAACAGTCGAGCCAAGTAACACGTATGCAATTAACAGCATTCGATTAACATTATTTCACTATTGATTTAAGCCTGGAAAAGACATTTTTCCATGGTAGTTTTAGCAATTGTTTAACGATAGAGTTGTTCTAGGGTTTTTCCAATTTTTAGGAACATAAAACCTAGAATAATTATCGGCTCCATTATGCGATTCATTACTTAGCCTAATTGGCCCAATGATTTTTAAGTGTATTTATATGATTTCTATGAATAGTAAAATAATTTGAATTTTGTGCCTACGAGTTGCACATGTCGCTCACTGGGGCACCGTGCTTAAAACACACTTTGATCTTAGAGCCATTGCTGCTCGGTATCGCTGAAGTACAAGCCGGGCTGACACGATTCAATTTAGCCCGAGACCAGCGCGCAATTAGAATTTCTGCCGGTAACGCAATTACACTCGCCCGGCGTTTAATTTTGTTCTAACGCTTCTCCGCGAGATGATCGTTAAAAACGATTTTCTAAGCGAACGCTACGTCGGAAACTTCGTGTTGAACCGTTTACAATTGTAGAATTTCCTTCTATGTTCTTTTTTTCTTTTGTTCGACGTCGCACGCAGTTGGAGTTACCGCTGGAATTTTAACGGGCCGAAAAATTAAGCTACCTGCCTGCAGAGAGGCGGCGGTTTTTTGCTTAATTCCCTGTTAATAAGTTTCAAATGAAATCTCCCTCGGTCTTCGTTAGTATTCAACGAAAAGTTCCTCGCGAAGCGTTCATTAATAAAAAGTGTAGGAATATACCCGAGATTTGCATTTTTTACTCGAATGCGTATAATGTAAGTCCCGTAATCCGAGCGTCGACGACTTCGTGTAATACAAGCTAGTTAACAATTTATAGCCCGGGCAGCCGGCACAAATCGATCGTTGAATTTTCCATGAGGGACCATCGAGGCCGATGCCACGAACCCTTGCTTATCGTTTATTTATTAAGCCAGGTGTTTTTCGCGTTCGGAAAACAGTGGATAAGCGGGAAGGAATCGACGGGTAAAGTCGAGGAGAAGCTGGATAAAGTTTAAAAGCACGATAAACGAAAATGGTGAAAGAAAGAATGCCTGCCATTCTTGCTTGAATAATACGAACAGTCAACGCTGCAGTCCTTTTCCCCGCATTATGCATATAAATAAATAAAGAGTCAAGCTATGGTTGTTGCAGAGCAAAATATATCGACACAATTGTAAAGCACTTGTGATAAATTAAATAAAAAAATGTTTCTAACAAAAATTAGTCAACTTTCAATCAGCTACAAGTTGCAGTGTTTAAAATTGCCCAAGAATGTTCCCTTCGATTAAAAATGAAAGTCATTTTGACTATTTTAAATAGCACAATGTATTTTTTGATCTGGTAACGTTGTAGCTGATCTCAAGACGAGTTCAACTACTATAATACATTGACCATCAAATAACTGTTACGCACGATGAAATAACTTCACAATTTTGATTCGTTCGGGAACGTGTCATCTGGGACGACGGTTGGAATTTTCTGGAAATGTTTATAATCATAAGACGCGTACGCGACCAAACCCGCACCTGCACACTCGAGATCCCCTTTAAGGAAACTCAGACGCTGGGATAGACAGACCGAATTCCTGTAAGGCGCCAGCCCTAGAAGAGATAAACAGAGTCCGGAAAATCAGAAGACCATCCTCGCAGCGTTCCCACGAAACTGGAGCCACTACTGCTACCGCTTCCTCAACTGCGAGCCCAATTTTTGAGTACATAAGGACCACGAAATTCAACCAAATCGGGCTAGTCCGAGTCACGCGTTCGTTGCGTTCGTTGGCACGAACATTGCAAGATCGGGTTAATCCCCTTCGAGCAGGCATCTCCTTCAGTACGTAGTCACTGCTTGGTTTTTGTACTTTAATCTTCGGTGAGCCCCCGTATAACTATTGTACGTGAAACCCGTAGATTCATTGTATACCGTTCAATCTTTGTAACTTCCAATTCATATTGAATATATCAGTCATCGCTTCGCACAAGTCGTTGTTCCATTATACCTTCTTCTATTACATAGAAAATCCTCGATTTGGACCGGACCCACAGAGTACATCATAGCCGCTCGCGGTGTACGCAAGTTACGAGTTCCTTTACCCGTTTCCAACATCAAGCTGACCATCCGTGTTTATACGGCTACCTGGCGTGTACGTCGGCTGTCCGGAAACACACACCTTCCTTGATTCTGGTGAGCCGGCTACGTGGCGTTTCACACCCGCCAAATAGTCCGGGCATCCGGAATCCTTCCATCTGCGCCTATCGGCTACCCTACAACGTTCGGCTGTCCAGAGAAACGCACTCTTTCCCTTTGCCGTGTGCCTTTCGGCTATCTGACGCTTCACGACCGTCGGTCAGTCCTGGGAGAACACGGACCTCTACCCAGGTCAATTACTCAAGATTGACCTGTTAACCTATTGCCCAAGTATCAGGTGTAACTACTAACCATAAAACCTTTTCCTGGCGAAATTCGCCAAGCCCTGGCTCGTAACATAACCACGAGTCTATAAATCTGAATTAAATGAATCGGAATTCAATTTCATTAAATAGCAATAGTAATTAATTGCAAATGAATGAATTTGGTAATTTCCGAAAGCTTTGTTGCTAAACATGTACCCTGATGCCTTCTAATCGAGGTTGCATTTCCGTTTCTTGGCAATTTTAAATATTACACCTTGTAGCTGACTTAAAACTGATTGCCGTTTGTTGCAAACATCTTTTGTGTCGATTATCAGAAGTGCTTAGAAAAGTGTGTACACCGTTCCGCTGAGCATCCTATATGTATAGGGAAATAGTAAAATGTTCGGGGTGAGTTACTAGTGGCTAGATTTATTCATCGGATCGACGGAGCCAGTCCAGGGTACAATTTCGCCGCAATGACGGTCGATAAATCGACGGGCTGACGGGCCCGCGACACGCTATGAGATTGGAGGGTTTTACAGCTGTTTATCTGGGAAATATTTGTGTCACCATTAACGATTATTTAGATTTTCAGTAGACTTCGAAATCGGTGTTATTAAATGTCCATCGTGAATTTAATTCTGTACGAGTATTGGTATCGATCGCTTAGAAATAGAGCTGGTCTAACGGCATTAAATATAAACGTAGAAATTCAGGGAGATTCAATTATTCTCATTTAAACCAATGAAAACATTTCTAAATACAATATCTTTTCTTCTTGGAAGACTTCTTTTTCCTCTAACAAATTCAGTCTCACCGCTTTAGTAAAAATTGCTCAACGTCGACGAGTAAAACGGGGTGCATCACCGGTCGTTATTGGCTCACTTTGAGCATCAGGATGGCGCGCATTTACTCAGGTCTCTGAAATCACGCGACAAGGCCATTCGGATCCGCCGGTGATCCTTGAACCGCTCGTGGCGAAATTCGTCGGCTTCCTAGACCGATGAAGTTGCTCGTGGATTTAATGAAACTACAATTTATTCGACCTAAAACTGTTGCGGCGACTATGCAACTCGCCTGGCAAATATTTGCTGAACATTAGTCGCACGAACATTCGGCCGGACTTTGGTACAGCATCAAACACTGTTCTGATTCGGTCTCCGCGTTTATCGCAGTCTGTCGAATACAGAGAGACACACACAGGCTGTTTTAATATCAATATCAAAATTATCAATTAATAATGAAGTTTCAATATTACTGCAGATCTAATTCATTTTACCACGTGATTTTAAAAACAATTATTCAAGCTGATCTAACCCCCGCCCCCATCAGCAATTTGAATCATTATTCGAATCAATATTTGAATCATTATTGATTCTTCAGATACCCAAAAATTGTACTACGTATCTTTACAAACAATTATTCAAACTGATCTATTTTCACCCTCCTTCAATTAAATTTTTGCACTCCTCTCTATCATAAAAAAATTCGTGATGCAATATTGAACACACATCTCGCATTTTAACGCACCCTTAATTACTGCCAGTTATATACATGAATTATTATCGATCGTTCAGTTTCTCAAAAGTTTTACTATGCGTTTAAAAAAAGAAACAATTATTCAAGTTAATCTAATTTTTATATTCTAATCTAGTTTTATCTAGAATACAGTTTTATATTCTAATCCAATTTCGGCCCCATTCAATTAAATGTTTTATATTCCTCTGTATCATAAGAAAAATTCGTGATGCAATATTCAACACACATTTCCTAAAGTGTTGCGACGACTATGCAACTCGCCTGGCAAATACTTGCCGAACATTGGTCTCATGAACTTTCGGCCGGACTTTGGTACAGCATCAAACACTGTTGTAATTTGGGCCTTCGCGTTTATCGCAGTCCGTCGAATATAGAGACACACAGGCTGTTTTAATATCAATATCAAAATTATCAATTAATAATGAAGTTTCAATATTACTGCGAATCTAATTCATTTTACCAAGTAACTTTAAAAACAATTATTCATGCTAACCTAATCAATATTTGAATCATTATCGATTCTTCAGTTCCCCGAAAATTGTACTATGTATTTTTAAAAACAATTATTCAAGTTTATCTATTTTCACCCCCCTTCAATGTAATTTTTTATACTTCTCTCTATTATAAAACAATGTGTGATGTGATATTGAACATAGATATTCTATTTTGACGTTCCCCATCATTCCCATTACTGCCCAGCTTTCTACTTCAATCATTATCGATCGTTCAGTTCTTCAAAAATTTTCCTATGTAAAATTTTACTTTTTAAAAACGATTTTTCAAACTGATCCGTTTTTAGCCCTTTTAATTTAATTTTGTATACTCATCTGTATCATTAAGAAATATCGTAATTGAAGAAAAATGCCGTAAAATGCAATGAATATGCATATAAAAATTCGTTAGTGGAATATTGAACAGTCATCTCGCATTTTAACGCACCCTTAATTACTGTCAGTTATTACACTTGAATCAATATCGATCGTTCAGTTCCCCAAAGGCTATCTGTTAAAAAGAAAAAAAAACAATTATTCAAGTTAATCCAATTATTTTCTATTCTAATCCGATTCCGCCCCCATTCAATTAAACGTTTTATACTCTTCTGTATCATAAAAAAAAAAATTCGTGATGCAATATTCAACACACATTTCCTACTTTTCCGTTCCCATTACTGCCAGCTGTATACTTGAATCATTATCGATCGTTCGGTTCCATCTGCCCCATAAGCGGGGACAAAATCTTAATGTCTCCCCGCCCGTTCAGCCACACATGGCCACCCCAAACCCAAAGCATGCCGGAATTACGGTGCACCCCAGCGAGGCGAGCATTATCTTCTCCGCAGGGCATAATCCTCCGACGAATTGTATCGCCCCGACCTTAAAGTAGCGATCTCACGAAATTAACGGCTCGGCGTCTCGACTACTGGAACAGCTTTCCGGCGTGCACGAGCTGACTTAAGCTTGATGCATTGGAATTCTGGTGCCCCGGTGTGTGTGTGTGTGTGCGAGAGAGAGAGAGAGAGAGAGAGAGAGAGAGAGAGAGAGAGAGTCGAGCGATGACGTAGCTTGGTTTCTCCGGGGATTAGGCGCGAACGCCAGCTTCTCCACGATTCGGCCTTTATCGCGACTCGGTTTCTCAAATTCGCGCCGCCGGACGAGCGATGGGCCGGCATTAATCAAGCCGCGTCAAACCGTTCGACCTGGAGCCCGACCCGCCACTTCTACATTTCGATTGAAACTGTAATTTATGCGCCGAACTGTCGGCCCTTTCGAGATTCGGCTGAACTTTTTCAATTTCAGATCGCTCGACGACCGAGCGCGATAGAATGATACGGAAAGATTGGAGTTGCATGTAGGACGTTTCGTAGGAAGATGTTATTAATCGTGGGAGAAATTAATTGCAATCCATATTTATGAAGACAGAGCTTAGCAAGACTTAAACTTTCATGTTTAAGGTAGCAGAATATTATTTTTAAGCAGCTTGTATCAACCTCTATGGATGTGATAACACTTATACTCACCTTGATCCACCCCCCTCATTCCCACCCCCTAGGAAATTTTGTAATTTAAAATACTTGTAAATGGTATACTTGAATCAATTAAGGTTTATAAATCTAGGATTAAAAATATAGAACTCTTATATTTTTCTATTTCTTATTTATGAGATCACAAGGACGCACGTTCATGTGTCCTTAATGCTCATGTTATTTGACTAAAGTTATTTATGATGACGCATGTCCCATATTATTCTTTAATTATATATTCAATTACACTTAAATATTATTTCTAAGAAATCGATCAATATACATTCTTCGAACTACTAATATGATAGTTAGGATAAGTTATGGCTAGACTCCGGACTTTTATGCATTTCCAGAAAATTTAAAGACGCAAAATTAGGCAGATTGCACGTAATCTGAAAAAAGTATACAAAAATATCCAAATTATTATGCTTATCAAAATATTTAGTTAAGTGAAATAGCTTGCTAGCAAGGTTCAACATTTTTTACTACATTCTCAAGAATATAAATGTGTATAAAACTCCGATGTCTAGTTATGACAATAACATGGACTTTGCATATTTTCTCTTACAACAGAAAAAAGTGTATATTCCAGTGTCTATTCACCAATTAATATTAAACACACTCCGTTACCGTTAAATATCGTATTTTTCACTTTGCAAATGTTCCAAGGCAACCGTTCTACTGTACCATAAAAGCTCAATCTTCCCAACTCGCTCCTCCCCCATACTTACCATCGGATTATTAATCGCCCAGAGCTACAGACAGTACAGAGAGCAAACGGAGAAGAAATTATCTGCGGCGATTAATCTTCACGGTGCGCGTACACGATCCACGTAGCTCCACAGCAGATCCCCGGAAGAGCTTAAGCTCGGTCGTCGGGAACGGAGACGGAGATTTAAAAAAAAACAGATCGGATCGGTCGGCGTAACTTCTTCCTCCTCCTTTGTCCGGCCCTCAAACGCGATTGCCCGATCGTCGATCCGCAATCTCGATGTCCTGTCTAAACCGGAAACTCTCATCCTCCACTCTCGTGTACACGTTGGATCTTTTCTTCATCGAATGCCCCCCCCCCCCCCCGCTGGTTTATACTTGGTCTCTCGTGTTTTATCGGCTCCCTTCGGGGAAACTTAACCGAGGAGCTCGATCGGGAAGCGGCCGTAATTGCGCTCCTCCGAATCCAACGGCCCCCACGTAGTTCGCTGCCTCTTCTGCTGGGCGACTTGAGCGAAACTCGCGGGGGAACAGGGGACCCTTTGTGACTCTTACTCCGGATCGCAGTGCCGGGCTTCTATCTATTGTTCGCTTTTGGAATTGCTTTGGTTTGTCTTCGATCGGAACAGCGTTATTCGGATGGGACTTTGTCGGAGATGATGGAAGTTGTTTCTGAACTGTTCTTTCATGGAGAATAGAAGGGAGAACAGTCGCGATTCAGGCAAACTCTTAATATATTACAATCGTCTCGATAAGAAATTGTTCACTGTATAATAAAAAAAGAAGGAAATGAAAAATAATCAAGAAATAAAACTATGAATATTCCTTAACAGATTATACTTAAAGGAAGGATAAAACAATATTAATAGGATCAGCTAATTGTTCTCCACGTTTCTGCCGCAATGTGACTTCGTAACATTTCTGTCCGGACGGAATTACATTTTTTGAAACTTAATCAAACCACCACTAATAGGCGCCGTCAAACATGCCCGGAAAATTGGATTTCCCACGCGTATCCCCTAAAAGAGGGAAGCTTCTACCAGGGTAGGGCTGACAGTAATTAATCTTCAGCATGTCGCGAAGCTTCGAGGATAAAACTCGACGGGTTTTGTTCCAACGCGTTGAAAACTCGAACTGAAAGCAATGTAGAACAAAGGAGTTCGGCCACGTGGTTGGTGGCTTTTGGAAGCTGCATGAAATCTCAATATCGTGCGGTTCAATTTTTTATTATAGTACTCTCTCTAGATAAGTTTTCGAAACTGGTGGAAGATTCGAGGGTAGAATGTGGATCATGAAAACCTTCTCGATTTTCTTCTAATAAAGTAAAGAATACCTATTATGAATCGCTTCTTAATAGGCACACAAGATTATCATCGAATTTCAATATGACTCAAAGTGTTAATGTAGGAAATGTGCAAACTGTTCGATAGACTAACATTTTTAGATAAGGTAGTGCGTTGCAAAATGCTTACTTAATAGGAATAAAAAATAATATGAATAAAAAGAGTGGA
Organism: Holcopasites calliopsidis; assembly: GCA_023838395.1. NCBI lineage: Eukaryota > Metazoa > Arthropoda > Insecta > Hymenoptera > Apidae > Holcopasites > Holcopasites calliopsidis. The sequence continues at coordinate 64,854 of JALHAQ010000049.1, forward strand.
GTAATAATACGCAACCGGCCAAATCCTGTTGGTTACAGTAAGCCCCGCAAAGAAAGAACTGGCTCGGGACCGGCCAGTTCCGTGTAACGAAGGAGTCGATTACAGGAAGCCTCGCAAAGAAGGAACTGGCTCGCGATCGGCCAGTTCCTTGTAACGAAGGAGTCGACTATTCGACTTGACTTTGATCTCAAGGGTGAAATGTCGAGGTGAAATGTTATACTTTAGAGGATAGGATCTGACATGCCCTCTTATTTTAACACTAAGCGATTCCGGATCAGGTAGAATCGTGCGAATGAAGCACGTACCTATTCACCAATTCCGTGTCACACACGCTTTTATTCTTTGACAATTATTTGAATAATTAGGGAAATCGAGTTACCAGATGCGAGGAAACACCCGCGATATAACAGTTCTCGCGTACATAACACGGTAGGAAATGAGGAAGCATTACATTTTCCAGCCTTCTACTAAAAAAGCGTCACTGTTCACTTGACCGTAAAGATTTACTACTTCACGCCTCTCTCTCGTTCTCCGACTTTCTCGTTCAGCACGGCGACTTCAAACGAAGAACTAGGGGTAGCGATCTTCTTCTTTTGAAGGCGAAACCAGTTCCTTCTTTGCGGGGCTTACTGTATTATGACCCTCGCGCGTCCTCGAGTACGAAAAATTCATAGAACTTGGATTATTGATGTAAATGGTGAAATAACCGTGATTAGATGGTTAATTAGGGAAAATTTATTTTAAAATATCGATGAAAACAGTGCAATACGGAGATTCTGAAATGATGAGCTGTGTTTCCTTCCTTGCATAACATTATTGGACGCGAGTGCATTAAAGTGAAATTCTGAACTGATTGTAGCAAACGAAGGGAGAAACTAGTGTATCAGTGCTGGCAATTTAACTGGATGAACAGTGTTGCCACAGGCTACAGGAAGTGTGTTCACTAATATTCAGCAAGGAAGGAAACATAAGAAAGACCTGATATTAGTTCATCCTTTCAGAATCTTCATGATGCACTGTTTTCATCATGCATTTTAAAATAAATTTTCCCTCGTTTACACCAATGAACCAAGTTTTATGAATTGTTCGTACTCAAGGTCACATGAAGGTCATAGTATTATAGGCCGTTGGACTCGCCTTGACATTTGCTGTCACGTCGCCACATCGAAAATATGTAGTCCCATTTATAAAAACGTCGATAATTTCGAAATCTAAAATAAATCACGTACATAACATAGTAGGTAGTGAGGAAGCGTTACATTTTCTATCCTTCTAGTAAAAAACGTCACTGTTCACTCGATCGTAAAGATTCACGACTTCACGCCTCTCTCTCTCTCTCTCTCTCTCTCTCTCTCTGTCTCTCTCGTTCTCCGATTTCTCGCTGAGCGCGGCGATTTCAAACAAAGAAGTGGGGATAACGATCTTCTTCTTTTGAAGGTGAAAGTTCCTTCTTTGCGGGGCTTACTGTATTCCTTGGCTTTCGTTTCTTTTTCGAATTTCGTAAGCCAGTTCTTAGCCAACTATGTTCTTTAAACTGGAGTTCGTTGCTAAATGATGAATATGATGGTAGTATGATATTTTGTTTAAATTTAAATGAATCCATTTCTTTTATTTCTGGTGTCGACGTTGTCAATTAATTAAGCTAGTCAATTTAATGCACCATTATGGTATTGCCCTTATTTGCATGAACTTTTAACATTCGAAATACATATAGTTCATGATAAAGCTTATTATTATTATTTCCATAGTATCATACCACCTTGATATCCACCATTTAGTAACAAATTCTAACTTGACTAATACTCTATCATTATCGGACAACCGGTAATTTCTCCTTTTAACTACCTACACGCGGCTATTTATTTCGTCCGTCATTCGAATATGCATTACTTTTTCCTTAAGTAAACGAACCTACTTTAAGGCAGTTAAAAATCGGTCGGAAACTCAAGTTTGAAGAAGTTTACTTCTTACTAACAAATCGGATGCTCTTATATACCCCTCTGATGTGAAAATATTGGTCATCATTAGACTCCGGATTTTTATGCATTTATAGAAAACTGAAAGATGCAAAATTAAATAGATGACACGTAATCTGAAAAAAATATATAAAATATCCAAACTATCGCGCTTCTTATAATATCTAGTCAGTGCAATAGCTTTCTACCAGTGTTCTTTTTTTTTCACTGCATTCTCAAAAATATGAATTTGCACAAAAATCCGATGTCTAGTCAGCGTACTCTCATCTGCAAAGCTAGTCTTACTCATTGAAACAACAGCCGTCGGTAACGCACTCTGCGCAGCATCCCGGAAATCCGAAAGCCAACAATCGTTGGGCACGAGACGAGTCTTCGCGCTGCTTTGTACCGGAAGTTTCACGACGCGACTATTCCCTATAAAACTCGGTTCCTTCGCGCCGTGAAACACGGAGTTAGGTCCGCACGGCGCGGCCAACTTTCCTTCTTTCGAGGCCTGCGGCTGTTCGCACGTCTCGTCGCCGTGAGAGCTGTATCCGCTTCCGGGATCGCGGGCAGAGGAACGGGCAGTTCGACGCCGACGGAACTCGTTACGAAAGTTTCCTCGCCATCCCCTGTAGAGGCTGTTATGGTCGCGCGTTCTTCGCACGTGACTATCCGTATTGGAAACGAGGATTCCTCCGGTGAAAACCGAGGCCGCTGCGAGTTTTCGTTTACACTTTTGCCTCGCTGTTGGATCTTTTTCGATTTCAATTTCTTCGGGGAACGAGAATATCCCACATTGGCTGATATTTTTATAAAGTCTTTGGGAATTTTTATGTGTCATCGAATAGAGAAGTGAAATATTTATTTTAGCGACGAAAGCTGTGATAGACATTTGATTTGATAGGAATCCACTTTAGATAGGATGCTATAAAAATTCTCGCGGCGTAAGAAAGAATAGAGGAAGACGTTTCCTCGTCTATGCTGCTCTCATTGATCTGTTTGCACCTACTTACTACGCGACGGACTTATGCCAGGCGCTCTAGAAACGCTGGGAAGAAGTTCCGGGCGCATTATAGTATGTCCGGCGAAACTTTTCCCGATCACGAAAGCCTCTTAAGATCTTTTTCGGTTCTGCACTTTGTTCTACTTTGCCGTTCCCCTGCAACTCTAACCCGGCCGGTCAGAGATCTCAAAGAGCAAGGCACCGCGACTAAAATGTGCACTCCTTCTTAAGTCTCTTCAACGCGAACAAGACAATTGGAAGGAGGAAGTAAGACAACAATTCTATTCTTAAGGAAATAAAACAGAGCCCCTGCAAGTTGTTAAATCAGGTCATAAAAATGACAGAGTTTACCGATTCTCTTTATTTGAAGTATCAATGGAGATACAGTTTAATTATCTACGGGGCAACCAGCGAAACAGTGAACACAATGTTTAAAGCAGTTCTGATTAAACAAAAACTGTTTCCAACAGAAATTAATCCGTCTTAAATTATCTACAAATTGCAATATTGAAAATTGCCAAAAAGTGCTTCTTTCGATAAGAAATAAAGTAACAAATCTATTCTTAAGGAAATAAAACAGAGCCCCTGCAAGCTGTTAAATCAGGTCATAAAAATACAAAAGTTTATTGATTTTCTCTGTTTGTTTAATTATCTACAGGGCGACCAGCGAAACAGTGAACACAATGTTTAAAGCACTTCTGATTAAACGAAAACTGTTTCCAACAGAAGTTAATCAGTCTTAAATCATCTACAAATTGTAATATTAAAAATTACCAAAAAGTACTTATTTCCATAAGAAATCAATATAACCTCGACTCCTTTAAATGGCACACTGTATTCCTTGGAAATGTTAAACATTACAACTTATTTTACAACTTATTCGAAACTCTCTAACTTTCCATAGATAAATCCTTTCTTTACATTATCACAAGTGCTTAAAGAGTCGTGTACACCATTTCACTGAACACTGCTTACTTTCCTGGAGATCGCTGGAATTTCATCGCGCATAGTTACCGAAGCGGAACGGAGCAAGTTAAAAGACCGCCGGACGCCAGATCCGACGAGTGGTCGTAACCGAAAGCTGGACGTTGCACGCTCGTGCGCAACTTCGAATCGAGTTCTTCAGCGAGCTGAATGCGACGGCAAACCGATCCGCGCGGGGGGGAGCCGCGGGTTCAGAGATTCGCTCGTTGAATTAGACTTATTAGGGAGAAATACGTGGTTAAGGGCTGGCCACGGAACATTTGCGCCGGGACATGCTCGGGAACTTGTTCGCCCGATGAAAGGACAATTAGAGGAAAGTTTCGACGATGCGCCCGAGTCGTCCAAGACGGGCTAGATTTCCGGATTGAAACTCTTCGCGGATTAAGTTCGAAACGCTGGGGGGAATCGAGTGGAGCCGTTTGAAATCGGAACTCGGTGCGCTCTCAGGCGAGTGGGGCGTCTTGGATATCCATTTCTATTAGGAGAAATAATAGATTACTGTGGGATTAAGTAAGACTAAATGACCTGCGGTGCGGGACCCGAAGGAATGTGTGGGTTTTTCGATACAAATTTTAGCGTACAGGCATAAGGACGGTCGCGGGGAACGAGGCGAGAACAGCAAGAAACGCGCGGGAAGACAGAGCGAGTGAAAACGGCGAACGATACACGAATTATACGAACGGCTCACGACGCAGGACTAACGATTTTTCACCCCGCGAATTGTACGCACATCGATTTTTTTGTTGTTGTATCATCTCACGCGTCATTGTGTTGTACCAACGTTTCCCTCGTGCATTTAGAAATAAGGACAGTTACTTGTAAGGACATATACTTATGAACACAGCATTAGTTAAAGTTTCAGGAACTATATCATAAAGATCATGTCAGGTGTAATCATTCTCATTTTGTAGTTTGAAAGTATAATGTATCTAGTGCTTTTTTGAAATATTTCTGATGTGCCAAGGCCAACATGACTCGAAATACTGGGGTTTGCATTGTTTATCTACGCCACAGCGGCGGACACATACTTATGAACGTCCGATAGCACGACTTTCCTACAATGTAAGGAATCGGCACTCAGTTTTCGTTGTACGAGGAACGAGCATGGATGTTCTGCGGAGTACATGGTATAAGTTAAAGTTAATTATTATTATTTTAATAACGAGTAAAGGTAAAAATATTACACCCCAACAACGGCTGCAAATACAGCTGCTTCGAAAGCAAGGTAACGACATTTCGAAGCATTTCTAATGAATTGGGAATAACTGTTGGAGCTTGTTATGCAGCTATAAAGCATATATTAGGTCATTAAGTATGAGATGTCCGATTACCTAAAGCATCAAGTTTGATATCCGACGGTTCCGATATTTCACTTCGACCGTCCCTTGTTTTTTTTTGCATTGAGAAGAGATACGCCATCTGGCTTTCAGACGCACCCTTTTGTTTTTAATAGTCTATCGTAGTGTCGTCTGAGTGTTAAATATTATAAGCCATGGGTAAGTCAAAAATTCGCGTTATTCTTGAATATGAGTTTCGTCGTGGAACTAATGCAGCGTAGACAGGTCGAAATGTTAACGAGGTGTTCGGCAAGGATGTGGCTAATGAACGTACAGTACGTCGATGGTTTGAAAAATTCCGATTTGGAGATTTTGATGTCCAAAATGAACCACGCGGGCGACCTCAGAGCAAGGTGGATGACGATCAACTGAAAGCTGTAGTGGAAGCGAATCCATTTGAAACGACACGTGAATTAGCAGCAAGGTTTATTAAGCCATTTGAAAGCAATTGGAAAAGTAAAGAAGCTGGATAGGTGGGTTGCGCATGAGTTAAGCGAGTGTCAGCAAAAGAACCGCTTCGAGGCTTGCTGTTCTTTAGTGTCACCACTAAAAAGCGATCCATTTTTGCACCGGATAGTTACATGCGATGAAAAGTCAATACTCTTCGATAATCGCAAGCGTTTCTCGCCATGGTTGGGCAAAGATGAAGCGCCAAAACATACCCCAAAGCCCGAGTATACACCAAAAGAAACTAATGGTGTCTGTTTGGTGGTCCAGCGCGGGTGTTATCCACTATAGTTTTATGAGACCTGGGCGATCGATAACGGCGGACCTCTACTGCAATCAGTTAGAAGAAATGATGCAGCTGCAGATTAAGCAGCCGAGATTGGTGAACAGGGACAGACCAATCCTTCTGCAGGACAACGCTCGACCACACGTTGCAAGATCTACGTTGCTGAAGCTACAGGAGCTGGACCTAGAAACCCTTTGTCACCCGCCGTATTCGCCAGATCTAGCGCCAACTGATTACCATTTTTTTCCGAGCTTTGGGCCACTGTTTGTAAGGAAAAATATTTAATTCCCAACATGCGGTGGAAAACGCCTTTCGCGATTTCATCACCAGCTGCCCTCCAGATTTTTTCGCTAGCGGTATTAATAAGCTATCGTCAAAATGGAAACGCTGTATTGATAGTTTAGGCGCACATTTTCATTAATTATATTACTTCTTGCCCGAGATATAATAAACCAAACTTTCAGTCTCAAATCTAAGGACTGTTCAACGTCGCTTAAACGAGTTCAGCTAAATGGGGAGAGTAGCACGAAAAGAACCTCTAATATCCGAAAAGAATCGACGTGCTAGACTTCAATTCGCAGAAGCTCATATTAAATGGACGGCAGAAGAATGGTCGCAAGTTGTGTTCACTGACGGAAGCAAGTTTAACCGATTTGGTTCTGATGGTAAATGCTATGTGAGACGTACAGTTGGCGATGAACACAATAAAAATTGTACGAAATCCACCGTCAAAGGTGGAGGCTTAGGATCAGCACTAGTTCAGGGGTCTCTGAGCATGAATTACAGGAATTATGGACCGTTTTGTATATCTAGACATTGTGAAAAATGTTCTTCTTCCATTTGCTAAAAACAAATTGCCAAATGATTGGACTTGCCAGGCGGATAATGATCCGAAACACACGGCACGTGCGGTAAAAGAATTTTGAGAGAAAGAAAAATTAAATATCATGAAATGGCCTGTTCCCCAGATCTCAATCCTATAGAGATGCTGTGGATTGATGTCGGTCATGAAATAAAACGTCGGAAAGCAAAAAATATCCAAGATTTATTTGAAACGATTGAAGAAGCGTGGAAATCCATTCCAATCGATGGATATATACATTTAATTAATTCTATGCCACAAAGTTGTGCGGAAGTGATACAAAATAAGGGACATGCTACGAAATATTAAGTTAACAATGTTTAGCTTTATTTAGATGTTTCAAAATGCAAAAAAAGAAACACAAGAAAATATAGATCGAACATTATGTTCACAAGTATGTGTCGCTGAAATTTCACACAAGAAGTGTTGTCATTTTATTTTGTTGTATTTTCTATTAATTTCCAATAAAATATATGTATTGTATGTGTCCATAGACAATAAGTTCTGTTACTTATAATTTCAGTACAAACATATGATCTATGCCCCTTTAATTTTAAAATGTAATAAAAGATTGAAAATGATTATATTCATAAGTATATGTCCGCCACTGTAAGCTAAATCGTTACCACAGCCTTGACTATCACCAATTGTTCAATGTCGAGGCTTCTCGAGATCTCGAAAATGTTTCCAGAGGAATAATTCTTTTAATAAACGCTAGATTTTCAACGGGCTAATAATTTAGATAATTCTAAACACTGGGAAACTTTAGAATAGCAAGGAATTAAATAATAGACAAGTTTCGAAATCTGAATTATTGATAATTTTTTCAGAATAATTTTAGCTTTCTTATTGAGCTTACGGCAACTGCAACGAATGAGAAATATTCGGGACGTGATATGCGGGGCTTCGTGTATTAGTAACGAGGGGTTACGTAATGCTTTGAGCATTAAAGTTCGACACAGTTTCCGGACCTTTGACCTACGACCGCAAATCGAGCGACCACGAGTGGCGTCGATTCCTGGAGTCCTGCCCTTTCGCCAGCTTGACCACTTACTAATGGAAGCGATTTTTCTGAAACCGCAATAGACACGACAGCTGCTGGCGTCGCTTAGCCCCACTCGTAGTCGAGAATCTCATTTATATATGACACTGTGCCTCTGCCAATTTTCTTGCCTATCCCGCCACTTTTTCTTTTGGACGATCGGCATTTTGCGAGTAAGCCGTACGAAGTGATCAAATCAAAGTAATTAAGGGAATATGTTAAATATTGAGTCTCAAATCATTGAGAAAAGTATAATAAAATAATCACAATGCGAATGTTAAGAGCAGTAAAGGCAGTCAAATGTTTATTTACACTTCTGAAACTAATACTATTAGCTGACAACTAAAATTAATCTCCGCGTTTGTAAGGAAAGAAATTCGTTTACGGTGTTAAATCATAAATATTTATATTATCAATATTCGTTCAGAATAATATCAGAAAATGTAACATCTCTTTTACGGTTTTAATGGAATAAATTTGAATCGTTTCTAGTCTTTGAGCGGACTAATAATTTAGAGGATGTGGAACGCTCAGAAACTTTAGAATTTCGAGAAATTACATTTTCATGTACTTATTATTCATGAAAATGTTATTTCTCGGAAGCCTAGAGTTTCTAAGCGTTCCGAATCATCGAAATTATTAGTTCGCTCAAAGACTAGAAATTATTAAAATTTATTCCATTAAGAATGTATGCTTAATCCGTAAAAAGACCATCTTTATTTAAAATAACTTGTACCTCTTCCTTAACGACCGCGGCGTATTATGCGGAACTCGCGTTAACCAAATCTGCACAGCGTATCCTCCGCGTTACCCGCCATTTCCCACACGCTCAGATACGTAAAAGGTAGAACCCGTTCGCAGAAGCGATGAAATTTAGCGGGATACAGAGATTCCGAGAAATTTCCCGACGCGGTGCCGTCGTCAACGGTAGCCAATCAGCGTAGACGATTGAAAAAGGAGAAATCAGCAGAACGAAACGGGGCCGATGGAAAAGAGGCGTTGACGAATTTCGAAAGTTTCCAGCCGGAACGAGGGTGCACTATTAAAACGATGAATTTCCTCGAAACCGGTCGGGACGATGCGGTCTTACTTAATAATCCTCAAAGTGGCGAGACAGAAATTAGCTGAACTTTCGTGTCCCGTCGTTCGTAATTTCTTCGTTCGCCATTTCGGACGGGCGAATGTTCGTTTTAAGATGAAGGTGGGGGGGGGGGGGGGGAGAAAGCGGAAGGGTAGTTATTGTTAGCACGGCTCGTTTATTTCTTCGTTCGGTGCTTTTCTTTATCGTTAATGGAGGCAAAGTTTCGCTTTACCGAAACGGAAGTACGGCGAATGTCCGAGGGCGAAAGCCGAAACTTGCTTCGCTCAGGGCGAAAAGTTCTGCGCCGCTCTTAGTTATTTACTCGTTTTGTAAATCCGTTTCGGTATTTACTGCGCAATTCTTTGGGTGATAAATCGAGCCGGGTTAAATTAACTATGGGCGATATAGAGGATATTGAGGAAGTTGTATTAACTAAAGTGGAAAAACTCGGGATGAAGCGTTTTTCACTTTCCAATCACGTTTCTCATAGCATCTCGTTCTTTGCTATTGTCCACAATCGTGATTTTTAAGGTAGCTTTTAGGCAAACAACAAAATTCAGGACCACGTTCAAACTTTGATCAGAACTAATTTGGAGCAGCAAGAAATACTTATATGAAATCTGGAATCGATGCACCACATAGTTATCGAGAGATTGTTAATAAAAGTTGATGCATTTTAACATGGTGGCATATAGCGGTTTGGAGGAAGAGTGTTATAGTCTTACTTTTCGCTCTGAAACAGGAAAACTATATTTAAAAGCCGTATCAAAATTGGCACAATATTACATCGAAATGTGATAAAATGAATTTATTAATTTCTGTAGAACCAACCACATAGTTTTTTCATAAATGGTACTGGGAAAAAGGTTTCCGTGTAAATCTTTCAGAAGCTACGCAGAGCAGCTACTGAAGCAGCGTCGCATAATAGATGTGTAGAGCGGGGCATTTAATACATCTCACTTGAATAACTCGCTTAATTCTTATGGCAGAAAAAAATGTTTCAGATGAAACTCGCTTGATTTTGAGATGCACATAATGCGATGTAACTAATTTTTCTATAGACGGAGGCGAAGAGGAAATATAAAAGACAAATTTGCATTTTTAAGTGGAATGGTGTGGTTTTTTATTTATATTCTGATAGAGTGTTTCAAGACGAATACAATGACCTATATGAAAGTTACTTGAAGTCAAGTACAATAGATGATAAGTTGTCTCAAAGTGCTCTATCAATAGTCGCGCGTGTTTCGGTTTGTTGATTATTATCTTATAATCGCTAATATAGGTCATAGAACATAAACAACTGGATATTAGTGAATGTATTGTACAATGTAAACATGAATGTTTGCGTCCTGTGACCTATATTAGTGATTACAAGATGATAGCAAAAGAAAACCACGCAAGTACTGATAGAGCACTTTGAGACGATTTATCTTCCATTGTAGTTGACTTCGAGTAGCTTTCATGTAGGTCGTTGAATTCGTCTTAAAACGCTCTATTAGAATATAAATAAAAAACTAAACCATACTACTTAAAAATGCAAGTTTGTTTTTTATATTTCCTCTTCGCCTCCGACTATAACAAAATTATTTACATCACATTATGTGCCCCATAAAATCAAACAAGTTTGGTCTGAAGTGTTTCTTTCTATCGTCAAAATTAAGCGAGTTATTCGGGTGATCTGTTTTAAATGCCCCATTCTGTATATCTGTTATGCGACGCTGCTTCAGTAGCTACTCTGCGTAGCTTCTGAAAAATTTTGACGGAAACCTTCTTTCCAGTACCATTTATGAGAAAACTATGTGGTCAGTTTAACAGAAATTAATAAATTCATTTAATCACATTTCGATGTAATATTGTGCCCAGTTTGGTACCGATTCTTGAACACAGTTTTCCTGTTTCAGAGCGAAAAGTAAGACTATAACACTCTTCTTCCAAACCGCCAGATGCCACTGTGTTAAAATGCATCATCTTTTATTAACAATTTCTCGACAACTATGTGGTAAATTGATTCCAGATTTTACATAAAGCTTTTTTTTTGTACTCCAAATGAATTTTACTCAAAATGTGGAACTTGTCTTCAATTATATTGTCTACCTAAGAACTGCCTCAAGGGTGTACAAGAGCGACCCATTTTCTAAACATAATAATTTGACTTTTCTACTTAATTCCGTTTACTCTAAAGGCAATTCCATTTGTTCAAAAGAAAAATGCACATTCGAACGATCGCAAAGTGGTAAGCACGCGTGGATATTTAAAATGAGAAATTATAGATCATTCGTCGCAGTTGCAAGTAGATTCTCGCCAGGTAAAAAAAAATAACGATCGTCGTGGTGATGTTGACGCGTAAACGGCAAATTGCAGGAAACGCGTTTTAACAGCCGTAACGCGTCAGACCGTAGCGTTAATACATCGCAGTGGGGGGGGGGGCGCTTTAATTTTTCAAAGTGCAGCGCATTCATAATTTCTGAACAGCTCGTCGTCCACTTTCATAAAACGGACGTTGGCTCCGCCACGATTTACGTTACACTCGTGCTGTGATCGTCCACCATTCACGCGTGTATCTTCATAGAAAAATGTAATTAATCATTCACATTTACTATGCTCATCGATATCGTGAGAAATTAAATTAGCCGCAACGCGAAGGAGTATTTAAAATGATCGAGATGAAATGATATGAAAATAGAGCAGCAAGAGCGATCGGTTAAATGAAAGGAAACATGGAAGAATCTTGCTCTCGGTACCATTCTTGGTATGTGTAAAATTACTGATAAACTGCCCGCGATGGAAAGTAAATTAAACAGATTTCACAGTGAGAATGGTAATAAGCCGGCGAGTCGGGCGCAGTGTCTACGGCGTGGAAATAATGGCGAGCCGAATACACGCGGGCTCGTGAAACCCGTTTAGTCACGGAATTCGCGAGGACAATGTTATATCGAAATGTGGTGCAATTAATTTATCGATTTCTCTAAAACTGACCAGTTAGTTTTTTCATAAGTGGTACTGGAGAAAAAATGTTTCCACGAACATTTGCTCAGAAGTCAGAAGCTACGACCGACATCCGTGTCCCCTTCCTTCTTCCCCAGCAGCGCAATTCGATGCACGTAGTTCCATCCACCTCTGGAACGACCGTCTTTATATCGGTGCCTCTCTTACGAGAGAGGCTCGTGAAACGTTCACGGAACTATTACGAGGCATCGTTCGCGAGATCATCGAGGACCGAAGGGGCCATTGGCGATTTTTGTTTGCAGCCTTTCTTGTGTGTGTGTGTGTGTCTGTATTATAGAAAAGCAGGAGGAACGCAGATAATTGCCCTGGGGGATCGGCGAGCGTGAAAATTTAAAAGCCAGGCCACGGAGTGAACCGGAAAAGAGGGTTGAATGCACAACATGATACGATTAAACGTCGGCGATAGTAAGCTTTGCAGGGTACTCGGCTTCCGGTGCTTTCGGCCGATACCGTAGGTTCTATTGGTTATTGATAGAGCATGGGTGCTTGTGCAATTATAGCGGGTTGGAATATGCAAAAATTGTATTAAAAAATGTGCGGAGGTTTGGGGAAGGTGTTATAATTTGGGTTAGGCCATCATTAACATTTCATCCTGGTCGATTTGTTCTTATTCACAGCGGAACAATGATATATTATTTTCTCCATAAACGACAGTAAAGGAAATATACATATTGTGAGGCGAGCATGTGCGTCGTAAGTGCACGCTTTCGTTTTAGCATTTGTCAAAGTAAATATTAGTCATAGTAATATCCCTTTATTCTTACTCCAATGTAACTAGTAATTGATTCACTTCTGATATCGTGACTTTTATCCCTCTTTCGTGTTTCTACAAATTTTCTGAAAATTTATAACGTACAAGATTCTCGAACGGTTAACATCAGTAAATGCTAAAAGTTGTGCCTTGGGTCGTGCACGCATCCTGTACCGTGGACCGATCCAAGGTACAAAGATGTAAGAAACAAGGGAGTATTTAATTCTATTCGTAGCACATTGAACTTAGGTTTTAGCACTGATGCAATTTGTTAATGTTTCAAGGGAATCATATGATTTTATTCACGATGGCATAGCTTGTAAATTTCCAACACCAAGTGGAACAGCCTGGAACTCCTCACTATTACGTTTTGATAGAAGCTTTAGTGGATATCACGTTAAGTAAACAAGAGCTGGTTACAATAAATTGCTAGTCTGTACCTTGAGTCATGTTTCTTTATTTTTTAGTTAATACAGCAACAATACATGTTTAGATTAAATTTATATGCAACATGCATAAAAATTGGTTCTAGGTACAACACTTTTCTCCACATAAAGTATAACCATTGCAAAATAGATTTATAACGGTAAAATACAAATGGAATCAGAATGATACTACACTGTGTCTGACCATATGCGTCTTCGTTCTACTTGAATCCTCCTCTTTGCATAAGCCTCGCTAAGCAAGCTCCACAGAAATGGATCTTCCGCCACCAAAAAGCAGCGATAAGAAACGACGTTCTACGACTTCGTTACGCAAACGGAATTTTGCAACTTAAAAAAAAGATGGTCGAGGGGGGGAGAGAGAGAGAGAGATCGATAAATGGTAGGAACGACGTAGCTTGTTCGTTGGCATCAAAAGCTCGTAAAACATTGGCCCATGAAAAAAGGGGGGGGGGTGCGTAAGTTATACGACGACCAAAGAGCAGAAGGGTAGTGACCCTCCCTTTGCAGCTGAGCCCTAATACTTGGCCCTGGACTTCGTATGTCTTCCGACGAAGGGGAAAAGGTGGAAGATAACATGACTGCACGTTCAGGCAGGCGGGGAATTGTAGAACAAGCCATGATGCCATGTTTTTTCCACGACGTTTCGCGCGATGAAAGTGCTTGGATTGCCGCAGGCGAGAGATACGTCTTCTCCCTCCGAGAGGAAAATTGAAGGGACTAGACTATAGGTATGCGTGTTGCCCATCGTTTCCTTGTTTCGCAGGCACCTTTTGATGCTTGCGTATCGGGCTCTTAGGTTTAAACGCACCGAATTGTTGATGGCGTGTTCTAATGAGAATATCAAATTTGTTTTCTTTGTATCCTATGCCGCAAAAGATTCAGCAGTTTTTATAGATGCAAGTCTAAATTGATGCGACAGTAAGACTTACAGGCACGTAAGTCCGCGCCATACACATGATAAAATTTAACAAACAGACACACTTGCTACAGATATTCAACAAAGTACTACAATCAAATACGCGAGCAGCAACAAAATTCAAATTCCACAAACAAGCCCAAATCACGGAACATCCAACGTTAAACCGTCCGAAGAAAAAGCTGCTACCCATCGACACATTGGCACCCCAAAACCCAACGATCCAAACTACAAACCCCGCGATCTCTCCCGGACACTCTTCTACCGAAAGTCACACAAGTCCGAACTATCTCTTGCCGCGAAGTCTCCAACCATCTCTTGCCGCGGACGCTTTTTTCCCGGCTGTTGTAACGATGTAACTTCGCTGCGAGGCTAGCGCGTGCCTAACAAGCGAGCAAGCTCGAAGGGAAAGGCCCGGCGGCTCTCGTGCTCGTTTCGTTCCATAAACTCGTAGACCCGGTGCCGATGCGAGGGCAATGTGCCGAACAAGTTGGCAGTCGTGCACTAGGAACCGGTGTAATTGCGCGACACTGTTTTTGCAAGCTTGCAGCGAAAGGTTTGCCGTCGAAGCAAGACGGAGAAGTTGGATAATGCCGGCTCGTCACAGCTTGTCGGCCAGACTTCGGCCGTGGCTTGGCACTGTTTATAACCTCCCATTGTGCGTAAGTCATATTGTTAGAACAATTTAGATTTGCATGTAGGAAAACTGCTGAATCTTTTGCGGCACAGGATATAAGGAAAATAAGTTTGGCACTTTCATTAACACACGCAGTTAACAACTGAATATCTGTAGCAAGTGTATTTATTTGTTAAGAGCCAGAGTGCTGCATGTTAAATTTTATCATGTGTATGGCGCGTACTTATGTGCCTTTAAATCTTACTATCAGTTCACTTTAGACTTGCATGTATGAAGATGTTGAATCTTTTGTGAGTCAGAATATAAAGACAATTTGATATTTTCATTAAGACACACAGTTAACACTTGATTATCTGTAGCAAATATATTTGTTTGTTAAGTCTGAGAATACCATATGGTAAATTTTATCATGTGTATGGCGCGTACTTATGTGCCTTTAAGTCTTATTGTCAGATCAGTTTAGACTTGCATGTGTAAAAGTGTTGAATCTCTTGTGACTCAGAATACAAAGAAAATTTGATATTTTCATTAAGACACACAGTCAGCAGTTGAATATCTGTAGCAAGTGTATTTATTTGTTAAGTGCGAGAACACTGTATGTTAAATTTTATCATGTGTATGGCGCGGACTTACGTGCCTTTAAATCTTACTGTCAGATCACTTTAGACTTGCATGTATGAAAATGTTGAATCTATTGTGAGTCAGAATATAAAGAAAATAAATTTGACATTTCCATTAAGAAACACAGTCAGCAATTGAATATCTGTGGCAAGTGTATTTGTTCGTTAAGTGCGGGAGTACTATATGTTAAATTTTATCATATGTATGGCGCGGACTTACGTGCCTTTGAGTCTTATTGTCAGATCAGTTTAGTCTTGCATGTATAAAAACGTTGAATCTTTCGTGGTTCACAACATTAAGAAAATTTGATATTTTCATGAAGACACACAGTTAATACTTGAATACCTGTAGCAAGTGTATTTGTTTGTTAAGTGCGAGAACACTGTATGTTAAATTTTATCATGTGTATGGCGCGGACTTACGAGCCTTTAAGTCTTATTGTCAGATCAGTTTAGACTTGCATCTGTAAAAATGTTGAATCTTTTGTGACTCAGAATACAAAGAAAATTTGATATTTTCATTAAGACACACAGTCAGCAGTTGAATATCTGTGGCAAGTGTATTTATTTGTTAAGTGCGAGAGCACTGTATGTTAAATTTTATCATGTGTATGGCGCGGACTTACGTGCCTTTAAGTCTTACTGTCAGATCAGTTTAGACTAATCTTGCACGTATAAAAATGTTGAATTTTTGGTGACTCGGAATATAAAGAAAATTTGATATTTTCGTGAAAACACACTGCCAACAATTTGTTCCGTTTAAAATGAACTGCTCGATGTACCAGCATCAAGTTACGCAACGCCCCGTTACAGTTTGTCTGCGAGATTTCGGCCAAATCTTTGCGCAATTTATAATCCCCCGTTGTGCAATGGGTGGTTGTACGGCGAGAGCGTAAGATCTTATCCCGTGCGCGAATATGTCGGTTTACTGTGCAGCAGTTTAGTCCTGAATGAATCTCTGTTGGCGGCGTGGGAGTAACAAGGACGGTCTGCCAGTGCTTCTGACGATTTTTGTGGCGCTCATAGCCCCAGCGTTGCAATTAAAAAAAATAATAAAACCGTCAGCACACGGCGTCAAGCTTCACTTATTCTGTAAAGAATACAGCGCAATATGTTAAAAGACAGAATTTCAACACCGTTCCAACGCCCCCGTACACAGGAAGGAAACGGGATTCAAAGTCACCGAAGCTATCGACGCTTTACGGTGGTTGATTCTGCGCGCGAACACAATGCCTCGGCATTGTTTTTTCCTTGAAAAAGGCTTGTCTCGATGGTCGGGGAGTTCGGGGATGCGGCATTGTCGCCGGGGCTCCGGTGTCTTTTACGTGTCGCCTTACCACTTGCCGTTATTCTTCGCGGAGCCCTCGATTATTTTCTATTCAAAGCCCCCGGTATCGTTCCACCGCGTGCAGCTTCCTTTCTTTTCAAACGTCCCTCTGCCCCGTGCCTGCCTCCCCAAACCACGGGATTCCAACGTTTTTACACGTTCCACAGGCACCTGGATTGAATATCTCTCCGGAATGAATCACGAATTTTTCTTCGCCCTCTTCCGTTTCTTTTTTTTTTCATTCCATCGATGTGTGCTGCTGACCTATATGGACCGCGATACTGAATCGGCGCGAAGAAGATACTTGTCACAAGTCTCGTTGCATCGTTTTGTTGCGAGTTCTTCCGGCACAGAAATGATAAAGGTTTGTTTCGTTTTGCCGAAGTCTTTTGTTTCATGCCAAAACTCGGAATTACAACTCATCGTCGGTTCATTAATTGTATAACCGATCATTGTAAATGAAAGTACGCAGTACAGCGAAAGTTCGATAAGCGAACGGAACGATCTGCACGATTAGCGAGCGGAAGTCGTCCCCGACACCGTTTCCGCTTCATCTCCCCTTGACTCCCATGACGCGCCACGCGGTACCTGCGTATCCAATCAAACATCGCTTGCACTGCACGATTAGCGACGCTCTTGCCTCCCGATGTTCGCTCGCTTAACGAACTTTTACTGCACTCTTCCTCCACAGTTTGCTTATGTCCGAAATTCTCATAGCTTACCCAAACTGTTCACCAGTTCATTCTCTGCATATTGGTATTATCCTTCAAGCCGTAAGGTACGAAGCTTAATAAGTCCAAAGAATACTCTCCCCCCCCCCCCCTTTGCCATTCCAGAAACTCATACAGGAAGAAAGTACGTCGTTCTTCAAGGATAATAACAACAGCGCCGTTCTTATTCCCGGCGTCGAAACGACTTTCACTTTTTTTCTTTCCTGGAGAATCTAGACGCAACTTGATGGCAATTTTCTTCGGCCCCGAATTTCCTTCGGTCTCGCTTCTCGACGGAAGCGAAGCGAACTCCCCGGGTAGATCGATATACATATCCCTCGACTTCACGCGCGCGTGTGAACTCATGGTGAAAAGGTTCTTCTTGTCCTTGCCACCACGTATCCGTATTGTTTCTCGGGCTAAAGGGCTGAACGACCGTCGCGGCCATTGTTGCCCCTGCGATTTCCTACCCCGGCACGTGTTTCCGTTCCCATTGTTGCTGCGCGAGTAAATTTTCGTGTTCCTCACATTTGCCGAAGTTGCCGCTTTCAGCGGTGTTCGTGTAATAGGGGCAAGGCGTCCGTTGGGTGATTGAGATATTGTTCACAGCGAGTTCGCACTTACGCACGGACCTCGCTTCCCCTTTTTGCTTAAAGTGGAACTTGGATTTTTGTTGATACCGATATAAGCTGTTGAACTTGCGGGCAGATCGAGAAATAATAATTGAAGTATTAGATATTAAACTTTACTATCGAAATACTAGAAGTAATATTTTTGGAAATACGTTCTCATAGATGTGTTATACAGGGTTCGTAACTTAGGGAGCCTATAGTACTCACCAAGAAGAGGAGAAATTGTCTAATCAACGTAGGTCCCTTAATCAACCCTTTAGCTGGAAAATTAGTTTGATGAATTTGTCTGGAACCGCGTCGGTTCAAGGTTGTTAGTACAGGATTTTTACTAGTATTTAAAATAAGAACACTTCACAGACGCAGTCGTAGTACAATTTTTCCAATTCTCATCAGTGAAAGTTTTCGATACATCTTGTTTTCATATTAGCGCAAATCTGGCGTAAGATATGAAAATTGATTTTACACCGAAAGGGTTGACTCCAGGCCCTACGTTGATTAGACATTCTTTACTCCTCTCGGCAAGTACTATAAACTCATTCAGTTACGGATCCTTTTTCTTCGACCCCTCGCATTTAACAAATCGCTTGTAATTAGTTCAAATTATTCTTAACGTACAATCAACAACAATGGACTTCCCCATAAAACGCGCTTCATTTCCGAGGCCGTTCTCTCGGACAGTCGAAGGGACCGCAGGATCCCCCGCGACCGCGGAGAAATTTCGTCCCGAGAGATTTCAATTCCTCGCGGCGCGGAACTTCGATTGCTTTCATCGGTGGCAGCTTCCCGCGGCCGATGTCTCCATTTACGCCGTCGCGCTCATTCGTCCTCCCTGGCTCGCGTTGAATATGCAGATTCGCGTAAACAACGCAAAGTTCCGCGCCACGTTCGCCCGGCGAATTTTCATCCCCGATCTTCAACCCTATTCGTATCGTTTTACGCGAAAGTGGAACTTCAAGAAGTCTCGGAAGCAAATTGCTTCCGGTCGGTGGAGGGGGAGGGGGTGAAATTTGAGGAAGAGAGAGCGGGTAGCTTAGAAGTGAAAAGAGAAAACTGTGTTCTTCTATACTAATTTTTCTTTTATTTATTATTACTGATTCTGTTTGTTATAGGGGAAAGGGGGGGGGGGTCACTGTCCCTTTGGAAAAAATAATGTTGGCTTCCTTTCAATTATGAAATCTGAAGAAGCATTTAATATTAATATACCAGTGTCAATTTTAATAAATTTATAGCATTATTCTGCGTGCAATAGCAATTTTTCTGTTTCCTTTCGCGGATTTGTTATAAGTTTTCTTCACCTTTAAAATTCTGCGGATTAACTATATTTTCTGATGTACTAAATTCTTCGATGCCATCTCAACATTTTTCTTTCTGCGTTGGAGAACATTATGCGCAAGCAAATAAAGGTATTATTATTGATTTAGTGTCGCCATCGTATTTCATTTTCTTTTACTCTGTCGAATAACGAGAGCTGATGCGCGTCTGAAAGGGCTGTTTATTTTCCGTTGCTTTGGAGAAATTATCGCAAATATTTTCTCATCGTCGCGTAGACGCCGTTCTAGCGGCCCCCGAGATCTCCCAAAATTGCTGGCCATTCTTCTAGAATTTCTCAGACGTATCGGCCGGAGCTTAGGAGAGTGCTCGGAGGCAATTTCCCCGACGTCCCCTTTCGGAAATTATTATTGCGACGCCACGTGAAAACGCGGGATCAATGCCTACTTGCAGGGTAGCTAATAGGACGAGGGATTTTTTTCCCCCGATTCAAAAGCCTGCCAGTAGAGAAAGCGTCGACGTTGCGCCAGTGAAAATATAACGATTCCCAGAACGAAATATAATATAGATCGCAGGCTGCAAAGTGTCTCGTAATTACGTTAATTAGGAGGCCCCTCGTGTTCCATTAACGAAAATCGCAGCCAGTTCGCGAAGTTCGCGTTTCCACCTTGGCTGCAATTTAGTAAAATCATTCCCAAGAAACTTTGTCCTCAAGATTTCAATGCTGATATTACTTTATTGAATTGCAAAATTTCATGGTCGACAAATTTTCGTCGTCTCACTTTCTTGGATAGGCGTCAGTTTATGTGATCAGTTGGATAAGTAGCGTGCTTGATATCGGTATACTTGATACTTGATATCAGCGTGCATTTCGAGGGTGTTCAAGCGTTACACGCTTAAGATGGCAGAGTTATGAGCTGATGATATGACAGCTGTATAATATGTATATGTATATTCATGTGCTCGTTTCCTTGGAGCATGCACTTAAGGCGTGAGGCAATGTTCGATATGCAAGGTGTGTAAACCTACATGTAGGTACGTAATACATATGTGTGCACACAAGTATACGTTTAGGATGTCGTGTTTGAAAGTTTCTTCCACGTTGATGGCTCAAGCCGTTGCATTCCGTTTTGCATCAGCGTTTAACTTACGAGGGCGTATGATCTTCGATGCTAGTGTCCATATAGGAAGAAAATTTTATTATAACGGGTCGTAATTCCGAGGAAGAAAAATATAAACCGCGGACTGAACTTTGAAAATGTTGATGGTTCTACTGGCTTAATATAATTTTGAGGTATTGAAGGTGTGATCAGGTAAGGGAGTGCATCGAAATTTATTTATTTGTTTATTTCGGTACGAAACTGTTCGAGGCATCTAGAACCAAAGGGATCCAGGCGATATTTTTATATTTAATGCTTGACGTATAATAAGGAGCATACACACTTTCTAACAAATGCCATCTTTTAAATTATTTACTTACTTTTTTATTTCATACGAAACTGCTCGATGAACATCAAGTTACATTTAATGCTTGACATCTAATAAGGTGCATAAACACTTTCTACCGAATGTCATTTATTAAATTATTTACCTATTTTCTTATTTCATAGGTAACTGTGCGATGAACATTAAGTTATATTTAATGCTTGACATATAATAAGGAAGCATACACGCTTTCTAACGAATGTCATCTTTTAGATAATAATTTCATTGCACTGAAATCCCTTTAGCATCCATTAAATTCTTCCCACTGAGTGTTTCGTGAGAAAAGAAAAAATGGAAAGTAGCATGAAACATCAGACTCTAAAGACGTATTGGTGTTGGAAAATGTGGCTGTACTTCCGAATGGGACCTATTGCCGATCCACATGAAATTTGGAGGGGAAGTGGGGTGCGGGGGGACAAATCCAAATCTAAAATTTTAGGTGCGGGTATTCAATAGTCTCCGAGATATTAATTAAAAACTTTCGGTACAATACATTGAATTCTTCGTATACAGACACAAGTACCGCAACCGTCTTCGCTGTAGCGGCCATCGTCGTCAAGCGCTCAGTAGCTGATGACAGAATAAGTATACCACCCTCAGAATCTATAGGGTGTCCCACGCAAAACCGATTACTGTAACTTTACCTTTTCCCGAAATATGTGCCATTTCAATTTCAGATGGAAAATATTGAATTGCAGTACACCGTACTTACTGCAATATTGTATAATTGCACCACGTCAGCTTCCAATCCTCGGATAAGCAATTCGGATTGATCGCGGAATTTAAATTATTCGCTATACGACATGCGATTCGAACTATCGGCGCACTATTTACACGGAAAAGAGGATATTAGGTTTGGGCACAGAATTTTTCCGGCCGCCGGCAGGCGGCCGGCAACGCTTGCACAGTGGTCGCCTCGTCGAAATTGTATGGCGCAAACTTTATTAATACTGAAGCCAGTATACCTGAAGCCGTATCGCAGGTAGAGAGCATCCCTTGCTCGTCAGAAGTTAAAGTAACCAATTTAGCGTCGGTCACCCTATAGATTCTGAGGGCGGTATCCTTATTGCGTCAACAGCTACTGAACACTTGAGGACAGCGGCCACTGCAGCGAGGATCTGGGTACTATCGGCCACTTAACACTGGACAACGACGGCTGCTATAGCGAAAACGTTTGTGCTAGTTGTGTCTGTGTATGAAGAATTGAATGGACTGTACCGACAGTTTTTAATCAATGTCTCGGAAACTATTAAATACCCGCACGTAAAATTTTAGATTTGGGTCTCTCCCCCTCCCCTGCAAATTTCACGTCGATCGGCAGCAGGGCCCATTCGGAAGAATACCCGGAAATGTTTTTTTTCTGAATATTAGTATTAATTTAAGATTATTGTTAAAGCTATATTGTCATTATCTTTACTCATCGGAATCACAGAAATCTCAGTTCTTGTTACTAATAGTAAATCAGTGTTTATACTATACGGTATGATATAATAAATCGTTAGCATCCCTGTGGCACGAACTTATTTCAATCATTTATTTAGCAGTCAACTTTTCGAGCCTCTAAACGATGCTTTTCAACAACGCTCGATTACTTGAATTATTTACAATACAATACTTAACGATTTAGCTAACCATTTCTGTGTTTAACACAAAAACTCCAGAAACGTCACTTACATCTCTTTGCTTTTAAGAACCACCTTTTATTTTCCTTTCCAAGACGTTTATTCTGTTCTCGCCGAATCAGCCCCGAAGCGTCGCGGCGAATTGTAGTTTGCATTTTTTTCCCATACAAACAACAATCTCCATCCCGTTGTTTCTTCCCCACGTCCGCGTGCTGTAGAAGTTTCCAGCGTCGAGAGAGGAATAAAGAATTTCCCGAAGTTCCGTGGAATAAAACGCGACGCTCTAAAAAGTCCTTTTTTCATAGAGAACACTTTGACAGAGTAGCTTGTTACGTCTATGCGCTGCAACCCAATTTGTCCACGGATTTAATTCGTTAAAACTTTAGCAAACACAGGAGAACCGATCGGAAGAACGCGATTCGGCAACGTATCGCAACATAATAATGCAAAGAATGCAACCAGTTCGCTAATGCAACAATTATTTCTTTAAAAAAGAAAAAGAAAACAAAAGCTATCGTCCTGGAAATTAACTGCCACGACAACTTGTCTTCTAGCGAGAAGGAAAAATGGAATTTTACGTTTGGCAATAGTTTCATTGACACTCGACACGCGTTTATACAGTTTTTCCTCTGGCGCGCCATAAAGAATTGTTGTTACGAACTGCGTGTCGCGTGCGCGGCAAAAGATAGAAATTTACGAGTGCACAGTGTCGCGGGGGACTGGATATAGAAAAGTTTGCGACACGAGTAACTTCTTGAAACAACAGGCGTATCCTAAACCAACCTGCAACAGGCTTCTGTGCACTATTTCACAATTTTTTAAAGGCACACGACACCGCGCTTCATCCCCTGCGTTCTGCACGGACGAGTTTCTCTGATCGTTTCAATGGAAAACGAACGCGTTAAGAAAATCGGGGCAAAAATCGTCGTGGAAATGAAAATAAAAGCGAATGGAGAGGGTTCAGTGGAGAGGATAGCACTAATAGAGGAGGATGCCCCAGGTAACTCTAGAAACGAGGGTGCAATGAAAAAAAAACGTCGTTTGTCGTGGCCGTGAGGCCTTTACGGAGCGTCGCGACGTCGAACGACGCGCAGGAGCCTCGCAACGACCAATTAAACCGTCGACGGGATTGGATTTATCGACAAACGACCGGCGAATATCAAGATTTAACGTTGACGGGAACGGAGAAGTGGAACGCGAGTTTCTCATTAAAAGAGGGACGGGTTTCTCATTTTAATCACGGGGCTATCGTTTATCAAGTTTCGCCGAGTCGGCCAATTCGTGGCTCGGGTTCCTTGGGCAAATCGGGAACAACCCTCTGGCCTCCAGGCATGGATTCTTGGATGATTGCTGAGAAAATTGTTGACCGATTGTAGGGTGTCCTTTGACGTTCTATTGGAGATGGTTTATTAAAAAACTTCGTGAATAAAAAGTAAAATTAGCTTCTAAATTGAATTATTTGAACTAAAGAGATAGAAATAACATATGTTTACTATGTTTACCGAGCATGTATTTGTATTAACTTAGTAGATACCACAGTTCTAAAAAATTAATATTAAATGAAAGATTGATATTAACACTCTTGTACAAAAGTCTTGAACTCTTGTCATTTCTGTTGGGAACGCAAAAATTTTACCATACTTGGTATTTCATTTAATATAATAGAAGATTGCTGAGAAAATTGTTGACTGATTGTATCATGTCCGTTGAAGTCCTATTGGGGATGGTTTATTAAAAAACTTTGTGAATAAAAAGTAAAATTAGGTTCTAAATTATATTATTTGGACGAAGGAGATAGAAATAACATATATTTACTTACGCTTACTGAACATATACTTTTATTAACTTAGTAAATACGACAATTCTTAAAAATTGATATTAAATGAAAAATGTATATTAACACTATTGTACCGAAGTCTTGTACTCTTGACATTTCTGTTGGGAACGCGAAAATGAAATGTGCAAATTTACCATGCTTGGTATTTCATTTAATATAACAGAAAATTTAAAGCAAAAAATGTATTCATAATCGTTGGTGAATATAAAATCCTTAGAAATTGTTTGTGAATCGAATTAATTGCTTCCTGGGTATTTAATATTTAATTTAATATCATTTTATATAATACTTAATTAGTTAGCATTCAATATTTATTTTTCTGGATTATTATTTGCACTCCTCTCAACGAAAACACGAACCTCGTACGTTTTCAATTTTATTTCCCCTGGAGTATAGAGAAAAGAGTCGCAAACAGCGTGCTGATGTACAGAAACGTTCAATTTATTCTAAAAAATCAGTACTAAATGAAAAATTTCTATTAACACCGTTGTATATACGAAAGAATTTCTTTCTTCTGAAACACGGATTTCCACGATATCCAAACAGGCTTGAACTATGGTAACGAGGGTTGAAACGCGGTTAATCCGCCTAATTTAGCGTGCCGGGCCGACATTCCGGCCATGCACCAAGCAACTTGGTCATTCTTGGTTCTTAGAGGAGTCGCCGGACTTCGCGACCATGTCTAATAAGGACATGGAATGCCAGCCCTCCCCGATGAACACGTTCCACTTTTCGCTTCGCTGCGCAAGCACGAGAATGTTTCTTTTTACGGGGGGCAGCTGTTCGAGTAGAAGCACCAGGGGCACGTTTGAAAGGCCGGGGAATAAAAGCTACGCTGCAAAGGCGCCAGCTTTGATGGGACTTAAAATCTCGTTGGCTCGTGTGGCTAGAATTGTTTCCTCGCGACATCTCCGAAGAAATTGTACCAGGAATTTCGTTTTGCCGAATGTCTCGTTTCGTGAAAAAAAAAATAAAATGCTTTTTCTATAAAAAGGAAATTGAGTAGAATTGTTTCCTATGGAAATTGATTTAAGTTAACCTTTCTTTTAATTAAAACTGTGGGACATTGAAAATGGTTATCTATAGGTTCTTTAAATAGAAAAATTTGCATTTGCGTTGTCCAGTCTATAAATTATTCTTAGATTTTACTGTCAAATATATCTCAGTTAATTCCTTGAGATTATTGACTATAAATGTATCCCAATTAATTCCCCGAGATTATTGATTATAAAAATATTAGTGTTTCGCAATTTTTCTATGGAGATCGATATAAGTTAATTTTTTTTATTATAACTGTCGAACATTGAAAATAGTTATCTATAGGTTCCTTAAATAGAAAAATTTACATTTGTGTTGTCCAATCTATAAATTATTCTTACTTTTTACTGTCAAATATATCTCAGTTAATTCCTCGAGATTATTGACTATAAAGATATTAGTGTCTCGTAATTTTTCTGTGGAGACTGATTTAAGTTGATCTTTTCCTTTCGATTAAAGCTGTTGCATATTTAAAATGTTTATCCATGGTTTCTTTAAATAGAAAAATTTGCGTTTGTTTTTTTCCAGTCCACAAATTATTCTTGGACTTTACTGCAAAACGTAACTAAATTATTTGCCTGATATTATTAATTACAAAAATATTGGTGTTTCGCGATTTTTCTATGGAAATTGATTTTAGTGAACCTTTTTTTTATTAAAACTGTGGAACATTGGCAATGCATATCTATAGTTTCTTTAAACAGAAAAATTTACGTTTACATTTTCCAGCCCACAAATTATTCTTAGATTTTACTGTCAAGTATATCCCAATTAATTCCCCGAGATTATTGATCATAAAAATATTAGCATTTCGGAATTTTTCTGTGGAGATTGATTTAAGTTGATATTTTTCTTCTTATTAAAACTGTTGAATATTGACAATGTTTATCCATGATTTCTTTAAACAGAAAAATCTGCATTTGTTTCTTCCAGTCTACAAATTATTCTTGGACCTTCCTGTAAAATATAACTCAGTTATTTGCCTGACATTATTAATTACAAAAAATATTAGTGCTTCGCAGTTTTTAGAAGGTAAATGAGGAAAGCCTTTAATTAGGAGAAACGTTTCTCCAGAAGAGAAGCGGCATGTTGCCCAGCAGAAAACGAATTTTCATGCAGTGCAAAGTATTGTATCATACTTTCACCTCGCATGCGTCATAATAAGGATGGTAATAAGCATGGTTTATTGCCTCGGCGTTATTATAACTCACCCGTAACCGCGCATATAATAAAAGTTGCTCGCTGACGAAACGAAAGGCATACTAAAATGAAGCCTGCCACGAAACATAAAAGGGAGCGCGGTATTAAGCCGCAGCAGTTAATACAAGTAATGAAGGCAGCAAAAAGTGAATAATAAAGTCAGCTAGTTCGAGGGAAATTTCA
Source organism: Holcopasites calliopsidis (assembly GCA_023838395.1). Taxonomy (NCBI): domain Eukaryota; kingdom Metazoa; phylum Arthropoda; class Insecta; order Hymenoptera; family Apidae; genus Holcopasites; species Holcopasites calliopsidis. The sequence goes on from JALHAQ010000049.1 coordinate 91,533, forward strand.
CTCCGACTGAAACGTCGATTAAAAGTCTGCCGAGTCGTCTAATCATTTTCACAATCTTACAATAGAGTTCTGGAAATCGCGGTAATTTGGAAAAGGAAGCTACAAGAAATTGTAAAAGTTGGGTTTATTAAGATAACGATTTTATAACACTCGCGAGTAATTTCAATTTATTTCTTCTTGGTGGGACTGTCATTTCTATTGGAAAGGGCAAAACGAAATTTAGAACTGTATTGAGGCTAGTGTTCTGGAACACATCTTTTGAGTGCAAATTGTGTGAATGCAACAGGAAAATGTAAAGTAATAATTACATTAATTAAAGTTGGGTGTGTTACGATATCGATTTTATAGCACTTGCTAGTACTTTTAATTTATTTTTTCTTGGTGGAATTGTTATTTCTATTGGAAAGGGCAAAATGAAATTTAGAACTGTATTGAGGCTAGTGTTCTGGAACACATCTTTTGAGTGCAAATTGTGTGAATGCAACAGGAAAATGCAAAGTAATAATTACATTAATTAAAGTTGGGTGTGTTACGATATCGATTTTATAGCACTTGCTAGTACTTTTAATTTATTTTTTCTTGGTGGAATTGTTATTTCTATTGGAAAGGGCAAAATGAAATTTAGAACTGTATTGAGGCTAGTGTTCTGGAACACATCTTTTGAGTGCAAATTGTGTGAATGCAACAGGAAAATGCAAAGTAATAATTACATTAATTAAAGTTGGGTGTGTTACGATATCGATTTTATAGCACTTGCTAGTACTTTTAATTTATTTTTTCTTGGTGGAATTGTTATTTCTATTCGAAAGGGTAAAACGAAATTTAGAACTGTATTGAGGCTAGTGTTTTGAAACACATCTCTTCAGTGCAAATTGTGTGAATGCAACAGGAAAATGTAAAGTAATAATTACATTAATTAAAGTTGGGTGTGTTACGATATCGATTTTATAGCACTTGCTAGTACTTTTAATTTATTTTTTCTTGGTGGAATTGTTATTTCTATTGGAAAGGACAAAATGAAATTTAGAACTGTATTGAGGCTAGTGTTCTGGAACACATCTTTTGAGTGCAAATTGTGTGAATGCAACAGGAAAATGTAAAGTAATAATTACATTAATTAAAGTTGGGTGTGTTACGATATCGATTTTATAGCACTTGCTAGTACTTTTAATTTATTTCTTCTTGGTGGAATTGTTATTTCTATTCGATAGGGCAAAATGAAATTTAGAACTGTATTGAGGCTAGTGTTCTGGAACACATCTTTTGAGTGCAAATTGTGTGAATGCAACAGGAAAATGTAAAGTAATAATTACATTAATTAAAGTTGGGTGTATTAAGATAACGATTTTATAGCACTTACACCTAATTTCCATTTCTTTCTTTCTCGTGGAATTGTAGTCTCTGTCGGAAAGGACAAAATGAAATTTAGAACTGCATTCAGGCTAGTGTTTTGAAGCACACGTTTTCAGGGAAAATTGTATGAATGCAACAGGAAAATGTAAAGTAATAATTATGTTAATTAAAGTTGGGTGTATTAAGATAACGATTTTATAGCACTTGCACGTAATTTCCATTTCTTTCTTTCTCGTGGAATTGTAGTCTCTGTTGGAAAAGCAGAAAATAAAATTAGTAAATGTATTAATGCTAGTATTTTATTTCTAATTAACTTTTTTTAAATTGCATCCACCACTAATTCGATGCAAATTGCATATGAATGGAATAGAAAACTGTAAAGCAGAAATTACATTAATCTCATTGGTGAATATAAAATTCGTATAATGGAAAATGTTTAGAAATTCAATGAATTACTTCCTGGATATTTTGTATTGTATATTTCTTTCTCTGATTTGTTATTTGTATACCTTTCAACGAATACACGCAGTTCGTACATTTTCAATTCCATTCCCCAGGAATATCCAGAAAAGTTTCGCGAACAGCGTGCTGATATATGTACAGAAACGTCATGTATGGATTTTGTCGAGGCTGTATCGCCATGCGAAACGCGTGACCACGGAAACTGGCATGAGCGTGAAGTGAAATATGAGTACACGTGCTGTAAGATAAGAACTCTTCGCACCTGGCGAAGCCACGAAATACGGACCATATATTTCCTTATTCCGATGAACCCGTCAATGCCGCAGCCACGTCTAGAATTAAATTGATCCAACACCTTCTGAAACACGTACAGGGTGTTCGGCTACTGCATGTCAATACATTAAGGGGCGACTGTTCAGGCAGTTTTGAACAACTTTTTCCTTTGCCAAAATGTTGGTCAAGGCTCCGTTTTTGAATTATTAACGAAAAGCACTGACCAATCAGAGCGCGTGTAGAGGGCGCGCTCAGCCGGGAGAACGCTCGACCGCGGCCTTGAACACTATCGCGGCTCAGCGCGCGCTCTGATTGGTCAGTGTTTTTCTTGAATAATTCGAAAACGAAGCTTTAACCAACATTTTGGCAAAGGAAAAAGTTGTTCAGAAGCACTTCAGCGATCAGCCCTTAAAATATTGGCACGCAGTAGCCGAAAGCTCTGTACACTAACCCATTTCATTTTCCTTTTAACATATCTCAATACTTGCCCCGTACGTCTTAAAAATTCTATCCGGGCCGCAGGTATTATAAATAAAAAATATATGCATTTAAAGTTGAACACGTGTGTAGAAGTACTGATGCATTAATCTCCCTAAAGGATTGGAGAATATTAACCGATTGTTTGTAAAATTTCGTCCGTGCATACAGGTCTTGTACTTCACATTCAAGTTTTTGCAAATAATATTCACCCTTTTGCAAACCAATTTCATTCGTTTGCAAGTCGAGCTTTCCTATTAAATTCTTCCCCCGGATTAACGTCCAGCTATTTCTGAAATAAAAACAAAACGATGAGAAAGTAATTGAGAAAATGCACTCAAGGCTGAAATTTCAAACCACAGCTTATTAAAATTATACTTAAACTTCATTGTTCGCATGTACATGCACAGATGTACATGAAATACTTGTTTTTTTTTTCATACAATGTATGCTGTAATTAAATTATTAAATATTGAAGCGAGAATAAATGAAAGAATATTCAAGGAAATATTGAATATTATTGTACTTAAATCGTTATTATTATATAAATTGCATTAAAATAAGTATTTCATGCATACGTATATGTATGCGTTGTACGAACAAATTTTAGTCTTCCGTGCGTTTTATTAATTGTTTGCTCATTACTAACTATTGCAGAGATTGAAAAACGATAATCTAGGATATAGAAGAAGGATTTTGCAGGATAGCTTGACTCGCAAAAGGTTGAATCATGCAGAACCCGTACACACGAGTTTTCGACGCGCAACGAAACGCTCGGTTCGTTAAAATAATCTCCCTTACGTGCTCGCTAAGAACGACGGCCGTTCGTTAATCCCGTCCGTTGTGTAGGTTTTACAACGTCCGTCCAATGCAACTTGACGCTTAACTATTCCCGGGTTCGTCAGCGTAAGCGACGCCGCTGAAAGAACGAACTTCCTGGCAAGACCATGATAACGAGTAATTCGAAATTTCAGCCACACTTTTTCCCATCGATGTACCTTATCACTCGCGAAGGACTCTTTCATCCGCCTTGGGGAACGCGTCGTAGCGCGTAAGTGGAAGAGGTCAGTGACTAACGCGACCGGGTACCGCGAACCGCGACGGCAGCGCGACGGCGCCGTTCTTTTTATCTCGAATATTGCATTAGAAAAAGGGCAAGCCTAACATTAGCATGGAAAGAAAAAAGAAAAGTGCGGCGGACTGGCGAAGCGAAACGGAGAACGGTTCTCGGAAGTCGCGTGACTGGGACGCCTCAGGAAAAGGGTATCGACGAAACAATTATCGCCTACACGCGAGAGTAGTCGCCCAGGCGATTTTTCACGAGGGACGAAATAAATGTTCGTGGCGGTAGTTCAACACTGAATTTGTTTATTTTCGTAGGTCGTGTAAAGAGAACTTAACAAAGAGTACGTAAGTCGACGTAGTCGTAGGTGAAAAAATTGCAATTTTAGAAAAATCCAATTATTTTTATCTTTGAATAACTTAATTTTCAGTTGAAAGGGGGGTTTTTGGTACTGTAAAATAATTTTCATTACTGATTTTTACCGAAGCTCATTTTCATATCTTCGTCAGCCATCTTGGGGCGCCAAATTAAATAGCGCTGCTGTCTATCTAGCAGGCGATAGATACACAGGTCTATGCAGCAGCTGTGGTAAACTTTGCAAGTGCACATTCGAATTCTCTTACCCGTCTTATGTGAAATGAATAAAAACACGTTATTAGACTGCGGATTTTCATGCAAATTTGTATCTTTGATAATATAATAAAAAAAGTAGAACGTTGGTAGTAACCCATTTCGCCTATCAGGAATGATGAAAAGTACTATAATTAGGATATTTTGCATAATTATTCATATTAAATGCATTTTGTACAATTTTTCACCTTTAAATTTTCTATAAATGCATAAAGGTTTACGCATTACATTTAATTGCCAGAAATTAGTACAATTTTATTTAAAAAAAAAAGAAATGTCTCTTGTTTCTCTGTACGAAGATTCCTTACATATACAGTGTAACCTGTAATCTACATACGATCGTATAATGGTTTTCATCAGATTGATCCTGCGGCTTTCCAACAAGCCTCGGCTGTTAGAATGCGAAAGTAGATTTAAAAATAAATTGTTTATATTTAGCCCGCCGAATATAGTATTTTGTATACGCAAAACGACGGTAATTTCAGTTTTCGTAATGATACATCGAAACACTTGTATACTCGACTGTAGAGTGCACTATTACATTGGCGTACCAAGATGGTCGACAACGTTCTCCCTTTCCGCCACCAGTTACAAAGCTAGAGGAACTGTGCACTGGCCTTCGGGTCCATACTTGTGTAAAAATTGTTCCCTCCGATACAACTACAAATTCTTCCTATCACGTTCCAGATGTAGTACTCCTTTTTTATATTACAAGCATCATATTTCCTTGCACCACCGTCCATCGAGTGACCCGAGCCCGGTCGTCGGCTCGCGTTTCCCTAGCCCATCTCTGGCTTGGAAGAAAACAAAATGGGTTACCCAGGAAGAGAAGAAGCAACAGAAGACAACAGAGATGGCGCGGGCGGGTCAGCTATTGTGGCTAGCATATAATGCAGCAGGCTCATGCAAACACAATTTGTCACGTCTCAGCGGATAGTCAATCGATTAGATACGTGATGCAGGGTGCGCCACAGGTGCGTGTGCAGGCCAGGATTACGCTTGTCCCGGCGTTGCTTACAGTGCCCCGTAATTTCGATGCCTAACGACTCGATGCGTCGCTTCGATTAGACGTTATCGCGTCTCGCTACGCTTCGCGCGTTAATTACGCCGCCTCGTCTGAGAGCATTTGTTCCTGGCCGGTTAGGAACCGATGCATCTTCGATGTAATACGAAGAGTCTAGGGGTTGGTAAGGAGGAAATGAATAGTGGCACGTCCATTCGATGCGAGAAACCCTATTTGATCGAAGCCCGACGCTTCTGTTTAACGGGAGAGATCAAGGTGGTCCTAACAAGACTAAGAATTGGACGTACTAACTTAAAGGGTTACATACCTCGACACGCGGTGAAGATCACCAGTATAAGACAATCTTTTTTAGGGGCTTCATTGAAAAAAATAAATAAAATTCTCTTTGCACATGATCCATTAGTCCGTAAACGACAATAACAAATTTGGCTGTACTTCCAAATGGGACCTGTTGCCGATCGACATGAAATTTGGAGGAGAGATGAGGAGCGGGTGGAGAAACCCAAATCTAAAATTTTAGGCGCGGGTATTTAATAATTTCCGAGATATTAATCAAAAACTTTCGGTACAATACATTTGTAGCGACCTCCAATTCCTGCCGCTAGAGGGATTTGGCGCGAGCAGGCCCTATATAAAACATCCTGCGACGATCCCTCACTATCCCGACGTCTAAGGCAAGGGCCTGCTAGGTAGCCTTATTGACGAGTCCTCTAGCAGGCCCAGGACGAAACGCTCTTCTAATCCCTACTCCATAATTGTCCGCTCTGTCCTTCCATCACTCCTTAACAGCTACACATTAAGTTCTTCATATGCGGGCACAACTAACACAACCGTCTTCGTTGTAGCAGCCGTCGTCGTCAAGTGTTCAGTAGCTGATGACATAATAAGGATACCACCCTCAGAATCTATAGGGTGTCCCACGCAAAATCGATTACTGCAACTTCAGTCGCCTAAGGAATGTTTCTTATTTGCAATACGTATACCTTTTGCCGAAATATGCTCCGGTTTCATTTCAGATGAATAATATCGGATTTCAGTACACCATACTTACTATAATTTTGTATAATAGCACCACGTCAGCTTCCGATCCCCGGATAAACGATTCGGATTGACCGCAGAATTTAAATTGTTCGCTATACGACATGCAATTCGAGCTTTGGGCGCACTATTTACGCGGAAGAGAGGATATTAGTTAGGTCTGAGCACACAATTGTCCCGGCCGCCGGCAGGCGGCCGGCAACGCTTGGGCAGTGGTCGCCTCGTCGAAATTGTTTGCCACAAACTATTAATACTGAGGCCAGTATACCTGAAGTCGTATTGCAGATAGAGAATATCCCTTCCGTGTCAGACGTTATATTAATCGATTTGGCGTGGATCACCCTATAGATTCTGAAGGCGGTATCCTTATTGTGTCAACAGCTACTGAACACTTGACGACAACGGCCACTGCGACGAGGATCGGGGTACCATCGGCCACTTAACACTGGACAACGACGGTTGCTATATCGAAAAAGTTTGTGCTAGTTGTGTGTCTTTATATGAACAATTCAATGTGCTGTACCGAAGATTTTTAATTAATATCTCGGAAACTATTAAATACCCGCACCTGAAATTTTAGATTTTTGTTTCTCCCCCCTCCCCAAACACACAAAACAGGTCCCATTCGGAAAAGTATCCAAAAATTTGATTTGCAATAACTTTTGCATAAAATTCCTTACGATTTTAAAAGTACCTTAGACCGCTACAGAAAAGACGTCTCTTCGGCATGATATCTTCTATAAACTTCTATAAAATGTATCAAAAGAAATAAATAGCGGTAGAGTGTATTCTGTTTCGATCAGTATACCAGATCTGTGAATTATTAACTACTTGTAAAGAAACTTGAGTACGAGAAACTATATTGGGGACTGTTTCAATGATCTAACACTTCCGAACCAGAGGGGTCGATTTTCTCTGGTAAAGGTCATTGGCCACTTGACCCACGACCGAAGGGGGATATTTTCAATTTGTGACGATGCCTCCCCTTTTTCATGCGAAACCTTGGACGGGTAGGTTTCCGATTGGGGTAAACGCGAGGTGCAAACTGTCACCGAGCATCGATTTCTTTTAATTGATTGGCTCGACACGAGAGGCGGTCGGTGGGAACGGGTTACCGATACGTCAGGCTTGTTTTGATGGCGTCTATATAGAACGAGTCACTCGTGAAACTGCAGTGAAAATTATCAATGAAAGAGAATAGGGAATGCGAGCGGAATGGAAGTGCAGTAAAATCGAAATAATATTGTAACTCTGCAACACGAATCACAATTCCGTCACAGAGTTATCGGTACAGAAAATTTTAGAGGCAGGACTGAATCAAAATTCGAATGTCCCGAAAGCATCAGAGAAGTTCGCGCACTGACCTCTTTAAGGAATAAACCTTGTAGAACCACCGAATAAAAAGCCTGGGCTTATCCAAGTTTTGCAATTTCCAATGTCACACAAAAGGAAGCACTACTTCCAAGCAATAAAAAATTCGCGCAAAGACCAAGGCAATCTCGTCCTCTCAATTTTCACTCTCGAACCAAAACGCGGTCCGAATTGATCGCGGGGAAACTTTGCGCTGCTATATCGCTACTTCCCTCGCAGCGGAAACTTTTCCTGCGGCGCATAGAGGGAACTCGACTGGCGCAGAGCTTCTTGGCAGATAGCGCGTCGAGACTTAGCAATTCCACCATCCGGAGAATAGCCTTGCTACCGTGTTGGTGAAATTAGCGTTCGCTCCACCTTCGCAAATTTCTTTTGATCGCTCTTCGCTGGCTTTTCGGGTACTCGTGTGCGAGCTAGTTGGCAGAGCGCAACGGAGGCCAGGATTCTCCTGCCGTCCGATGATCTTTGGCAACTAGCCACGAGAATTCTCATGTATTTTTTTTTTTTTCAACAAATGTCCCACCGCAGTTGTTACGATAGTAGTGGTTCTTTAAAAGCGAAAGAAATGGAACTGAGAGTGGTTATCGTTGTTCGTTGCAAAGAAGATTTGCAAAGTAGAATAGAATAAGGATAAAACTGTCTTTCGTTTGTTCCCTATGGAAATATTGTACACAATGGTCCATATTTGAGTGCCCATTCACGGCGTTAGAAATAAAAGAAAAAGTGGTCATAAATGCATAGAAAAATATTATTCTCTTTCGATTGGCTTTGTAAGAACGGCACTGAATGAACGAGACTTGACGAACGAAATACGACATAACAAACCGGGCTCAATGGATGGAAATGTTCAATTAAAAAAAGAAGTATTTTCGAAGAGCGTCCAATAGCTTCTAATTTTAAGACGCGATCGCTGAAATATTGCTTCGCAGGAGAATCGATAAACCATCAGAGTCTTTTTCCTCTCCTGTGTTTGCCATTCGGAAATGAGAGTTCTCCGCGTGAATGCGCTCGTCAGACGCCGAGCAAACTTTGCCCGGCCGTCGAACGGGAGCCATTATTACCGCGACAATGTTCGGAACGCGTGTACGCGATAAATGACGCGCGAGCTTCGTACGCCGTGAAGCATCGTAAATGGTGTAACCGTTCCAATGCTTTACTTCTTTTCGATCGTTTCCCCTGCCGTTACAAGCGGCTAAAAGCTTTTAACAAGATATTGACTGTACATCTTCCATGAACTCTGGGACCTTTTACAAAACCGTATTTTCAATCGAGCTCTGCGCCACCCCCCCCCCTCCCATTTTACGCTCGATCGTATTTATTTCATTTATTAACAGTGGCAGGAATAAGTAGTCGGCACCTGCGTCTTCCATCTCCATTGAACGAGAACGATCCATCAAATTACTAGCGAGCTGGTAACCCGGTGCACGCGAGAAACGCGGCCGGAACGGATAGAAATGGATTCCATTTTATTTATTTAATTAACACCGTTGCACGTCGCGCCTCGCATTCGTGTCGGAGCACGAGCAGGAAAGAGAAATGGCTCCTAAAAGTGGCGGGGAATCGTGTAATGTAAAATCATCCGCGATCACATCGCGAGCAATCCACGGATTATATCCTCCTTTTAGTTTACTTCCTGGGAAATGTTAGACGTATGATCATATACATTTCGTTTCCTCTGTTTGGTCATCGATAAAAGTATGATGAGTAAATGGTTCAAATGATATGAACATAAACTCGGCTAAGGTCAATTTCGAAAAAATAATATGCAATATTTACTTGACTTCTTTCGCCAGTAAACCTACCAAGAATATTCCTAAGCCTAATTATTGTATAAATAGCATGAAAATTATTACTCGAGACGAGCAAGTTCGACGAGTTTTTATTACAGTCAGGCTGCACAGTGATTAAATGCTTCATTTTTCGTACTGGTTTAATATTATCACCAGGATACTATAATGCCAAAAGAATCTTCAGATTGCACTGTTTTAATCAATATTTCAAGATGAATTTTCCCTCATCAATCGTCTAATTGCAGATGTTTCATCATTTACGTCGATGATCCAAGTTTTATGAACTTATCATAATCAAAGTCACGCGAAGATATTATTGTGGGATTGTTTTACGAATATATTAGGAAAGCGAAGTTGTTTAAATGAATTATCTTAAGGGCCGATAATTTCGCATGATGTAATTTGTTGATTGATAATTTCATGTTGTTATGATGGTTAATAATATGTGTACTATATTATTTTCTGATTAAATATAATGTTTATATTTAAACCATAATCATATTTATTGTTTCTCCATCAGCCCGTAACAATTATCATAGGTCGTTGGACTCGGCACGACCTTATCTATAACATCCCCGTATCAAATGTAGCCCCGTTTAAAAAAAAACTTCGACAGTTTAGAAATCTCGAAAGAAATGCCCTCGGGAATTCCTTTCCTTTGACATTTTTCCAAATGGTAAAGAATAAGCGGGATACTTGGGACGTTCAAGTTAAGTGGGACAGCCTGTATTTCAGATTTCTCTGTTATCCATCAAAAGAGCATAAAATTTCCTAGAGAATCGTAACATTGAAGCTTGTGTAAAAGCGTTTGAAACGGGTGAAGAAACTTGAAAAAAGGAAAAAGAAGCTTGAAGAAACAGTATGTTGTGCCCTGATAACGTAAAACAGTTAAGAGCGTTGAATCAACATAGAACTTTCTCGAACAAAGATATAGATTACGCAGAACCCATACGGTGAACATTCTGCAGAACGTCATGAGTCCATTTTGCCTCACCATGAAGAAGTTACGAAGTGAACATGCATGATACCACGTGACTTCTCCTACCTTCTCAACCACACCCAAAGCTGATAATAAAACAGACAAGTCTCGCGCGAGGAGAGACTCGCAAAGCAACCGTTGCAAAACACACATCGTTCACAAGTTACGTCTACCAAGTTCAAGAAAGCTACAATAAACTAGGTGTTATTGAAGATCGCCTGGTGGATTACTATCCTTTAACCGCCCGCGAACCCAACCAAGCCGAACATCCCGCTCCCGTTCCGAGTACTTATCTCTCGGGGCACAACAAGTATTTCATATTTGGCAACTCGCCCTGTAATTAAAAAAAAAAGAAAAGAATTCCGCATTCGTAAACGAAGCAACGTTTCGTATTTAAAATAGAACGTTCCACGTGGACGACGTGACGCGTGCGTCCGCACTAAAAGTCACGGACACGATCGCTAGGGGATGTGAAATAGGGCCACGGGGAATCATACGCCTTCCTCCAGGTTGATTGTAAAATCGATAGCACGTGAACACGCGACGACCTCTGTCTCTCCATTTTTCTGACGTCTCCCCCTTGAAATGATTCGAACACCTCGGCCATATGCTGTTCGATTCACTTTTAGTGCCAGGTCACCGGTCGTCCCTGCGTTACCCGGTTATCGATTTCATTTCTCCCCTGCGATGCGCTGGAAGGAAAGCTTCTCCAGCAATCATTGTCGCTGGCTTCCCGCATTCATTGCCAGTCTGGTTTTTTGGCTGAATACCTTTCTCTTTGTTTAAACGACCGCTTGCTGCTAATGAGGATGATTTATCGTGCTGCAGGTGCAGCTCGAATGTAATTAGGGGGACGTGGGCACGTGCGGCTTGCGAGTTAATTAGATTTTGCGTAAGGGTTGGACTATTTGCTTTGTTGAGCAACAAGATTAATGAGCGGCTCGGTTAGATGGTTTTGTAACTACGTCAAACGTTTGGTTTAAATATATTCCAATGAACGTTCAAGTTCAAATGTTTCAAATCTTTTCAACTATTCTTTCAAATATGTCGTCCTTTTCATTAGCAAAGGAATCTTGAAGTAAATTCTCTTCAGTGAATATTAAGTACTCGATCTCGAAAAACAGCTCATAGATTCCAGCGTGATTCTATTTACCGCCGAGTCGTTGTTCTATCGTGGCAGGCAAATTCGATTCTAATTCATGGCATCAATAATCAGCTTCGAAATAAATTAAACCGGCCACAGTTGGTGCAACTGATACGTTTCTCACGGCTCCTCTATTATCCCTGGGGCACCCACCAAACGGAGCAAACGCTATGATCCAATTTAATCGAAACGCTAATATTGTTACAATTGTCACATCTTTGTGCCGCCAAAAGTGACAGGCAATATATCCAGTGCAAATGTAGAAAATATGAAAAAAGGATATTGCGGGATTGGATGTTTGGTTTGTGAGATCGCGTTTAGGTATAAGGTAATTTTAACGAATACATGCATATATTTAATAAAAGAAGACGTTTGGTCGTACTCGAATAGGCTAAATCTAATATTCCAAATGATAGTCCACACAATACTACACTACACTACGCTCTACGCTGCACACTTCCGCTCTGCTCTTTTCTCCACCGACTTTCCAACGAACTCTGCCTACTTTTTCTTCAACAACCACCCTCGTCACCAGTCATTCCTTTCATTCTCTCCCACTCAAGACCCATACCCAAACAATAATTCGTGTCCCAAATGGCCCTGTCTTAAATTACTTAAATCTAAACGCTCATAAACATAACGTCATAATATATTCGGATCCTGCAATATTCTAGTCTGCAAGGTGTAATTAAAATAAAATTAAATATCAAAGAAATGAAAGATAGGAGTTATATCGCCTTGGATTTAACTGGCGTTGTTCTTCGTGTCTCGAGCCCTTGGCGCTACCAGACAGTGTACATATGCGGAACAGGGATATTAATCGATAATGGCTGGGTAATTTCCAGCAATAATTCCATGGAGAAAAGGGGCGACACGTGTCTCTAATGGTCCATCGATTTGGCATACGATTATTGGCGGTGTCTGCGTCGTTAACCGCCGCTATCGAGCCTGTTAATTGTCGGGCGCGGGTTGAATTGATTGCATAACGTAGCTCAATTAATTAAGGAAGCTATGTAAGTGTTTATACACTTGCCGTATTTACAAAAAGCTTGCTAATTTAATGATGAGTTTCATTCGGAAATCCTGTCAATTGCAACCGCTGTAAATTTAAACAAATTAATTCTCTACCTTTCTGGAGCTACATGAAAATTGCCACGATAAATCCAAATGTTCCAATTTTGTAAAATGTAAAATCCTGAAAGTTTATTATATTGAATGTTCCAAGCTGGAGCCTAAAAGCAATCATAGTAAAAAATACTACCCCGCGACTTTTAAATCGCTATCCAAGATGTTTCGGAAAGTTACGAATAAAAAGGAGACTGTGTAAGATCGACGACGTCGCCCCTTATAATAAACTCAATTCAGAGCGTAAAGCTTGACACGTATTAGAAACCACCTGTCTATTCTCCGGCGCCCGTATTAAAGATGATTAAAGTACTGAATACGACAGCGAAGCAGCGGGGCTTTATTGAATAAATCTGTGAATGGTTGGTGGGACGGTTCAGAAGTTCAAATCGACCTCGATCGATCGTTCAACGGGGACGGTCGTCTGGCGGCTGGCCAGAAGACGGGTACATTTGCTTCTGGTCAATTTGAAGTTATTTTAAATTTTTCAGCTGAGAAAATTCGGGTTGACTTGTCTAGGAAAAAAAGGTCACCTTCTTCATTGCTCTATGGACTTTTCAGATATTAATCTTCGACGTTAGAGAAATGACAAGGGCAACGATGCGTTTAATTATTACAGGAAGGGGTGCTATTATGCCGCCACCCCCTTGTATTATATTTTATTCTAAAATGTACTCCGTCGCCTAAACAGTCTGAACTTTTTACCTAAAATGTAGTTAAACCAATAAAGTTACGTGCAATAAAAGGCGAGAATAAAAGAAACACAGTTTAATACAGTTTAACATGTTTTATGAACGTAAGTCATTTTAGGCATCCTTTGAAAAATGAGGGCAATATTGCTCCCCAACAAGAATCGTAAAAACTAGCTGTTTGGTTGCATTAGCGATCAAAAGTGAATGAGTCAAGTAATTTGTATTGTTCGTAAACAAAAATCGCACGCATAGTCTTCTTTGCACGATGTGCACTCTCTGTGTGCCAATGAGGTGTGGACCGCCAAATATTCTCACACAGGACAAAAGTACTGTCTAAGATATGTAGCAAGTGAGGTACATTTCGTGAGGTGTCTAGCAAATTTATACAAGTCGTTAAACAAGAAGATGAAGTTAATAGTACAGATACTGAAGGGGCCATATTACCCTTCATTATGGGGGGGGGGGGCAATTCGTTAACAGGTATAGATTCGGAAACATTAACTACATTTGTAAAAATGGCAGAGATTAAGTGATCTACCTAAGCATATCGATTCTACGTGCCTTTTATCACATTTATGCCAACACACAATAGTTCGACTCCTTTAGTTTTCAAGAAATACTGCTTTTCTTGGCAGATAAGAAACTTTTCATTCGCAACTTCTATTATAAATGCTTATTATTAGCGACAGTTATGTGATATTTAGGGTGAATATGTTTGTCTTTGTTTTAGGGCAATAGGTAATAAAGATGATATCAGTGGAAGCTACATATCTTTGTTATAAATATGAAGATCACGAGGGGACAGTAATAGCACCCCTTGCTCTATCTTTATTATTCGTCACACAAAGAATATTGAATGTTACTGTATTACAAATACTATTTCCACCAATGGTTCTTTCCTCCTTCCAAACAATGTAAAGTATCTCCAACAGAGATTGCAATTTTGGTAGACAAGGCAAGCTTCGATGTAACCCCAGCCGACCACCATTCCTTATTTACACTTTCATCTCATTCTTGCTGCATACCTCACGGTCCATGGATAATTCCAGCGTATATAATCGTCCACGACAAAGCCTCAGCACGACCCTTCTCCACAAAAACGTAAGAATCACAACGGAATAATGAACGTTTCCCAGACACAGCCTCATCAGCAAATCACACTACACACTCACCCACCACCTCGCATTATACTCTTTATACTAGCAAATCCCTGGAGCGATTTTGCTGCACGTTTCTTGCAAAGGTTGAAAATACTCTGCAACCACAGCGTCCATACCAGAAAGTTATTTTTTGGAAAATTACTTATTCATACCTTGGACCAGTTGGTCTCGTGCTAAATTATTTTTCTTATTGTAAAATAGAGAAAAATAGGATGGACAGTGGAAGGAAGAAGCTGGTTAATTCGAATTAGTCAATTTTCTCTTTGCAAGTAAAGACGAGTATTGTTTTCAATAATTTTCAACAATTTACATTCGTTGAAGTCAATACAGTTCGAAGTCTTTATTTTGATGAAAAATTCAACGTCGAACATAACACTGTCCATGTTCCAACATCCAAATAAATACAAAACTGCCACTCATTCACAAAGATTTCCAAACTTCCTATAAATCCGTTATAAGTAGCATTAAAAATTATCCACTATCTACAACTACAGTAATTACACTTATTCGGTTCACTTTTAGTTATGAGATCAGAGTGTTTCAGGTTGCCATGTCCCACAAAAAAAGTGCTGGACTCTTTCCAAATATATTCGTCCGTATTTCACGCATATTTGATGGGCTTGGAGTCAGCATACAATGTACAATGTACAATGTACAATGTACAATATACAATGCACAATATACAATGTACAACATACAATGTATAATATACAATGTACAATATACAATGTACAATATACAATGTACAATATACAATGTACAATATACAATGTACAATATACAATGTACAATGTGTATTGCGATTAGAATTCTTTCTTATCCACCCTTTTATTCTTTGTTACGTAGCATCGATCTCGGAAACAAATACGCAGGGGGGTTTAAATCAATTAGGGGTGTCCCGTTCGCAGGCAGTAGTGTGCATTTTTACACGGGGGGTTAGGACGACTGAAGCACGAGTGCGTTCAAAACCATTATCCCCCGGGATCGCGCAAGGGTGGCATTAATGGAGGCTCGCGGCTACCCTTCGCCGCTGAAAATATATCCGACGCTCTTTTTTCCGCTGCTGCATTTTTCATTACGCCCAGCGAGCAAGTGAACCACGCGCACACGCCGCTACTTACCCCCCAGCGGACCATCGTCGTCGGCGAGACTCACCCCTTTGCCACCGACGTTGCTGACTCCGTCGTGCGTGTTTTATCGTTAAAATTCACGTAGTCTGGCTGCGGCTCGTTTCGCGACGATGTTTTATGGGTTGGATGAGTAGAATCGTGCCGATGTATCGCCGATAGTTCATACACGATCCCTCATCTGCCGGACCGAGGGTGTCGCTTGCGTCTTGACGGGGGTGGATTAATTTTTGTCATAGGATAGAAAATATTTTAACAGTTATTATTAATGGTGTGTGGTTCATAATATTTAATTATTTCTTTTAGATGTGTTG
This sequence comes from Holcopasites calliopsidis, assembly GCA_023838395.1. NCBI lineage: Eukaryota > Metazoa > Arthropoda > Insecta > Hymenoptera > Apidae > Holcopasites > Holcopasites calliopsidis. The sequence goes on from JALHAQ010000049.1 coordinate 107,555, forward strand.
GGCAAATTTTACTTAATTCTTCTACCTTCATACGTCACGCGTGATAATTTTGCGATGGGATAGAGAACGTTTCAAGAGTTGTTATTAATTTTTACGGTTTATAATATTCAGCTCTCCTTCGAATATATCGGTGGAATTTTATTTAATACTTTGAACTCCGTACTTCACGCGTGACAAATGCAGAGTGTTTTCGTGGATGGAAATTTCATTAGAAATTTATATAATTAATTTTTCCGCTGTTGCATTGTACAATGTATAATCATACAACTTTCTTTTTTACCATTATTCAATCTCGGCGGTTGGTTAATTAGATCATATTCTCTCGGGTCGAGGAATGTCAACGCGAGCATGGCGTGCTTGGGAAAAGGGGCGATAGGGTTGAGGGACAACGAGATAATTCAGATTAGGGTGGCACGGGCAAAAACGGCAGACACATTGTTTAAATTAAATTCGGCAAAAGTGACGCCATCGGGATTCCTCCAATAAGACGAACAAACTAACTTCATTTACTACCACATATTTGAGAATGTTATAACAACTCCTTCAATTTATTTAACATGCTCCTTTCTGCATGGAGAGGTCTTTTTATTCCGCCGTTTACATCCCAACCCTCGGCCCTTTTTATAGTTAATTATCCCGGATTTTCCTCGAGCACACTTCACTTACTTTCGCTTTTAACAATGACGTTGTTAGTACGTCTGCATTAATCTCTCCGTAAACAAGCGTACTTTTACTTCGGCTTTTTTATAGGGGATAACAATGGGGGGGGGGGTATAAAATATAATTTAAATAAACACGGAAACTTGTAGTTTTATTATTGATGGAATGCAATTTATACACCAATTACACGTGTCCCAGTAGATCTGTTGTTAATAAATAAATGGTTTTAGTCATTTTGTATGTACTGTTTGTAATATCTGCTGTTTGTAGTAGTCATACATTTTAAAACGCCTTACCAAATGCCCCTCCAGTTGCTAGACACACTAAATCTGTCCCCTCATAATTAATTGCAGATCTGAAGTGGATTAAACTTGTATGCTCACCTAGGTGACCAGTAATAATAGTGCACACGATGTAATTTTCGATAAACCGACTGATTGGACGTATTTAGATCCAAACGAAGCAGGAAAATACGTTTCCTCTGGCCTGGCGCTTGCATAATTGCGGGTGACAGTAAGTCGATATTTTATTTGCAAATTCAAATGCATCGAATACGTCATCTTTATCTAATACATTAACGTAATTATAAAAAATTAAATAAACGACAGATTCAGGAGATTACAGTATCGGTAGTACAGTGACAAAATGGGCATATTTCATGATAGATCAAATACGTTAAAATTAACGAAACTCTATAAACGTAATAGAAATTTCTTTAAAACAACTGTAAAGCAAAAACCTGAAAATTATTTTAACATTGATTCGTCACAACTTCCTTCAAGGAAAGAGTGCTCTAGAAGAAACATTGTCTAGTGAAACGGTGGTAAAATTATCAGATTTTATGATAAATAAAAAGCATTAAACTTAATTAAATCCTAGAAACATAAGAAATATTTATTTAAAAGAACTATAAATTAAGAAGCTAAGACAAGTGTATTTTAACTACTTATACTACTTAGGTATGCCTGATGTCCGACCATTTACATGCACTACTTATGATTGACATATACTACTTATATTGTACGTGATAATATTATGGGCTGACACTACCTACTTAAGTATAATGTATGTCAATAGTAGTATATGTCAATCATAAGTAGTACAAGTAAATGGCCGGCCATCAGACAAAACCAAAGTAGTGTGGGTTAAGGTATTGGCACATATGATTGACATATACCACTTTAATTATACATATATGGGAATATTATGAGTTAAGCCATGTTAAACCACACCTTGACCCATACTACTTAAGTTGTGCCTGATGTCCGGCCATTTACTTGTACTACTTACGATCGACATATACTACTTTAATTATACATGACAATATTATTGGCTGGCACTACCTCCTTAAGAAAGCCGTACTAAGCCACACCTTAACCCATACTACTTTAGGTACGTCTGATGCCCGGCCATTTACTTGTACTACTTGAGATTGACATATACTACTTAAATTATGCATGACGTTTTTAACATTGATTTGCCACCGCTTTTCCTCCCGAGGAACAACTGATCTTAAAGCAACATTGTTTATCTGGATCAGAGCCACTAGAGGCGCGCCTATATTTCAATCATTTTATAGGAATCGATCTACTTAATCGGAGATCGGAGACTTTGCTGGGATCAGACAGCTTAACAGGGCGAAGGTCCCGGAAACTTTCGAGGAAGCAAAAACTCTTGTTCAACCGTCGCTTCATCGATTCTTTCTCTTTCAACGAATTTTCCCTCGACGCGTCCCGAAGGCGAATAAAAATTTCTCGACTCCTCCGAGACTGTACGGGATCATTGCGTCCAGGGGTTCCTACGCGAGAAAACAGAAATACATCGTGGTCGAAGACCGTCTCTCTGAGAAATATCGGAGCACGACTAAATCGCCCGCCATATATTTTGCGCAGGAATGTATCCCGGAAGCGAGGGGAATATGCTTAAGCATCTCGTAGAAATATTTCTCGTACGGGCACGCCTTCGGAGCTTAAGAAATTCTCAAATTGTGAATTCTCAGTTGTGAAAGAATCACTGGAGTGATTCTCTGTGTGGTTTAAGAAGTGGAAAAGAATGTTCGATGCTCGAGAACTTTGTGTGCAAATTGTTTTAACGTGAAGATACTTTGCAGAATTATTTTTAAGCTGCAAAGGGGAAAAGGGAAAACGTCTTTGGTAAATGGTAAATTAATTGGATCGGTGGGAAAGGAATGTAGATCCTTTTATTTAAACAGACTTTAATTAATTACAATCCCCCGATTACAACTCTTCATTAATTGCAATATATTTTTATATGCTCATCAAGTTTCGAGAAAGTTTCTAAGAAAAATGAAGATTCTGATATCAAAAGCAACACGAACTTTGTTATCATAAAAGAAACTCTAAATTTCCTTTAATGAAAAATAACACGAAAGCTCGTAACGCATCTAACTATTAGAAGTATTTAGTTTGCGAAGCATCACTCAGTCCCTTGAGCCCGATAATTTAAATAAAAGTACGTCCGGAGCCAGTGAAACGATGTAACGGGAACAGAAAGGAAAAACGTCTTTGGTAAATGGTAAACGTAAATTGGTGGAAAAGGAATGTAGATTCCTTTATTCAAGTAGATTCCAATTAATAACAATCCTCTAATTACAGCCCTTAATTAATTACAATATACTTTAATATGCTCCCAAAGTTTCGAGAAAATTTCTAAGAAAATAGAAGATTCTGATATCAAAAGCAACAAGAATTTTTCTCATAAAAGAAACTCAAAATTTCCTTTAACGGAAAATAATTACAAAAGCATAGATAGCATATTATCGCAGAACTGTTCAGTTCTCGAAGTACCAGCCAATAGTCCCTTGATACCGATCATTTGCATAAAGGCACGTCCATAGCCGGTGAAACGATGAATCAAGTCAGCACGCGGAACAGGCATCTCGTCGTCCTTCCGTCGTCGACGACGCGCCGCGACGCCGAGGTAATGGAGATCGGTGGCTCGCAGCTTAGTTCCTCCTTAGTTCCTTCTGATCGACCGCAATCTACACCCGAGCGAAGCACCGCACGCCTCGGCGAATCTTAAATTGACCGCGTTTTCCCGTTGGGAACCGTATTAGCTGGTTAGAGCTTCCGCTTTTGCCCGTTTCGCCGCCTGACTGTTAGCGGTCTGCGTGCAAATATCGCGTGGCGTGGTGCACATTCGTGGATCGTCGTTAAAGTTGCACAGAATCTTTTTTCCCTTTTGTAGCTTCATTGGTTTTATTTTGGCGCGAGGCTATTGTTGGAAAGGGGAACGGGCAGAAGGGGAAGGTTGTTACGCTGGTTAGCGGGCAACTGGGTGTAAAACGAGCGAGGAGGATAAAGTGAATATTCTAATGAAATTGTACGCGGGATTTGGGAGATTGTTGGTGCACTGTGAGGGGTACTTTGCAAAGAAATGATTCTCGGGGTGGTTTTTGGAGATGAGGGTTTTAGGGGTGATGTAACTGTTAACATGATTTTCTTCCAAACCAAAGTACTAACGATTTTAGCAATTTGCCACGATTTATTAATCAATTCCATCAGACTCATAATTTAAAATAAAACATTGTTACGAATTTCTAATAATACCAACATTAGAAGGTGCTATTACAATCTACGAATTAAATTTTCATTCACATCGATCTTAAAATGAGGATTTAAGGGGAGGCATATCTGTTAATGTGATTTTTTCCAAACCAAATTTATGAAAATAACTTTAACAACTTCTTTCATTGTCGCGATTTGTTAATAAGTCGCATCATACTCATAATTTAAAGCAAAACAAAATTCCATCATAATCCACGAATTAAATTTGCATTCACCTCGATCTTCAAATGAGAATTTGAGGGGTGGCATATTTGTTAATGTGATTTTTTTCCAAACCAAAATTATCAGAATAACCATTTTAACAATTTCTTTCATTGGAACGATTTATTAACAAACTCCACTATGGTCATAATTTAAAGCAAAAGAAAATCCCATCATAATCCATGAATTACATTTTTATTCACTTGGATCTTGAAATGAGGATTTAAGGGGTTGACATATCTGTTAATGTGCGTTTGTTCCAATCCAAAGGACTAACTAGTACAATATACTAACCATTTTAACAATTTCTTTCATTGGCACGATTTATTAACAAACTCCACCACGATCATAATTTAAAACAAAAGAAAATCTCATCATAATCCGCGAATTAAATTTTCACTCACTTCGATCTAGAAATGAGGATTTAAAGGGTTTGATATATCTGTTAACGTGCGTTTTTTCCAATCCAAAGTACTAACTAATATAATATACTAACCATTTTAACAATTTCTTTCATTGGCACGATTTATTAACAAACTCCACCATGATCATCATTCAAAAGAAAAGAAAATCCCATCACAATCCACGAATTAAATTTTCATTCACTTCGATCTTAACCCCACGCCGAGGAATTATCTTTCCATTGGAGCGCAACACCATGCCAGTAGCGAAGAGGCCTATCGATCGTTCTGCTATTCTGTTCAGCATGGCTCGCAAATCTCGGCGTGCGATAAATCGCGCTCCGTAGCCCGGAGCAAGTGAAGTGGTTAATTGAGGCCCTCTATGGCGAGAAACTGGTTTTGGCAACGGGCCAACGTGACTGATCATATACACGTGGACGGGAAAAGCTGAGGTTACTCGATCACCCGTCGACACGATAATCTCACCGACCCTGCCATCTCTTCTTTCAATGTTTCCTTTATCCCTGTTGCTCGATTACCGCTTCAAGATCTTGTTATATTCTGCAGATCGGTCGCTTAAACTTAACGCTTTGCGCTCCTTTGTCGAGTGTGACTCGACATTCTTAAATTTCCAATTTAAGTACGCATTATATTTTAGAATACATTTAGATAGTTTCACAAATATAAAGTTATTGGCGACACAATTGAAAAATAACTCGGATTGCAAAGGGTTTAACCATGTAAGAAGTTACGCCATGTATGTAATCTTACATTCTAATTCTTACATGTAATCATGTAAGAAGTTGGCGGAGTAAAAAATGATGCTATTGTTACCAGATCATGTAACTATTACTCCGATGGAAACGACGGTTTTTTTTTTTAGTGAAGAGGATAAAGTTCAATGTACTTGAAGAAACCGTCATCAGTTTATGTAATCATTCAGGTATGAAGCAGAAAAATGGCGATCTTCGCATCCAGGTGGCTGGTGTCGCGAAAATTTCAAGAACGAGGAACAAAATTTCAAAAAACGAAGTTTGCTGTTAATCTTAATCACATTCTCTATCGTTTTAGATATAGGATTTTCGAAATTACGAGAATTACAAAAGTTATTGCGTTTAGAGGAAAGAAATGCCGAGAATGCTTGCTCTTTCGCCATATTTTTGCCTATAACTCGAAAACTAATTGAAAAACTTCTGCGTAACATGGTTGAGAAAATTGTTTAGAATATTGCTGTAAAATTTCCTCACAATCGGTTGAACGTTTCAGCTATAACGAATATTATGACTAGAAAGTTTCAGAATCCTTCAAGAAATTAATATAAACATCTCTAAAACGGTTTATCCTTTAAATAAATCTGTCAGATATTGTTGCTCCGTTACTTTACGAAGACGAAAAAGTTTGATCGGACACTGCTACGTGCTCTAATCCAAGACACGCAGAACCTTGCATTAATTGTTATAACTTTTATGGAATTAGATTTTTTGCAAACGACTTATTGTAGGTTATTCTTGATGGATTAAAGTATCATTCTGTGGAAGAAAATACAGTTCGATTTTTTTGTACCGTCAAGGTGGCGTAACTAGCTAAATGCTGGTGCGATATTAATAATAATTATTAAAGATAATTAATCCTAATTATATCTAAATCCATCATTGAATATTATAAAATTTTCAAAATCTTGGTAAAAAAATTGTTATTTAAACATCAATCGGTGAATTATTAGAGTGCACTGGTGAAATAATTCAACTCTAGAGGAAATAGTAAATAAGTTTTGACGCCGCGACCGTTGCGAGCGACAATCGATTGCACTTTTTCGCAGTTTTAACGATGTTCAATTCTGGTTACGATTCACGTGGAAATTGCTTTTACAAAAATTACACGCTCTGTCCTACATTGTGTAGTGGCACCGTATTTATACTACGATCCATGAATCGTCGATAAAATTCAGAAAGATACAGGAAACTCGTCTGCCCGAATTGTTTTCCGTTTTTTTTTTATAGCCATTATTTTCACATTCGTTGATTTGGAAAAGTGAAGAAGATAAAAATGTAGTAATGATTCATATATCAATCTGAGACCATAATATATTTCATGTTTCATTATTAGAACACGAGAGGAATAAAAATTAAAAAGAAATAACTCGATAAAGCCCCATGCAAGCTCTAAAACTTTCGAATCGCTCTATTTCTTTAGGGTGCAGTCCGCCAAATAACGTTTACTGTTATAGTAGCAAGTTGGAAGATCATTATCATTATATGACATTTCATGTTTCATTACAAGAACACGACAGGAATGAAAATTAAAAAGAAGTAACTCGATAAAGCCTCATGCAAGCTTTAAAACTTTCGAATCGCTCTATTTCTTTGGGATGCAGTCCGTCGAAAAACGTTTATTGTTATAGTATCAAGCTGGAAGATCAATATCATAATATGATATTTCATGATTCATTATAAGAACACGAGAGGAATAAAAATTAAAAAGAAGTAACCCGATAAATCCCCATGCAAGCTCTACAACTTTCGAATCGCTCTATTTCTTTGGGATGCAGTCCGTCGAATAACGTTTATTATTATAGTAGCAAGTTGGAAGATCAATGTCATAATATAATATTTCATGTTGCATTACAAGAACACGAGAGGAATAAAAATTAAAAATAAGTAAATCGAGAAAGCCCCATGCAAGCTCTAGAACTTCCGAATCCCTCTATTTCTTTGGGGTGAGGTCTGTCAAATAACGTTTATTATTACAGTAGCAAGTTGGAAAGTTAATACCATAATACGATATTTCATGTTTCATCATAAGAACACGAGAGAAATAATGATTAAAAAGAAGTAACTCAATAAAGCCCTATGCAAGCTCCACAACTTTCGAATCGCTCTATTTCTTTGGGATGCAGTCCGTCGAATAACGCTTATTGTTACTTATAGCAGCAAGTTGGAAGATCAAGAGGTGTTATTCCATTTCTTTGTCCCGCTCCCCCGAGTTTTTCCATTCTTAGCGTCAGACTGATTTATAGCCACCATTGCGCTCGCGTGTAGAAGGTGCTGTCCGTGCCCTTCTGCTCTTGTGTAACCACCGTACCGAGCCGCCATGATTGATAGTCAGCCCCGTATCTCCCGAAGCGAGCGACGTTCCTTAAGCCTCGCACGTTTCCGGAATTCTCGATTTCCCGCCTCATGTCTATTCCATTTCCGCTACCCTCGACTGCGGCCATATCTCTTCGTCCCGCAGGATAGCAAAGGGCAGAGGGGACGAAAGGGAAGACACTGCTTTGGCGATTCGGGGTGCGCTAATGATTTAGCCGCGTCGAGTACTGTAAAAGTTCGATAAGCGAGCGGAACGATCTACATTTTAAGCGAGCGGATGTCACCCCCTTCGCTCCGTGGCCCGCATGATATGCGAATGAAGAATCGCTTCCACCGCACGATTCGCCGCGCTCTTCGGGCCCGGTTTCCGCTCGCTTATCGAACTTCCACTGCAAACCATTGCCACAAATCAATCAATTAAAAAGGAAACGTCTAAAATGATAAACGTGCACGAAACAGAGCGGTCGTGGATAATGCAGAAGGAACGAAACGATTTGCCAGGCGTATCGAACTTCCGTCCGCGACATTCCAACGGCCGTCAGACGACCATTGTATAATAATGATAATCGTAGTAACGAGACCCGCTAACGATGGTAATTTTTGCTTGCAGAGGCCGAGGTGAGATCACCCCGCTTCACCGGCTCAGGCTGGCTGGCGTTCCCCGCCCTGAAGGCTGCTTACAAGCACGTCCAATTAGAATTGGAATTCAGGCCCGAGGCATGGGACGGGATCCTGCTGCTCGCCGGCGAGAGGGACGATCTTCAGGGCGACTTCATGGCCGTGATTCTGCACCACGGCTTCATCGAGTTCAGGTAACGATATTAGTTTGTTCTAATCGAGTATTCGTCGCGCCGCGACGCGTCGAACTTCGTTGGGTATGCGATAAATTCGGTTTAGCTCAAAGGCGAGGGGTCTGCGATTTGTCGAGATGGGGTGTCTTTCAATTGGTGTAAATTTTAGGATTTTTGTAGATCGAGGAAAGGGTCGCTGTTGCGTTTGATATTTATCACAAATAACTTTTTCTTTCTAAAGAAATTGTACTGAAAGAATATCTTCTATTCTATTTCACTTTATTTTTATACTAATGAAGTATTGCAATATCTTACTTTAGTAGATTGCTATATTCTGAGCGATATTCTATTTTAAATACATTATTGCGAGACAATATTTTTAAGACGTAGCATCAATTCACAATTTTTTAATCCATTAATATAAGAATTTCCTGTACGATCACTTTTGCATAGAATTTTCGTAGAAGAAGTATCGAAATCTGATTGCGAGTATGTGATCTGAAACTGCTATGTATATTGCTGGCCGTTTGTCAGAGTTGTGTATCCCCGTAGCTTCATGCATCACCGTATTATGACGATTTCCCGCAATTTCGGTCGATGTAATCGAAGTGTCTCTCAGAATCACATTGCCCTATTAACAACAAGACATCAAAGGATTCACGCGAAACCTCGATTTGCTTCAATTTACCACGGGACACGTTGCTCCATTCGGGCAGCAACGCGTGATCGATAAAGTTCGATTAAACTTAACTCGGTTATACGCACGTTTCTGCTGTAAAACTTAAGACTATAAGTGTATAAGAGCATCTTCCTGCAGTAACATTTAGAGTGGAAATTAATTTTTGTCCAGTACATTATGTGACGGGATGATGAAGAAACAATACATGTGGTTATAGTTACAATCTTTATATTTTATCAGAATAGAAAATTGTACACTTATTATAATTGAACATCGAATCAACAATATGAAATTATCCTCCAATAAATTGCATCACGTGATATTGTCGTTGCTTATCATAACTCGTTTAAACAACTTCACTTTTATAATACATTCATAAAACAATCCCACATATTACTGGCGTGTGTCTTTCGATAGAAAAGGACAATTTGCGATGAAATATTTTTGCCGGGGATGGTAAAAGTTATTATTTCTTGGATTATTGTTTAATAGCTCTTTAACCTTCATCTCTCTCTCATTTTCCGAATTTAATTTTTCCCTTGGTGACAAATTAGCAGAATGCTGAAAGATTAGTGAAATGAAAGCGTAAGTAACTAAAAAATGGCGGCCATGTTACCCTCCATTATGTGGGGCCAATTTATCAGCAAGTATAGATTCGGAAACATGAACTGTATTTTTGAAAATGGCAGAGATTAAGCGATCTACTTAAGCGTATCGATTATACGTGCCTTTTATCACATTTATACTAATACACGATAGTTCGACTCCCTTAGTTTTCAAGAAATACTGCTTTTCTTGGAAGATAAGAAACTTTTCATTCGCAACTTATATTATAAATGCTTATTATTAGCGACAGTTATGTGATATTTAGGGTGAACATGTTTGTCTTTGTTTTAGGGTAATAGGTAATAAAGATGATATCAGTGGAAGCTACATATCTTTGTTACAAATATGAAAATCACGAGGGGACAGTGATAGCACCCCTTGCTCCATCTTTATTATTCTTCACACAAAAAACATTGAATGTTACTGTATTACAAATACTATTTCCACCAATGGTTTTTTCCTCCTTCCAAACAATGTAAAGTATCTCCAACAGAGATTGCAATTTTGGTAGACAAGGCAAGCTTCGATGTAACCCCAGCCGACCACCATTCCTTATTTACACCTTCATCTCATTCTTGCTGCATACCTCACGGTTCAGGGATAATTCCAGCGAATACAATCGTCCACGATAAAGCCCCAGCACGATCCTTCTCCACAAAAACGTAAGAATCACAACAAATAATAAACGTTTCCCAGACACAGCCTCATCAGCAAATCACACTACACACTCATCCACCACCTCGCGTTATACTCTTTATACTAGGAAATCCCTGGAGCGATTTTGCTGCACGTTTCTTGCGAAAGTTGGAAATATTCTGCAACCACAGCGTCCATACTAGAAAGTTGTGTTTCGGAAGATTAGTTATGCATACCTTGGACTAGTTGGTCCCGTGCTGAATAATTTTTCTTATAGTAAAATAGAGAAAAATAGGTCGAAGAGTGGAAGGGAGAAGTTTAATTCGAATTAGTCAACTTTCTGTTTCCAAGCAAAGACGAGTATCCTTTTTTTTCGATAATTTTCAACAAATTACATTTGTTGAAGTGAACGCTGTTCGAGGGTCTTTATTTTCATGAAAAATTCCACGTCGAATGTAACACTGTTCATGTTCCAACATCCAAATAAATACAAAACTGACACTCATTCACAAAGATTTCCAAACTTTCTATAAAATCGTTATACGAAACATTAAAAATTATCCACCATTTACAACTACAGTAATTACACTTATTCGGTCCGCTTTTACTTATTAGATGGAAGTGTATCAGGTTGCGAGTGTTTCAGATCCCATTCTGTGTTTGGTAAGAGTAACTTGTTATTTCCTCTCAAAAAAAAGTTCTGGGCTCTTTTCATATATATTTGTCCGTATTTTATATGTATTTGATAGGCTTGCAAACATTTAGGATGAACATGTTGGTCTTTGTTTAGGGATAGTAGATGCTACAGACGATACCAGTAGCTGGATATCTTTGTTATAAATATGAACATCACGAGGGAGCCATGTTACCAGCAGGGGACCATAATAGCAACCCTTCACCTACAAATATCGGACTTTTATATCTGAAGATCTGTCGTTAAAAAATTCGCATATAACGTATGAACCCATTGACAAAACATCACTCCTAAAGTACAATCCGAAGATTTCTCAGTGTAACATAGCTTTCAGACAGAATGAAATATCCTCCCATGAGGCGATCTGAAAGAAGTATTCGCGTGATCCCATATACGCGACCCTGTAGTCACCGTTAGCTCTCGACGGTGCAGCAAAATCTCCCCAGCTCGAGTTTCCCGGCTTACCTATCCAATCTGAGTGGTCTTTCCCTGGGTTAAGCCGCGTATACGGTTCCGTCGTTGAGCACGGGTGTGTCTTTCGACCAGAACGACGGCTCGTCGAGTTCTCGTTGAAAGCTCAAAGAATCACCTCCGCGTGTAGTCGGATGTCCGTATTACGGTTACACGCGCGACCCAGCGGCGAGCGTGTTCCAAACGGAAGTAATATCGCGCGAGCAGAGGATCGGGCGAAAATAGAAATTGGCTTCTGGACGGTGTCCAAAGGCTACTCTGTGGCTCCGCTCCGCTCCTGTTCTCTTCTTTTTTTCTTTCATTGAACTTGTCCGATGAAAGCGAAAAGAAGCGATTAACAGTGTCATTTTTCTTCCGTCACTGTTTTATTGAAATTCTTCCTTTCTTTTTTTTTATTGAAACTGTTCGATGAAAGTGAAAAGAAATTATTAACAGTGTCAGGCATATTCTTATGAATGGAAGTATAAAATTGTTCAGGCGGATTAAAATTTTACATGGTTTTTTGAAGTTTAAAAAAGATGAATTTTATATATAGTACGAATTTTTAAATGTAAGTTTATGAACGATTAAATTATCATATCTCCTTAAGCATCTCGAGTTGCCGTCTCGTGAAAATGAATATTACAGAAAACTCTCTCTTTACAAAAACATAAAATTAACTTGACTACAGCAATATTTGCATGATAAAGTTACTTTCATAATGGGCGATTCTCGTATAATCTGAAACAGCTTCAGCAACGAACCATAGACTCCGTTGAATCGTCGCTCTAAACCGCCGGCAGAAGCGAACAACTTAATAGAACTCTTTACAGTCCATAAAACGTGGTCAGCGCGCTAGATGCAGTCGCCGAACGCCGCGCTAGCGCACCGGCGTCAATTTACGAACGGATTACAGTAAGCCCCGCAAAGAAAGAACTGGCTCGGGTCCGGCCAGTTCCTTGTAACGAAGGAGTCGATTATTCGGTATTACTCTGATCTTGAAGGGGCCGTGAGCGAACACACTTCACGAGCGGGGGGCTCAAGATAGCGGCCAGCCATAAAGGCTTCCGTCCAGGTGAAACATATTTTAGAGGATAGAATATGACATACCCTCTCATTTTAACCCTAAGCGATTCCGGAGCAGGTAGAATCGTACGAATGAAGCACGCACCTATTCACTAATTCCGTGTCACACGCGCTCTTATTCTTTGACAATTATATGAATAACACTGTTCAACACGAATCTTGTTTTGCAATAACCACTAGGTGACCCTTATAGAGTTTCTCGTCCTGAATACGAATCCGGAAGCATAATTGCTCTATCATCCTCAGATTTCGAAAAAAATGGGTTTCTGTAAAAACATGCGATTTTGGACAAAAAGGAGGAATTGCGTGAAAACTAAAAACGATAGAAAGTTCATCTTTCTCTTACAAGATAGAGAAAAGTGTCCTGAATACAATGATATATAATTTTGTACTATTTTGTGGTTTTGGATGCTTGTTAATGGCGATCAAAGTACAAAAAAGAGACGATGCGCGAACTTTCCACTTACTATTTTTGCATTTGTAGGAAAAATTAAGTCTCTGACATGAAATCGCTTCGCGGTGTCGGATTCTGTATGCATTTCTGAAGAAGAAACAGTCCAGAGAACCTGCTGGAATGGTTTTTAATTCGAACAGGTCGAGAAATTGTGCATCGGCAGCGTGTTAACGACGCTTTGCCGCCATGCAGCTATCGCTCGCGTATGTTGGGCCGGCAGGGCCGTAGCCACGCGTGAACGACATCGAGTGGATCCCCTTACATAGCACACGCTTTCTAACAATAATAACTGCTTTCTTTCTTGGATAATAATTCCGGAAGTATAACAAAGTCGTACAAATCGCACTCAATTTTCAGTATTTCTGCATAAGTACGTATGATTTGTTAATACGAAGCCCTACGAAATCCTAAGAAAACCTAAGCGACATTTATATTTCGACAACGTCCTGCGATAAGACTCTTACATCCTCGTCTTCACGAAACCTCACAAAATTATATTACTTTTCCGTTTTTAGCTATATTTCAGAAGAATTGTAAGGGATCCGTTTAAAAGAGATGTACAAATGATACCTAAATAGGTTTCGCGTTGGCTTCAAATATTATTTGATAAATGTCAAATATCGATATATTTGGTACAGTATCTCAATTTGCATACAATCGTAACAATGAAAATTTTGTAAGTTCATGAACAATGTTCTTTGCTTCAGTTGACATCGTATTAACAAATCATACGTGTTTATGCAGAAATACTGAAAACTGAGTGTGATTCGTAAGATTTTGTTGTAATTTCGGAACTATGGTCTGAGAACATGAACGAAATGAAATTTACATTGGTAGAAAGCAGTTGCTATGTAAGGGGATCCATTCGATGTCGATCACGCGTGGCTACGGCCCTGCCGGCCCAACATACGCGAGTGATGGCCGCATGGCGGCAAAGCGTCGCCAACGCGCTTCCGATGCACATTCTCTCGGCCTGTCCGAATTAAAAACGGTTCCAACAGTTTCTCTGGACTGTTTCTTCTTCAGAAATGCATACAGAATTCGATACCGTGAAGCAATTTCATGCCAGAGACCTAACTTTCTCTCCAAATGCAAAAATAGTGAATGGGTATTACGCGCATCGTCTCTTTTTGTAACTTTGATCGCCATTGACAAGCATTAAAAACCACAGAATGTTACAAAATTATATATCATTGTGTTCGGGAGACTCTCCCCTATCTTCTAAGACCAAAATGAACTTTCCTCCTAATTCCGTCTTTTTGTCCAAAATCGCATGTTTTTACGAAAACTCATGTTTTTCGAAATCTGAGTGTGATAGAGCAATTCTGCTTCCAGACTCGTATACAGGACGAGAAACTCTACGATGATCACCTAGTGGATATTGCAAAACAGAAAAATTGTTGAAATTTGTTGGACAGTGTAATTAGGGAAATCGAGTTATCAGATGTGAGGAAACAACCGAATATATGTATACATAACACATTACGAAGTGAGGAAGCATTACATTTTCTATCCTTCTACTAAAAAACGTCACTGTTCACTCGATCGTAAAGATTCACGACTTCACGTCTCTCTCTCTCTCTCTCGTTCTCCGATTTCTCGTTCAGCGCGGAGACTTCGAACAAAGAAGTGGGGATTGGGATTATTTTCCTTTGAAGGTCGTAACCAGTTCCCTTTTTGCGGGGCTTACTGTACACTCTGTTAAGCCGGCAATCGTCACGATATCCACCGCGGCCCGAAAGCTCGAAGCTCCGCTACGTGACTTTGCCGCGGCGACACCGAGCCGTCGCGGAAATGTCAAGTGCAGCTTGCGCGTCACGGTCGCGGCGTAGCAAAGAAGAAGCCCGCGGAACAAGGCCAGGGTCGCGATCCGAGCGATCCATAACCCCCGGAGGACTTCTCAATTATTACGCAGCCCCAGTGAAAGGTGCGTCACAGAATGGCGAGATGACTTTCGAGATCCCGAATTCCGGCCGCGTTCCACTTTATCCCCTGCCCATCGCCCCCTTCTTTTAAGAGGCATCAAACTCCCGAGGATGTATTTCCGCAACAATGGCTCGAATCGAATTTCCGTTTCTCGCTTTTCGGCCTCGAGTGGGTCGCCTGACTCCCTAAATCGGCTTTTCTCGCGGCGGTCCCCGAATGCAAAACGCACTTCCAGTCGAATTCGCGTCACGGTTTCAACGGAAATCGGATACAGCGTGGACATAATAGGTGAAACTTCCTGTCACGGATATTCCCTTTGAATAGTTATTTCGTCAATTATTGCCATAACAAAATGATAGATTTAACAAGCTAATACGTTCCAACTTGCAGAAACAAACGTCCTGCGTAATTTATTTCATTTATTTATTTCTACTTGTTTAGTGCACCCTTTCCACCTGTTTTGTTAATAAATTCATCTTCTTCTGAGTGTCTAGCTGTTGATTCAGCCAGATTTTGTAGCTGCGATCAACACTCTCGCCTGGTTAACCCTATCGAGAATCTTTGGGATCAACTTGCCCGTGACATAAACAACAATCGTTGGCAGGTCAACAATAGTACCGAGTTGAAAACAGCGATGTCGTAGACCTGGAATCGCGTTGCTCTGTAAAAACTGGAAAATCTAACTAAACCGACGACGAAGAGGACAAATTTATTAACTCTTTGCACTCCACCGAATTTTCTGATAATCTTTCGGTTGAATAACTGCCGATATTTAAACTGTTGTAACTTCGCGAGAGGACTCTCTTGCTGTCTTTTCTGTTGCGCACTGTATTTTCCATGGCGAGGAGAAAAATGAGGGCAGAATTTGGGGGAAACTGTCGGCGAGGAAAACGCAATGGTGATTTATCCTCGCTAAACTGCACTGTCGGGCTATTATAGGTAACGAGTGGCAAATAAAGAAGATTGCCAACATCGTTGTTGGAACGAACACTTTTTGTATACATAATGGCTGGCCTGGTTTACGTCGCTGTTGATCTCTTAAGGGCTTGGGATTTTTTATTGGACACGAAAGCGGTGTTGCAGCTAATGATTAGAACTTTGAAGAGATGTAACGTTACTTTTATTATTTATCGAGAGCAATACCGATGGAGATAATGATACGATAGATGATCATTTTTCTTTATCGCGATGCAAAAGAAATCCACGTTTAACATAAACAAATATGGAGAACGCGTCATATTTTTTCCTATCAAGGGAAAAAATAGAACGCTTATTATAGCACTTCCTCCCCGCGTAAAGTCGTAAACGAAGAAAGTTCAACTGGAAGCGCGGGCAGTTTCTGTAGTTGTAAAACGGGAGGAAGGGATAACTCTCCGAGTAGAATTACAATTGGCTGGCTGCGTGTCTGGGGTGTCTTAAAACTTCCAAGTAGCACACGCGTGCAGTCCGCAGCGTGCTATTAATTACGTACTTGGCCCGTGTAGAATTTGCGCTACGCTCGGCGTGACTCGTTAAAATTCCTCATTACCATGTCGTTTATCCTTGCGTCCTCGATAGCGATAATTACGACAGCCCAAGATCCAATCCTTAATCACCGCGATTCAAGTATGCCTCTTTTTACCAGTCAAGCAAGCCAAAATCTATTAAAAAAAAAACTTGGATAAATGTAACGACGATAAATCAGGGATCAATAGAGTTGTGGAATTTTTATGATAAATTCTATCTAAAATATGTAGCGTCGAGGTTTTTTCTAATAAATTCTTACGTCACAGGTCCCGATAAGGAGAGATAAATGAAAGTTTTAGTTTCAATAGAATATATAGAAAATTATACATAATTTTTATACATTGTATATAAATTCTCCTATGACAAGAATATTCTGTTCATCAATTTGAAAAAAGTTCTCGATCATCGTAATAAATACTGAATATTGTTCAATTGATAAGTACTACGTCAATGTGAAATAATTGTGACAGTCGAGTTAAGTTATAAAAAGAGTTACTTACTTTCAACGTTTTAATTACTTTTACTACTTTCTTTAAAAACGAAGGGAAGCTGTTTATTACCCCATCAAATAAATTAGTAAAAGTGTATTTTTAACATTAAATAATACTTAATAAAGCACAGTCCGTTCATGCAAACATGACAACCAGAAAAGTTAGCATTTTGTTATGTAGCTGTTTATTTCAACTTCTGCAATAAATTAATAAAAGTGTATCTTTAGCATTAAATTAGACGTAATAAAAGACAGTCCGTTTATGCAAATGTAAAATGTTCAACCAGAATCTTCTGATAATAACCTTTATATAAAATGTGATAAATAAATTAATTAATCGGCTCAAATGTATTTTTTCAAAACTTCGTTGACGAGGATTTTCTATGAATATCAATTCTTGAACACTTACTTAATATCACATTGAAATCGATCTGTCTTGATCGGATTTATTATATCGCGATAGAAGTTTTGTTGTCACCAAAAAGTTCATTTCTATTTGTACAGAAGGTCATAGTGCAAATTGCGATTTTTGTTTGGTAGGTTCGATTGCGGCAGCGGAGTCGGCACCGTCAGAAGCACGCGAACGGTCAGATTGAACGAATGGAACACTCTGACGGTGTACAGGCACCGATGGGACGCCTGGATTCAGCTGAATCAAGAGAAACGCGTGGAAGGACGATCGAAGGTAAGAATAATCAAGTCGGAAGAAGTAAGATCGTAGACTTCGCGATTTCAGTTAATTCCGACGATCAAATTCGACGGAACAGAAATGAAATCCCTCTGACAGAAATATTCCTCCTCCACTAGGATCGCCGCGTGCGCAACGACATTTGTATATAAATTCCTTTTCGAGAGCGTAATTTCCCGCCGGTTAAAAGGCGACGCTCGTTCAGACGTTTTCCTTTTGAAATCCCCGGGCCGCGGTTGACGTCTTTGCCAGAGGGACGAGCGAACCTTTTCACGACCTGTGCCGTGTATCCATGCCTCCGGTACGCGTCATCGTTATTCACCCGCATGCAATTCCATCCGCCGTGCACGTTCTCCCGAGGAAAATCTTATTTTCGCGAGAAATCGTCCGTTTAACTACGACCACGCGACCCGGCGACTATTTCTCCAGGAAATTCAGGGCGCACTTCGCGACGTTAATTAGCGTGTCCATTTCTGGACTGTATATTTACCTCGCATACTTTATTCAGTTATTTTCGTTACATTACCCATTCCTCCCCTTTTTTTTAAATATTTTTAAAGTTACATCGACTGCCAAGGGTTGGCAGTAACGGACCGAGTGTCCTGTTAATAAGTTTAGAACAACCGAGAGGCTGCTTCTGGAACAACAAAGACTTTTGTCCTGGTACGATCCTCTTTTTTCATTGCATTTTGAATACGATACAACAGTATGTTGAATACCGTTGACTCTGTTTCATAAAACACACACTGGTGCGTTTTCCCCTTTATTAATGCTGGCGCATATGAAATGTCGTTTTCGTGAACGTGTTACGAGCCAGGGCTTGGCGAGTTTGGCCAGGAAGAGGTTTTATGGTTAATGGTTACACCTGATACTTGGGCAATAGGTTAATAGGTCAATCTTGAGTAATTGACCTGGGTAGAGGTCCGTGTTCTCCCAGGACTGGCCGACGGTCGTGAAGCGTCAGATAGTCGAAAGGCACGGCAAAGGGAAAGAGTGCGCTTCTCTGGACAGCCGAACGCTGTCGGGTAGCCGATAGGCGCAGATGGAAGCATTCCGGATCCCCGGACTATTTGGCGGGTGTGAAGCGCCACGTAGCCGGCTCACCAGAATCAAGGAAGGTGTGCGTTTCCGGACAGCCGACGTACATGCCAGGTAGCCATATAAACACGGATGGTCTTGATTTTGGAAATGGGTAAAGGAACTCGTAACGTGCGTATACCGCGAGCGGCTATGATGTACTCTGTGGGTCCCGTTCGAATCGAGGATTTTCTATGTATTAGAAGAAGGTATAATGGAACAACGACTTGTGCGAAGCGATGACTGATGCATTCAATATGAATTGGAAGTTACAAAGATTGAACGGTATACGATGAATCTACGGGTTTTACGTACAATAGTTATACGGGGGCTCACCGAAGATTCAAGTATAAAAATCAAGCAGTAACTATGTACTGAAGGAGATACCTGCTCGAAGGGGATTAACCCGATCTTGCGATGTTCGTGTCAACGAACGCAACGAACGCGTGACTAGGACCAGCCCGATATGGTTGAATTTCGTGGTCCTTATGTACTCAAAAATTGGGCTCGCAATTGGGGAAGGGGTAGCAGTAGTTGCTCCAGTTTCGTGGGAACGCTGCGGGGATGATCCTCTGATTTTCCGGACTCTGTTTATCTCTTCTGGGGCTGGCGCCTTACAGGAATTCGGTCTGTCTATCCCAGCGTCTGAGTTTCCTTAAAGGGGATCTCGAGTGTGCAGGTGCGGGTTTGGTCGCGTACGCGTCTTATGATTATAAACATTTCCAGAAAATTCCAACCGTCGTCCCAGATGACACATTCCCGAAAGAATGAAAATTATGAAATAATTTCATCGTGCGTAACAAACGAAACTTTAACCGCTTAATCAAAGTAATCATTAACCCTTCGCAGACCGAATTATTGCTCAATTTTATTGCCAATAACTCCCTAGTGTTTTAAGTGTTTTATTTGATATTTACTTCGAAAGGACAGTTCCTTGACTGGCACTTATTTTAAACGGTCCCTTGTATTAATTATATTAAACACAGCTCTCAAACTTTGTTGCAATTTATATTTGTGAAACTTTTATATGTATTACGATATATAATGCATATTTAAATCGGCAACCTTACAAGTGCGGAGTCACACTCGACACAGGAGTGCAAAGGGTTAATTATTCGACTCTGTTAACTAAGACTTGATTAACTATTTTGATCATCCTAGATTGATACAACAACAATCACTATCTGGAATGTAATAATTCTTCAAGGGTTTCATTTGCACTTTCTTAATTGCAAAATATCACAATTTGCCCGTCAAAAAAGTAGCTATATTCTTAAAAAAAAAATGGAAATCTGTAGGGATAAAGTGCAGGTTATAGAAAGCATGTGACAAAATCTTGTATTCTAATTCCTGGAGCTTTTGAGTTGTTAATTTATATACATGAGGCCTTGCGTTGTCGTGCAATAAGATTGTTTTCTATCTATTCAGCAGACTGTCTTTTTTTTTTTAATTAATTTCGCATACATTTTTCTATTCATGGAAAAGACATTCCTGCGACAATTTTACAGCAAAGTGGTAGAAAATAGGATGGTGAACGGTTTCTCTCTGACGACCACCAAACTCCGGAAAAACGAGTTTATTTGTTTCCTTTTTTTTTACAGTTTGTTATTCGAAACATATTCCAGTGGATTTTTGTTTTTTAGAAGATAATTATCGGTGGGAAGGAGAATACGCGCGGAAAATTTGTGAGAGCGGAGAGAGATCTCTGTGCCTGATATCGCAGAATATTTCCCATGTCACTTCGCTGAATGATCGACTGATAATGGATAGGTCAATTTGCCCGACGATTTAAACACGATCTGATAAATCGCTTCCGTTCCGTTTCGCGTTTCGAAGCTGATATTATTTTACGCGCAAACACGTTCCTGAATGATGATATCTCTGTATTGTGAGTTTTAAATCGAATCAATCGTAATTATCATAATAGTGAATAAATAACGTCTCCAACGATGCTTCAATGAAATGTGTATAATGATAAGAATGCAATTTTTTCAGCTCACATAATTTTTCAATGACAGATTACTCGATTTGCACGGAAACTCGAATGCGCAATAATGCATCTTGTGCAGAGAATTCAATTTCAAACAAAAGGTCGTGTAGAATTTATCCCCTAGAAGCAATCCGACGATAAGAAAATGGAAAAGAAACCAGAGCAAAGCACGAAGAGATTCAATGAATCTTACGAGCCGTTCAGAGAAGGCTAAAATAACAATCCATCGACACAGAGAAGTAAACTGATTACGGTGCAACTTACCCAGTAACACTTCGAAAAAGGAAGAAGAAACATATAATGTCCGTACGGCCACCTAGCAAAGTAACGTCGTGTAAAAGGCATCGTCGGGAGATCAAAGAACCGACGCGGAAAGAAGAAGAGAAGTGTAGCCGATCACATCAGCAGGGAAGTTGATTTACGTTAGACTCTCGCGGAAGTAAAATTGTCGGCGCCGCACAGTGAGCGAAAAAATAAGATTTAGCTATTCAGACTTTCGAATAGCCAGAGTAATCCGTAATTCTTGTGCTAATGAGTTTTATTATCCCACAGCTGACTAAACAACAAAAATATTATTTTTAAACTTCGCGAATATAGTAAGAAAATCGTAATGTTTGTTTAATAAACTTCTATTAATCTATTAATTGATATCGTTGAAGATATCTTCGGTCAAAGCACGGAGAGCTGTTATAAAATAATAGACAACTAAAAATGCAAGAAAGACAATCTATGAAATATTTATTCTTTATTAGTTCGAAGAATCGTCATTTTCGAGGCCCCCCTTTTAACATTAACTTGGCCGCTTCACAAAATAAGTTTGTTATCATTAAGATAAGTTTGTTTCACACTCACACCGCAGAAGTGTGTACGACACTGCAAACAATAATAATTTACGAGATGGGAAGTGGTTCTTGCGTAATTACATAGGGAAACGTATACTGAAAGTACTGCGATTTGCGGAAATACGAAAGTTCTTGGTATTCAAAAGATATTTCTTATCAATGAACAGAAAATTTCTGTAATTATCTTTAGTTCATTGAACAGCATTTTCATAACAAGTTACGGACATAATTCTAAATACAAAGCATGCGTTTTTAACGCAAAAGAATGCCCCCTCGATTTCGGAAAAGAACCGGACAGAAAATATTGGTAATAAATTCGTCAGAGAGTTAAGGAAAAGAAGCAATATTTTAATTGAACAGTGGTATTATTTACAATATGTTCAACTTTCCAACTGTCTACTTACAGTTCTCATTAAATTTCCTTAATCCTATCATTCTCGAACGCGACGGATGTTTAGGAAGCAATATAAATTCAATAGACACCGATAGAAGACAACAGACTCTTCACCGAATGAAGCGCTAATCCTTCGCTCCGGGACCACTGTGCACCGCGGCGTCGTTGCGACTCATTTGGATAATACGGCAGAATAAAGGGCGGACACAGGTGTACTAGGAAAAAGAACAAAGTGGAGTAGGAACGACAAAAAGAAAACAGAGACGAAGGGTTAAAAGGGTGGACAGGGACAAAAGTGTACAGTCGACCCCGGTGCATCGAGGAAACTCGTCGAGTTCGGGATAAAACCGAAAAACGAGTAAGTGCCGACGGGGCGCTGATTAAAGCGGGAGCACTGTAGTCCAACAATGGCCGAGCGCCGTGCATGCGTTTGTTAGCGAACGGGGGGAAAAAAAAAGAAACGAAGAAAGAAAGGGTACTCCGAGGGAAAGGCATTCACATTCACGAGCACGCCAAAGATTTTCAGCCGCTCGCGCCGGGACAAGGGAATATTACTTTCCCGACTCGTACGAAAGCGACGGCTCGCGAATTGCGCGCGGCCAAATGGAGCGTGAAAACGGGTATCCGCGGCTTTTCGCGCACGCGAGAATGCAAGCGTCGCTTTTTTCTTTTTCCTTTTTTTTTTCATCGAGCGCCAATTAATGGTCGTGTTTAATGCTTCAACAGTTGGTGGAATTAATGAAGGAGCGCTCAGCCTTTGTGCTGCTCTTCCTGTCGCTTTCATTCGACCCGATTCGATGTGAGTGCACTGTACAGTGCGGTCGGCTACACGTGGGCAAAAATGCGAGGGCTGATTCTATCGTCTAAAATCGGGCGATGAAACGGAATTTTCTCCGCTCGCGGTTTTCGAGAAAATTAAGTTTAAACATTCAGTGAGTGTATGTGTGTTAAGGAAACCACGATCCGGTACAACCGGAAATTGTGGTAAAGTCTGAAAGAAGTTGATTTTTCATGTCAAAATGCGTCGAAAACAGAGAATAAAGTCTTCTCATACCACGCTTCATTTTCGTGAAAATCCTTGAATTTCAATTTTCTTGAAAATGAAGCCTCAAGCGAAAACGACTTATTCTATATATATGTATATGTATATAGAGAATTTATTCTATATAGATTATATATTTTAATATAGAATAACTCATTTTATCTAAATATTATTCTAAATTCTATATATAAATCGTTTAATAAGAATAAATCGTTTCCCTTTGAGGCTTCATTTTCGAGAAAATTGAGTTTATATATATATATAGGGTGTTTTGCTACTTCCTGCAAATCCACTGTTGGCCAAAAGTATCCCCATCCCACTTTAAAACAGAATAGCTTCGCCATAATTGCACCGAACAACTTGAGGTTTTGCAACAAATTAAAGGTATTAGTTCACAAGATATCGTATTTTTGTCGTTTCGAAAAAAACCGTATTTTTCGAAAGTACAAGAACAAAATACTGGAAGTAATTTTTTTATTTGTTTCTCTGAGCTTATAATGGAAATTTTTTTAATTCATTTTATAGATTTAAGTTAGATATATGCATATGTATCCTGAAAATTGAATCGAAATCGGTTAACGTCGTTCAGAGATATAAACGTTTAAAGATCGCAGCGTCAGATAATTTCGGTCGATTTCAGCGATTTTCTACTGTATGCTGCGATTTTCAAACGTTTATATCTCGCAACAACGTTAACTAATTTGAATGAAATCTTCAGGATACATATATCTAACTTAGATCTATAAAATTCATCCTTTAAATTTTCATTATAAGCCCAGTCGAAACAGTCAAACAAATTGTTTGCACTAATTTTTCCTTGTAACTTCGAAATTTCTGAACGTTTTACGACGATAAAAACATGACGTGCAGTAAACTAATCCTTTTTGCAAAATTTCAAGTGGTTCGACTCAATTGTAGAAAACTTATTATGTTTTAAGGGGAAGGTAGGGATACTTTTGCCAGCAGCGTATTTTAAGAGGCGACTGCTGAGGCGATTCTGAACAACTTTTTCCTTTGCCAAAATGTTGCTTAAGGCCTCGCTTTTGAATTATCAACGAAACAAGCGCTGACCAATCAGAGCGCGTGCTGATTGTTCAAGACTGCGGTTCAGCGTATCGCAATCCGCTCGACGCGCGCTCTGATTGGTCCAGTGTGTACCTATCAAGGAGTGGTGAAAGGACTGAGCGGAAAATTATGGAATAGGGATTAGGAGAGCGTTTCGTCCTGGGCCTGCTAGGGGACTCGTCAGTAAGGCTGCCTAGCAGGCCCTTGCCTTAGACGTCGGGACAGTGACGGATAGTCGCAGGATGTTTATATAGGACCTGATGTCAGGGCGAGTACTTTCGAGAGGAAGTGGCAGCTCGCGCCGAATCCCTCTAGTGGCAGGAATTGAAGGTCGCTACAAGCGTTTTCCGCTAATAATTCAAAAGCGAAGCGTCAAAAGTTTCAGCAAAGGAAAAAGTTGCTCAGAATTACCTCAGGAATCGCCCATTCCTGCCACTGACGAAAGTTTTGGAACGCCTTGTATATTATGATAATGCACACACGTGTGCAATACGATTGACAATCGATAGAGGCTTTTGTTAACCCTTTGAAAGTACATTCGCGTGCTTCAATTATTCCAGTCACTGGAGTTTATTAAACGCGCGCTTTGACTTCAATAGCCGATCGCTGAAGTAAAAATTAAGAAACGAAACAACCAGGACAATAAAAATGTGGAAACGACTGCTACGAAAACTTGAACTCCGTGAAACTTTATATTCTGTAACAGAGATAAGGGACAATTATCAGCCGATAAGAGGACTTCCTCGCTAGCGTAAGGGAATCGCGGTTTTCCTCCTCGACTTTCCCAGATTTCTTCTCGCCCGTCGAGTTGTCGCGACCGATTGTTTCCGCGGAACTTGGCCGTAGACAAGAGCTTGGCTGTTTTTAAAGGAGCTATACTCGAGAGCGCTCTCTCCTCCGCCGAGGGAAGTGGCGCTTTTTCCTCATTCTGCCAAGGCGGCGTGCTAACTTATTACGAAACAATTTGCAAGTCTTATGAAAGAGGCTGAGAGGGAAAGCTCGACGGACGGGAGGAAAAAGGAGCGAGCAAGACGTTGGAGAGGAGGGAAAAGAATGGTTGCTTGCTTGGAAGGTAGGCAGTTTTTATAGACGTTTAATTCAAGAGCGAAACGCCAGCCAGATTCACGGTTGTAATTTAAAGAAAAAAAAACATCGTTGCGGTGCATTAAAATGCCTTAATTGCCGCTCGCGATTGCATAAAAATTTGTTAATGAGCGTGTAGAATTTCTTAGCGATACAAAGACGGAAGATAGTAATCTAATTATCTTTTACAAATTTATCTACCGCATTAATTATTCATGATTTCCCTTTGCAATTATCGAAAAGTTTGTTAACAAACGTGTAGCCTTGATGAACGATCTGAGGATTGAAAATAGCAAAATAATAATCCTTTGCAAAATATCTGTCGCATTCATTATTCGTGAATTTTCTTTGCAATTACATAAAAGTTTGTTAACAAACGTGTAGAATCGATGAGCGATCTAAGGATTGAAATTAGTAGATACTAATTAGTAAATACTGATTATTACAATATTGTAATAATCCTTTGTAAAATATCTACCATATTGTTTATTCATGACGCTTTACACTCAAACGCGGAATCGAAAATGACGATGCAACCGACCAGTCGTTGATTCATTTGCTTCTTCCTTCGTTTCTCCTTATTCTTCTTTCGAGAATTAATCGACAGATCGGTAAGAATGAACAAAATGATTGCCTGGCGCGATCGCGAGTTCTTATTCTATTGAAGGACTTTGAAGAAATTTTGACGAGGTTTAATTGCGAAAATTCTGCATGTATTTTACGGTGCAATTAAACATAGAACCTTGATATTTCTAAACTTGATTTTGTTCGTAGTGCGCAAATATATAGGTATGAAGTGGGGCTGGGTAGATTCATTTTACTTCAGAAAGATATTCGATGTAGCAATACAGGAAGGCGTGTGCCATTTTGCACTCATCTGTTATATCTTTCACTGAGAAAAAATTAATAGTTGCATCGATTAACAATCTCTTGTTGAATTTCTTCGTTAATATTATATAACTATTTACCTTTGTCGGCGCAAACAACTTTCAAATTTTCCAATTTAGTAACCATTTCTGGATCGTCGGGGAACGTACTCTCGACATACGCGTTAGCCTCCTGCAGGTCTATCTGCGAATCTTGCAACTTAAGCGAAACATTCAAGTGCTCAGTACATGTTCGGCTTGTAATCGTATTTCTATTATCTTCCGGTTGAATTTACTCACTACGTTCATCCTTTTCAGTATGCATGCATCCAAACAGGTAGCCCCATCGATTCCTGCTTTCCGATCTTCTTCGTATATCGCTCGTGTGGTCTCTAATGTTCAACATGTTTTTATATTTGTTTTATTACTTATTAATTAAATCAAATTGTATTTATCATATAATGCTAACTTTGAGTAAAACCGTTTTCCTTGGCGCATGCTAATATTATATCCTCCAAGTCTTTCAAGTATACATTCATAATATTGCCCGCACGGATGGCTGACTAAAAATTAATATAGAAATTGATAAGATATCAAATATTTTATTACATTATTAAGAAATAACTTGTTCGGGTCTCGCACATCGACTGAAATTATATTATATCTGCTATTGTAATTATAATGGTAAACGTCAATTTTCAGTTGATCTCATTAAAAAGACAGGGACACAATTGTAAACTTCAGTTCTATACGCACCTTTCAAATGTCAAACCAATGTTGTACTTACGATACCGAGCAAGAAACAAAGTGCGAGCAGAATATTCTTCATCCTGAAGTTGCGGCGTCGGGCGAACAGCAGAGACGGATCCGTAAACCGAAGATAATCTTCGACGACTAACAGCATCCCGCCGATTGCCAGCAAATTTATATCGCGAATGCGATGATCGGAAATGAATAGTACACCTGTCGTCATTTTCATTTCAATTTACGGACCGTTCTTGACACTTGTATAATTTGTTTTTCGAGTCAGAATAAATCTTGATCGCGTCATATAAATCTTGATGCCTTTAAGCATTCCGCGTAATCGCACGTCTAGCGAGCATTACTTATTCGAAGTCTTCAACTAGATGCAATTAACCCGTAGGAAATTAGTTGCAAGTAGTTACGCTATACGAGATTGAAGTATTGTGAAGCAGAGGAAAATCTATTGTTTAATAAATTAATCGAAAATAGAATATTGTAGATACATAATCTTATTAGGTGTGCACGATTCCATTTGCGCACAACCGTAAAGATTAAACAAAAACTAGAAGAATTGTGTATATTCCTTGTGTGCAGGATGTCCCGTAACTCATAGAATAGTCGGAAGTGGGAGATCCCCGAGGCGATACTGAACTGTAGCGGTTAAGGAGTGGTGGAAGGACTGAGCGGAAAATTATGGAATAGGGATTAGAAGAGGGTTTCGTCCTGGGCCTGCTAGAGGACTTGTCAGTAAGGCTACCTAGCAGGCCCTTGTCTTAGAGGTCGGGATAGTGAGGGATAGTCGCAGGATGTTTATTATAGGATTTAATGTCAGGGCGAGCAGTTTCGAGAGAAAGTGGCAGCTCGCGCCAAATTCCTCTAGTGGCAGGAATCGGAGGTCGCTACAGAACAACTTTTTCCTTTGGAAAAATGTCGTTTGAGGCTTTATATTGAGTGGTACTAGGAGAGCGTTTCGTCCTGGGCCTGCTAGAAGACTCGTCAAAGTAACGCTACCTAACAGGCCCTTGCCTTAGAGGTCGGGATAGCGAAGAACAATCGCAGGATGTTTATATAGGGCCTGATGTCGGGGCAAATACTTTCAAGAGAAAGTGGCGGCTCGCGCCAAGTCCCTCTAGCGGCAGGAGTACGAGGTCGCTACAACTCGCGCTCAGGGACGGGTATGCCGCGTCGCGCTGAATGGTGACGTTCGGCCGGTGCCCCGATCCAAACGCGTCGGCATTTCTATTCGTTATTCACGAATAATGCTTTTGTAGTTAAAATGTAGGTAAAATGAACTCTCCGTACAGCAAGGGGGAGTGGAAAAATCGATGGACAGCGTTGATACACGACATCGTAAACGGGGAATTTCCTTAATCGAGCAAACTGCGGGTAAGTTTTAAAGGAGCACTTCACTGATTACAAGGTACGGCGTGCACGTTCCACGGGTGTGGTTCGATTATTCATCGTTCAGAGGCGCCGCTGTCTGTCTTTATGTGTCTGACCGTTGGGGCCATAAACGTTCCGCGAGATGAAAATGTATCAGCCTTTCAGGTGAACGTGATACGCGGCATGGTACACGAGGATTTGGTAACACGTATCAGACAGGGGCGAACATTATTCTAGATGCGAAGTATAAAATCATAAATGAAATATATTGAATATACACTGGGTGATCAAAATAAATGGACATTTCGACATTATTGACAGTACACATAAAATGATGCACCTTTTTTATTACAAAATTTATTGTTATGCTATTAACAGCACATTGCAACGATTTTGAAGCTTCTACTATTAAAAAGACTTGTGCACATGTCAATTTGGTCACGCCTTCTTTCGCATCTATAATCGCCAGAATGTGCCTCGGCATGCTTTTGATATTTTTGCAACAAATTTCTTGTATTTCTGAGTTGTCACCCCGTGCAGACATAATGTTCCCAATCAATTGTCGTTTATTAGTTATTATCTCGGATGCAACGCGACCTTTTAATAATCCCCATATATTTTCTATCGGGTTCATATTTGGAGAATTTCCAGGCTACGATAAAACTTGAATCTTTTTATTAGCTAGGTGAACTGCACTTTTTGTTTTATGGCATGATATATCTCACTGTTATTAAAGTTCTAATGCCACCAGAAACGTAGAATATGCAAATACTCCCATTTGTTCATAATAATTTTAGTTTATAATAATCACCCACTTTAGTTTGTGTTTATTATCTCTTTTCCTTCTTTTCTCATTTGCGTTTGCACACCTAACACAATTATCGCAAATTTGCGAGGCTGGTTCTCCAAATACTGTGGAGAACCGCTTCGCTATTTACTACCACGAAATACCTTTACTAGCCTTGTATTTAGTTCGTAGAACTGAATTGTACAGCTACACGTTACCACGCTACGCTACTATGTATGATACATTATACTGCAATCAAACCGGTACAGAATATTACAAACGCAAACGCGTTTGAACGCTCAAAGTACAGAGACAATGTTTGATACTGCTGTAACTTGCGGTGATGTTTTATACACAACACTACTTCCACGAAAGTCGTTGGGTCATATAGATTAATCTACAGTTAGTACCACAGAAAAAAACTATAAACCTAAGAACAAGTGGAGTAGGCCGTGTGTACGACCAAAGGAACAGGTTAATGATAAGTCGGGCATGATTCTTTAAGTAGTACAGATCAGCGATAGAGAGGTTGAAGTAGCACAGGTCAGCTATAGTAACAGACATGTAATTCTATAGAACGGATAATGATAGTAACCAGTTTTCTTCAGAGATGCATGAATTCGTTTCATCCTTTTTACCAAAATAATGTCCATGTGACACCAAAAAAAGGAAGGAAAACTAATGAAATATTCAACAACGTTGCAGGATGGAAGTTTTATAATAATATTTACACTGTACAAATTCGTGAATGAAATGGAAAATTGTTATAATATCATCTTAGTGTATACAGGGTGTTCGGCTACTGCATGTCAATATTTTAAGGGGTGATTTGCTGAGGCAAATCTGAACAACTTTTTCCTTTGCCAAAACGGTGGTTGAAGCTTCGTTTTTGAGTTATCGACGAAAAACGCTGACCAATCGGAGCGCGCGCTCAGCCAGGAGAGGATCGTGATACGCTGAACCGCGGCCTTGAGTACTCTCGCGGCTGAGCGCGCGCTCTACTCGCGCCCTGATTGGTCAGTGTTTTTCGTTAATAATTCAAAAACGAAGTTTCAACCATCATTTTGACAAAGGAAAAAGCTGTTCAGAATCGCCTCAGCAATCTCTTCTTAAAATATTGACATGCAGCAGCAGAACAGCCCGTATATGGAATAGGGCTATCTTTCAAAGTCCGATGAATCGATATCTCCTAACTAGCTATAGACGGCCTTATTGTTAGTCGCTTGCTTTGGTGCCGCACACGTTGTGGTTTATCAGCCGAACGAATATTAACGTGTCGTTGTATGATCGATTTTATTTTACCGTTGTTCGAAAACTTTTGACGGTGTACCGTAAATTTGATGTCTTTTCGATTAAATTTGACATCTTCGATTTTGTTGTTACATTAGCATAGCTATTTGTGTCTTTTTTATCTTGTCGCTAACATACCTGTCTACGATACCCATAAATATTTGTGAGCTGAGTACTATATTTTTAGCTTGATAAAAGTCCAAATATGGGCGCCCAGTAGTGATCTAATTATGGAATACTTCATAATTCCAGAGGTTGCGACAAGGTAAATCAGTCTCTGGCTCGAGAAATGCAGGACGTTTATTTTGCAAAAGGCTTTCCTAGGACCATGCTGGAGAGATACGGATAGTGTTCATTATGCAGTAGTCTCTGGCCGCATGTTGTAAATAGCTAATTTTTGTTTAGTCTAATTTATTTAAAACGTGATTGTATAGCCAAAAAAAGCATAAAATAAGAAAAATAAAGCTATTTTTTGTCTGTTTCCAATAAATATGTGGTGCTTAATCGCAGTGTTCCATATTTAGATACTTATTCCAGATTAGGCATACTTTGTCTCATTCCAATCTTACTTGAAAATTGAAAATTACTCACGGCGTTAGAAACACAAAAGTGGTCTCAAAGCGTGCATGATAAATGTATGACTGAACATCCATAAAACTATTACTTTCTCTCCATTGATTTTGTAAAAATGGCATTAAACAAACAAAGGGGTATTCCACGTATGGTTTACTTTCCTCAGTTAACAAAGTCTACGCCAAAAAAAAGCTCTTGGCACAAAGCAACGTTATGATACAACATCATAGCAATTTTGCGTCCCGTGTAGCTCATTCGCCACGCTCCAGCGAGACGAGACCCTGCTAATCCTCGTCAACGAAAAAAAGAAAGCGACTGAAGAAGAAAGAGCATAAAGCGCGTGATACACCAGCGCCACTCCATCGCAGGGAGAGGGAGAGCGAGATTCATTAAATAGTCAGCCCCGCAGTCCCCTTTTTGCGCGCTTCGTAAAACCCCTGGAAGTCGTCGAAAGCAAGGCTCCCCTTTCGCCCAAGGCGGCAGATTAAACAAGTCTGTAGCGACCTCCAACTCCTGCCACCAGAGGGATTTGACGCGAGCTGCCACTTTCTCTCGAAAGTGCTCGCCCCGTCATCAGGCCCTATATAAACATCCTGCGACTGCCCTTTACTATCCCGATGTTTAAGGCAAGGGCCTGCTAAGGTAGCCTTACTGACGCGTCCTCTAGTAGGCCTAGGACGAAACGCCCTCCAAATACACACACACCATCCCCTACTCTCTAAAATTGACGGAATCTCGACGAGCTTTAGCTGATTTTATCGCGTCGTCGCGTAAAGTCCGCCTACAAACCGTCGGATTATCCTCGTTCTCGATCACTACTGGCCTCGATGCTGTTCCTCGCGAGGTTTCAGCCGCGCGAGAAATGGAACGCGCGCAACCACGGATTGGGGGAAAAAGCGAAAAATACATCATATGGCATTCCCCTTTGCGATGTCTCCTCCAGAGTGTGTGGAATGAAAAAGACATTGCTGGAATTTGGATGGGAGAGGGAGAGATTAGCTCGCGATGGGAAATATCCTGCCGAACAAAATGGTGCTTTTCTGCTGTGATTCGTACGGGGAAATCGAAAGCGCAATTGGAAAATGAAAAAGGGGATTTCGAATGGCTAAAAGTAAATTTTAGGGCATTCGATAACATTCGACGTCAGGGATTTTGTTGCGTATGAAATATATCGTAGTTCGTGTGCAACTAGGACGGGCTTCATCACTCAGCTTTTTTCGAAATTGTTTAAAAAATACGGACCTCCGGGGTTTGCAGTTTTTTACCATTTTTAGGAAAACAGGCTGTGCTTCTGAATTTTTGTCTCGGGAACTACTGCACCGATCGAGATCTTTTTTCTCTCATTTTAATGTAGAAGTAAAGGTCCATCGCAACACATTTTTTTATCTTTGAAAGAATTAATTTTTCAGCATGAAAACTGTGAACAAAGTCTTGTTTCACAAATTTCTCCATCAAGGCGACAGTTTTAAATTTATAAAAAGATAGTTTAACACTCCTTGAAGTTCACGATGAAACAGTTAAAAATTAACACTACAGTGAGCTGTAAAAAGTGCTATCTATTTATTTATGCGTATAAGAGTGTGAAGGGAAATGTTAATTTCGTCAGAAACGCCAGAGTATTATAATTACGCGTTTAAAAAGCTATAACTTATTTCTTCATAATCATGCTTTTCTTCTTAACAAGGCCAATCACTATCAACTGGCTAACAGCTGTACCGTTTGCTCCTACTCCATAAATTCCTAACAAATTTTCTTTGCGACTTCAGTTCCGCGACGAACACCGCCGACTTAATTACGCCGGCGGAAAGACCGTATTTTCGGATTTGCCGCATCGCGTGCCTTTTTTAACACGCTGCTGTCGCAACGCAAAGAGGAATCACGCGTTTCGGAAATGAATTTGGCCGCGCGCACACGCGAGCGAGCGAGCGAACTTTCGGCGGGGCAACATCAAAGAGGAGCCTGGTGAAATTTGCATTTCTGAAAGAGGCGTATGCTTTCAGCGTGCGGGGGGAATCTCATTTGCGTTGATATGCCGAGTATTTCTCGCGGCCTGATGTTAATAGCAGCCCGTTTCGCTTTCGTTGTGCGTCAATAAGCGAGACTCGTCCGGGACCGGATTTTTTTCCGGGGACTTTTATTTCCTTGATATGGCATCAACCCCGGCGAGCCGGTTGAAAAGATTCGCCTCCTTAACTGTGTAAATGTCCTACGAATGTCTATTTGCATGCAGAGAGCAGTATTGATCGAGTGAATGCGATACAATTATCGATGACCTATCGAAAGCGCATGCCGCTTTCGGAGGTACCGAGGTACACTAAGCCCCGCAAAGAAAGAACTGGCTCGGAACCGACCAGTTCCTTATAACGAAGGAGTCGACTATTCGGCATGACTTTGATTTCGAAGGGGCCGTCAGTGAACACGGTTCACGAGCGAGAGGCTCGAGATAGCGGCCAACCATAAAGGCTTCCGTCGAGGTAGAATGTTCTACTTTAGAGGATAGGTTGAAATTTCAATACCATGCGGTTCAATTTTTGATTAGGGTATTCTCTCTAGAATAAGCTTTCGAAATTCGTGGAGGATTCGAGGGTAGAATGCGGATCATGAAAACTTTCTCGATTTTCTTCTAATAAAGTAAAAAATACCTATTATGAATCGCTTCTTAATAGGGGCACAAGATTATCATCAAATTTCAATATGACTCAAAGTGTTAATGTAGAAAATGTGCATACTGTTCGATAGACTAACATCTTCAGATAAAGTGGTGCGTTGCAAAATGCCTACTTAATAGGAATACAAAATAATATGAATAAAAAGAGTGCAGTAACAACACGCAACTGGTCAAATCCTATTGGTTACAGTAAGCCCCGCAAAGAAAGAACTGGCTCGGGACCGGTCAGTTCCTTGTAACGAAGTAGTCGACTACTCGGTATGACTTTGACTTCGAAGGGGGCGTTAGTGAACACGGTTCACCAGCGAGAGGCTCGAGATAGCGGTCAACCATTCAGTCGAGGTGAAACGTTATACTTTTCAGGATAAAATATGACATGCCCTTTCATTTTAACACTAAACGATTCCGGAGCAGGTAGAATCGTACGAATGAAGCACACACCTATTCAGTAATTCCGTGTCACACACGCTTTAGATTCTCTATCCTTCTACTGAAAAACGTCACCGTTCACTCGACCGCAAATATTTACGACTTCACGCCCCTCTCTCTCGTTCTCCGATTTCTCGTTCAGAGCGGCGATTTCAAATGAAGAAGTGGGGATAGCGATCTTCTTCTTTTGAAGGCGAAACCAGTTCTTTCTTAGCGGGGCTTACTGTATTATGACCCTCGCACGACCTCGAGTACGAAAAATTCATAAAACTTGGATTATTGATGTAAATGGTGAAACAACCGTGATTAGATGATTAACGAGGGAAAATTTATTTTAAAATATCGATGAAAACAGTGCAACACGAAGATTCTGAAAGGATGAACTCATATCAAGCCCTCCTTACGTTTCCTTCCTTGCTTAACATTATTAGATGCGAATGCATTAAAAGTGAAATTCTGAACTGATTGTAGCAAACGAAGGGAGAAACTAATGTATCAGTACTTGCAATTTAACTCGATGAACAGTGTTGACACAGGCTACAGGAATTGTGTTCACTAATATTCAGCAAGGAAGGAAACATAAGGAAGACCTGATATTAGTTGCTCCTTTCAGAATCTTCATGATGCACTGTTTTCATCGACATTTTAAAATAAATTTTCCCTCATTTGCACCAATAAACCAGGTTTTATGAATTGTTCGTACTCAAGGTCACATGAAGGTCACAATATCATAGGTCGTTGGACTCGCTTTGACATTTGCTGTCACATCGCCGTATCGAAAATATGTAGTCCCATTTATAAAAGCATCGATAGTTTTGAAATGTAAAATAAATCACATGCGTAACACGGTAGGAAGTGAGGAAGCATTACATTTTCTATTCTTGTACTAAAAAACGTCACTGTTCACTGGACCGTAAAGATTCACGACTTCACGCCTCTCTCTCTCTCTCTCTCTCTCTCGTTCTCCGATTTCTCGTTCAGCGCGGCGACTTCAAATAAAGAAGTGGGGATAGCGATCCTCTTCTTTTGAGGGCGAAACGAGTTCCCTCTTTGCGGGGCTTACTGTAAATGTCGCCGAAACTTTTCACTACCTTTTTGCAGCCTTCTTAGCGGCGATAATTTCACTTACCAAGTAAAACAGCCCCGTACTCCGGGAGCGGAAGTCATCGGCGAGAAGTTTCAGGTTGCGCGCGGAACATTGATTGAATGAAATTAAAACTGGAAAGTCAATTAGAAGTTATTATTCCTCGTTGCGGAGCGATCTCGAAGGAAAATCCACGAGTTCGTTTCAGGTCGAATGTTAAACAAGCGTTTCCCTTGTTAAGCGCAATTTCTGCGGGTATTTTTCATTGGGAATGGAATAATTACTTGTGCCGTTCTTTAGTTTTTTCTCTCTGCCGGGCGAAATATTTCAGCGTTGCGTTTGCGAACGTTATATCTTCAGTCAAAGGGGAGCAAACGAAACGAGACGAACGTACAAATGAAGAGGAGATTAAATTAAAAGCTCCCTTTTCAGAGTCAGATTTTATGTTGCAATTAGCGCTAACTAGTCGTGCAGGAAACTTTGTTTCGAAGTAACGCGTGGCGTATTACACTCTTTTTTTTTTAATCAATCGAATTTCAGTGATTCTGAATCGCTCGAGCAATGTTTAAATCCTCGAGCGACACGAAATCATTTCCGTACGATAATTAAAAGAAGTTCGAAGAGGAAAGTCAAAAGAAACCCCGGAGGAAATAGCAAAACTTTCCTTATCGACGGGCGGGGTGTTCGATCGAAATTATTTTCCGTCCCGATCGGAACTGTCGAAAGGTATCGTCGTAAGTTTCCGACGAACAGAGGAACCTTTTAGAGAGAGAACCAGAGCAAGATGATTTCTGCCGAGCTAGTTCTTGCAGCTCGCTAAAACTTTCAGGACTTTTGTAAGTGCATTTACTTGGAGACTGTGAATCAGGATTTACACGTACGTGCGGTGTCTTCAATCATCAGCAGTCTTAAGAAACGGGGAATGATTCCAAATAGAGGGAAAGCGATTGTTTTATGGAAAATATTTGTCTTTGGATATTTGCAGTTATCAGTTTCTGAAATTCTGGCTGATAATACTTGAAATACTCAATACTCCACCTTTTACTTACCCTAAGTACTCGTTTACACATTTCAATTTTTGTTTAGGAAGAAGCCTTAAGCTTTTAATAAAAATATATAATCCTCACTAAAAAATGGAGCAATTCCAAATGTCTAAAAATGTTCATTTCGAGAAACCAAATAAAGTATATGGAATTGCACAGCAATTTCTAAAAAGAAAAAAGGAAATTCATAATACTTGAAATACTCAATACTCCACTTTTTGCTTACCCTGAATACTCGTTTACACGTTTCAAATTTTTGTTTAGGAAGAAGCTTTATATATATATTCTTCACTAAAAAGTTGAATAATTCCAAATGTCTATAAATGTCCGCTTCGAGAATCCAAGTAAAGTACATGGAATTGCCTAGGAATTTGTAAAGAAAGCAACTCATAATACTTAAACAACTCAATATTCAACTGTTTACTTACTCTGAATATTCGTACACACGTTTCTATTTTTGTTTTTGAAGAAGCTCTTTCATAAAATAAATTCAGTATTTTTATGAAACTTTGAATAAAAATATACAGGTTGATCCAATACAAATTACCACGTTGAGAATCTCTTTTGTTTTCCCAGATATGAGAGAAATTTATCCACCAAAGTTGTTCGGTATAAAGAAGGCTGTAACATGATAATAATAATTTTTTTCGCAGGTGGAGGAGTTTCAAAGATTGCAAGATTAGCGCCACCTTTTAAAAGAAAATTCTATATTTGTTATTAATTAATTGACCCAGCTCGTCATTCTCTATATAAAAGCATAAGTATCTCAATATATTTATTATATTATCTCCACCTGCGAAAAAATTCTTACCGTCGTCTTATAGCCCTTTCAGTACTGAACGACATTCGTTAATAAATTCCTCTCATGTCTCCAAAAACAGTGGAGATTTTCAAGGATGTAAGTCTTATTGTTCCACCCTGTATAATATTCACTAAAAAAAATTGAGTAATTCCAAATGAATAAAAAATATTCATTTCGCGAATCCGAGTGAAATGCTCGAAACTGCATAGGAATTTCTAAAAAAAGAAAAGGGAACACATTCGAAATTTGTGTGAGTACAACACGAACTCTCTACTGTGCACGAATAAAGCGTTGTTGGCGGAGTAGCACGAATTATACAAGGGCTTTCCACAGCTGCGTGAACCCGGTTGCTCTGGATTTGATTGCAGGGCTTGTTTGCGAGGATTACCTTCCGCGAGCCGTTGTTCGTCGGCGGCCCCGGAAACACAACCGGCCTCGAGCGACTTCCGGTGAGGACCGGATTTAAGGGTTGCGTCCGGCATCTGGAAGCCAATGAACATCGTTATCGTTTCCCACTCGCGCCGCAGGGGGATGCGGCGAATGGTTTCGACGTTGGTGAGTACGGCTTACTAATTAAACGACCCTCCCCGCATGGCTCACTACTATTTCCGTAGCCGGACCTATTCTTTCCTTGCTTTCGCGTTGCCCGTTCGTGTTCCCGTTCAGAACTCGTTCGATAATAAATAACATTCCCACGCGAAGGTGGAAAGCTGTAATTTAATTTTGAACGGAGGAAACGAAACTCAGCTGTTTAATATTAATAAATAACTCCAGATAACTAAATAATTATGCACTTCGAAAGGGAAATTTTGAACATTTCTATCATCTCTGTTGCGAAGTCGATTCTCGACACTGTTAAAAGAGATCATCCATTGCAGGACAATCAAAAACAAACTGTTTCGCCGTTTGAATCTTCCGTCCGGAAAATGACGCTTCTCTAACTCTGTTACTTAAAAAAAAAATAAACAAATCTTTAACGTGTAGCATTTTCCATGCATTTACTCTCTAGCAGACCAATTTTTTCACGCTTCAAGACCTCCAGGCGATATTTAATCGAAACATGCGAAGCAATCATTCAAAGCGAGCCTCTGATTAAAGTTCTCGCGTTTTCTTATCACGAAAGCCTGGAAGCAGTCCGAGCCCTATCTATCGACGGCCGAATCTCCATTGAACCTGCTCCAGGAGATAGGTGTAATCCCCCCGAAGCGTAACTCTTGGGAGATAGCTTCTAAAAGTGTTCTAGGTTTCTGTGCGGTACGCTGGACGTCCGACCACTTTGTCGTGCATGTCTCTATTCTTGGACAGAATGCACGATGCATCAAAGGGACGCATTCTTAGCGTTGAATACATTTTTCGGACCTCCGTTGTCCACCGGTTCCGTTCCTTATCTCAGTGTGAGTACACGGTGTCGTTGGAGACCTGAACCCACGGCGGAAGAACCGTTGACTCGTGTCAAAGCGAATCGTGTGTGCATTTCTATTCGTTTAGCGAATTCCTGCTGGGTGAAATATTTCTCTGTGCTTGGAAAAACGAGTTGGGTTGGCTCGTTTGGTTGTCCCATCAGTGTCTTTGAAAATACGAAACATCGAATGCTGATGCAAGAAATGTTGTTTATAATAATATTCATATTAAACTTTGTTGGGAAGTGTAATTGTGGCGATTCTTATTCTCTTTCTTCTTTCGTATGAAAATTACAAAGTGGGAATTGGTCTTTTATAACCACTTGGACATTGGCCCTTTTTGTTGTCCCATCAGTGCCTTTGAAAATACGAAACATCGAATGCTGATGCAAGAAATGTTGTTTATAATAATATTCATATTAAACTTTGTTGGAAAGTGTAATTGTGGCGATTCTTATTCTATTTTCTTTCGTATGAAAATTTCAAAGTGGGAATTGGTGGTTTATAAACACTTGGACATTGGCCCTTTTTGTTGTCCTATCAGTGTCTTTGTAGATACAAAACTTCGAAACATGATGCTTATGATAAAAGATATTTATTATGACAATGACATTAAATTTGTTGAAATCTGTAATTGTGGAAAATCTTATTTCTGTCCTTTTTTTACATGTGTATTACAAATTGAAAATTTATGTCTTATAAACACTGATATTTACATTAAATTATCTTGAACATTGTAATTGTGGCAGCTCTTTCTCTTTGTATGATAATTGCAAAGTGAAAATTCATGTTTCATAACCACCCTTGAACATTGGCTCCTTCTGTTATCCCGCCAGTGTCCTCGAAAATGCAAAACTTCGAAACCTGATGTTTATAATAAAAGCTATTTATTACGATAACTACAATAAATTTTAGTAAAAATTGCAATTGCGGCTGTTGTCGTCTGTTTTCTTCTTCGGAATGGAAATTACGAAATGGAAATTGTTGTTCCATAAGCATTCGCAAACGAATTTTTGTATACAGTTTACAGAAATCAGGTGCATGAATTTACATCCATAACTAAGCAACAGGGGTTGCGCTCAAAGTGAAATTAAATAGCTGAAAGCAATAACGCGTGAGATCGTTTTGGGAT
The DNA here is from genome assembly GCA_023838395.1 of Holcopasites calliopsidis. Lineage (NCBI taxonomy): Eukaryota > Metazoa > Arthropoda > Insecta > Hymenoptera > Apidae > Holcopasites > Holcopasites calliopsidis. The sequence continues at coordinate 147,190 of JALHAQ010000049.1, forward strand.
GTTGGCTCGTGGTAAATCGTAATTCCTGGCGACAGTAATTGCGACGGTAAAATATTGCCGTTCATAATTAGGCGTTTCAGAGTTACATTTTGTTTGGTCGGCGGAGGCGGTGCAATATCTGTTGCTCAAATTAACCCCTCTATCGGTGAACACAACAGGTGTCACATGAATTTAATTAGGGAATCGTCCGACGTTCGTTGTGTCCTACTTGCTGAAAAATTCTTTCGTTCTCACCTCATCTTCTCCATCTTTACCAAAATATGAACAATAAATCTTTCATTTTTTTTTACTTGCACATAAATCACGCAGCTAACAATAAAATCCTACTCGCACTTCCATTGAATTAAACTTATTCCTTTAATCGCGTCGTTCCAGAAAGAACAAAGGGGTTATGTATAATATACAGGGTGTCCGAAAAGGTTAGGGTCAAACTTATGCTACGTGTTAATGGTTAACAAAGACTTTTATTAATTGCTTTGGTAGTTACAATAAATGTTCCAAATTTCTTCATTCTGCAAGAATGCAGATTAGATGAATGGAAGATTCGTCTAATTGATGACTGTCGAACTCCTTCGAATACTTCTGTTCTTGTGGAGATATTAATAAATGTAGTTTAAATTAATTATTATTAAAACATTTCCAAAGCTGGTCGTCTGTTTCTATCACATTTTCGTAAACTGTCTCGCGTGACCACATGGATAAAAATCCGGAGGAGTGAACCTCTTATAAGAGTTCGACAGTCCTTAACTAGACGAATGGAAGCCTGCATTCTTGCAGACGGAAGGGATTTCGAACTTTTGTTATAACATCCGAAACAATTAACGAAAATCTTTGAACGCTTGTGAGTCTTCAATAAATCCTTTTCAAGTCTAAATTTCTGTGAACTTCCTTGACCTACTTGATCTCATTAGCACGTGATACAGTAAGCCGCGCAAAGAAGAAACTGGTTTCGCCTTCAAAAGAAGAAGATCACTATCCCCACTTCTTTGTTTGAAGTCGCCGCGCTGAACGAGAAATCGGAGAACGAGAGAGGGAGAGAGAGAGAGAGAGAGAGAGAGACGTGAAGTCGTGAATCTTTACGGTTCAGTGAACAGTGACGTTTTTTAGTACAAGAATAGAGAATGTAATGCTCTTGTGTAATGCTCCACTTCCTACCATGTTACGCATGTGATTTATTTTAGATTTCAAAACTATCGATGCTTTTATAAATGGGACTACATATTTTCGATACGGCGATGTGACAGCAAATGTCAAAGCGAGTCCAACGACCTATGATATTGTGACCTTCATGTGACCTTGAGTACGAACAATTCATAAAACCTGGTTTATTAGTGCAAATGAGGGAAAATTTATTTTAAAATGTTGATAAAAATCTTCCTCACTTCCTACCGTGTTATGTAAGCGAGAACTGTTATATCGTGGGTGTTCCCTCACATCTGATAACTCGATTTTCCTACTTATTCAAGTAATTGTCAAAGAATAAGAACGTGTGTGACACGGAATTAGTAAATAGGAGTGTACTTCATTCATACGATTCTACCTGCTCCGGAATCGGTATTAGAATGAGAAGGCATGTCATATTCTATCCTCTAAAGTATAACATTTCACCTCGACGGAAGCCTCTATGGTTTGCCGCCATCTTGGGCCCCTCGCTCGTGAACCGTGTTCGAGAACGAAGTCATGCCGAACAGTCGACTGTTTTGTTACAAGGAACTGACCGGTCCCGAACCAGTCCCTTCTTTCAAGGCATTGCAGTAAGCCCCGCAAAGAAGGAACTGGTTTCGCCTTCAAAAGAAGAAGGTCGCTATCCCCACTTCTTTGTTTGTGAAGTCGTAAGTCTTTACGGTTGAGTGAACAGTGACGTTTTTTAGTAGTCTTACCGTGTTATGTACGCGAGAATTGTTATGTCGCGGGTGTTCCCTCACATCCGATAACTCGATTTCCCTAATTGTTCAAATAATTGTCAAAGAATAAGAGCGTGTACGACACGAAATTAGTAAATAGGTGCGTGCTTCATTCATATGATTCTACCTGCTCCAAAGTCGCTTAGTGTTAAAACGAGAGGGCATGTCATATTCTATCTTCTAAAGTATAACATTTTACCTGGACGGAACCCTTTATGGTTGGCCGCTATCTGGAACCCCTCGCTCGTGAAGCGTGTTCGCCAACGGCCCCTTCAAAAACAAAGTCATGCCCAATAGCCGACTCCTTCGTTAGAAGGAACTGACTGGTCCCGAGCCACTTTGCGGGGCTTACTCTAATCGGCTCCTTCGTTACGAGGAACTGGCCGGTCCCGATCTAGTTCTTTCTTTGCGGGGCTTACTCTATCGTAGGTCATTGGACTCGCTTTGACCTTAGCTATCATATCGCCACATCAAGAATACGTGGTCCCATTTAGAAGAGCTTCGATGGTTTTGAGATCTCGAAGAAAATAACCTTGGGAAAATTTTCTCTGCCCACCATTACGTTCGCCCCTTCGAACCAAATATTCTTTTCCTTCGACATTTTACCCTATCACAAAAAATAAGCGAGATATTTGGGATGCGAGGGGCTCGTGGACCGTGTTCGCTCACGGCCCCTTGGAAATCAAAGTCACGCCGAGTAGTCGACTCCTTCATTACAAGGAACTGGCCGGTCCCGAACCAGTTCTTTCTTTGCGGGGCTTACCGTACTAGTTTGGTCCCGATCTTTTCGGACACCCCGTATCGAAATCTGGCGTTCCATTCCGAAGCGTACCAAAACGAGATACAATGTCGCGCCGAAACGAAGAGCTGAATTCCTCCGTTCTTTCGCGTTCATTGATCAACGTAACACCGAGGAACAGTGCGCCGTAACAATGCGTTAAATGAAATTCCACGTCTGGCTGTATATTCCTGCCGATCAATTAGCTGGCTTGACGATCAGGAGAGCGCGGAACAAGAGCGCGATTGATACAGCTGATCAGAGGGTGTCGCGGCGTGAATCAAGGATCTTCGTTAATTAATCACGAGTAATGTTCTCGCATGATATCGAGATTGGACAAGGTAGATGGCCTGCCGGGGCGCCTCTGTGTTTTCTCGCGTTCTGTGCAAAATGAACCCGGCCTCCGTGTGTTCGGTGAACACTGTTCACTATATCGGGGCAGAGCAATTGTCAGTCACTTTTTGCAAGCATGCTCGAATTTATTTACGAAATACAGTGCATATCGAAATCATATACTTGGACTTTAAGACCGTAAAAAGAACACTTGGTCTGTTGGTAATAACTCTGGAGCTAGTTAACCAAGCATTGTAAAATGTCATTTTTATATAATCTCCGATTTTTATACAGTAAACATTTCTTTGATTCTTGCCAATTTCGTGATAGGTCCATTTGCAAAGGAACAGATACTTCAACAGACTAAAATATTCTAACCTGAAGAAACAAACGTCTTCAGTAGTTTTTAGGTTTCCCACCATTCTTTATTAATAAATTCATCCTTTTCATCTCTATATTCAGCTAGATCTCGCTGTTGTTTCGGAGTAACGGCATTCCGGGCCTCCAGTGTCGTAGTTTTCAATCCGATAACGCTGTTAAATTCCCGGCAATTGTAATTTATGCCACGTACAAGTTGGTCCCAAGGATTCTCGATAGAGTTAACGTCGAGAGGTCTCACTGGCGAGAGTGCTGATTAGAGGCCTGGAATCGCGTTACTCCGAACCAACCAGCAGAATCTAGTTGAATCAACAACGAAGAGGATGAATTTATTAATAAAAAGATACGGGAAGCCTATAAATTACTGCAGACATTCGTTTCTTCAAGTCGAAATGTTCTAGTTTGTTAATCCTTTGCATTCGGTTGTCCCCTCTGAGTGGACATTCTACAAAATTGTTATAACTTCGGGAAGGAAAATCGTTCAACAATCCACCTGAGCTCAATTTAAAGCGCGAAGCTTCTACTTTCTCAATCTGTTTTTACATCATGCAACGGGCAGGAAAGGGAAGGCACTTCTCGTGTTTGAAAATTTTACACATTCATGTCTGCGGACATTGAGGAACTTTTCTTCGTAATTCAAATCACCATGAATTTGAAGTCCGAAGTCAACGATCACCTCGCGTTTGGTATACGATTTTTTGTTGTTACCGTTTTATCGAAATTTGAATGGAAAGTGCGCCGACGATGTCAGATTATCGAGTGCCTTCACTCTTTCACCCATTGCATGATGTGAAAATATTTTTTAAAAGAATGAACTCAGGATTGAGAAAGTAGATGCTTTGCGCTCTAAAATGAGCTCAGGTAGATTGTTGTACGATATTTTTTCATGCAGTTACGACAGTTTAAGTATCGACAATGATTCATCGAAGGATTATAAGGAAACTCGGTCGAGTGCAAAGGGTTAAAGTATCCGCTTCTCTGCAAGTGGACCAATCTTTTTGTCAAACGTTGTAAAATGTTGCCTATCAATCGTTCCGCCAAATGTGACATCGTTTATCCCGCAATGCTCCGGTAGGCATTCATCGAGCAAACTATTCGACTCGCGTTCCTCCGTCGACGAAATTCACCTTCGACTGTAATTTTTCCAATGCGTACCCCGTCTACAGTTCCCTTCGTATCGTGTCATTGATCTTCAATCGCCGAGTTTGCGAAGTTTCCCCGAGCAATTCTGCTCCTCCTCCCTTTGACGCGGTTTCAGGAAGCTCCGCGATGGAAAAGTACGGAGACGTTATTTAACCAAAGTCGCAGCGGCGATAAAAGATTCGCCAGGAAGCGGAAAGCGACCCGGCGCGCGAGAGGAGTTCCTTCGCGGTTATCTATTTGATCGAGTCTAGAAGGAATTGCGCGCCAGCGCGGAGAACGGACCGGATACGGAATATCGGGGAAATGGGAAACAAACGAATGGAGTCTAACGGGGAAACAGATCTCTCGCAATTAATGAGCTTAATTGTTTTTTCCGTCAAGTTATCTTTCAGCTGGCAGTTTTAAAGAACACTTTTTAATTTGCTATAGTAATTGTGGTATTAATATTTAATTACTTAATTCACGAAAGTGTCGCGATAAAATGGACAGCCAGAACAAAACGTGTTGCGTGATACCAATTAAACCATTACGCGTTACACTGAAAAGAAATAAATGCTGTAAAGCATTTTAAAGGCGTTTTAAAGCATTTTGTGAAATTTTTTCACAACCGGTAAATACCGGTTTCCTAGATTGCACCATTGATGCTATTCCGAAAACAGTTTTTTCTTACCAACTACATAGCATATCAGTCTTTCGTGTTATACAGGGGCCCGTGAATATATTCGAACACTCTTCAAAACAAAATTACTATTCTGTAATTGGACGAAACGACTTGATTTTTCACAAAAAAGTGGAGGGGATAGTTTACTAGATACCTTGTCTTCGTCGTTGTAAAAAAAATAGAAATTTTCGAAGTTACGAAACAAAACAGTGAAAGTCATTTTTTGAAACTATTTTTGGAACTTATAATGAATGTTTGGAAAATACTTTTTGTAGATTCAGGTAAGATAAGTGCACCCTGAAGATTTCATCCAAATCGATTTACGTTTCTCGGAGCTATGAACGTTAAAAAATCGTAGAATATTGCCAAAAGTCGGCGATTACGACCGATTTCTACGATTTTCAACCTTCTTCTCTAAACCTTAAACGTTTATAGCTCCAAGAAACGTCAACCGATTTGGATGAAATTTTCAGAGTGCGCATACCTTGCTTAGACCTATAAAAGGCATTTTGTTTAATCTTCGTCATAAGTTCAAACAGAAAAGTTTAAAAAGATGACGTTCACTGTTTATTTTACAACTGCAATAATTTCGATCTTTCTTCAGAAGGACGAAAACAAGGTATCTGGTAAACTAGTCCTTCTATCTTTTAGCAAAACATCAAGTCAATCAATTACAAAAAAGTTATTCTGTTTTAAGGAGTGTCCGAATATTTTCACGGGCCAGTGTATCTATCAATTACATACAGAGCTGACATTATTCTCCAATCTTTTTTTTTTAAACCAAACTTTGAACTCGTTTCCGATTTATGGGGGTAGTTTCTTAAGTGGCTGAATACAGGGAGCTTTCCCCAAAGTGTGGGCCGACTTTTCCCCGCCGCCCCATGCCCCCTTTTAACTTGCAGATCACGCCCAAGCTTGGAACATTTCGGCCTCGTAAGAAGATCGGCGCTCGCGGGAACGAGTTTCGTAATTTCGATATCGACTGCTGGGGGAGTCCTTTGGAACGTGTGCGCTGTACTTTTACAATTTCCACTTTCATGTTAGCTCGCGGTACTTTCTTTGATGTCTGCCGGGTAGAGAATGTGGCTCGGTGTGAGTTTCCTTTGAGTTGAAAGTTGATGTCGATGGAACGACTGGCATATACGGGGTGTCCCGTAACTGGCGGTACAAACGTGCAGGGGCTGATTCTATGTGGAAAAGTAAGTCGAAAATGTGGAATAACATTTTCCCATTCGAGGCTTCGTTTCCAGGAGAATCGACTTTGAACATTCGCTCGGCCCGCAAGCACGTCGGTTAATGTGTATTTTTACCGGTGCTCGCGTTAGATGATCGTCGATTCGACGATTGTCGATAACCACGATAATATCGGTCAACCTATAGATGATAACTTCGGATAATTTTTATTTCTTTATTATACACGTCGTACAAAGTTGAAGAGCAAAGTTCGTGTAAGATAAACTTCGTTATTCCAGAAATTGTTCAAAATGATTGCCACCATTAGACACCGGATTTTTATGCAAATTCATATTTTTGAGAATGTAGTTAAAAAAGTAGAACCTTGGTAGAAAATTATTTCACTTACTGGATATCATAAAAGGCATAGTAATTTGGATACTTTGTAGTTTTTCGCATTATGCGCAATCTGTCCAATTTCGCGTCTTTCAATTGTCTATAAATGCATAAAAATCCGGAGTCTAGTCATCACCTTGGGAACACGATTCTGTTGTACTTTTCATTGCATTTCGGTGCCTTGTGCTTCATTAAACGGCAGCACAATTTTCTGCTTTAATTGCTAAAGCATGCCGTTCTTTCAAAATATATGTAGCGGTTAAGGGGTGGTGGAAGGACTGAGCGGAAAATTATGGAATAGGGGGACTAGGAGAGCGTTTCGTCCTGGGCCTGCTAGAGATAGAGATAGTGAGGGATAGTCGCAGGATGTTTATTAGAGGACCTAATGTCAGGTCCACTTTCGAGAGAAAGTGGCAGCTCGCGCCAAATCCCTCTAGCGGCAGGAGTTGGAGGTCGCTACAGGTTCTTAATGCTACTTATGTTTCTAGTATCGCCAAACCGATCAAGTGCATAACACGTTCAAATAGTAGAATAGACAAATTTATGAAAAGTGCAATTGCAGTGCCATGTGATTAACAATTACAGAATGGGGTGTATTTTAGTGGATATTAATAGTGTAGAAGCTAATGGGGCTGCGACAATTTTACATGACATTCGGAGAAGGCAAGATTAAAAATTTTGTGACTGCAAGAATATCTACTGGAAATCCTTATTTAGTGATGTACTTAAAGAATTTAATGGATTCGAATGTTTTTGCTGATGGAAACGGCGTTTTTCTTTTATCAAAATTTTATGTGTTCCTAATACCGGATAGAATTTAGTATTTCCCAATAATTCCCAATACAATAGTTTCGATGCGATTTTTGTTCCAGGTTGGATCGCGAAATTTGTTTAGCAACCGAAATGAAATTTATAGTGAGGGATAGTGAGGTATAGTCGCAGGATGTTTATATAGGGCCTGATGTCAGGGAGAGCACTTTCGAGAGGAAGTAGCAGCTCGCGCCAAATCCCTCTAGTGGCAGGAATTGGAGGTCGCTACATATGTAAAATCGCTTTTATTAGAAACGATATTTATTAGAATAATTATTAGAGGCTACGGAGGAAATGGGAAGAAAGCAATTAATACTCGTTCTTTTATTACCAAAATGGTAAATTTCGTATTTTACATTAATACTTTTGTCATTATTGCCGCAGTTTAATATTATACTTTGAAGGAAAGATAATTTTACGAGTTTTTAATAACGAACGTTTATCTACCACGAACTATCCACGAAAATTAATTTTCAAGTTCGGCTCCAAAGAAAATGGGAAGAAATTATTATTCATTTTTTAACTACTAAAATGGCAGATTTCGTATCTTATATTAGTTGCATAGTATTATTACGGACGCAGTTTAATATTATAGTTTGAAAGAGTGATTTTACGAATCTTTATAAGAAACGTTTGTCCATCAAAAATTTCCCACGACCGATTCATTTCGAAACTGACAACGGGGCCAGCGGGAGGGGACTCGTGCCACGGGCGCAGAGAACATCATCAATTTCCCGCCCGTTTTGCGGATCGAAAAACCGACAAGCGCGTACCATTGATTTTTCAAGAGCCTCGAGAGTTCAGCCCAGCCGCGATCCAGCGTCGCCTATAGGGAAAGAAAAAAAGATAAAAGAGGAAGCCCTTTTCGTTCGTCAGAAATTTCCGATAGAGTTGAACGGCATCGGCGGAAGATAATTTCGCCGACATCTCGCCAGTTTCCTGTGCCTATCACCGGTGGAACATGGGTATAATAGATCTAGGGTGAAACGGATAGGGAATGTTGTAGAAAAGGGAACACGAGAGCTGTCGTATTTTCGTCAAATATTTACTCCGAATGTCGCAGTATCCACGAATCAATCAATGTTTTTCCATCCGATCAAAAAAGACGAATGAATAAATAACGCCAATAACCATCGTGTCGTTCGTATCAAATATTTTCCCGCGGATCAAAATTCCACGGATCGCCAACGCTGACCGTGCTCGGACCGCTATTGATCTGACCTGATTCATTTCTGTTGCAGAGGAGTGCACGGCGGACAGGTGCAGCAAGGTGCCCTGTTCCCATGGAGGGAAATGCTTGACCACCGGCGGTGACACGGCCGTCTGTCTATGCCCCCTTGGGTACACTGGAGATCTTTGCGAAACCAGGGTGGACCTGCAGGTAAATGCGTTCGTTTGCACGAATTTCGTGAGCCGCGTGACGGGCGTTCGATTGCAATAGTTCGATTTAATCATTTGGAAACGATAGGAATCAATATTACTAGTTCCAAGAGCTTCCTAAACAGTTTAGCGAAATATTAAATTGCAAATTACACTGTCATGAATTTCAATGGAAACTAGTTTCCCTTGAATGTCGATGTCAGAACCACCAATGAATTAACTAGTTCCATGATTTGAAATACGCCGGTACATACTTGTTGTTAATTAAATCTTCACCTAGCTCCACGTGAATTTTATAATTAACCCTTCATAGGAGCGAACGTGCGGTTACAGTGCACGTGAGCTTATAAATTCACCATCGATAAATCTCTGCGAAAAGATCTTGTTTAATGCAAAAAATTAAAATTACAATGTCGAAGCCACTAATAATTAACTGTTTCCATGATTTGAAATACGCCAGTAAACACTAGTTAATCAAATTTTCACCTAGCTCCATATGAACTGTATATTTAACCCTTTATGGGCGCGAACGTGCGACTGCAGTGCAGGCCACCTTTTAAAATCACCATCGATAAACTGCGAAAAAGTTCTATCGAATGGTAAATTGATAAATAATTTGAAATATTGAATTGCAAATTACAATGTCATGGATTTCAATGGAAACTAGTTTCCCTCGAATTTCGATGTCAGAACTACGAATGAATTAACTAGTTCCATGATTTGAAATACGCCAGTAAATACTTGTTATTAATTAAATCTTCACCTAGCTCCACATGAATTTTATAGTTAACCCTTTATAGGAGCGAACGTGCGGTTGCAGTGCACGTGAATTTTTAAACTCGCCATCAATAAACTGCGGAAACGCTCTGTCAGATGAAAAATTGTTCATAGTTTTATAAAATTGTCTAAATATAATTGAGGCGCTTGATGGGGAAAGGGCCACATAAGCCTATGTGCCCTTTTTCCTTAAATCGTTTAAATCGATTCATCTATACATATGTATATAATATACCACAGAGATATTCGATCTTTCTTGTTTATAGCAACTAGATACTGTTTTGTTCTGTCGCTTACGCGACGCTCACTGTCGCTCAGCAATCACTCTATCGCGCGGCCGCGTCTTATAATATTATTCTGTGTAAATAAATATGGATAGCGAAGTTGAATCTACAAGGAAACAAGCAAATTTAGGAAAGAAGAAACTAAAACGACGCAAGGGACAAAATTGTGTAACTATGTCCTTACTTGGAGAATTAAACTTCTTGTTCTTTTCGTTATTAATTCTATATTTTCTATCTGAATGATATATGAGTTTCAGTGCACAAAATTTTATTTAATAAATAAGAGGAAAAAGCTTTTTTTTACGATTTTACCTCATTTATGGAAAAAGGACACATAAACCAACTCCTAAAATTTATAAACAAAAACACATGTCATCCTGAAATTGTAACTGCTATTATTATAATGTATTAAGTAAATGTTTCTACATCCTTAAAAAAAATCCGATTTGATTGCACAACTTCTTACTAAATAATACCAGAATGAAAACTTTGAAGCTCACTTTCCCGAGACTGCATTTACAAGTATATGCCCTTTTTCCATCAAACGCCTCATTTACAAACTGCGCGAAAAAGAAACGAAGTCTTTAGGCGATTTAAATGGTCTCCCCTTTCTAAACAATTTCCTGGTGAAATTTTACTATGAAAAGCTTCGTCACATCGGTTTAGTTAAAATTCGTCAAACTTTATAAGTATGAAATATCTTTTTGTATTGTTAATACCAACATGTAAGATTCTTTCGTAAACAGATACTAAATAAAGCCTGTGTACTTTCGATAGTTTCGTGTATCTTTTAATCAATTCTGTGTTTCGTTAAACACGATAACACTATGCGAGATAATATTTTCATTTGTTAATGTAATTAAAAAGTGCAAGCTGTTTAAAACTTTTCTTAGTGAAAATAGTATTCGTCATGGATTAAAGAAGAGTCGACGATATTTTTATAGGGGCCAGAAAGCTTCGAGATGGCATTTAGACGTATGTGCCCTTTTTCCATCAAACGCCTCGATTGTATCCTATAAAATAATGTACATAGGACAGCTCATGCTGCAATCTTTAAAAATCCATAAAGCGGATTTTCCCTCTGCAACAACCTCCGCCCTCGAGTTGAATTTCACCAGGCGCGTTACATTCGCGCTCGCACGTTCCTCGCCTCGTTAGATCCGCGGAGGCCACTGGCATCCGTTTCTTCCCGGCCGTGTAACGAAATACCGGCACCGCACCAATGGGATTTATGCAAAGGGATATAACACGCTGGAACTGCGTTTAATTTACTTGGTGTATCTACACTATGCCTCGAGTTACCGGCGCGAGCGAACTCTTCTTGTTCGCCTGTAACTACGTCACTTCAGAAATTGGCGCCGCGAGATAACGGAAAAATAACTGGGACCAGACCCCCGGGAAATAATGTCGTTGTCGGACGACTTCGGAAACGTGAGAAAACCTTTTTAGAGCCCGTTGACTTAGTAGCCTCGATTTTTCATTTTGCCTCCACGAAAAATCGCAACGATTTTAGAATATTTTCCTGTCTGACGATGTTGGCGCGGAGACACGAGATCACTTAATTTTATATGGTGGCTTTCAAAAGATTTTAGAGAAGACCAGGAGTCTGTAATCATGGTGTCTGGAGGGCTTTTGTTGCATGCTTTGTAAAAACTACTGTGGTGAAATGTACATTGTTTAGATGGGAATGTTTAGGTACTTCGTAGGCTTTTAAGTAGAATAAGTCCATCTATGATCGGACGTCCATTGAAGAATGCCGACAGGGTGTCCCGTAACTGGTAGTACAACTAAAAAAGGGGCAATTCTACGTGAAGAGACTTATCGAAAATGTAGAATAAAATTTTGTCATTTGACGCTTCGTTTACAAGAAAAGCGACTTTAAACATTCGCATTTTAATTAGCAAATAAAGGAGAAAATTGTTCTCCCGTTTAATGAAGTAAGGCATCAGAATAAAATAGAAAATACAGCAGAATCAGGTTCCCGATACGTTGAGAAACATTTTGAACAATTTTTGAAATAATGAAGTTTATCGTAGACGAACTTGCTTCTTCAGATTTGTACAATGTGTATAATAAAGAAAGAAAAATTATCCAAAGGTATTATCTATAAGTACACTAATAAAAATACATATTAGCCAACATGCACGCGGGCCAAGCAAATGTTTAAAGTCGATTTTCTTGGAAACGAAACCTCAAATGGAAAAATGTTGCGCTACATTTTCGGCTTATTTTTTCACATAGAATAATCCTCTGTCAGGTTGTACTGCTAATTACGGGACACCCTGTACAATAGCAATGAACGTGTTACCTATTACATGACGGTATAAATGATTGTATTAGAATATTATTTAATGTCCCTAAAAATGCATAATTTTCGATTGAGCTCAGCAGTTATAATCTTTATCTCTTCTATTTAATATGCTACGATTTTATAATAAATTTAAGACTGAAGTGTACAGAGCACTTCGCTACTTTATGCAAATATTTTAAGCAGCGATTGCTCAGACAATTTTAAACAACTTTTTCCTTTGCTAAAATGCTGCTTACGGCTTCGTTTTTTAATTATCAACGAAAAACACTGACCAATCAGGGCGCGTGCTCAGCCGGGGGAGTGTTCAAGACCGCGGTTAAGCGTATCACGATCTTCTCTCTGCCGAGCGCACGCTCTGATTGGTCAGTGCTTTTCGTTAATAATTCAAAAACGGTGCATTAACCATCATTTTGGCAAAGGAAAAAGTTGTTCAGAAACGCCTCAGTAGTCATCCCTTAAAATATTTGCATGAGGTAGCGTATACATCAGTCTTAAACTCGTTACAAAATATATATCTTTGGCACATTAAATTAATATGTCAGCGTGTACCACCGGTGTTATAAATTAAATAATCTTAATAATTTGTTACATATATATATATATATATATATATATATATATATATATATATATATATATATATACATATATATTCCAAATATGTTGCCTTTCCTCCACTTATTACTTACTCCTTCCCTAAAAATGGTATCTCTTCCCCGGATCCCTCAACAACAAAAATCTCTGATCCCCAAATCCCTGAAAAAGAAAATACTTGTCAATACCTTGAAAGTAACCATCTTGAAATGGATTCCTGTGCTCAGGTACCATCGTTCAACGGGTCCTCTTATCTACGTTATCCCGGTTTGGCCGATACGTCGCTATCCTGGCTAGAATTGGCCGTCACATTGAAACCCACCGCGGCCGACGGCGTGATACTTTACAATGGCCACCACAGCGATGCCACCGGTGACTTCATCGCGTTGTACCTCTCCGCGGGACACGTTCAGTTCACCTTCGACCTGGGAACAGGACCGGCCACTTTGAGGTAAGTCGATCCTCGAATTGCCAAAGCGAGATGTCATCTCGGCGCGCACATACAAACGGGAGAACAACGTGTGAAAAGTTTTCACTGAAGACCCTTAAGCTGAATCAGACTATTCCTCTCAGCCTCCCCCGTAGCTCCTTTCAATTCGAACCGCGTCTGATCAAGGCATTTGCATGCCTGGCCTTCGTGAAACGAGCGACCGTGGTCGAATGGATATTGTACTTTTATCGGACACTAACGCGCGCGAGGTAAGAAGAAGGAAGTGGGTCGACCGGTTATGGCTGCCTCGACCCCCGTTTGATTGAACGGCAAAGTGTGTTTTAAGGTGAATCTATAGGGTTTCAAGGAACGGTATTTGGCACTTGGCTGTGTACTTCGTTTGTGACAATTTGCAAAAGAAACTACGAATAACTTTGCGGAAGAGAAGTGTGTAAATGGCGTACATTTAACAGTAAACCCATCGACTCTTCATGTATATCTATCCCTACCGGTCTTTAAAGCAACATATGTTTCCTATAGAATGAAGATAATAGTCAATTTTATAGAGAAGGAATATAGTTTGTTTCATTTAGAAATAAATAATGTATATTTTATTCTATTTCACTGCATTTTTTACAAATTAACTGGGCGGCACGATAATGTTGTATGTAGGAAATTCTAAGCCAAATCTTAAAAACGGTCATTTATAAGATCATTTATAAGATCGATCTTGAAGGAGAATTTTCGGATTCAGACGTTGATGATACATCGTGAGTCAATACAAAAAGTGTTATAGTTAACTTAGAATTTTCATCCGCTTCCAGTGGTAATAGATAAATGAAACTGTACCTTAAGCAACGAAGGAGGCATAAGGCATGCTTGACATTAGTTCATTCTCTCAGAATCTTCGTGTTGCACTGTTTTCATCAATATTTGAAAATCAATTTTCGTTCATTAATCATCTAATCATCATTTACATCAATAATCCAAGTTTCATGAATTTTTTGTACTCAAGGTCAGATGAAGGTCATAATATCATAGGTCATTAGACTCGCCTTGATCTCAGCTACCATATCGCCGTGTCAAAAGTATGTAGTACCGTTTAGAAAAGACCTTGATGGTTTTGAAGTCTCGAAAAAAAATGACATGAGAAAATTTGTTTCTCCGCCATTACGTTCGCCCCTTCGAACCATATACATATTTTTCTCCTCTGACATTTTTCCCTATCATAAAGAATAAGCGAGTGTTCCATTCGGAACAGTTAACAACTTGATTAACAATCAGTTAACAACCCAGACCATAAACAACAATCTGGCCCGTGGAAAGTTTCTAGCATGTTGCAAAACCCAAAATTATTTCCATGGAAAAATCGCCCTTTTCACAGCCACCATTGAAGCAATTTCTAAATTCCGCGACCATCTGTTTGCGATAGCTTTAAGTGCATTTCTAAATGCATTCTCTAAAAATCCTTCAAGTGCGGTAATGTTACACGAATCGATCAACGCGACCTGGAGGAAAGGACCCAGAAGCAGGTACTCACACCCCCAACACCCTTCCAGGTAACTCCCCGCTCACAAACATCCGTGTTTGGAAGCGTACGGCAGCGTGTTCTTGACTAACTACAACATCCTGATTGGCAATTTACATTTTTCCCATTTTCCAATCACAATACAGTTCTTAGAGGGTTCGGGGCTGCAAACAAAAATTCTCGCAAGGAGGCGGTCTAACAATAAGATCAACACTCGTATCCAACGCTTCAGGGAGTCTTTTTCCTCACACTCGCACAGTCGACTATACATATATATATTCTTACACTCTACTCAACATTTATATCACGTGTTATCTTGTTTGTCGTGAATATACAGGGTGTTCGGCTACTGCTTGCCCATATTTTAATGGGTGATTGCTGAGGCAATTCTGAACAACCTTTTCCTTTGGCAAAACGGTGGTTAAAGCTTCGTTTTTGAATGATCAACGAAAAACGCGGACCAATCAGAGCGCGTGTAGATGGCGCGCTTAGTGGAGAAGGCGTTCAAGGCTGCAGTTGAGCGTATCACGATCTTCTCTCGGCAGAGCGCGCGCTTTACACGCGTTCTGATTGGTCAGCGTTTTTCGTTGATCATTCAAAAACGAAGCTTTAACCACTGTTTTGGCAAAGGAAAAAGTTGTTCAGAATTACCTCAACAATCACGCCTTAAAACATTGATATGCCGTAGCGGAACACTCTATACCGCTAATCGTCACATATCGGATTTACTCAATTACAACCTTGAATCCCCTTTCACCGTAAAGGTATTAGGGATTTCAGCGTAACATCGGTGTGTAGAAATTGTCTGCCGGGGATTCACGACCTCCGGTGTTCCGAACTATTAAGTAAAATCGTGATCGCGCCGTGAACGCGTGAACAATCGGTCGGATCGAGAGAGATCGCGTCGCGTCGTGATTACGTCGCTTATAACGCGGCGTAACGAGTTCAGACGCGGCGCGATCGATTTAACGAAGCTTGGCACAGGTGACGAAAGAACCTCGCCGAACGTTTAATCCGCCCTATCGCCAGCTAACGATGTATCGCTGTCGATCGGCTTCATCGCGAATTAAGCCGCTGAATATTCATGGCGGGAAATCAACGCTCGCGAACGCCGGCGACGTATCAGAGATTCTAATCAGATCCGGGTCAGCTCTTCATTTTTCCCGTTCCCGTCGCGAGGATTAACCCGGCTGCCCGTTGGAAAATCCGTTCGGATGAACGCGGACCTGAATGCTGCAGAATATTCCTCTCCTTATTATTCTCGAGCTTCGTCTGCAACATTCTATTCGCATTGCTGCTTAAATGTTGCCAACCTAATATGCCACGTCTATTATGTGTTTTCTACAGAAAAGTCATTAATTCACGCGCCTCTGAATGAAGTAATTAAGCTTCTTTGATATTAACCCGTCGACAGCATACTTTTCTGTACCTGAGTCGTCGAAAAAGATTAGTTTTCCGTCCATAGAAATCTTCGTTTGAACATATTCGTGAATAATACGTACATTTATTGTAACAATGAATAAAATATTTGTGTTCGGTCAAAATGTTAAGACAAATTGTAACGCTACTCCAGTTACATCAAGTGTGCACATTTTTGTCATTATCGTCCACTGGAATTAATTCGAGTGCGCGCATCAAAGGGTTAATTGTTATTTTACCTGCGCTTTAAAGAGGATTATAAGCGATCCATCGAAAAACTGAAAATAGTTTCGTTAAATCGTACTACTTAACCTGCCTGACAATAGGTTTGCTTATACTACTTACATTATTCCACATCACAGTTTTAATATTTCTGGTCATGCAATAAATTTTGCAGGTTTCCTAATATAATTCCAGGATTCTACTAAATAATGCCAATAATAATTGTAATTCCTATTTTATTTATTATTTGTCCCTCTACAGCTTATACGTCTGATAATTAATTGGTTTACTAATTATAACATATTTTTAGTTAATACAAACACAACTGTTTTCTACCGAAAAAAAAGTCAGAGTTCGTTGGAAATCTTGTATAATTTTTCACATTTCTTTTTAATAATGGTTACATCGTCGATGAGGATAAAAACAATTGTCTGAAACTCGACATAAAAATAAATAAAATAAACGGACAACAATTTTTTGCGTTATCTTTTATCGATTTTACTGCTGTTACACGAAATTCCCCCTTAACTCATTTCACAATACGTTGACCTATACTACTTTAGTCGCGTCTGGTTGAGTCGTTGGCCTATACTACTTACACTATTCCACATCACGGTTTTAATATTTCTGACTATGCAATAAATTTTGCAGGCTTCCTAATATAATTCCAGAATTCTATTAAATAATGTCAATAATAAATCCAATTCCTATTTTATTTATTGTTCATTCATCTAGAGACTATACGTCTGATCATTCATTGATTCACTAATCATAACATATCTTTAGTTAATACAAACACAACTGTTTTCTACCGAAAAAAAGTAAGAGTTCGTTAGAAATCGTAAAACTTGTATACTTTTTCACAATTCTTGTCTAATTCAGGTACAACTTTAAGAAAGGTTTCTCATTTTAATAATAGTTACATCGCCGATAGGGATAAGAACAGCTGTCTGAAACTAGATGTAAAAGTGAATGAAATACACGAACAACAATTGTTTGCGTTATCCTTTGTGCCCGCAAAACAATAATCTGTTATTGTTAATAGTTTGCCAAAAAGATGTAGAGAATTTTCCCGATTTTACTGTTTTTTGTGTATAAAATTTGCATATATTGCAATGTCGCACTTTCAACTTTAACCCAAGCAGGTTGCCGTACAGCTCCTTTTTACAAAATTACAGCAGCTGAAAGTTCGACAATTCTCCCAGTCGAAAAATGTTCCTTTAATTCCGCGGGTGTAGGGCACGATTGTAATTAGATAGGAAAAGCGTGTGTCCTTATCGACACAGCTGCATTGATTTTCTATAATTAAAGCTCCCCCGCGGATCCCTATGATAATATCAGAAGACATCGACGACAGGCAGTGGCTCGAATTCCCGATGTTAACGCGAAATTCATTCCGCTCGCGATCGGGGATCGCCCAGCATAGGGAAAAGCAGGGGATTTTCGGCCCGGACCGCTTAGGGTGGAAAGAAAGGCCCTACGTTTACCGTTCCCCATAATGAAACGTCGCCGATCGCGGAGGATTCCATAGCGGGGCGAAAAGAAAGAAGAGCACACACACACAAGCAAAGCGGAGGCTCGCCGTCGCGGTGTGATTCCGGTCAACCGTCGTGAATGCGAATGAAGTTTGCCTACGGATAATATTTCACCGCTGCAAGTGGTTATCAAGGATCGGGAGGAGGGGTGGAAAAGTCGCCTATTGAACGAATCCCGTGAGTCATCATGGGGAAACTGTCTTCTTTCGCAGACAGTCGAGCGTTGCGTGTCCTCTTAACGGTCAGAGGAATTATACACCGACGGATTACTACAAGGGCGTGGCTGATGATGAATTGAAAAAGTTCGTGGCGAGAGGTTCGATCGATAGATCGTGCAACGATGCTAGATAAAGCTGGCCCTTAATGGAATTATACTCATAGAATTCTGAAGTTATATTAATAGGCTGAGGGATTTTAGGCGGATTTATGTTTTTTTAAGATAAAGGGGCAGAGGGGTCGGGGGAGGGGGACTTTGGTAGATAATTATTTCGCTAACCAGGTATTGTAAAAAAGCACTAGTTTGAATAGTTTGGATATCTTTTCATAGAACGTGCATTCTGCGTAATTTTGCACCTTTAAATTTCCTATAGAGGTACAAAAATCCACGCTCTATATATATTTTAAGAAACCTGGAAACTTTATTCGATGGTCAGAAATATTGGAAACTATGGTGAGGAATAATGTAAGTAGTATAGGTCAACGTATTGTGGAACGAGTTAAGGGGGAATTTCGTGTAACAGCAGTAACATCGAGAGATTCTTTTACATCTTTTCGGCAAACTATTAACAATAACAGATTATTGTTTTGCGGGCACAAAGGATAACGCAAACAATTGTTGTTCGTGTATTTCATTCACTTTTACGTCGAGTTTCAGACAGCTGTTCTTATCCCTATCGGCGATGTAACTATTATTAAAATGAGAAATCTTTCTTAAAGTTATGCCTGAATTAGACAAGAATTGTGAAAAAGTATACAAGTTTTACGATTTCTAACGAACTCTTACTTTTTTTCGGTAGAAAACAGTTGTGTTTGTATTAACTAAAGATATGTTATGATTAGTGAATCAATGAATGATCAGACGTATAATCTCTAGATGAATGAATAATAAATAAAATAGGAATTGGATTTATTATTGACATTATTTAATAGAATTCTGGAATTATATTAGGAAGCCTGCAAAATTGATTGCATAGTCAGAAATATTAAAACTGATGTGGAATAGTGTAAGTAGTATAGGTCAACGACTCAACCAGACGCGACGAAAGTAGTATAGGTCAACGTATTGTGGAACGAGTTAAGGGGGAATTTCGCGTAACAGCAGTAAAATCGAGGGATTCCTTTACATCTTTTTGGCAGACTATTAACAATAACAGATTATTGTTTTGCGGGCACAAAAGATAACGCAAAAAATTGTCTGTTTATTTTATTAATTTGTATATCGAGTTTCAGACAGTTGTGTTTGTCCTCATCGACGATGTAACCATTACTAAAATGAGAAATCTTTTTTTAATGTAGTCCTTTTCTTGATACCTGGGTGAAATAATTTTCTACCGAAGTCCTACCTTTTTTTACTATCCTCCCAAAAGTATGAATTTGCATAAAAATCCGCGGTCTGCTTACAACAGTATCATTTTGTCCATCAACCAGCAACGGGACAGTTAAAAGAAAATTCAAAATACACTTCTCAACAAAATTAACGAACACTAAAGTTGGACCGGAAAATTGTGAAACTTCGAACCGCTGTAACTTCGTGAAAAGGGATCGTACGACAGTCTGCCTGGACTCGTTTTAAAGCGTAAAGCCTCTGCTTTAACAATCTTCTAGATGATTCTTTTCTAAAATCGCTTTTTGATGTAGAAACGAGCTATGAACTAAAATTGCCTTTTTTCCGTTGAAATTTCATAAGTACAAACGATTCTATGGTGGATACAAATTTTTGGAGGGATTTCGCTTACATGTGACTTTGTATAGGGAAGTCTACCCTTTAAAACGACTACTGGAACATTGACGTACAATTTTTTCTGACCGTTTTATCGCACTATAAAATGAAAAATCGGCTTTAAATGGACACTGTTGCCTGTCACTTTTCATGTAAAATGCGATCAAACGGCGACAAAAAATCGTACGCCAATTTTCCTGTGGTCGTTTTAAAGGGGAGACTTCCTTCTACAAAGTCGTTTCAAAGCGAATTCCGCAAAAAATTTCATGAACTCCGTTCGAACCGTTCGAATTCATGACACTCCAAAGGAGAAAAAAGCAACTCTAGTTTTTCGCTCTGTTATATACCAAAAAGCGATTTTCGTAACAAAAACCAGCTGTAACACTGTTAAAGCAAAAACTTTACGCTTTGAAATCAATCCAGGCAGACTGCCGTACGATTCCCTTTTACGAAGTTACAGCTGTTCAAAGCTCGACAATTTTCCGGTCGAAATTTGCTATTCCTTTAATTTTACGGAGAAGTGTATTTATAATCAAGTGCTGTGATCGACGAGAAAAATCAATTTTCCATTATAGGAGCGAAAGTCCGGTTCGCCTAGGAGAATGGGTGGAGGTGCGAGTGTCGAGGACCGGACGATTCGCTTCCCTGGAAGTCGAGGACGATCCGCCGCAGGAAATTCTGGCGCCGGGCGCCTTCACGCAACTGTCTTTACCTCTGAATCTTTACTTGGGCGGCGCTCCGTCCACGGACATGTACTCGCCGAAGATGAAAACGACCGCCAGCTTCGTGGGTTGCATTCAGACGGTCATTCTGAATCGTCGGGAGGTAAGAAACTTTCGGAACTTCAGGAAGATTTCACGGGTCTGACAAAAACCGTTGCAGGCATATCGTTTTTTTTTTACCATTCATTTATTCGATAGAAATTTTTAACTGACGCGCAGTTCGTCAATACATTTAAGCGCTCTTTATTGTAAACTCTTTATCGCTGTTCCGAAAATGTTCGTCGATGGATGTATTTCGATTCTCCGACGTTTTCATGCATTCGTCATTCGTGGGCTGTTGATCGTCGTTAACGAAGCGTTCGCGTCGCGCAGATAGGAATTCTCGCAGAGGCATTGGGCGGCGTGAACGTCGGCAATTGCGGACATGCTTGCGAGGCCAGGCCCTGCGGGGACGCGGAATGCCGTCCGCTTCGAGACAGATTCACGTGTCGCTGTCGACCCGGCATGCCGCATCCCTGTCCAGCGCCGGACGACAACACGAGTCTTGCTGGCACTATTGCGAAGGCGAGCATCGACACGCGATACGAGAGGACGGTGCCCAGTTTTTCCGGCAGCGAAAGCTATCTTCATTACAATGACGCTGACACGATGAAAAGGTATGAGCAAATGGACAAAAATCTTTTTATTAAAGTTACATTTGGTACGGTGAAATTACGCTTTATAAGGTAGCCCCACTTTCGATTAATCAGGTACTTGTGTTTTTGTAAATTGCTTCTTGTCAACAATATCTCTCATTCGTGCTCCGAAATCCAGTGAACAGATCCTGACAATTTACATTTAATTACGCTTTACTTACGCTCTAATTTCAGTTGAGAATATTAAAGCACAGAGAAACAGAAGCTTTCCAGCCCCTATAAAAATATCGTCCACTCTTCTTTAATCCATAACGAAAACTATTTTCACTGAGAAGAGTTTTAAACAGCTTATACAATAACAAATGAAAATATTATCTCGCATAGTGTTCTCGTGTTTAACGAAATACAGAATTGATTAAAAGACGCACGAAACTGTCGAAAGTATACAGACTTTATTTATTATCTGTTTGCGAAAGAATCTTACATGTTGGCATCAACAATACAAAAACATATTTCATACTTATAAAGTTTGGCGAATTTTAACTAAACCGATGTGACGAAGCTTTTCACAGTAAAATTCCACCAGAAAATTGTTTACAAAGGGGAGATTATTTAAATCGCCTAAAGATCGTTTCTTTTTCGCGCAGAGTATAAATGAGGCGTTTGATGGAAAAATGGCACATGCGTGTAAATGCCATCTCGAGAAAATGAGCTGCAAAGTTTTCATTGTGGTACTATTTAATAAAAAGTTTTTGCAATCAAATCGAATACTTTTTTAAGGATGTAGAAACATGTACTTAATACGTTATAATAATAGCAGTTATGATTTGAGGATGATATGCGTCTTTGTTTATAAATATTAGGAGTTGCTTTATGTGCCCCTTTTCCGTAAATGAGATAAAATCGTAAAAAGAGCTTTTTCCTCTTATTTGTTAAATAAAATTTTGTGCGCTTAATCTGTTACAAACTTTTATATATCATTTAGATAGAAAATATAGAATTAGTAACGAACAGAACAAAAAGTTTAATTTTCCAAGCAAGAGCAAAGTTACACAATTTTGTCCCTTGAGGCGTTTTAGTTTCTTGGACTCTTTGCACCAAGCTGATTTGAAAATTAGTTTCTTCTTTCCTAAGTTTGCTTGTTTCCTTGCAGATTCAACTTCGCTTTCCATATTTCTTTACGTAGAATAATATTACAAGACGCGGTCGCACGATAGAGCGATTGCTGAGCGACAGTGAGCGTCGCGTAAGCAACAGAACAAAATAGTATCTAGTTGCTATAAACAACAAAGATCGAATACCTCTGTGGTATATTATATACATATGTATAGATGAAGCGATTTAAACGATTTAAGGAAAAAGGGCATATAGGCTTATGTGGCCCTTTTCCCATCAAGCGCCTCACACATTATTAAACTGCGGACTTTTATGCATTTGCAGGAAATTTAAAGATGCGAAATTGCACAAAATGCATTTAATATGAATAAATATACGAAATATTCAAATTATAGAGCTTTTTATCATTCCTGGTGGGTGAAATGAGTTTCTACCAACGTCCTGCCTTCTTTACTATACAGGGTGTCCTAGAACTACCACAGGAGCCGAAAAGAGGTGATAGCTGAGGTGATTCTGAACACCTTTTTCCTTTGTAAAAATGTTGTTTGGGGCTTCGTTTTTAAATGGTTAACGAACTACGCTGAGCAACCAGAGCGCGCGTAGAGCCCGCGCTCAGGGACGGCCCACGACGCATCGTGCTAGGTAGCGACGTTCGGCCGTCGCTCCGAACAAAACGCGTCGGTATAGGACGGAGCAAAAGTTACATCGAATTATTCATTATGCATGAATGAAAATTAACTAAAATACATTTATCCGATCGTAACATCAGTTGTTGCGTACCACGTGTTACGTTTTCAAACGATCCGGATAGGTAGAATGATCAAAGGACGGTTATCGTTCAAGTAGTAAGCTGCGTCACGTGCAGTGAGTTCGTTTTGCTCCGCGCTATGCCGAGGCGTTTTGTTCGGGGCGACGGTCGAACGTCGCTACTTACCACAATGCGCTATGGGCCGTCCCTGAGCGCGGGCTCTACGCGCGCTGTGATTGCTCAGTGTTTTCCGTTGACCATTTAAAAACGAAGCCTCGAAAAACATTTTCGCAAAGGAAACAGGTGTTCAGAATCACCTCAGCTATCATCCTTTTCCGGCTCTTGAGATAGTTCTGGGACACTATGCATTAACAAATAAACAAACAAAAAATGAATTTGCATAAAAATCCGCAGTCCATACATTACATTTATTCAAACGTTTGTACTTCCTCGGCCTTCTTTTAATGAATTCTCCATCGTCTTCTTTTTAATTCACCGAACCCGTTTGTCGCAGGATAATCAGCTACAGGGTGGACATCAATATGAGATTCCGAGCGAGTAGCAGTAGCGGGCTGCTGTTATGGAGCGGACGGCAAGCGGATCCCCAAGAACAAAGGGACGAGAACGACGACTTTCTCGCTCTCGGCTTGGACCGTGGTTATCTGACGTTAGCTTATAATCTTGGCTCCGGAGAGGCTGTGCTGCGGTACAATTTAACGAGACTGGACGATGATCTATGGCACCGTGTCCGGGCGGTGAGGTAAGCAACGGTGTTATTAGGAAGCTCTCCAACCAGGGCCGTCTTATCGGGAGGGGACTTTTTAATTCGATAAGAAGCTTCTAATTGATTTCCGAGGGACTGAACACTGGCCGATCTTTCTTTAGGAACGAACAGTGGGCGTCGCTGGTCGTCGACAGCGGAACGGGTGTCTCCGCGTCGTCCCCTGGCCAACTCCGGCAGCTCAACACCGACACTGGTCTTTATGTCGGTGAGTGATCGTCTTCTTCCTCCGGAGGTGCAGCGTGTAACAGGAAGATTCCACTTGCGCAGAAACGTAACCTGATCAGTGTAAAATATCCTAACTTAAAGAAACAAACGTTTTCATAACTTTCGTTTATCAATAAATCGACGATTAATAAGCCTGGGACGTTACTCCATGCCTCTAATCAGCCTCGCCAGTGAGATCTCTCGACATTTAACTCTATCGAGAAACATTGGGACCAACTTGCGCGTGACATAATTTACAATTGTCGGAAATTTCATAGCGTTGCCGAATTGAAAACTACAATGTTGGAAGTCTGGAACGGCGTCGCTTCGGAACAACTGCGAAATCCGGCTTAGACAGAGACGGGGGGGGGGGATGAGTTTATTAATAAAAAGTGGCGGGGAACCTACGGATTACTGAAGACGTTCGTAGCTTCGAGTTAGAATGTTTTAGGCTATTAAAGTATTTGTTTCCAACGCAAGTGGACCTATCATTTAGTTACGGTAGGAAATTGGCAAGAATCAAAGAAATATTTACTGCATAAAAATGGGAGACTGTATTAAAATTAAATTTTACAATACTTACTTAACTAGCTCCAGATCTATTATTACACTGCTGATTCTTGACCAAATTTATATTTTTGAGGATACAGTGTAATGATTGGAACTTCGGTACAAAACGCTGTCCAACAAATTTCAACTTTTTTTCCTGTTTTGCAATATCCACTAGGTGACCTTTGTAGAGTTTCTCGTCCCGAACACGAATCCGGAAGCAGAACCTCTCTAACGCCCTCAGATTTAGAAAAAACATGACTTCTTGTAAAAATATGCGATTTTGGGCAAAAAGGAGGAATTACGTGAAAACTAAAAGCGATAAAAATTTCATCTTGGTCTTAAAAGATAGGGGAGAGTCTCCCGTATACAATAATATATAATTTTGCAATATTTTATGGCTTTGAATGATTCACAATGGCGATCAAAGTTCAAAGAAGAGACGATGCGCGTACTTTCCACCCTCTATTTTTTCAGTTGTACGAAAAGTTAGATCTCTCGCATGAAATCGTTTCACGATATCGGATTCTGTATGCACTTCTGAAGAAGAAACAATCCAGGGAATCTGTTCGAACGGTTTTTAATTCGAACAGGTCGAGAAAATGTTCATCGGCAGCGCGTTGGCGACGCTTTGTCGCCATGCGGCCATCGCTCGTGTATGTTGGGCCGGCAGGGCCGTGGCCACGCGTGATCGACATCGAGCGGATCCCCTTACATAGCACCTGCTTTCAACGAATGTACGTTTCATTTCGTTCATATGTTCTCGGACCATAGCTCCGAAATTACAACAAAATCTTACGAATCACACTCAGTTTTCAGTATTTCTGAATAAACACGTATGACTTTTTGATACGATGTCAATTTGAGATACTGTACCAAATATATCAATCTTTGAAATTTATCAAATAATATTTGAAGCCAACGCGAAACCCACTTAGGTGTCATTTGTACATCTCTTTTAAACGGATCCCTTACAATTCTTCTGAAATATAGCTGAAAGCGGAAAAGTAATATAATTTTGTGGGGTTTCGTGAAGACAGGGATGTAAGAGTCTTATCACAGGACGTTGTCGAAATATAAATGTCGCTTAGGTTTTCTTAGGATTTCGTAGGGCTTCGTATTAACAAATCATATATACTTATGCAGAAATACTGAAAATTGAGTGTGATTTGTACGACTTTGTTATACTTCCGGAATTATTGTCGAAGAAAGAAAGCAGTTATTATTGTTAGAAAACGGGTACTATGTAAGGGGAACCACTCGATGTCGCTCAAGCGTGGCTACGACCCTGCCGGCCCAACATACGCGAGCGATGGCCGCATGGCGGCGCTGCCGATGCACATTTTCTCGACCTGTTCGAA
Source organism: Holcopasites calliopsidis (assembly GCA_023838395.1). Classification (NCBI taxonomy): domain Eukaryota; kingdom Metazoa; phylum Arthropoda; class Insecta; order Hymenoptera; family Apidae; genus Holcopasites; species Holcopasites calliopsidis. Next base: position 173,304 of record JALHAQ010000049.1, read on the forward strand.
TTAAAAACCATTCCAACAGTTTCTCTGGACTGTTTCTTCTTCAGAAATGCATACAGAATCCGATATCGCGAAGCGATTTCATGCCAGAGACCTAACTTTATCTACAAATGCAAGAATAGTGAGTGGAAAGTACGCGCATCGTCTCTTTTTAGACCTTTGATCACCATTGACAAGCATTCAAAACCACGAAATATCACAAAACTATGTATCATTGTATTCGGGAAACTCTCCACTATCTTTTAAGACCAAGATGTACTTCCTATCGTTTTTAATTTCCACGTAATTCCTCCTGTTTGCCCAAAATCGCATGTTTTTGCAAGAACTCATGTTTTTTCGAAATCTGAGGACGATAGAGCAATTTTGCTCCCGGATTCGTATTAAGGACGAGAAACTCTATAAGGGTCACCTAGTGGTTATTGCAAAACAAAATTCGTGTTGAACAGTGAAATTATTTCACCCGCCAGGTATTAGAAAAAGCACTATAATTTAGATATTTTCTTCGTATTACGTGCAGTCTGTGCAATTTGGCATTTTTGAGTTTCGTACAAATGCATAAAAGTCCGCAGTCTAATTATTAACAAAAGTTCAAGTGGACGACACACACTTTGTCTGTTCGTTACGCACTGTATTTTATACATTGTAAAACTTCTTCGCTATTTTGTTATGCCCGAAAAGCGTAGTCCGCATCTTCTAAAATCTCCCGGCACGCTCTCGTGAATCGCATAAAATTATCCTTGGAGAGAAGAATCGCACATCGATGGAATACAGTAATACAAATCGATTGTACATTTTACATTCCACAGGAGGGGCACCGGATATCGTAAGGACAACGGGAGGAAGGTACGCGAAGGGTATCGTTGGATGCGTTAGCGATCTGGTCTTGGACTCGGACTTCTCTGTGGCCCTGTCGTCGCCGGAGCAGGCAACGAACACGCACTCGTGCATCCCCTGAAAAGACAGCCGTGCCGTCCACCGTTAAACCGCCTAGGCCCACGCCGGGCCGGCGCTAGGATATGAAAATGCACTGTAACGAATAACGAAGCTGGCCAAGCCAGACGTCGAGTGAGACGCTGCAACGGCGTTCATAGCGAGCTATAAATCGCCTTCAGACGCCTTGAACGCTGCTCGCGTTTCGACGTGAACGATTTATACGCACCTATCATCATTTTTGTACAGACTCATCAACGACGCGCTTCTCCCGAAAGAGAATGCCAAGCTAAAGCCGAGAAAAAAAATTCTACCGTAAAAACTGATTTAAAAAAAAGGGGGGGGGGGGGTTGAACGAAAGACTATGTAAGATCGTCGAATAGCAGACAGCTTACTGTAAATATTAACGAACGGGCGTCTGGACATTCTGTCAGTCGCCTCAAATTCTTATTTCCAATCGGTGACAACTTCCCGTCAAGCCCGCGCATCTTCGTGTCTCCAAAGAGTATCCTAGCTTTCGTTGTATTCTAGCTACGTTGTGTTTGCGTTTCGTTGCGTTTCGCACAAGTCTAGCATGTCCGAAGAAGACGTAGAAAACCTGATCACAATTGAGGCAGCTAGATCCAAAGGGACGTAGGTGGCATTTTCTGATAATCGGGAGAATCGAATGTGAAATTTACCAATCGGTTAAAATAATGCCACGTAATGTCTCTTTGAAAGTTAAGTTATAATTAATGCTTGATATGGAACATACACACGAATAACGAACTCCATCGTCTTGTTCATGAGTTATAGAACATGCGGAAAGTAATTCTATTACACTTGCATCCTTCTGGCACCAATTAAACTTTCCGCAATTAGTGTTTTGTGAGAAAAAATAGATAGAAACATGAAAGATCAAATTCTAAAGACACGTTACTTTTGGAAAATGTTTTTTACGAATACCAATATTAATTCAAGCTATTGTTCAAGGTATATTGACTTTCTGAAATCTTCGTTCAGCAATACACGCGTATGAACAATGTTTCGTTATTAATAATAAGTTAGTGTTTATATTGGATCGTATGAGGCAATAAATCACTAGGACATCCCTTTGGCACGAACATATTTCAATTATTTACTTAGTACTCAATTTCTTTAGCCTATAAATAACGCATTTATACAACGCTGAATTTCCGGAATTACTTACAACATAATATTTCACCATTCAACTGACCATTTCTGTACTGAACTCAAAAAGTTCAAGAAACTCGTTTGCATCCCCTTTGGTTCTAAGCGTCTCAATTTACAGTTTCCCCGAATCTATGTTCCTGTGAATCGTCGTTCCTATCCGCTCGTTGGACGGAAGTTGTTACGTGTACGAGGTATGTGTGTCTAGTCACGGTCACGACTGTCGCCGGCCGGATTGAGAGCTTGACGGGGCGCGTCTCGAAGACGGCTTTCGGCCTAATAAGATTAAAGTACGAGGGGGACGAAAGTGGAAGGAATCGGTTAGAGCACCAACCCCTCCGCTACAATTTTTGTCGAGCTCTACCGACCGGACGTCACGCGAAACCTTTCATTGTACGAGGCGTTGTCAGTCTCGAGGCCTGATAGGAGCAGAGGGAACGAACACGCTCGAACCGATTGAATCGCGGCACCTTCAGAGCCCGTTCAGACGATTCGGCTCTTCTGCCGAATCGGTAACAACCGAACGCAGCGATCGCGCATATGTGTCTGTACTGTCGGCGCTTGTGCAGTTACCAAACATACGAATATAATTGCAGAGACGAATATGATTGTAGCCATCGCAAGGAAATGGAGTGCAAGGCATTGCTCGACAGATAAGATTTCATTGGATTAGACAGAAGTATAGAGGGTGTCCCGTAACTGGTGGTACGACCGAGCAGGGGATGATTCTATGTGACATTTTATTCTACACTTTCGACTTACGGGACACCCTGTATGTGATTTTAGGGCACCAAGGGATTGATAGAGCGCTGTTATAAATTCGAGGCTCGAACATTTTTCAATTACGCTTTGTACAATTTAGAATAATTGCAAAATCGCGAGGGGAATCCTTCGGGGATTCCGCGATGTAACTCGAATCAGGCGTCTTCTTCTGTAGCCCATACACAAACTAAAATAACAGTGATCGAAAACGTGCTCACGTCCATTTTGCCGGATTGCAAATAACAGAATAAACGAGCAAAGCAAGTGGGAGTGGAATTTTCAGTGAAAATACAGAAATGCAGTAGTAAATGTACTATTTTCAATAATCGACGAGGGCTGAAAATCGGTTGTCCCTGGATCTGCAATTAATGAGTCGATTTTTATCTCTCTGGGGTTGTTCCCTGGGAGAAGGAAGAGACATCTATAGGGCACACATTGGAAATGTGTGAACGCTGCTTTCGGCTGTTATTCGGCAAAAGTAGCGAATCAATCGAAAAATATCGATCGAACGAGTCGTTACACGTCCAGCTACTTCGCCATGACACTTCTTACATCGCATTAGCATCTCTAAGGTATCACACGATCTCTTTTGGTAACGAACGTTTCGCCTCTCGTTCCCGGTGAGCACGTGTCGAGCATATGCTTAGATGCAGATGGGAGGGGGGATGGCAGAACGTTTAATCAATTACGAATGGTACAAGGTGGACCAAAAACGCGACGAACACCTTCAACGATGACGCGAAAAGTACATGGATTGAATTTTTGCGCCCGCACGCGATACGAAGAGGATCGGCAACGTTTGCGCAGACGATTGAGAACCACTGTACTCTTCGTAAGGTACTTCCGCAGGTGGTAATGTACGCTCCTCGACGTTTCCGCTTCAAGAAGCACCGAGCTGCACGTCTTAAAAAATGGTTAAATGTATAAGATGTAGCGACTTAATCACGAAGATGTCCACGCATATTTTCTTAATACGATAGGACACCTCTTCAGGCGAGCCTGATCGAACGGTTCTGATACAGTTAACCCTTTTCGACACGGCGAATCGTGATAATTACAAAGTAGGTCAACAGAAAATTGTTACAATGAAACAAATTTAGGTTATATACCAATTTAAAGTCTGTTCTAGAAATTCTATCATCTTGTTCGGTGTTTTCCAAAAACTGTTCAACCAATATTTAGCGATATCGAGAAGAGTCGATCGTCCTGTCGAATGGGTTCAACGAAAAGAACCGGTCGGAATTAATCAGCCAGGTCAATACGTATACTCGTCATATCTTAATCGAAAACGTGGACGCTGAATAAGAATGGCGGTAGAGAGATATGTAACGCGAGTTGCCCAAATATGGAATACTGTTCTTTCGTGCGCATATTTTACCCGTTCGCAATGCTTTCACACAAACTTCAATATCATGGTTCTGCAGGAAATTTTATACTCGGTCGATAGGTAACGGACAAATTAAAAATATAATGCCGGTTTGGACGATATTTATTATTTTCACTAATACGAAACACTGTGTTCGCCGAATATCGAATAGCACGCTTATATCGAGTCTACACTTTAGAAGGACAGTGGGATATAAATAAGTAACGCGTCTGACAATTAGTTTTATTTCAAGAAGAACACCTTAATCAATATCTTCTTACGAATGATATCAGTTTAGAGCAGGGGTGTCCAACCTTTTAGTTCCCCTGGGCCACATTGGAAGAAGACATGTCGTTTTGGGCTCTAACACTAACGTTAGCTGATGAGCAAAAAAGATGTAGAATATATAGTTAGCATGTTTAAGTACTTCAAGCTTCGTTAATTCATGAATTTTTTTCATTATGAAAGTACAAGACAGGACGGGCAATTTGAAATTATCGAGACATCGTTTTTGAGACACTAATGCTTCCATATTTGATTCGATGGAAGTAGTTGCAATTCTCAGCGAGTTCTCAACGTGCTCATTAGATATTTTGTACTGTTACCAATGGTATTCTTAGTCGCGATCTCATAAAGTTTCCAAACTTACGATTTTTTGCTGGGCCGCAGGTTGGACGAGCCTGGCTTAGAAGTTTCTATTCAGAAACTCGTACGATGGGTTTTGCTTCGATATTCTTTTACGAACACGTGCTTCCTTAAAAATTTCGGCATACGCTCACTGGTCCAACTAAATGACAAACGTAGCGTGACGGTATTTGTCGTCGATGAATGGAAACGTCATAATTGTCTAATATCATGGTGTTTCATGTAAGGCGCGTATTCCGTATTAGAGCAATTCGTCCTACCGTTTAGTCGTATGTACACATTGATTTCTCCGTTTAGCACGGGCGCGATTCGAACACGAGCGATCGGACTCGAACACATCATAGAAGCAATCGGCTGTAGTCAATTTTGTACGAATGTTATTTTCTTGAAATGATATATTAAAAGCGGGGAGAGAAAGGGACAGGGAAATATCAAAGATCAATGGTAGCTACGTAGAGGAGTATAATATAATTAATAACGAACGATTAATCGTGAGGTGTAGCGACGTAAAATTATGCACCAGGCGAACATTTCGGTTCGAAGGCACTATTTTTTCTTTCTTTCTTCCTATGCAATCTTTTCATTATTATCCGTTTACCCCGCGTAATTTTTAACATCGTCGGTGTGTGCGTGCGTGTCTCTGTGTGTATCAGTCGAGATGAACGGTGCACCCGATGCACTTGTATAAGAAACATTTCCGCGAAGATCGTTTTACTCGCGAAACGTCATAGAACACGTTTTGTACCAAAATCTCGCGAATATTAGATAGGTTTTCCTCGTCACGTCTATACGCTTCGCATTTCTCCCGCGTAATTTCTTATCGACGCGTGTTTTAAGTTCGCGTCCCGCATTCACGCTTGAAACAATGTTCCTGGACGATTTTCGCTGCTCGCAAAACGTATAACGAAGCGTAGATTTTCTTTGTTTATGACCACTCGATTATTTAACCCCTCTGCGCTTTAAGACTTTATATTTATCAATGTTACACGGTAGAGGCAATTGTTTATTTTGCAAGTAACGCGCTCGAAATGTTTCATTACTAATCAACCTATCATATTTATTGCACGTTACACAAAATACGCCTGGTTGTTTCGCATACAGGATGTACTGTGAGAGTTTTGAGACTTTCACGGCCCGGGTCACTATGGCCGTAGTTTGAGGCTTCCGGGTGTAAGCTCGGTCCAATGGAAATATCGTTTCACCGACATTGCAGTTGGTTTCATCAGGGTAGCCAACCTGGTTGGTCAAGTAGGTAGCCAACCTTTAACCTGGTTGGCTACCCTGATGAAGCCAACTGCAATGTCGGCGAAACGTCGGAACGATATTTCCATTGGACAGAACTTACACCCGGAAGCCTCAAGCAACAACCATAGGATGTACTGTGTTCAGAAGTTATACCCAAACAAAGAAACATCTTCCTGTTTGAGATATCAATATGGGATCTATTTAATCTGCGAATTTGTACCGTTTTGATCTCTGTGAAACGATCGGATGAAATAGGAAATTTCACGTGAACGACTTTTTCCCCATAATATTTATAGCAATCAACATTGATGAATTTACCTTTAACCTGGTTGGCTACCCTGATGAAGCCAACTGCAATGTCGGCGAAACGTCGGAACGATATTTCCATTGGACAGAACTTACACCCGGAAGCCTCAAGCAACAACCATAGGATGTACTGTGTTCAGAAGTTATACCCAAACAAAGAAACATCTTCCTGTTTGAGATATCAATATGGGATCTATTTAATCTGCGAATTTGTACCGTTTTGATCTCTGTGAAACGATCGGATGAAATAGGAAATTTCACGTGAACGACTTTTTCCCCATAATATTTATAGCAATCAACATTGATGAATTTCTGAAATAACTTTAACGAATTGATATAAAAACACTTGCCTCGCTGTATTACTAAATCTTTGATTATAATTGATCCTTTCTGTGGAAGAAGTAAAATCATTTTTACCGTGTTCACTTCTATTTCGACTTATACCCCAGATTCATTTCATCGGGGAGGTATTTAAAATTGCAAATGGAAGCGCACCGTTCACCTATAATAAAGCATCGGAATTCTTCCTTTCTCCTTTATCGCGCTTAGAGCGTTTCGACGGGAATCATGTATTCGTTTCTACATTCAAATATAGGCACACGTTTTTGAAGCGACCAAACAATGGTCGCAAGCGAACAGGCCGTGGAAAACGCCTGGCGATTCCGCGAGGATCGGCGTTCGTGCAAGGCTGAAGCGAGACCGCAAACATACGACGCACTGAACTCGGGTGGAAGAAAACGAAATATCGCTGGATGGTCGCGCCTCGGACGGAGCGAGAAAAGGGGGGAACGCTACTATTAAAGAGAAAAGAAACAAAAAAAAAATATCATACATATTAATATATAATAGATATTATATTATTACTAAATATTAATATATGATGCTATATATATATTAAATATTTCTATTATGTCCGTCTGCAAAGTCTATTAGAAGAGTCTATCCTGTCGAACCTATTCTTGCGACCCATGTGAATCTCCTCGAAGTGTATATGTATATACATATATATATATATGTAAGTGTGTGTATGCACGTATGTATGCATATAGAATGGTCGAAAATGATTTTTTTTCCCTCATATTTCGATGCTGCAGAACGAAAGAAACAAAACGCGAGCGCGCCGCGCGAAAGCGACGATAGATCGGAAATAAAACGAAAAGAACATGATCAATTCTATCGCTCTCTCACTTTGGATAAAAAGTTACTGTTCGTGTAGATCGAGTTCAATGATGGATCAATCGTGCGAAGTAGCGCGTCGAATCTGAAGCAAACACGCGATTGCGCCCAGGAAACCACTTTTTCGATAGAGTCGTGCTGTCGATACACTTCCCACTTACTTCAGTTTCGAGATTCTATTCGTAGTTCTATTTTCTCAATGAAATCTTATGCTTCTGAAAAGAAAAGGAGCGCTCCGTAAACATATCCTTCATCCTTATTGTCTGAACGAACTTTATTGCTTGTATCCTGCATTCGAAAAACGACAGTTTGTTCTAGATATAACATTTTATATATAAGCACTGAAAATGTGTAAGCAAATTCGTCATTAATTACTTTGATCATCGATCTCATTAACATTGAACAACAGTTTGTTGTAAGAAGTGCAATTTCATCAAAGTTCTTTGGTATAAGAAAGTGTTGTAAGTGTTCTTCGGTTTCCCGTTCACCTTAGCGAATTAAATTGTAGAGTTATCAAAAGCTCACGTATGATTAGGCTTCTCTCGAAAAATGATAAAAATAATACGGAACACATGATTTTAAGTTAATCCACTTGTTATATGTAATGCCGCGCGACGCAATAATTTAACGAATTGTGTATGCATATGTTGAAACGCGCAGTGGTATAAATTCATATGAGCAAATGTGTGTGTCTCAGCCCATGTTGTCGAAGCATCAATAAAAAAGAGATTTTATAAATTAGGGTTTTGTTCCCTTCTTTCGTCCCCTCCTTCATCCTCTAAAATATAACTTTATTCAGAACCGAAAATTTTTTACAAGCACTTTATTTGCTTCTTTTTAATAAATGGCTTTAATTCTGTGTTTTGTTTATTACTGTAATTTGTACATTGCTGAAATTTTTTCATACATCTTTACTAAGACAAATTTAACTGATCTCATTATTTAACGCCTTCCTACTCCTACTAATTGCAAAATTCCGAAGCGAGAGTCTTGCAAGAGGAAGTCCTGTTCATGAATAATTTAAGTTTGTGGCAATGCTTGAAAAATTGTCGCTTTGGGAATGAAAATTTGGGATGAAAATTTTGGGATCGCAGTTAACAACAGTGTTGCCAAAAGGTGATTTTCCAAAATTTATCTCAATTTTTTGACACAACAAAGTTGCAAAGCGAAAATTTTGGGAACGCAGTTAGCAATGATATTGCCAAAAGCTGTTTTTCCAAAATTTTCCTCGACTTTTTGATCCGACAACGTTGTAAAAGTATGCTTTTTCTTTTAATAATTAAGAACTGGAATAGGTCATTCTAGGAATGGACAAGTCTTGAAATAGACAATGCAGCCATGTATTTTTTGTTGAAGATTTATTTAAACATCTTAAATTATACATACGTTTCTGAAACTTACATAAATTTTAAGATTATTAAGCAATTATAAGATTAAGTGTAATGGAAGTAGTTGCAAAGTACTTCCTTTCGTCCTTTTCCTACTGCCATCAAGTGCTGGCCTTTTATCCTTCACAAGGAAACCTGCACATGAAAAATGTTATGAAATATCGATTTGTTGTATGCAAAAAAAGTAAATCTCCATTTTAATAATAGATAATTTATGTAATAATTTAAGCAGCATAATTTAAATAGTAAACGTTACATATGGTCAGACACGATTTACAATTAGACTCCTTAAAAGTTTGAAGTTAAAAGTTATGTTTAATTTAAGTAGTACACGTCAATTATAAGTAGTACAAGTAAATGGCCAGACGTCAGACATAACTAATGTAGTATGAGTCAAGGAATGGCTGAACATGGCTTCCTTAAGTAGCTGGCATCAGCCCATAATATTTTCGTTAAAACGCCATGTCTGACCATATCGTCTACCTATATCACTTAACCTATCTCGCTCAAAGCAGATGATTCGTACTACGTAAAATGAATTTCCTTTTAGCATCTTGCGAGCACGTAACACGAAGTTATAAATGAATCTTCGAGAATTCCAAATGCCAAATATGCTAAATGCGTTCTAAGTCGATTATAACGATTTCAAAAAGTTGCACAAAACTGGCGGGATATCATAGACACGCGGCGTGCAATGTTGAACAGCTTTATTACACACACGTTGCGATCGCTATTGTATTCATAATAATCGGATAACACCGTCTTACGTCGCTATACAAAAATAATCACAGTAGTAATTGTTATTGGCATAGGCAAAATCATTATTTATTGAAATTTATTGAGCACAATTATTTCCTCGTCTTATTTTACACAAGTAAAACTATATTAAAGGGTCGTTTAAAATTATATGATCTTAATTATCCCATATACGTGCGCACGTTTATAGATGGCCACGCCTGCGTATCGTGTATATTTATAATTAAATTCATTCCGTATTACCTACCAACGCGCATACTAACAATATATCAAAGTCTTTCGTTACACTGGTAATATGAATTTCTGACAAAATACTGAATATTTATCCCTCTTTAATCACTCTTCCGTTTCTACCAACCCCCCCTCCGCCCCCCTCTCCCCCCTCTTCATCCCGCAACATTCATTTCTTCTATTTTTCTCTCTTAACGCTTACGTTCACACTCTTGCGTACATCCTTTTTTGTCGCCCTATCCGCACGAGTGATCGATCCGACACTATTTAAAGAACATTCGAAATTGTACATTCGTCGCACGCGCTTATTCGAGGACCCTGGTCGATTAGCGATTATTCCTAAGAAAATCTCGCCGTTGGGACAATACAATACATACCGTCGCCAGACAGGGTAGTTCAAGGGCTCGCTAATTACACTATAATTATATCTCATAATTGTTCGCGTGTTACTGCGAAAAGTAGTTACGAATGTTAAAACACCGCATGTAACTGCACAAACAACGTTCGTATATATATACTTCTTCATCTCGTTCAACGCTTCCGGTTAAGTTATTCGATTTGTAAAAACGGTATAAAATTCGTATCGTGAGTCGAGCTTACGCGATAATCCAGAATCGAATGGAAGAAACGTGTAACTGGATGGCTGAGGACATAAGTAGATGTAAAGTGTCGCTGGCTAAAGTAACGTACGATACAGTAACAATGTTACGTTGCAAAACTACGCTATCGATAGTCGTTTGCGAATTAGAATTCGAATTACTAAGTTGTATATATATATATTTTTTTAATTTCAATTATCAAGCCAGAAAAGTTGTGGTGTCGTTTACGAAAATCATTGGGCCGTGAATGTTCCGCAGCAGAATGATCGAAAACGAAATCTCTACGACTCAATTCAACAATTCGATTGTTTACGCAAGACGGGAGAAAGAAACTCGTGGATGTGTAATAACGCATGCAGCGCTAATTTACGTGTAACAAACCGCGAATTATTTTTGAATGTGCAACCCTTTTGGCGTTGCGTTAATATGGCACGTGTCGTGTACTGTAAACCTTCCACATTTTTCGTTCGTTCTACTTTCAGTCTTCCGAATACGTTTCCGCGTGAAACTCGAACGGCTGAGAATTCTACTCCCATCGCGTTTCGTCATTCGCTTCCCTTCAAACGTGCAACCCTTTAGTAGGGTGATCATATCTCTCGTTCTTAACAAGTAAACCCTTCTAATTAGATTATAAAATGAGACTATACCTATGGTACAAAATAAATATCAAATAAGACACTTCTCGTTAAAAATATAAATCATTCTAAATACTTTCTTGTACTCCTAAGGAATTAAGTGATGAAGTTAAAATATAACGTTGAGATTAACGCGGAATTAATGTCGCTGCAAGATGAAAACTTAAAGCTGTACGAACTACAGTTATTTTTAATATAATTAAACATCCCGCTAATAACGATATCATGATTCATCTTCGACGCTAACTATCTTACTAAAAACACTTTGATACTTTGGTTGCGACAGATCATTTATACAGAGAATTCTAACAATTGTAATTAAAATGAAAAGGTGTTCTTATGCACTTCTTTCGTTTTCATTCTTAGAATTCCCTTTCTTATCATGTTCTCCCATGTAAGGATACGACCACCTTAATACAACACTCTAACTTAATCCATCCAGGATAAATAAAAATTCATAGGGGGTAACTATATTCCCTTTAAGACAAAAGAACGATATCCTCCTTTCAAGGACGGCTTAAAGCTTCGAAATGAGCAGCGATCGAGAATACAGAACGAGTCTAATAAGATAATCAACATTAGATCCTTTCGAGAATCCTCCAAACTTCACATACTTTTTTTTTCCTTTCACGTTAAATTCTATCCGATTGCATAACATCGTAATAATATCGCGTTTCCTCTAAATCTGTACACGAACATTCTTGCGTTCGTTACGTTCAACAATAAATAATTCGCTTAAAGTATACTCCGAGAATGTTTCAAGTTTCGACGCACGCTCTGTATCATTCTCGTTGCGCCTGTCGCGTCTCCTACGTATACACTCCGCGAGAACGAACGATACCGAAGGAAAGAAGAGAAAAAGGACAGATTCGCCGTGCTGATTGTATTTCGTGGCATCGCAAACGACGACGCATCGCACTTGCGAGCTGAACCTGCAAACCGAAACGCATTTTCGCGTAATTACAGATCACGCGTGGATGAATGGTGATAGAAAATTTGCGCTCCCTCGAGATTTTCTGTTTCGCGTGTGTAAATGAACCGCCTTTTCATTTTTCCTTCTTTCTTCTTTTTTCTTGTTTTCTTTACGGACGGTTGAAAAGGGCCCGCCAATCAGACGCTCTTTAATCATTAGGACCTTCGCTGCAGATCGCTGCGTCATGAATTTTCCATTACACGCGAAACGAAGGAAGAAAATCTTTTCTATACGAAATCCAGGATGACTCGATTTTCGAAGCTCGAGAGATTGCGACAATTTCGTACGACGATATAAAATCTATCACAAATCATCCGCGAAGCATGTTATACAATATATTCGTTTTATACTTCGCGCAAACAATTGTGTCTGTGCGTGAGTGTGTGTATTTAAATTACTTTCATCGTTCAGTTGCGAACCTTCTGTTTAACATTCGTGGTATGAGAAATATTAACGATAACACATCGTACACGCGCGAGCAGTCCCCGCGACCCGTTTCATTATCTTCCTTTCCTGTTAAAGGGTTTGCCGTTCCTCCTTTCTAGTGACGGCTGTGTCGCGAAACGTGGATTAGAGCGAAAAGTTAGGTCGATCGGGAGCGAGCGGTTTAGAATCATGTCGTCGGCGCGCTTGAAATTGGCGGCGTGCCTGTACGCCAAATCGTGCTGCCCGATTGAGTTATCGTTGGGATCTGCGAACAAAATTCGATGGGAGGGTTATTAATAATCGTCTCAATTTCAGAATGACAATAAACTCGGTTAAACTCGATTTGTGAAAGATAATATGCAATTGTTTATTTATTTTGTTTTGTCAGTAAATCTACCAAGAATATTGTCATGCCTATTTATTGTATAAATTGTATAAAAGCTATCGGTCCAGATGAGTAAATTCGATGAATTTTTAATACGGTCAGGACGCGCAGTGATTAAAGCTTAATTTTTCTTATCAGTTTAATATTATCATCAAGATATCATAATGGAGACAAAAATAAGCTACTGAAGAAGCGTTGAAACTGGCCCTCCAATTTACTTGTTCATCAATTGTCACTTTGTTGTCGTGTTCGAATAGATTTAATAATGACAATGGACTCGGCTGAATTCAATTTGTGAAAGATAATATGCAATTATTTATTTATTTTGTTTTATTAGTCAATCTATCAAGAATATTGTCATGCCTATTTATTGTATAAATTGTATAAAAGCTATTAGTCTAGATGAGTAAATTCGATGAATTTTTATTGCGGTCAGGATGCGCAGTGATTAAAGCTTAATTTTTCTTGTCAGTTTAATATTATCACTAGACTCCGGATTGTTGTGCATTTGTAGAAAACTTCAAGATGCAAAATTAGATAGATGGCACGTAATCTGAAGAAATATATAAAATATCTAAATTATTATGCTTTTTACAACATCTAGTAAGTGAAATAGTTTTCTACCAAAGTTCTACTTTTTTCACTACATTCTCAAAAATATGAATTTTCATAGAAATTCGATGTCTAATTATCACCAACATATAAAACAGAAAAAGACTGTGGCTTCATTACTGACAAATTCATTGTCAATTTATACCTACTTTATACAGAAAACGGTTCAAGTATGAGCTATTTAGCTGAAGTTTAAGATCATGTAGGTGCTCCGCCATAGTGGCAATAGTAAGAAACTACGGTTCAAGAACCAAAAAAAGCCGGGGGAAGCAGATAATGCTATTTAACTTAAATGTGTCATTTCACTTATTTTACCATCGTAAAAGATTTTACGGGGATGTTTGTTTCATCTTCTTAACTACAATCTGTTGAACTAATAGCTAATTTGCCAACAGCACAACAATACTGACGTCGCAAGTTTTTGCTTTAACATAAATTGTTTAATAAATAGAACCGCATAGTCATGACTGATTCCACTCTAAGCATCCCTGTACAAATGGTCTAAATATGGGCTACAGGGTGTAATTCATCAGGGATTGCACCCAGACGGGGAGGATTTCAGTTGCATATTCTGCAAAGGACTTTTCTCTGAAGATACGGAAGAAGAAATTTGTGTACAGCGTTCTTAGCGTGCAGGTGTTGAAAGATATATATCTATGTTTGTAACTATTATAAATGGACTATCAGCATTTAATAACTCTTCTTAGCGGCATTTGGGACACGTTTTAAAATATTTCAGTCCAAAGCTATGCAGTTTTTACTTTCCTTTTAGATTCTTTCAAGGGTAGCCCATATTTAGACCACGCTTCGAAACACGGGCATTCTAACTTTTATTTTAAACATTGCGACGGGACAGAAGGAAGAATCTCGAAAAGAAATAATACGAAGAAGACAATTCGAAAGACGAAACGAGGAATCGTTGCGAAAGAGATAATTAAGCAAGGCCAAGCGATAAGGGCTGCCGAAAAACAAGGCGTCATCGACCAAGGGCATATAAACGGATCCGGTTACTACGCGAATCATGTCAGATGATGTCAGATGTTAGACCTAAGACCAAAGACCAGATTCAAGTGTGTTGTGCTTCCCTGCGTAAAATAAAGTGAATTTTTTTTAAAACAAGTTTATTGAATTGTCCGGCGTCACAACATGCACTTTATACAAACACTATCACCCCTCAACTAATTAGAACATCGTATGGCACAGCAAACGTGTCGTAGATGAACAATGTGATGTTACATTCTAAAAATCTTCCACCAGTTTGACAATGATGTCCGAAACAAAAGTGATTGCCCATATTTAGATCGCTTCCTCTATTTTCCTAACAATTGTCACCTTATTGTCGTGTCCGATTAACGGAGTTTCCGCTGTGGTGTCGTCGTTGTTGCGACTCATGTACGGATGCGGGGGCGGTACATAAATCGGCTTCGAATGACTGGCGACTTGCGCGTAAATCGTCGGCTCCTGAATTGGTTGTCTACGCGTCAGGGTCGACATGGCCAGCAGTTGAGGCCGTTGGATATTGGATATCTGCGCCGGCTGATAACAATTAGGTGGTATTCGTCGGTTGGTTCGAAGCGACAGCTCCGCATACGTTAGCTCTGCCCCCTGCAAAACCAAAGGAGCAACAATTGGCCATTAACTGTTCCATAACATCGACTTACAATTGTTTCCCTAGAAGAACAAATAATATGGTTCGCAGTAATTGATTCCACGAAGAATAATGATTCGTTATGTGACATTTTGGCTGTACTTCCGATGGGAACCTGTTGCCGATCGACATGAAATTTGGAGGGGAAATGGGGACGGGAGGAGAAACCTAAATCTAAAATTGTAGGGTATTTAATAGTTTCCGAGATATTAATTAAGAACTTTCGGTACAATACGTTGAATTCTTCATATACAGACAACTAACACAACTGTCTTCGCTGTAGCAGCCGTCGTCGTCAAGTGTCCAGTAGCTGATGACACAATGTAGGGACTAGCTACATGTGGTCAGCTGGTTTGCAGATGTGTAGTGACACATGTAGTTTGAAAAGCCGGAATTCTGGAAAACCTATATTAAGGATTTCAGGTATGAAAGGCGACAGTTAATTGCACCTGTTGTAAAACCTAAGTCTGCAGAAAGTTATGGGTGCGAGGCCACCAGGGCTCCGGCGGATTGCCCATGTGCACCCTTACGATGGGAACTTCCGAAAGGCTACCAGAAATGCAAACCGGCGTCCATCCCTACTCTAGCGTACCTCCGCCGGAAATCGGTACAAAGTGCGAACTAATAACGATCGGCTAGAACTTAAATGGTATGCGTAAATTGGTGCAAAATAGTTTTGAGTCCGCGTGGAGTCGCTTTTAAGAAACGGAAGCTTCGGCGATCGAGCAAAGTTGGTAGAAAACTCACTAAGAGTCAGTTACGCCTGTAGTCGTTTTATTTGGCACACAAATCACAATAAATTGTGTTAATGTACTAACCGAGTGCAATCATTTACATACTCGTACACGTCCTGTTGGAATAGTTGAACATTAATATCTATTCCCTCAACAATAAGGATACCGCCCTCAGAATCTATAGGGTGTCCCACGCAAAATCGATTACTGTAACTTCAGTCGTCCGAGGAATGTTTCTTATTTGCAACACGTATACCTTTTTCTGAAATATGTTCCGTTTTCATTTCAGATGGAAAATATCGGATTGCGGTGCACCGTACTTACTGTAATTTTGTATAATAGCGCCACGTCAGCTTCTGATCCCCGGATAAACAAATCGGATTGACCGTAGAATTTAAATTATTCGCTATACGACATGCAATTCGAGCTATGTGCGTACTATTTGCGCGGAAAACAGGATATTAGTTAGGTTCGGGCATGTAATTTTCCCGGCCGCCGGCGGGCGGCTGGCAACGCTTGCACAGTGGTCGCCTCGTCGAAATCGTCTGCCGCCAACTATTAATACTGAATCCCGGAATACCTGAAGCTGTATTGCAGATAGAGAACGTCCCTTGCGCGACAGAAGTTACACTAAACGATTTTGCGTGGGTCAGTCTATAGATTCTGAGGGCGGTAACCTTATTATGTCAACAACTACTGAACACTTGATGACGACGGCCATTGCAGCGAGGATGGGGGTACCATTCTGCCATTTGACACTCGACAACGACGGCTGCTACAGCGAAAACGGTTGTGTTAGTTGTGTCTGTATACGAAGAATTCAATGTATTGTACCGAAGGTTTGTAATTAGTATCTCGAAAACTATTAAATACCCGCGTCTAACATTTTAGAGTCGGGTTTCCGTTCCAGCCCCTTATCTTCCCTCCAAATTTCATGCCAATCGGCAACGGGTCCTATTCGAAAGAATATCCGAAAATGTCTTTTTTATGAATATCAGTATTAATTTAAGATATGGTTAAAGCTATACTGACACTACCTCTACTCATCGGAATCATAGAGATCTTCGTTCTTGTTACTAATAGTAAATTAGTGTTTATACTATATGGTATGATATAATAAATCACTAGCATCCCTATAGCACGTACTTATTTCAATCATTTATTTACGCAGTCAACTCTTCTAGCCTTTAAGCGATGCTTTTAAACAACGCTCGATTACTTGAATTATTTACAGCACAATGCTTAATGATTTAACTAACCATTTCTGTGTTTAACACAAAAACTCCAAACTATCAAGTACCCGCATCTAAAATTTTAGATTCGGATTTCTCCTCCCGCCCCCCATCTCCCCTTCAAATTTCATGTCGATCGGCAACAGGTCCCATTCGGAGGAATATTCTGACATTTTTCTAGCTTATCAAATATTATTGTATCTGAAAGTCACTGCTCGTTTCTTCTTATTTAATCTCCTACGTCGAAACCCAAACGTTGTCACAATACGCGACGGCTACGTCTAAAAACGTCTAGCCCCAACCATAGAACAGAGATAACGAACCCTATACACTAAAGATCGGAGCTACACCTGCGTTGAACTTTCAGACCGGACTTCAGAACTTTTGAAAAAGAGAAAAGACCATTAGCGCCAAGGGAGCATCATTATTCAAGTGTATCGTAATAATCCGTAATAATTTGTCGCCTGTCAATGAAGTCTGTGCTTTTTAAAAACAAGTTCAATCCCCCCACGACCGTAACAAATTATTAAATACATTGGTCCAACTTCAATGACTGTACACTCACGTTGTTCGTGTTGGCAAAAGCATTCGAGTCCGTCCGTGGCTGGTGTAACACGTAGCGTGGTGAAGTGCCCTTACACAGTTCGGCGTAAGAGTTTTCTGCAAGGAGAAACGGGTGCCAAATGATTTCGAATGATCATGATCGTCGCACAACATAATCCAATCTTTTTCAAAACACGAATCGCCGATGCACGAGCGATGTATCTTCGAGAGCAAAGTGTCAAAAGCACACCGACCACCCCCGTTAAAGCACTCACCGTTAGCGTGAGGGATTATATCGGGATCCTTCTCGAAGCTCTCGATGCTGTCCGAGTTGAGAGGCAGCGTGGACGATTTATCACGCGGAGAGGAGCTGCCGGTGCCGGACGCGGCCAGGTTCGCCATGCCGCCGTCGTCGTGAGAGTCCTTGTCCTCCTGCGGCCTGGGCCGATAACGTAATCTCACCGCCAGGACTATCACGAAGATCACCAGAAGAAGACCCGCCGTTGCTCCGACCACTGCGCCGAGCAGCGGCCCGGACAGCGACAGCATCACCGGCGTCAGGGCTGAAAAGGAGTATCGTGAGTCCTCTGCCTCCTCGTTTCGGCCAAGGATTCTTCGAAGGGACGAGAGGATTGCTTTTCAGGAGTCCTTGAAACTTTTGCACCGGCGAGATCTCTATCGTGGATACCAATTTTTTTGTTTTTCGATTCCATGGTTTCATGGTAGCTTTTGGGACGTGTACAGGGTGCTCGGCCACGTGTGGGCAAACATGAAAGGGGATATTCTGTGAGCTGAAGTAAGACGAGACTCAGAGTAAATGTTTTCCGTTTGAGATTTCGTTTTCGAGGAAATTGAGCTTGAAAGTTCATCGACAGTTGGTGTAATAAAGAACCTACAATCTGGCGCAACCGGAAATCGCGGCGAAACCGAAAAGGGGACGATTCTTCGTGCCGAAGTGCGTGAAGAAGGAAGAATAATATTTTTTCATAGCGCGCTCCGTTTTCAAGAAAATTGAGCAGCTCGAGAAAGTGCGTCGAGTGTGCGCGTAATTAAGAAGTTACAATCGGAAATGGTAAAACCTGAAAGAGGGCGGTTCTTCGTGTCAAAATAAATTGAAAATCAATAACAATCAATCTTTCCTTACATCGCGTCGTCCTCAAGAAAGTTGAGTTTGAAGGCAGCCAGTTTTCGCGGATCGCGGCTACTCGAGTGCACGCACGCTTAACGAATTTTGGAATTCCGTTTTTCTCGAAAACGAAGCGTGGTGCGAGAAAATTTGATTCTTCGTTTCCGACGCATTTTGACACAATCACCGGTTGTATCGAGTTGCAGCTTCGTCAGTACAACGTGCATTCAATGAATTTTCCAAATCAATTTTCTCGAAAACGAGCACGCAAATAAAAAAGGTTTCTTCCATTATCCGTTCTATTTTAGCCCACAGAATCAGCCATTTTATTGTTTCCCCACATTTGGCCGAACACCCTGTATACGTTCTTTATAATAATTTGTTGTTAAATATTATAAAGTACTGAGGATCGTATTTTAATTAGGTCGGGTAATTAGGTCGGGTAGGAGTTAACCCTTTGAGACATAGTGGCTTCAAATGAAACCATCCCCTAACTTGTATGCAAATGAACGAAAAAATTAATAAATTGTCATTTTCATTTCCTTATTGTGTATTTGATTTAATTCAATCAATTTCCATCAGAAATTCAGTAGTTTTCTGCTCTGTGCCTTAAAGGGGTAAGGTCTCATTGAATTTATGAAGGCATTAAATGCAGTCCTTGATATTAGTTTTATTCGCGGTTGATTGCAGAGTTTGTTGATTAATGAAATGATCAATCATGAACGGAGTAATTGCAATGAGGTTGCATTGCACCAAACGACTGAAGCATGATCCATTCTGCATGGATCAGTCGAACTCCTAATAAAACAAATAGAGCCTCATTTGTGCAAGAAAGGAAAGAAAAACAAGTAGTATAGCTACACGCTATAACGCGGCCACCTGAAAATCTCTTCTGTTCTAATGTTTTTAGCATTAAAACATGAAATTCGTTATCCGACGATTGTCTAGGATGACCGGACTAGAAATTCAAGCAACGCCAAGCGCAACCACCATTTATTTCCTCGTGCAGTTTCGACCGACAGCTTAATTTACGTGTCCACCCGAGTTTCAGCTAATAATGGATTAATATCTCGATAACGAACGAGCCCCGGACTGATTAACCGGGGCTCGACGAGTCTCGCGTTTAGCCATTGACAATTATGTAAATGAAATATCATCCTGTCGTTTCGGCTCCCCAGAACGCTAACGAACGTTGCTGTTCAGACAACGAGAAAAAGTGCTTTTCCTCCGTTAAAGTTTTTAAACGCCGATCGTGTGAATATTTCATCAAACACTTTCAACGTATCTTAATCAATTATATAACACAAGTATGAACACTTTATATTTAGTTTATACGATGTCCGCGATATAGTAATCGTGTATTGTTTGAAATATTTCTTCGACCCGAGGCGTGCGAAACATGTCTCGTTAAAATACTAATATCGATTACTCCCACTTGTCAATAACAATCAGCACCGTCAACGTGCACGAACGCAGGCTTCATTAAAATTAACTGTCCACCCTGGCCAACGTCGACCGCAGTAATCGTCGCAAATGGCAATGGGAAGAAGCTGCGCGCTATCTAAACACGCTCCACACACTACGTTCCCGTAGCAAGACACCGTCGTTCGCATGCAATGACAAGGTTGTCTACAGTGGGGGGGGGGAGGGGGGGGGGGGGCAGGTGAAGCACAGATCTACGATCAGAAGCGAAAGCGCGGCGTGTCGCAAGCAAAAGTATCTCGTGGCACATCCTCCTCCGACTAATTGCTCTCCACTGTTCGCTTCCCGAGTCATCGTGTGCTGTAAATATTTTTAGTCATAGTCGTCGTTCAATATTTCCATTGTTTCGGGGAAGAAACGAACCGTTTTGTCGAACACGGCATTGTTGCTCCCGGACGTGACGCATCGTGCGAACAAGTTTCTTAATTAAACCGTGAAACGTACTGCGGGCCTTTATGTAATTAGTGGTTTTAATAAATGCTACAGCAACAAAAGAATTCTGCCGTTTCGTCTAATTAACGATACAATGCGGCCGGGGATAATTTAATTAAGGAGCGCGCGCGGGACTATGAAATAAATTTCAGGAAAGTAGGAACAGAATCGCATTGTTTGTATCGTGAAGTTTGTTGTTCCATCGTTCGCTGAAAACGAGGAGGAGGAGGAGGTGGAGTAAAATGCAACCGACGGTAATGTTCCTTTGTTCCCGCACGAGAACCGTCCCCCCCCCCCCCCCCCGCCGGACAGCGTGAACGATTTCGGGAGACAATGGGATGAAAGCAGGGATATGGAGCATTCGCTGTGCCGCTACCTTGGGCAAACGAATGAACGGAACGCGTGCGAGATAAACGATGCCGTTGCTAAAAACGATGCACCGATTTTCCAGCGAGTTCACTGTCACGGCGTGAAACGTGTCGGAATGATGAGGAGAGTGAAAGGGACAGGGACGTATCGTGACACGGTCGCAAAAGGCGGTCCGTAAAAATCTACGCCTCCGACGATGGGACCGTAAAGAGAGTTCCGCTTCAATCCTTTCCACCGTTGACACTTTTTTTCGGAGCTTCGAACATGACAGATCAAGCTCCCTTCACGAAACTTCAACTACGATTCACCCTTTAACCCTTCCCGTCCCTGTTTAGCTCTCTTTTTGGCGCAATTTCATCGAATATTTTTCTTTAGTCTTTTTCAGTTTATCATGTATTTAGTGTTTAATAATGTGGTAGGTTAGTTTCAGGTAATAGGAGAAGAGAAAGTATTGCAATATATTAAGGTATATTTTTGTTATTCCATATTGTATAGTATAGAATATATATTATGAAGGACAGTTGCCCCCGATTTTGCACAAAGTGTGAAATATGAATAAATATCGGTTCGTTTCGTGTCCTATCATTTGTTACATATTAAATTCAACACCTTGAAAGTTGAAACGAAACACCCTGTACGTGGCGACGTCGGGACTTTATCGGAGCGGCCGATAGGGAACGTCGATTTCGCCCCGATGCTAACTGTCTCTCGTGGATTAACCGGGCCGACTAATTTCGGATTAATCAATTATACCTTCACGCCCGTGTAATACTGCGTCTGTTTCTGTCTCTGCCACGCGATTCGCTCTCGTTTGATCGAACTGATCCATGTAAGCGGACGTCCAACCGCCAATTAGCCCGTTCAGTTTAGTTTGCCACGATCGTCAATGACTGTGATAGCTTTGGGAATAGATCGAGAGGTAAACTGGATGGAATTATTATCTTATTTCACTTTTTGGATAATTGTTAAGATTCTGTTTAATGAAGAAACAATTTTACCTTCTACATCTTTTGAGTACATTTTATACTTGTTTCTAAGAACTTGCTATTTGTGTAAATTATCTAAATGTCAGTCCAAAGTGCTAATAGTAGCTTTGGGAATAGATCGAGGGGTAAATTGGATGAAATTATTCTCCTATTTCGCTTTCTGGATAATTGTTAAGACTCCCTTTAATGAAGAAGCAATTTTACCTTCTACATCTTTTGAGTACATTTTATACTTGTTTCTAAGAACTTGCTATTTGTGTAAATTATCTAAATGTCAGTCCAAAGTGCTAATAGTAGCTTTGGGAATAGATCGAGAGGTAAACTGGATGAAATTATTCTCCTATTTCGCTTTCTGGATAATTGTTAAGACTCCCTTTAATGAAGAAGCAATTTTACCTTATACAAACCTTGGACTGACATTTAAATAATTTACACAAATAGCAAGTTCTTAGAAACCAGTATAAAATATACTCAAAAGTGTACATCTTTTAAGTATATTTTATACTTGTTTCTAAGAACTTACTATTTGTGTAATTTATTAAAATATCAGTCCATGGTGCTAATAGTAGCTTTGAGAATAGATCGAGGGGTAAACTGGATGAAATTATTCTCCTATTTCGCTTTTTCGATAATTATCAAGTATCTGTTTAATGGAGAAACAATACTTTTACGTTTTAGATCTTTGAGGACATTTCACGTTTACTTCTAAGAGCCTGCTATCCATTCTTAAGTTATCTAAATGCAAACCCAAGCTGCTAATGATAGCAGCAATTTTATATCTTCGAATATTACGAAAATTTGGATTAAATATTTTATTCCACCATTTACTATGGTGTTGCTTAGAATAGTATTTTATTCATTTCCATTATTTTAATCGACGAGTAATTCTGCTTACGTTTCTATTATATTTACTATCCATGTATTTTACGTCTTTTTATTATTCCTTCAGAATTCATACTATAATTATTCTAGAATTTTCAACTAAAAGCGATCCGCACGGGCTTGGCTCTGTTTCCCCTGGAAAACGTTAAAACGCGATTATCTCATGGCGGCCGACGTATTCGCAGAGATCATGAATTATCGTTAAGCCAGCCGTGAATCTGGGATTCAGATGCACTACTGTCCAGAACAATCCTCGCCGTTCAAGCTCGAGATTAATCAAAATCCACTTGAATTGACGAACTTCCCCAAACGAGTAGTCTTCTTGTCCTAAGTTGATATTGAATGCGGCAGACCTGTCTCGTCCGGATCCAACACTACCTGCGACGCGCTTCCATTTATACAAGAATATTTCCAAGGTGAAAAGCATTTAACTGGGCAGCAGTCTTATACACCTTTGACTCCGTTTCGCTGGGGAATACTTTTAACTAGCGTTAATTCAAATTTAACCACGACAGACGTCACGACGCTGAATTATATTAGTAAATGGAAGTTTTCATGAGAATGATGATAATATTTTTAACATCTATTACAGTCCAGCATTAACATTTACCCTGGTAGACTTTTTGATGATGATATATTGTTTTTCCAATAAATTGCAGTAAAAGAATCTCATTGAGAGGACGAGCACGTGCGACTTAAGAGCATGCTTTCGTTTTAGCACTCGTTAATGGTAAGTATTAGTCATAATTAGAGTACGAATTTTTATGCAAATTCATATATTTTTATGCAAACTCATTTTACCCACCAGGTATTATAAAAAGCACTATAATTTCGATATTTTGGATATTTATTTATGTTACATGCGTTTTGTGCAATTTTGCAGCTTTAAATTTCCTATAAATGCATAAAAGTCCGCAGTCCAATCGTAACAATAGTGATCCTGTATTGTTACCTGAATGTAAATAGTAGTTCATATACTTCTGATATCGTGATTTTTATCATTCTTTCGTGGTTCTAAACTGGTAAACATTTTCTGCAAAATTGTAAAGCACGAAGCTCTCGAGCGATGAACTTCAGTAAATGCTAAAAGTTGCACTTTGGATCGCGTCTGCCGTGCACGAAAGAATCTACAACCGGCAATCACGGCGAAACCGAAAAAAAGGGTGACTCCTCGTGTCAAGATTCGTCAGAAACAAAGAACAATATTCCTTCATACCACGCTTCGTTGTCGAAAGTATGGAAAAATCCGAGAAAATTCGTCGAGTGTACGAGTAATTAAGAAGCTACAACTTGTAGCAACCGGAAAGAGGATGATTCCTCATGTCAAAGTAGATTGATAGTTAATAATAAAATGTTTTCGTACATCCCTTCGTTCTCAAGACAGTTGAGTTCGATGGAAGCCAGTTTTAGCAGATTGCGGCTACTCGAGTACACGCGTACTTAACGAATTTTGAAAGTTCAATTTTCTCGAAAACGAAACCTAACGTACAAAATTTTTCTTCTATTTTTTTCTTCTTATTTTAGCCCATAGCATCATCCCTTTCATTTTTTCCCACATGTAGCCGAATACCCTATATGCGTTTTTTATAATGAGTAATTTGTTGTTAAATATTATAAAATGCTGAGGATTGTATTTTAACTACATCAGGTAATCAGGTCGGGTAGGAAAGATTATTGAATTTACGAAAGCATTAAACGCACCCTTTGATATTAGTTTTGTTCGCGGTTGATCGCAGAATTTGTTGACTACTTAATTCATAAATAACGAATGGAGCGACTGGAATGAGGCTACGTTGCATCAAACGGCTGAAGTACGATTAATTCTACGTGGATCAGCGAAACTGATAAACCCCTGATAAAACAAATGTTTGTTTCATTGCCTCACTTGACACTAACCTGCGGATTTTTATGCATTCGTAGGATATTTAACGGCACGAAATTGCACTGAATGCACGCGGTAGGAAGAAAATATGTAAAATATCTAAATTATAGTGCTTTTTATTAAATCTGGTAGGTGAAACAATTCCCTACGCATTTTCTACTTTTCTTATTGTACTCTGCAAAATATGAAATCGCGTAAAAATCCGCAACCCACTTGCCACCGTTCACAGATGTCTCTTTACACGTCGCGCAAAAAACTTAGGCAACGTAACATAAAAATTGTGCCGAGTTGCAACACTTTCCCCATACATGCCTGGGCAACAATACTCCCAGAACGCTCTCTGGAATCCCGTTCGTCCTACTTCCGTTGCTCTGTTTCGTTCTCCAAAGCGTCTCCGCCTCCCCATTTCGACACCCAGAGGATCAAGTTTAGCCGCGGTCCAATTTCGGTTAAACGTTCTCCGCTACATTCGCGCGTACAAGCGGTTGCCTTAGCGGCGTCCCTTGGAGCTCGGACTTCCCCGACTACTCACCTCTGGGCAGGTGCTAATCGTTTACAGGATGTACGCGCGAAGACCTTTCGCCGCGAATTCGCGCAGGGGCTATCCATTTGCATATTCGCGTACACGAGCGTGTTACCGTGTTTATAATGAAAGACGATTTGTAAGCGAGTTCCGTGGCCCGGCCGCGGCTCGCTTGAACTATTAACGAGCCGACGAAAGCTTTTGGTAATCGGTGACGAATCTCGAAAAGGTGGGCTCCGTTCCGTGAATCCGATTCGCGTAATTGATGAAAGGAACGCACTACGTTTTTTCTTGGAGAAAAGAACCGTTTTTTCGAGTATAAACTCGGCACGCCCAATTTTGAATTAGCTTCTCGAAGTCAAG
This sequence comes from Holcopasites calliopsidis, assembly GCA_023838395.1. Taxonomy (NCBI): domain Eukaryota; kingdom Metazoa; phylum Arthropoda; class Insecta; order Hymenoptera; family Apidae; genus Holcopasites; species Holcopasites calliopsidis. Next base: position 199,108 of record JALHAQ010000049.1, read on the forward strand.
CGTTATCAATGTCTGCGAACGATTAATTTTCCACTTCTCCTAGAGACATAGTTTATTGTTAAACGAAGTAATCGAGGCCCCGGTCACAGTTAAAAATGAAATCCATTGAATGGTTTTATATCGCAATTAAACATCACGAGGCATTCCGTTTCCCTATAAAAATCTATTTCGCTCAATTGATCCTACGATAACAGGGCGCCGATCAAAGTCGTCGATTAGCGGATAGATTAAGCTCGGATTCCATTCACGTGGGTTCGATCGATCCGATAAGGCGGACGCACACGATTTAACAGGAAAATCGAATTCCATTTACCCGGCCGCCGGACCGGCCCATAGATTAGTTTTAGATTTCGTCGCGTCATCGATTCTCGGTCAGCTTTGACCGGTGGCAAAGTTCTACGCGTTCGACGGGCGTGCGTACGCGACGTTGATACGAGTTTACGTTGCAGCGGATTCAGCTCGGTTAATTCTGACGAAGGTGGACGGTAATTTTGGATCAGATTTTCACTCGGATTTCCGGGGCTGATCCGATGATTCGATGATTAAAACGGCTGTCCGACCGGTACATTAATCTATTAAGCTTGGATTACGTTGGAGCATCGCGAATTCTGGACTCAGCTATCGGGCTGCGTTTGACGGCGTTGATTCGTATTGTATTGTTTGAATCTGATTGCATGTTCGTCCTCGAAGATTCAGGTACATAGTATTAATTCCAGAAAGAAGAGAATGAATATTTCTTTATCGATTTTATCGTGTAACGTTAATATAACCATTAAACTCGTGATGTTTAGCAGACTGCGTTTGACACCACTGTTTCATATTGTATTGTTTGAATCTGATTGCATGTTCATCCTCGAAGATTCAAGTACATAGTATCAATTCCAGAGAGAAGAAAATCAATATTCCATTATCGATTTTATCATGTAATATTAATATAATTGTAATAGAATGTAATATAGATAATCATTAAACTCGTGATGTTTGACAGACTGCGTTTGACACCACTGTTTCGTATTGTATTGTTTGAATCTGATTGCATGTTCATCCTCGAAGATTAACGTACATAGTATCAATTTCAGAAAGAAGAAAATCAATATTCCATTATCGATTTTATCATGTAATATTAATATAATTGTAATAGAATGTAATATAGATAATCATTAAACTCGTGATGTTTGGCAGACTGCGTTTGACACCACTGTTTCGTATTGTATTGTTTGAATCTCATTGCATGATCATCCTCGAAGATTCAAGTACATAGTATTAATCCCAGACAGAAGAAAATCAATATTTCTTTATTGATTTTATCATATATCGTTAATATATACCATTAAACTCGTGATGTTTGGTAGACTGCGTTTGACACCAGTGTTTCATATTGTATTGTTTTTAATCTGACAGTATGTTCGTCCTCGAACATTCCACCTACATGGTATTCATTCTAGAGTGAAAAAATCCAATATCTCTTTATCGATTTTATTAAGTAATATTAATATAATCATTAAGCTCGTGATATTATTGATGTGTTATTAGTAATAAATTTCTGTTTTATAATTATTGTTCTATGAAAATTGTCTGAATGTAATACAGTGAATCGTACAGAGAGAATAAACACGCGTGAACTAATAATGGATTATGAAATTTTGGTTCTACTTTTGGTGTCGAGTCAAATTAAACGATTTTCGAGTAAAATTCAAATACAGAGGATTTAATATCTGTAAATTAGTAATAATTTGCTGCATTACAATTAATATCGCACCAAAGTTGTCTGAATGAAATACAGTGACTCGAATGGAGAGAATAAACACGTGTTAACTAATAATGGATTATGAAATGATGGTTCTACTTTTGGTGTCGAGTAAAATTAAACGATTTTCGAGAGAAATTCACGTGAAGATGATTTAATACCTGTAAATTAGTAATAATTTGCTGCTTTACAGTTAATATCACACGAAAATTGTCTGAGTGAGATACAGCGGCTCGAATGGCGAGAATAAAAAGGCGTCAACTAATAATAGATTATGAAATTTGAGTTTTACTTTTGGTATCGAGTTAAATTAAACGATTTCCGAGAGAAGTTCAAATGTAAAAGATTAAATATCTGGTGTAAGCAGAGATTTTCTTATAACAAGATTTCAAGATCCGACATCGACACAGAGTTGAGAAGATAAGCGCATGAACTAGTTCGAACGCAATTCCGATCGGATTTCAATTTCTGAGCCGTTTACCAGGGTCACTAATTCGAAATGGAGCATTTAGTTCGCGATTCAGTAGCCTTATCCTAATCGAGAGTCAACTGTCCCACAATGTAAGAAAGAAAAACAGTGTCCATGATCTTGTTAATATTACAGCAAACATATCTTTGTGATTGTGATGAAAGTGCAAAGGACGGCCCGCCCATGGCGCGAGGTTACTTGAAACACCGAAGACAATATCCGAAATTTATAAATTGAGACTCCACAGGTGAAGACGAAACAGGAATCTAAATATTTGGTTGTGTATCAAGCATAGGACAAAACGTCAATTTCTAAGTCAAATACACTTAAGCAATTAACCGTTGCCAAAAATTACAATTTTCCACAGTCTAATAATACGTAATTAATTTCCCATCGAATATTCAAAGGCACTCATCAATCAGTTCCAATGGCAGCCTGAACAAGGTGTGATAAACCACCTGATGATTTCAAGGAAGGGTGGAAAGGATGAAGGGAAATATAAACTGGATACACACGCTCGCGTTCGCGATGAAGTTTTTTAATGTGAGACAACGGTGCACGCTGACTCGAAATCGAACACCAGCTGACCCCTACCTGGGAATTCCACGGGTGAACACGAAACAGGGGTTGAAATATCAGGTTGCGGATCGGGTACTGGATAATCCACGCTATCGAGATACGCGGATATGCAACTAAGCAATGAACTATTGCCAATTTGACAATATTCCACAGTCTAATAATATCTAATCAACTTCCCATCGATCCATGGAATACTCAAAGGCGTTCAATCAGTTCCAATGGTTACCTGGACAAGGTACGAAATACCGAAATCCGATGGTTTCAAGGAAGGGCGAAGAGACGGAGGGAAGTATAAATTGGATACACACGATCGCGTTCACAATGAACCTTTCTTTAATGAGAGAGAACGGCGCACGCTGACTCGAAATCGAACACTAGCTGGCCCCTACCTGGGAATCGTTGATGCTCCTGTGTCTTACCCTCCTGAACAAAGTGCGGGCTGTGAAGAACGGTCGCGTCGCTCATCGCGTCCTCCGTCATGATCCTCAGCGACAGCACCAGACCCGAGTAACTCCTCTCCGCCGGCAGGTCGGTGATCTCGAGCATGCTAGGCGTCATGCTAGTCGCGGACGCCAACAGACGCCTGGTGTCCGCGTCGAAGACCTGCAGCACATAGGTGGCGGTGCGCGGGTCGATGTACTCGCTCTCGGCGCAGCTCACCCTGACCGTTGTCCGACTCTCTTCCCTGATCGTACAATTCTCCGGGGACGGAGGTTTCGCCAGCCTCTCACCTGCTACCACACCGGGCACAACACACCAGCCTCAGCCTTCTACTTCTACTTTGACCAATTTTGTTTGGGGGGGGGGAGAGGGTAGTTTATGGAGTAAAGGGGTTGTTCCGTTCGGTGTACCGTCAGGACAGACTAGGGCTTTTAAGATTCCTCGCAGAGACTTTCTCGGTTTTCAGAGCTGATTTTACAGTGCGTTGTTGTTGACGCGTTTGAGTACGTTCGAGTTGTTCCGTTCATCGTATTGTCAGGCTATATAAGGGTTTCTGGGCTGCTGCTTCCGTTTTTCTGGGTCGTTGTACAAGAGTGGGGCTAAGTGGAGATGCAAAGTGGAGATAGGGTAAGATTCCACGCAGAGAGCTTTTCGGTTTTGAGGGCTGATTTTAGAGTGCGTTGTCGTTGACGCGTTTAAGTATGTTCGAGGTGTTCCGTTCAATGTACCGTCAGGCTAGACTGGGGCTTTTGGGCTACTACTTTCGTTGTTCTGGGTCGTTGTATAAGAGCGGGGTTAGATGGAGGTGCAAAGTGGAGATAGGGTAAGATTCCTTAAGGAGACTTTCTCCATTTTGAGAGTTGATTTTGAAGTGCGTTGTTGTTGACGCGTTTGAGTACGTTCGAGTCATTCTGTTCGATGTACTGTCAAGCTAGACTAGGGCTTTTAATATTTATCGCTGAGACTTTTCTGGTTTTATGGGATGATTTCAGAGTGCGTTGTTGTTAACGCGTTTGAGTACGTTCGAGTCGTTCCGTTCGATGTACTGTCAGGCTAGACTAGGACTTTTAAGATTCCTCGCAGAGACTTTTTCGGTTTCGAGGGTTGATTTTGGAGTGGATTATTGTTGTCACGGTTAAGTACTCTGCTTCCTTTCTTTTGTTTTCTTGGCAAGTGTGACATAAAAATTGTTTAGGGTCCACTTATACACAACCGTGCCGCGCCCGAGCCCAGGACGTGCCACGACCACAGTTTCCAGTCTCCGATATTTGGCGGTGGCCCGGACGGGGAACGGAGGGCTTCTTGAAAAGTTCGCCTTCAAGAGGCACCTTTTGTACTGCTTGGCGTGTCTCTGTTCTTTCGAATAGTTACAGTCGTCACATTAATTTGTATATAGAAAGTGCATTCTCTGTGGGCAAGGAATACAATTCTTTTAGATTATCTTCAATCTTTATGAAATTCATTTTAATGAATTCCCGAGGATTTTGCAATTAAAATGGCGTCAAGCACGACACAAATCGCGTAGCTTCTTGTTATGGTATAATAGTACAGTATTGTAGCCAGAGCGCGCCCGAACCTGCACACAGCACGGTTGTGTATAAATTGACCTTAATGCAACCCGCGGGCAGCGTGTAGGCGCATGTTGGTGTATATTGCACCAATTAATACTGACAATTATAATTTAAACAGAGAGAAACTTGATTGTTAAGTATTACAATTGCACGGACTTTGAATCGCTGTAACTCCGAAGATATGAATTATTTTTTATCCGCTTTGATCTCATTAGAAGCGCGCTTTCTTCCCCTTTGAAATGGTTGTTCGATGAACTCGATACGACTTCCGGCTCCTGAGATATCGCCGTGCAAAGAAACGGGTAATTTCTAATGTTTCTGTATCGCTGTCCTTCTCGCTCGCCCCGCGTCACTGACCGAGTTTCCCACGCAGGTGTCAACAGACGCCGAGTCAGCGCATTCCGTCCACTTCCAGGAAAAGACGTAAACAATGCCAGACGCCGATTCTGCGAATTCATTCCAATTCCAGGAAAAGATGTAGGTCACGTCGCAATATTTAAATTAACTTTAAACGCTTATATCTCAGAAACTAGTTGAGATATCGGAACAGGCCAAACGACAAATTGAAGAGTATACTCCTCGCTATCTCCTGATATACTTTTATGCACAAATTTCACATTCCTTTTTCCTGTACTTGTGTTCAAAGTTAATAATAAGAAAGAAAGAAAATTATTTCCTCCTAGCGGCGCCTCGAGAAAATTGACGGCGCAAATCGATTGCCGGCACGACGCGAACCTTTTTTCTCTGACTTCGCCAGCGATTCCTCGGGAGGCGCATACTGGCCACAATTCTGTACTGGTAGAACATAACAAAAAGCTATAGGATTTGTGTCCTGTTTGATGTCATTTTAATTGCAAAAATCTCGGTAATACGTTAAATTTCAGAAAGATTAATGAAAAACTAAAAGAATTGTATTCCATGTGCACAGAGAATGTGCTTTGTATATATAAATGCACTTGACGACCGTTACTACTCGAAAAAATAGGGATACGCCAAGCGGTACAAAGGGACCTCTTGAAAGCGAACTTTTGCAGAAGCTCTGCGTGCCCCGTCCGGGCCGCAGCCACATATCGTTGTGTATAAATGGACCTTTACTATTGCTCTCTTTTGAGCTTATACATTTGCGAATAAAGATTCTAAATATAAAGGAAAAGAAGCTTTTCTATTCAATATTCCCAGCATAGATCACAATAGGTTCGTTCGAATTTCGTTTTTAGGGGTTGGCTTCAGAATGAGTTGCCGTTCACACGATTACGCAGTCCGCTTCCTTCTTGTTTCTTGCATTTAACAAATTGTGCTACGAAGGATTTTTCGTGCCGGAAGTGGATTATTTACTATTGCTCTGTTTTAAGCTCATGTATTTCCGAATAAGAATTCTAAATTTGCAATAGATATAAAGTAAAACCGACGGTCCCGTCCGGAATAAAAGAAAAATGAACATCGCTATGCAATATCTCCAGCATACATAGATCACGATAGGATCGTTCAAATTCCGAGCAACACCAGCTTAGAGAATTCCCCCTTTCCCGAGCGAATTGAATCGCGGCGAATTTTTCGCCGGGACCCAGCCAGTTCACCCCCCCCCCCCCCAGTTTCTCATTCGTCGTGTAAACCTATTTTAATATAAACGTCAAAGCGTTCTGGCTGATATTTTTTTGCCTTGCCCTATTTTTCGAGGCTCAGATTCGATAGGTGCACGAAGCAATAATTTAGCGGGACGGAGAATCAAACTGCGCAGTTCAATAATATCGGCAATCGAGGGGGACGAAGATTTTTTTTCAATATGATCTTGCTGTGTAAGTCGGTTCCAGGTAGACTTTTTTTTAGCGTACCGTGGAATCCGTTTATCATTATCACAGATAAGGTTATCAATCGTTAAAGGCTATTGCTAGAGGAGGGGTTACGAATATGAGATAGGGTAGAAATATGAGACACCAAGGTTTCAACTTGAATACAGCGTTGACAATTTTGACAATGATTGTACATCAAGTGTTATGATGACTAAAACACTCTCCCATAGCCAACGTTGTTCCTGGTTAACGATTTTTTTTAAATGGACATTTGACCTTTCGGTTATAATAGAAAGTTTCTATACGTGCTTATTGGAGCGAAGTTTACTTTCGTGTATTTTGCGATTTTTAGGGAAACAAAAAATGTTAGTTGTACAAAGATAATTGTAGATTTAGTATATTAATGCAGATTTGAAGTGTCCTCGATTTTAATTATGGTATAATAGGGGAAAGTAACAAGACGAATTGATAGAAGTACACCTATGAGACACTCGATGGGTAGCAATGTAAAAGAATCTCCGGTTACTACGTTTTAGAATTGTTTACTAAGGTTAAAAATGAGTTTCTATCATTCCTTCAGATACCATAGACGAAGTTCAATAAAGAAAAGAAGGGGTTCAGAAAGAATTATTGGAGTTAACAATTATTAGCTTATTATTATTTCTCTAACTGTGATTGTTTCATTATATTTGACGTTCTGCTATGCTCGCACATTAATAAAACCTTTCTATTCACGCCTTTGAAGCAGGTTCATCACTTATTTCTCAGAAAAGTAACACTATCTCATATTACTACCACAATTTTCTACTAAACCGATTTTTCCCTGATTTAAAATTAGTAAATAAATCGAATGCAGCACATACCATACGAAACATCGCAAAATTCTTCGTTCCGTTTTTATATTTGTTACTATTATGAGACTCGCCAGGGTAAAAAATTAAATGGATATCCCAAATTTGTACTCTCTCCTCTATCATATTCATTTGGTCCCAAAACACTCGACAATCACCCTTTTTATTCTCTGTTTAACGTTATCGGCTGGTTACTCTTATCAAAAATTGCGAATCCCAAAGTGATCACAATAAACGGATTCCACTGCACCTGTATTCTTTAATTTGGCGTTCAGAACGGTAGCCGCGCGAGGTGAAAAAGGGATCACGTTCCCGTGTTCGAACTGCGGAGAGAGTCGGGCGGATATCGTTGACTCGCACTACTTGACACTCTGCCAGCTCAATGGTTGATACGTACTACTGCGCTCGCGAAATCGAACTGGTTTCGCGAACTGGTGTAAAATTATCCGGCTCATGGTTTCGCGTTACTTATTATGGAAGTGACATTTAAATTGTGCATAATTATCTTTTCCTCTAGTTGAACGAAATGGCTTCGATTCGAACTATTTGCAAAAGAGATTATGTATGCATGTTACGCCTAATTCTACCGATTATCCGCAATGGAATGATTTAATAAAAATCTAATTAAGTCGAGCGTTTATCCCACTGATTCGAAACGAATAAAAAATTGTACAATGCGTAACGAAAAGTTAGGTCCACTTGGACTGTTGGTCATAAATCTGAAGCTAATTAACCGATTAGGCTAAACACTTCTTTTTAATCCCAAGCACTAGGGACTATTCATGTAAAATTTCACCTTGCTGCGGAGACACCTTATTCGATCGTTATCAACTTTTACCGTAGCAAAATGTAGGTCCGCTTGCAGAGAAACAAAAACTGTAAGAAACTAAAATATTCTTAACTCAAATTAAGGAACAACTTTAGTAATTTATACGTCTTCCATCGCTTTCCATCAATAAATTTATTCTCTTCGTTGTTGATTCAGCTCCACTGAACATTATTTCAGCATTTAACCTAAGCACGCGCGCACGTAAAATTTCATCTTTTTACAGTAGCCCATTTTTTGTACGCCAAACGTTTCTTTGATCTTTTGTCAGTTCTTACCGAAGCAAAATCTAGGTCCGCTCGCAGAGAAACAAAAACTATAACAAACCGAAACATTTGAACTTAAAGGCACAAACATGTTCAGTAATTTATACCACTTTTTATGAATAAATCAATCCTCTTTGTTGTTGGGAGATCTCACTGGTCAGAAGAGTGCTATTTAGAGGCCTGGAATCGAGTTACACCCAAACAACTGCAAAAGATTTTGCAAAAGACGCAATACTCCCAATGATGTGTACTCCCAAACAACTGCAAAAGATTTTGCAAAGGATTTTGCAAAAGACGCAATACTCCCAATGATGTGTACTCCCAAACAACTGCAAAAGATTTTGCAAAAGATGCAATACTCCCAATGATGTATATTCCTAAACAACTGCAAAAAGATTTTGCAAAGGGTTCTGCAAAAGATGCAATACTCCCAATGATGTGTAGTCCCAAACAACTGCAAAAGATTTTGCAAAACATGCAATACTCTCAATGATGTGTACTTCCAAACAACTGCGAAAGATTTTGCAAAAGATTCAATACTGTCAATGATGTGTACTCCCAAACAAAAAAGCAAAAGATTTTGCAGTTGTTTGGGAGTAACTCGATTCTAGGCCTCCAAACAGCACTCTCCTGGCCAGTTAGATCTCCCGACGTCAACTCTATCGAGAATCCTTGGGGCCAACTTGTACGTTACATAAATGACGATTGTCGGCAATTGAATAGCGTCATCGAATGAAAAATTACGATGTTTGAAGGGCTGAAATCGCGGTACTCTGAAACAGCTGCAAAATCTAGCTGAAGACGTTCGTTTCTTTAAGTTAGAATGTTACAGTTTGGGAAAATCGTTATTTCCCTGCAAGCGGACCCATCGTTTTGTTAAAAATCGACGTAATTTATATAAATGTTCGCTGCGCAAAACACGGGGGGCATTGTATTAAGATGAAATTTCACATGAACGCTCCCTAGTGCTTGGGTTAAATTCTGGAACAGGGTTCAGTCGAATCGGTTCCAGAGTTACGACCAAAAGTCCGAGTGGACCTGTCTTTTTTCTCGGCCGCTGCATTTTGCAATCGACCCGTCCGTCCGCAGTTAACAAAAGACCCAGGCGGAATTGGGGCGCGAGTCAATAGCCAGAGCGATGTGTACCGATTTCCAGTTAACCGACGAACAGAATGGGCAGAGTCAACGGCGAGGGTGGAGGTCAACCGCCACCGAGCCCAATTAGCCACGCATTATTAACGCGTGCTGTACACAGGTCGCGTTCACGGGCAGCCAGGCCCAAGCCGTTCCGCGGTTAATTGTTAGCAATTAGAAGGAAGAATGAGCCTAGCAATCCGGCAGAGTCGCGCTGGGACAAAATTATTTCGCCCCCCCCCCTCTTCAATGGTGCATTCCGCTTCCGGAAGTTCCCTTCTCCTACCTCCGTAGGACACAGAGGTGACAAGCAGATTCACGCCCCCTCCGATGCTCCCTTTTGATCCCGAATCTCGTAATTTTCTTGGTGAATTCGCCGTAATTCGTTAGTCGAATTCGGCCTGGTCAGTGAATCCTAATCGACAAATCGCATGGCCAATTATAATGACTAATTTCCACTTTCTTCTCCGTTGATTCCACGCTGACGAGCGCCATCGATAAAAATGGAAATTGCAAAGAGCCACTCAAAGGAAGAAGTATCTGACTCGAGAAATTTCTGGATATTTCCTCGCGTCACCGAACGTGACGCAATCGTTAGTTGGCTACGTATAGATCGCAGTGGATAATGAATGATGGGAAACGATAGATGAACTCGATAGGGACGGGTGACACGTGTTCTGTAGCGTTCGTTCGTTTCCGCCTGTGGGTCGTAAATAAAGAGGACGGCGGAGGATGGATGGATCCGAGCCAAGGGGTATATAAATGGAAAGGAAAGGACGGGCTGCGCGAGTCCGCGTGCAGTCCCGGGAAAGAAATAGAACCGCGGATAGAGAGGAGCGTGGTAAACACTAATGTAAGAGACAGAATCACGTGAGCTCTACGATGCAAGGCCGTGCAGCGTAGCAGACAGTGCTCGGAGGGAAGAGCGCGAGACAGTGTCGCGTCTTCGCGCAGGCATATTATATCAACCGCGTACGATCCACGAAAGCCGGGTTCACGATGCTTAAGCTACGCTCAGACCTTGGTCGCGTCACGTGTCAGCGCACGATTTCACGTTGGACAGCATTGTACGCGACATAGCGGTAAATTAGCCCACGAGTGGCGCGTCTCGACGCCTTTAATCGACAAGAGTCTACATCGAACGGGAAGACACAGATTTTTATACAATTTGGGGGGAAGATAGTTCTAATCAGAATATAAAAATCCATGTGTTTTGTACGCAAGCGTACGCATTGAAGGGATGAGAATCGTTCTCGCAGTTAACGATGCGAACCGTGTTTGTTTAAATGTCTCGGAAAGTATTGAATATATGTATGAAATAATTGTGGACAGCTCTGTTCTATTTAGAATACTTATGAAATAATATGACGTTATTATTAATTACTGTTCATGGACATTTAAAAAATTTATATTACACAGAATGTAATATTAAAATAATTCTACCTCAGTGAGGGATATACAGGGTGATTCGCTCGCCAGGAAACTTGAAAGAAGTGCCGCCGCCTAAACGTTTGGAACTTTTATCCCATGCAGTCCCATGTAAAAATGTCGGGCGACGAATTGTGTCCTTTTCTGTTTCTCGCTTTCACTTGGAAAGAACACTTAGTCGTTCGCTCTGCAGTAACCTAAACAACTGGCGATCGACAGAGTTACTATGTCAAGTGATAGCGAGGAACAGAAAAGGACACAATACATCAACCGAAATTTTTACATAAGACTGCATACGATAGGAGTTGCAGACGTTTAGGCGGCGGCACTTCTTTCAAGTCTCCTGGCGGGCGAATCACCCTGTACTTTGCATTCGAACAGAACTTAATTCCAAGAGTAATGTATTCTATATATTATCGGAATAGAATTCCATTCCAAATGTTATACGGATTCTATTGCAATAATGCCAGACTCCGCAGCGAATGCATTATTTCGACCGCCATATAGTAGAAATACTCCAAGTGGATGGGTTTGTGACACACGTATCATTTGGAAACTGTGACAGGCCATGGAATCGTGAAACGTGGCCTTGACACGTGGCGGTGCATGAGATCCGTGAACGCGTGACGTGACTGCAGTGCGTCGCCAACAAGATACAAAGCAAAGGAAACGTGTCGGCTCACGCTTTCGGAGTGTCATGTGACGTAACAGCTCGTAACACAACAGTCCGCGCACTGATTGTCACGTTCTCATTCTAAACACTCAAACCGTGTAAAGGGGTACATATACCACTGCCTTGAAAAGGGAAAGGCGACGCGTGGCCCTTGAGATAACAGCGGAGAATACAGCGATACGTCGTAACGCGCGTGAAACTACAGTTGCCGTCACGAGAGTCCATAACTGTGAAAGGACCGGTTTTCGTTCGTTCTGCGCATTGTTTTGGCGACACTTCCACTCCATACACTACCCTAGCGCCATCTGAGCAGCATAAGGGGTGCTCCTCTTTGTAAGCATTTGTAAGCCAAAAGAGACTTTTTAGCGCGTGCGAATTTTATCATGTTGAGAGAAGATTATAATATTTATATTATCTGAAATTAATATATCGAATTGATGTTAGTCCTAAATCAGGGAGGCAATCGTGGAATGTATTCCACTATTAATCCCTACTATTGTCCTACTGCGTATATTGAACTCGCAGCAACGAAAAAGAGAAGCGGGTAATACAGTGGGAGTTACAGCTCGCACGCTACGGTTCCTCCGACACCTCTAAGGAGCGCGTAGCAGTTATGAACTCTCGTGACGGCAACTATAGAAACGTAGCGCGCCGTGAAATTGCGAACGGCCCGTACACGTGTCAATGGGTGGCGCGCCGTGAATGTGCGACGTGACCGCAGTGCGTCGCCAGCAATGAAAACATGCCGGCGGCTCGCGCTTCTACGATGACGCGCGAAAGCGTCTAGCGACATGTCACGTGACGCGGGTCTGAACTTAGCTTCGGTCACGTCCCGACCGGGCAACTTAGAGCGAGAACTCACCTGTTCGCCGCTCGGGCAGATTCAGCGTGGTCGCGCGAATGTGGACGGCCTCGCTGCGACCTTTGCCGTTGCTGGCGTACACGTGCACGTCGTAGGTGGTCCCCGGGTCGAGATTGCCGACGTAGAACGACGGCGATTTGCTGGTCTGATTGTACGCGGCGGTGGTCGGTTTCGCGGCCGCGCTGCCGGCGCCCGCTTCACGGTCCACCTGTATCGTGAACTTTTGCGGGAGACCGCCGTCGAACCCTTCCGCGCACTCCACGTACAGGGAGTCCGTCGTTTGATTCAGCAGGGAACAATTGTGCGGCGTGTCCGGGTGACCTGGGGAGGCGAACGTTTATTAGCAGACCGCGCGGACTTCCGCGCGTTTATGGAAAATTTTGAGCCGCGAGATTGCGCAGCATTCGCTTAATATGAATGAATGAAGTTATTCAAATTATAGCGTGTTTTATAATACCTGGTAGGTGAAGTAAAATTCCTTACCAAAGCCACTGCTCTCTTTTACTATATTAGCAAAACTTTGAGTTTGCATATAAATCAGCCGTCTATTTGTTAGTAGCCGTTTATGCAAATGCATATCTTTGTAGGCAAGAAATCATGCAATGGGGTCGAGTTAGAAATTCGGCTCGCGGTAAGGGTGTTCCCCTTATGTATGCTGCGCATATTTATATTTAATAACATATGCAATAACATATTGTTTGCTGTTTACCGCGCATACGCATATACCGCGCTCGTGTGGAATATTTGTTTCGCTAAACAAAGTTGGCTTGTCAGTAAGCTGGTATCATAACTGTATATTTTGAATAATAGTAACATTGTAATGTATGCCACTTATAGATCACAATAAAAGGGTGTCTGTACAATTTTTGAAAGTGTTTTTGGATGTTGAACAATTTGCGGAAAGTTCGGAAAGGTAGAATGTTATTAATGAATGATTTGAGATTGATGAAGGCGATCCTAATTTCGTCATTGCAATTAAGAGTTGTTTCAGTAAAAGATTTGTTTCAGCAAGCTAAAAATTGAAACAAATAGGTTCATCACTAAACAATTCAATGGGAATACATATATAAATATTCTTAATTATTTAAAAAATATACCAGATGCCACGTAAGTTAACTTTCATGCACAAACGTCGCCAAATAACACTGCCAAACACGAAAAAGATGCTTGCGATGTACTGCAATTCGAATTAGAAAACAAATAAAAAATGACGACATAATTCATTGCAACTGCCAGTACAACCGCATTTCGGCATTACGAAAATTCGTGTCACGTTCGAATGGGTCGTATCGTCCTGGACACAATCTCCCTTCCAGCCATTTCGCTTCTCTGGACTGGCCATTTCTCTGCACGGAAGGAGGAACCGTTCGAAAAGTAACAACTCCGTCGGTTAAAGACGCGGTAAAGCAATCTCTGTCCGACGTAGCTGCAGTCGTCGTCTCGCGTATCCCGACAGCGATAGCTAGACCCGTGATTGCGCCGATGAGGGAAGAGATGAAGGGGCTGGAAGTAGGAGAGACTACCCGCGCAAACGTCTGCCTCCCGCCCTCGGACGGGAACGGAATGCCGAGCGACTAGGGGCACCCGCTTGGAACGTCTCTATCCACGTGTACGAAATATTAGAGATCCGGCGGCTCGAAAACGACTGCTTTAATCAACAGATACGAGCTTGGTTGTGCTTTCGCTACGGGGCAGGCTCGATAGCCTCGGGCAGCTCCAGTTTTATGCAACGTCCGCTTTAGTGGCACTCCTTATTGCGCCGTTCTGTCTGTTTACTACCTTCCGCGGTGCTAAAGTGCGTTTGGCACGTAGAGACGTGTCTGCCTATGGGGGTGCGTCAGGGAATCTCGTTACGTCACGGTCCATTGGAAGTCTCGCGTATTTCTAACTTGAACACTTTGTTTTATTGGAATTGATTTGACCTTTCAGAGAAACGGATAAAAAGTCAGATTTTACTTTTCAAATAACATTAATTATTTATTCATCAAATTGGTAAAATGAAATAGGGGAACATCGAGTTTTATTTTAAAATTAATTGTTGCTTTTATTAAAAGCGAGCTGGACCGGCAAATGAAATAGATAAATCAGATCCAATTTTAACCAGATTTTAGTTTCCCAGTAACGTTAATTGTATATTCGTGAGATCAGTAAAATAAAATAGTTCATAGAACAATGATAACGAAATCCATGGAATAGAAGAAAATAGAGTTTTATTTAAAAATTGTTACTTTTATTAAAAGCGAGCTGAACGAGAGAATGAAATGGATAAATCAGATCCAATTTCAATCCAATTTTATATTCCCAATAACATTAATTGTATATTCATGAAATCAATAAAATATGATAGTTCAGAGAACAATTATAACGGAATCGGTAAAATAGAAGGAAACAGTTTTATTTTAAAATTAATTGCTACTTTTAATAAAAGCGAGTTGACCCCAAAAAAATGCCTGATCGTGACCGATTAAAAACACTTTGGTAGACATTAATTCTTTTGAAAACAATTCCTCGTTTCATGATCTCAAACGAAAATAGAGTCAGAACGATTATTTATGGGTTGTAAAAAGGTTTGCAAACTGTCAAATAAATACCGCCTACAGTTCACAATAGCGATATCAATTCTTGAAGTCCTATCTCTCAACAATTCTGTTTAGAAAGAAAACTATAATCCTTAATTTCTTTTATCAAATGCAGGGGACGTCAGTCTCTCGTTACATCTCGTTAAGAGTTCGCCAAGTGCGGAAAACAGCGATACATTGGAAACGGAACGGAAGCCCGGCCGGCAACGAGGCCGATCGTCGTTGTTTCTAATCTGCATAATGAGGAAACTTTTTAAATCTAATTTACGTCTATCAAGCATCCTCCCGAGGGACACCTCTCTCGAGATTACTCCGGGCGCTTCAGCGAGGCCGGGCCTTCCATAAATCCCGACGATTTATATTTGCTGAAACCTTAATTTCCTACGTTGTGCAAACCGCTACATAATTAAAAACGAAGTTTTTCTCCCGTAAAGCCGGCCGAGGCCGCGCGTGTATCTTCGCCCCGGGATCTCCTCCCCGCGGGTACAATTTTCACGCGTGTTATTCTACCGCGTGTTGCACTTAAGGCAATATGAATTCCCTCCGGATTAAAGGATCATCCGAAGCCCAGTTCGAACTTTAACGCATCGAAACGGTAGCTTCTTCTTCAAAGTGATTCTTTATATTATTTTCAATTAGTTAGACGCGCGTGAAGTTCTATGTAGTTAGTAAATTGTGTCACGCATAAAATGAGGAGATTAGAAAATCTATGGATTATTAAATAAAGTTACATTGGCGTGTAAAATTACAGGATTATTCAATTTTCGATGGCAAATTGTCGATCTTTGAACTGCTATAACTTCGTGGGAAAAAATCGTGCAGCAATCTACCTGGGCTCATTTTAAAGTGTAGTCTCTAGTTTCTTAATACTGAATTCATTTTTTAGCAGTTGGAAAAGTTTACAAATTGCAATATCTCTATGAATGTGGGAAAATTTCTTTTATGACCCAAATCACCATGAAATTGAAGCCGGAAGTCTCCCCTTTAAAACGACCAAATCTCACACTTAATATATGATTTTTCTGTCGTCAATTTATTGAAGTTTGACTGAAAAGTGTGTCGGTGACGTTAGAATGTCGATTGTCGTCACTTTCCCACCCGTTAGATAAAGTAAAAACATTTACGAAAAAACTGTACTCGTGGCTGGGAAAGTAGAGGTTTAACGTTTTAAAATAAGCCCAAGTTGATTGTTGTATGATTTTTTTCCCCACAACGTTGTAACAGTTTAGAAATTTTTTATTGAAAATTTAGTGATCCTACAAATTTTGCGATCCTTCAAAGTGTATCAGTAAAATTAACAATAATTATTAGGTGTATGCAAAAGTTTCTGTCTTTTCTCTCAATTCTCACAATATATAGCTTTTCATCACGCATCGTGCTCATTGTTGTTTAGTGACGTTGTTGTCTCTCATCGATCATGAAGTTTCCGCTTGAGATAGATTAAGACCAATTAAACAGTTGCAGAAAATGGCGGGGAATTCTATCAATTAAAAGTAACTCCACGTGAACGGTTAAAAAACGAAAGACTAAAACTGTTGCATACGCCTAATTAAATGGTATTCGCCTCTATGGTAGTAATTCTGTTCTACTAATAAAATGGCGGATACTCACCAGCTGGCACAACGTGATAAACGCACGGCTCAAGCTGCGTGCCTTGATCGTTGGTGCCCCAGCAGAGCAGAGTACCGTAATCCAACTCCGTCATCGGGGTGTAAGAAGCTATGGAGCGCGCCCGCTCGCTGCTGACGCGCGCTTGCGGTATGTCAATCGTTTCCATCGTGTTATTGAACTTCCATGTGAACGTTACATCCGGTGGATTCGCCTCGAGCTCGCACGGTATCCTAGCGGTCTCCTGTCGCGCCACACCGAACACCTTTGTCTGCCCGTGGTGGCAAACTGGGGTGACTGAAACGAACGAAAGTATTTTTTCTTTCAGACTTGACTGCTGGAATTATACAAGAATCGCCGAAACAGTTTTGTTCTCTTAATATCTGTAACTGTTACGGTTCTGAGACATATCTATATTCTACTCGATTTTTAACGAGTTTTTAGTGACGTTTTTATGAAAGTATTTTTCAAGCTTCGTAAATTGTCCCAAATACGAAGGGAAGGGAATTCGATAATTTCCCACGGAAGAATTTCCTTAGTCGTGTCATTTAATCCGCACCTTTGATCAAGGGCTATCTAATATTCGTACAGGGCAAAGATAACGCGATTGCGGAGCACTGTCCACGATTAAGGATTAATGATACAATCGATGTTCCCGCGTCATTCCCTGATCCCTGTCAATCGCAAGCTGGGTCACCATCGGATTTCAGGATAATATATAGTATATGTATATTGTAGGTAATATTCGACGTATATGGTCGAGCATTTGCTCTTCAAAGGCGATATGATACCAAGTCTATCCCTTTGTAGCTGATACAAACTCAAAATACTTGTAAAATGAAGAAGGCATTAGAGTAGAAAGAAAAGTTAATCTTATATCCTAACAAAAGTAACTTTTTTGTTCAATATTCTCTGTTGCCGAACAAATTATTTGTATAAAATCAGATGCATCGACTTTTCCGCGTTTTTATTCAGAAGCAGGAATGGAAGACAACAGTTTCAGAGACCAGAAGGAGTGTAACGATGGCAGTTACGGTAAGAGTTTGCTGAATATTGCAGAGTTTCTAGTGATCTTGTATCCAGTGATACAATCGATGAAAGGTCAGGCAGCTTCTCATTCTCATCCTTTCGCTCTTTCTTCTTATTCGACCCTGGCACACGAACTTTGCTAGCGAAAGGCAAAAGTTCTAGAAACGAAGAGGTGTGAAGCGTCGATAGTTGCGGGTTAGCCTGTGCCAGATATTACACAGAATTTCGAGTGGTCTTGCATTCAGTGAAATAATCAATGAAAAGTCAGACCCTTTTATTCCTGTCCTTCGCTCATCCTTCATATTCAACCTCGGCACACGAGCTCTGTTTGCGAAAGACGAAAGTTTTAGGGACTTCAAGGTGTGAAACGAGAAATTCGAGGGATCTTATATTCAGTGATTTAGTCAATGAAGAGTCAGACCTTTCTCATTCTCATCCTTTCGTTCATCCTTCATATTCACCCTGGCACACGAGCTCTGTCCACGAAAGACAAAAGTTTCAGAGACCACAAAATTTGAAACGACGAGGTATTGTACAGAAATTTGAGTGATCTTGTATTCAGTGATATAATCAATGAAAGGTCAGACACCTTCTCATTCTCATCTTTTCGCTCTTTCTTCTTATTCAATCCTGGCACGCAAACTCTGTTTGCGAAAGACCAAAGTTTTAGATGCCACAAGGTGTTAAATGATCAGGTATTTCACAGAATTTCGAGAGATCTTGGTTCAGTGATTTAGTCAATGAAAAGTCAGACCTTTCTGAGTCTCATCTTTTCGTTCATCCTTCATATTCAACCCTGACACACGACCTCTGTCCACGAAAGACAAAAGTTTCAGAGACCACAAAATTTTAAACGAGCAGATATTCTACAGAATTTCTGAAGACCTTGTATTCAGTGATTTAGCCAATGAAAAGTCAGGCCCTTTTGCATGTTCGTCCTTTCCTTCATCCTTCATATTTAACCCTAGCACACGCATTCTGCCCACGAAAGGTAAAAGTTTTAGAGACCACAAAGTGTGAAACGACCACGTATTGCACAGAATTCCGAACGATTTTGTATTCAGTGATATAATCAATGAAAGATCAGACACCTTCTCATTCTCATCCTTTCGCTCTTTCTTCTTATTCAACTCTGGCACGCGAGCTCTGTCCATGAAAGGCAAAAATTGTAGAGACCACGAAATTTGAAACGACCAGACATTCTACAGAATTTCTAATGACCTTGTATTCAGTGATTTAGTCAATGAAAAGTCCCTTTTGTATTTTCGCCCTTTCCTTCATCTTTCATATTTAACCTTAGCGCACGAATTCTGTCCACGAAAGACGAAAGTTTTAGAGACCACAAAGTGTGAAACGTCCACGTATTGCACAGAAGTTCGAATGATCTTGTATTCAGTGATTCAGTCAACGAAAGGTCAGACCTTTCTCATTTTCGTCCTTTCCTTCATCCCTCGCACATAAAATCTATATACCTGCACGTTTTCTCACCTTAGCTGCCACAGACATAACATTATTGAATTTCTTGGCGGATTGAATACTTTTTGCTGGACCCTACGTTAAATTTGTGATTTAAAAATAGTAGTCTTGATTCGGAGCGGCTTTATCGCATTTTTCTATCCGGCAACAGCGTCTCCGGTGCACGGTCATTTAAATATTGCCGATTGATTCACGAATCCACGGCGAACGCGACGGAACTTCCCATCGATTCCTCCACTCACGACCACTGACGATAACGAATTAATGTCCATCCATGAAGCATTAATGACGCATCGCCTGTGACTCCGCTGCGTGCCAAGCGTCTCTGCTAACTACCACGGCGATTTATGTTGCTCGAACACATAATCCGGTCGTCGTTCGGCACAACATTACAGCAAAGGAATGGTTCTAGCTGTGCTCGAAATAATAAATACTTCATTTAGTCGCGTTTCAATTGTTTGGCCTTTGCGATTCCAGAGGAGCAATTTTTGCAAATTGAGTGTTTTTATTCGTTCGAGGAAATATTAAACTGTGTAATTCGTTTCATAAAGTTTTACTATATATCGGAAATTTAGCGAATATACGCGACGTATAAACGGAGAAAGAAATTGGACAGGGCAATTAACTTTCTCCATATCCTGAAAGAAACTTTTTCCATTCCAACAAGTAGCCTCCTGTTGGACCAGCAGCGAATATTACATTTGTTACACCGAGACCAATTTTATGATCGTGCCACGAAAATGTGAAAGAATATAGCGAAGCGATTTATTCCAAGTACTTCGCGATTAAGTAAAAAAAAAAAAAAAAAATTCGTAAAAGTAGTAAAATTACTATAATACTATATAGAGCATTCTTAATCCTTTTTCAAACTTCATTTAATTACCAAGTTAAGTGTTTCAAGTTTTCCATCCAAGTTTCTTAATTATAATCTCGCAGAGTCCGAAGTTCTTTCACCCGTGCGTTTCCCTTAAAGTATGTACATAAAGTGCGCGAATGTTAACAAGCCAAGAGTATTTAATTCGGTCAATTTAATGGGAAGAGGCAATCACGAGCTTTTAATGAATATGCGAGTCAGAGTTTGTACGGGTTTGAACGTTGAAACGGATACAGACTGCGATGACAAACGATACTTCTGACAAAATAATTACCTCGGCGAAGTTATTAGTCGAGCGCTCTTTGGATGGATTGTTAATTATTCGGCGAGGCTTACGTTTCAAATTGCTACTTCACTGCAAACTAAATTTCACCAATTTGTCAGCTATAAATGATACGATTTAAGATTTTCGTGTTAGTCGCAGATTGTTTTATGATTGATATTAATATTCCAAATACTCAATTACGTTTAAAATCTATTTTTCTTTTAGAAGGAAATTATTCAATAATAATAAGCGAATAATTAGATTTCTCATTAACGTATTATTAGATACTTCCTCTGACAAAATAATTATCTGATCAAAGTTATTAGTCGAGTGCTCTTTGGGACAGGTTGTTAATTATTAGGCGAGGCTTGTGTTTCAAATTCCTATTTTACTGCAAGCAAAATTCCATCAATTCGTCAGCTAGAAATTATACGATTAAAGAGTTTTATATTAGTATCAGGTTGTTTCACGATTAATATAAATGTTCTAAATGCTCAATTTCGATTGAAATCTATTTTTCTTTTACAAGGAAATTATTCGACGTAAACAAACGACTAATTAAACTTCTCATTGACGTAACATTCGACACGAACATAATTGTTGCTGCCCTGCTAATGACTTCGAAAGGAATTGGAATCAATCCCGGCAGGACTTTCACGTAATTAAATAAATTCGATCCTGAAATTTGATCACGCTTCGCTGCAAGCCTGGCTCGTCATCCGGCGTACGTTTCGAGCATACTTCTCGCAGGAAGTTCATCCAACTTCTGGAATTTCATTTTACACGTCTGATAAGTTTCCTGTTACAAGATGCAGCTTGGCTGAAGTTAGGACTAATATTTTTACTTCATGGATCAGACCATCTTTGGCCGCTTCTATCGATAATGGGTAATTCGTCTCGAAGGGCCAGTAATTCTATATTCACTTGATTAAAATTGTATAAACTCTGACCGTGGATCAAAGCACGGTATTAATACTGTGCGTCGGCGCTCACGAAGGCAACTCTGTAATCGCTTCATCGTCTTTCGTCTATGTATTATAGATACTGCTGTTGAAATAAATTTCGAATTATTCATACTGCTCTGTAAAGCTAAGTGTCTTTACAAGGAAGGCACTGAAAGAATAATTGACAGAAGATGATTGAGTTTTGTGGTAATATTTCATCATTTAATAAAAATACTAAAACTTGTTATGACTAGGCTACACATTTTTATGCATTCGTAAGAAATTTAAAGATGCAAAATTGCATGAAATGCATGTACTGTGAAATAACACAAAATATCCAAATTATAGTCCTTTTCATGATACCTGGTAGATGAAATAATTTCCTACCGAAGTCCTACTCTTTCTACTATACTCTCAAAAGCATGAATTTGCACAAGAGTCCGCGGTCTACATATAAGAATACCATTCCATCCATCCACCAGCCACGAGACAGTTAAAAAAAGAATTCAAAATATACTCCTCAACAAAATTAAGGAACATTAAATTTCAACCGGAAAATTGTCGAATTTCGAGCTGCTGTAACTTCGTAAAAAGGAATCGTACGACATTCTGCCTGAACTCATTTTAAAGCGTAAAGCCTCTACTTGAACAATCTTATTAATTCTATTTTCTGAAACCGTTTTCTTGATGTAGAAATGATCCAAAAGTTAACTTTGCTTTTTTTCTGTTGAAATGTCACATGTACAAACTATTCTACGTAGGACACTAAATTTCTTTAGGATTTTCCTTTAAGGTAACTTTGTAGAGGGAAGTCTCCCCTTTGAAATGACCGGTGGAACATTGATGTACGATCATTTTGCGCCGTTTTATCGCACTTTAAATGAGAAATGGGTGTTAAATGGACACTGTACCTCGTGTATGGTACGTGTTCGTATCTATGGTCCGTATGTAGTGTGTTTATGAATGAGTACTCACATCCTCACTCACTCATCATTATTTAACATTATCTGTTCATGTTGGTGCTTTCAAATGTGCATTTGCAACCTCCGCGTGGCGTACCTTGGGTAATTCTAATGCCGGTGGCCCACTTTTCATTTAAAATGCGATAAAACGGTGAAAAGAAATCGTTCGTCAATGTTCCTATGGTCACTTTAAAGGGGGGACTTCCCTCCATAGCCTCGTCTCGGATGGAGTTCCTCAAAAAATGTTGCGAACTCCGTAGAACAGTTTGAATTTGTGAAATTTCAAAGGAAAACGAAGCAACGTTTTTCGCTCTGGTCTACGCCAAAAAGCGACGCTCGGAAAAGATCAGCTCCAAAGCGGTCAAAGTAGAAGCTTTACGCTCTAGAATGAGCTAAGGCAGGCTGCCATACAATTGAGGCGTTTGATGGAAAAAGGGCACATACGTCTAAATGCTATCTCGAGAAAATGAGCAGCAAAGTTTTCATTGTGGTACTATTTAATAAAAAGTTGAGCAATCATATCGAATTCTTTTTTTTTAAGATGTAGAAACATGTACTTAATAAATTATGATAATAGCAGTTATGATTGGAGGATGATATGCGTCTTTGTTTATAAATATTAGGAGTTGCTTTATGTGCCCTTTTTCCATAAACGAGGTGAAATCGTAAAAAAGGCTTTCCCTCTCATTTATTGAATACAATTTTGTGCACTTAATCTATTAAAAACTTTGATATGTCATTTAGATAGAAAATATAGAATTAATAACGAAAGGAACAGTTTAATTTTCCAAGCGAGGACAATGTTACATAATGTTGTCCCTTGAGGCGTTTTAGTTTCTTGGATTCGTTGCATCAAGCTGATTTGAAAATTAGTTTCTTCTTTCCTTTTGCTTGTTTCCGTTGCAGATTCAACTTCGCTTACCATATTTCTTTACACAGAATAATATTGCAAGACGCGGCCGCGCGATAGAGCGATTGCTGAGTGACAGTTAGCGTCGCGTAACCAACAGAACAAAACGGTACCTAGTTGCTGCAAACAACAAACATTGAATATCCCTGTGGTATATTATATAAATATGTATAGATGAATCGATTTAAACGATTTAAGGGGAAAGGGCACATAAGCCCATGTGTCCATCAAGCGCGTTTTCCTACGTGGAAAAGCGTGTGAAAATTCTTTTAAGCAAGGACGGAAAGGGTTCTGGAAATTTTCAATATGTTCTGTTTAAGATATGTACATTAAACAAACAAAGCTCTCAATTCCTTTTCTCAAAGTTACAGTAGTACAAAGTTCGACAATTTTCCGGCCGGAATATAGTATTCCTTTAACTTCGTATTCATCAAATAAACGCAATTCCACATAAATGCTGCGTACATTTTAGAAAATCAACCCCACCGGAACAAGCTCCGGGCTGTACAGCGAAGCCAGCAAGGAACAGGGGGGCTGAAGTGGGTTGCGCGCCTCGGCAAGGGTGTTCGAAGCGGCCCGAAGGGCGGTAGCGGAGCGCGGAATTAGTGGCAATTACCGAGAGGAGTGTTGACGACGGTTTCGGTATCGCGCGGAGACACGGCGACGCGTGTAAAGATACGACGATACGCGAACGCCATAGAGAAGGGGGTACGTTTAATCGGCACGCAAAGGTACAAACTACGCGAAAGTACGTACGTGCGCGGAATGCGCGGCGCGAGAAGGGTTGAAGCGGTTCGCGGAGGACACGGCGTGCATACGGAAACGCGCGCAGCGGAGGACCGTGAGTGAACCAGCGAGGCAACCGAGCCGAGGGGATCATTGAATTCGGCTATCGGCTCGGTATTTTCCCCGAGCAACGACGATCACCATAATGTATCGCGTTTCCCTACGTGGAAAAGCGTGTGAAAATTCTCTTAAGCAAGGACGGAAAGGGTTCGGGGAGTTTTTAACATGGACTGTTTAAGATATGTACTTAAAACAAAAAGGCTCTCATGCTGTAAGTTTCGATTAGGACAGATAAATAAGAGTTTTAATTTCAACAGAAATTATAAAGTATAAAAGTTTTCTTATGACAGGAATAGATAGTTTGTTTATCGATATTAAAATAGTTCTGAATCATTGTAACAAATACCGAGTACTACACAATGGATAGTAATATAGCAATATTAAATAATTATGACAGCTAAATTAAGTTATAAGAGGATGTTACTTAGGTATTATCTTTACGAAAGTATTATAATCATTTATGTTACGAGTTTCATACTATTTGATACATTATTAAGTACAAACCAGTACTTAATAATTTAGTTCTTTTATTTATCATATAGAAACTCGTTTAGTAAATGCTCTAAACTAATTTGCCTCCATGCAACGTTCATTTATACAGATCCTGAAGTATCTGTTCCACGAGAACACTCTACAAAGAAGTTTCCTTCCCACAAAAATTCCACCAGAACGGATATTATGTCGAACGAAACGTACAAGTTCCAACAAAATTTTTTCGAAAACGAAAGAAAACTGTTTATTTCATCCCCTGCTGCTAAACGATCCCAGGATGATCCGTGGATCAGATTGAAGGGCATAAGTAACCAAATGAAACCGTGAATGTTCCCCGCGATATTCTCGTCAGCAAGCGCGCACAGCTGGAAGAAAAGTAATTAGTGAGCGGTTCATTTAACGGCTGAGCCCATTAACGAGATGCCTGTTCGCCTTCAGATTACCGACCGTTTCGCGCGTAAGTATACCTCGCCGCGGTGATCCCGACCGTCGTGATCCATTCGAATATTAATCACGCCGCGTCGAGACAGAACTCGAAATAAACTCTTCGAATCGCATCGAGAACGAGGTGGTTGCCCCCTCGCCCCTGTCATTCGCGGAACGGTCCGGACGGCTTCGATTTTCCGCCCAGACAGAGTGGGACGGAGGGGGCGGAATGCAATTACGCGAAAATCGAATGACGAGTTTGGACTTTCCTAGAACCGCGAACACGCGGGACATCCATCTGTCTGGACGTCTAAAGACGTTATCGATGACGAACCCGATCCCGGCAGACGTTGCGACGCGACGCGACGCGACGCGGCTCTGTGAATTTTTAAGGGCTGTCACATTCCGCTGCTAGTCGATGCCCACTCGTTTATCGACAGCGCGCAATTGGCACGAGGGAAACCTCTCTGACGATTGCAACAGTCGCCATGAATTTTGTACCTTTTTAATCTCGATTGGTGGAAATGAACGTTATTAAGGTTTCTCGGTATTCTTTACAGTGATTATTAGTATTTATTTCAATTATCGTAATAAAGAGATCAGAATTCTGACGGCACCTTTGTGCTGAATGGGCAACTTCGATTGCGAGAAATGAACACGATTAATATCCTTTGATATTTTGTTAGTAATTACTGGTATTTACTTAAATTGTAATAATAAAGACGTCATGACCCTGATGCTATGTTTATGCTATTGGTTGTACTTTATATAAATTTATTGTACCAAATGAGCAACTTCGATTGGAGAAAATGAACAGGATTAATATTCCCTGATAATTTGTTAGTAATTATTGGTATTTACTTGAATTATAATAATAAAGATATGAGAATCCTAATGGCACGTTTGTACTAAATGTGCTGTTTTTTGGTATTTTTTAAAGTAATTATTAGTATTTATTTAAATTATAGTAAGAAAGAGATCAGAATTCTGATGGCACGTTCGTACTAAATGGGCAACTTCGATTGGTAGAAATGAACACGATTAATATCCTTTGATATTTTGTTACTAACTATTGGTATTTAGTTAAATTGTAATAATAAAGAGATCACGATCCTGACGGCACGTTTGTACTGAATGTGCAACCTCAATTGGGGAAAATGAACACCATTAATATTCCTTGATAATTTGTTACTAATTATTGATGTTTATTTAAATTGTAATAATAAATAGATCATGATCCTGATGGCAAATTTGTACTAAATGAGCAACTTCGATTGGTGAAAATGAACAGGATTAATATTCCTCGATAATTTGTTAGTAATTATTAGTATTTACTTAAATTATCATAATAAAGAGATTAAAATACTGATGGCACATTTGTACTAAATGTGCAGCTTCGATTGGTAGAAATGAACACGATTAATATTCCCTGATACTTCTTTTTTAATGCTTATTGATGTTTATTTAAATTTTAGTAATAAAGGTATCAGAGTCCATATGGCACATTTGTGCCAATTATGCAGTATGCGGTACTTAACGAAATATTTAAGGAAATGCGGTACTCATTATTACAGCGGACGATGAATGGCTGACTTGTACTACTTAAACGTGGAAAAGATTTGCCCGAATAACGGAACCCGTTTAATCCAGAATTATATTTATTTTTTAAACAATCGAATACCGGATGAACGTAATATCCACTTGAAACACCACTTCTTCCAAATTCCCGTACTGCAAGCGCACAATAAACAAACATCCTTTAACTACGAGGAACGATGAACTAAATACGTAATCACTAAAACAACAATATTTCACGGAGAACAGACGGGCATTGTTATAATACCACGTCCAATCCTGAATAAGGGAAAGTCATTTCGGTGAACGAACCGCCTGAACCGAAAGTGGCTTTTCGAACCGGCGACAGGGCACGCGATATCGTCCGTACAATGATAAAGCTCAGCGAGACGTTCCCTTCGCCGATGTGAATAAATAAGCGGCCATCTGAAACGGTCGTCAGCCGAAATTCTCGTAGCCGTTTATCCAGCAATTATTCCCGTCTAATAATCTCCCCTTTTCTCGCGCGCGTCGAATATCCCGGCCGGCCGGTATTCAATCCGCGACTTCTTTGTTCCATCGTTGAAGCGCAAAGAGAGGTCCGCCGTTTTACAGGCGGCTAAGCGGCTTTAAGATCTCGCCGAGTTACGAACGAGGGAAAGCCGAGAACGCTTTCCTTGCCGCTCGCGCGTAATTGCATGCCCTAACACTGAATTGAAATCTTAAGCTTCGTTACCGCCAGAAATGCGGCCCGAATATTGTCGGCCTCTCGGTTTGCCCGTCCCCCGCGCCACCGTTGCCCACCCCCTTGACTAGCGTGCTTGTCCATCTCGTTTCTCCGCGCGGGCCGTTTGCATGAAAATTATTACCAGGCGAAGGACAAAGCGATAGGGAAGCGTGCCGGGCTCGAAAGGGAAACGCGGGCGAATCGAGTCGCGTCGGGCCTCAGTCACTTCGCCTCGCGGAAATGACGCCCCGTCCGACGAATTGTGCTCGCTCGCTGTAATACGCTGATTCACGGTTAAGCGTTACCCCACGCGGCTCCCGGGGACACCGAAGGTGCGCGGGGTATTGTGTTCGCCGCGCGTATTTTCAGGTGGCCCCTTTACGTGAGCGCGGCAAAGTCAAATTCAGCCCAATTAAATTTCATTGTCCACCATCAATTCAAGCGCTGTTCGCCACAATGCGCTATACAGGGTGTTTCGCTAACACATGCGAATGCTTGAAACCATTGAGGCATATTCATTTGAGTCCACCTAGCCCCTCATTTCTTTGTCTTAGCCGATTGACACAGTGGCTTCAAATGAAGTCACCCCCCCCCCCCCGCCCCGCCGGAGATTCAGTAGTTTTATGTTCTATGCCTCAAAGGGTTAAAAATCGATCGCTGAGGAGATTTTAAGCAACTTCGTCCTTTGCCAAAATGTTCGGTGAGGCTTCGTTTTTGAGTTATCGACGAAAAACGCTGGCCAATCGGAGCGCGCGTAGAGCGCCGAGAGAGGAGCGTGATACGCTGAACCGCGGCCTTGAGTACTCTCGCGGCTGAGCGCGCGCTCTACTCGCGCCGTGATTGGTCAGTGTTTTTCGTTAATAATTCAAGAACGAAGCGTCAACCGTTATTTTGGCAAAGGAAAAAGCTGTTCAGAATCGCCTCAGCAATCGTTCCATGAAATATTTGCATGTGGTAGCGAAACATCCTGTATAAGCTCTCAGACAGTCATTAATAGACATCGGGTTTTTATGTCAATTTATATTTACGGGAATGTAGTGAAAAATGTTGAACTTTCGTAGCAAGTTATTTCACTTACCAGATATTTTAAGAACCATAATAATTTGGATATTTTGTATATTTTTTCCGATTATGTGCAATCTGTTTAATTTTGCATGTTTACACTTTCTAGAAATGCACAAAATCCGAAGTCTAGTCCTTATTTAAGCAAATCAAAGCCTACATTTTAGCAGAAAGGACTAACATTCGAAGTTGAACATTTATCGTAACACCCGAAACAAGGAATAAATATCTTTGAACGCTGTAAGCTCTTCAGTAAATCATTTCCGAACGCAATTATACATATATGAACCTTCTTGACCTACTTGACCCTATCAACTCTAACGGATAAAATTACTATCTATTCGCTAGAATCTAACTCACAAAATGCAGTTTACTATCAAAGCCCCCGTGTCTTGTTAAGACAATTACCCGGCAAGCTTTCAACCCTTACGGCGGCCCGCCGCGGCTTCGTTACGGAGCCGTAATTCAATGTAACAATTAGCCGACGAAACTGATACCGGTTCAGCGTGCGCGCGGACTTCGTGGCCAGACGGCGAGGGGTTGCTCGCGCGTCGAAAAACAAATCGTCCGCTCGGAATTCAACGTTGCAAAAGACCGAAGTGGCCGCGGAGGACGGATACGCGCCGCTGCCGAATCGATCGATTCGCTGCACGCAGCGTCACGCTTGCGTGCATATACGTGTCCAGCCAGTGTATACGTATGGCGCTATGCAAATCCGCCGGCTAAACCAGCCGTAATGATTTACTGCGTTCCGTAATGTCTATGGAGGAGACGGACGCGCGGTTCCGCCCGCGCGGCTGTCTTATGAGACACTGTTTCTTCGCCCTGCACGTTATTAAGCGTTGCTGCAGGCCTTGCCTTCTTGTGCACGAAATGCTGGAAGCGTTTTTTTTTTTAAGAAAATGAGAAGCTTGTAGCCTTTTTTCTTTTGCAGATATTTGACGATCTTTTTTCCAGGATTTGATGAATGTTCAATATTGGCAAGTTTCAAGTTCAAGCTCCTCGAAACTGACCGATATGGCACATTGATTAGAATTCAATACCGCCTATTGTAAGAATCATCGTATTCACCTTTTGATACATTCTCCATAATCATCGTTATTTGCACTATGGCACCGATGCTGTTTCTTGAGCATTTAGTAAAGTGTAGCATGTTTGCAATACCAGCTTGTCCAAGATGAATATAAAATATTATTGCGGAAGATTGGAACGAACGAAACGGTATACATTGCAGAGAGAAACTAAGGAACTTTTATAGTTGAAACTCTCGGTAGTAACGAAGAATGAAAAGTACGTGAAACTTTGGTGGAATTGTAAAAAGACGTAAAGTAACATCTTGTTACGGTGCAGGCAATTTGTAACAGCGGTGTTCTAATTTACTTTCACTGTATAAAATTGAAAAACCAAGTAGTAGAAAGAATTGTTATCTTTTATGATCTATTCAGGCAGAAAAATCGCAGCTGTTGAGACAATAGGTAAATATCAATTTCAAATTTTACATTTTACTTGTGGTAGTCACAAGTGTAACATCCGGATTCATAATCAACAGATTCTTTACGTAGTGTTGTAGCCCGGAGTTTAAATGTATCGTGATTTATTTCTCTTAAGCAGCTGTACAATTAATATAAATAATGAGAAATAGAGGAAGTGCAGTTTTGTTTTAGGTTCGTTATAGTTTTTCTTTTATAATTAACAATCTTCAGCACCACTTAGTACAGAATAAGAAATGAAACCGCATAATATTGCAGCGACTCTAATAAACTTTTATGTTTCAGACTCTCAGTAATGAAAAACAAAAAGTATCTGAAGTTTCGTTCTAATTGAAAAAAGGACATAAAGTAATCATGCAATTTGGCATAGCGATATTCTAATTTACTTTCACTACCATAAAGTTTAAAAATGAAGTAGATAAAAAGTTGTTGCCTCTTATGATCCATTCAGGCACAAAAATCGCAGCATAGGGACGATCTTAGGTAAATATCAACTTCAAGTCTTAAATTTTACTTGCGGTAGTCACAAGTGTAACATCTGGATTCATAATCAAGTGATTGTTATTCTTAAGTAAGTGCTCTTAAGTAAATGTACAATTAAGATAAATAATGAGTAATAGAGGAAGTGCAGTTCCATTTTAGTTTCGTTATAGTCTTTTTTTATAATTAACAATCTTCGGCGCTACTTGGTATAAAATAAGAAATTACTGCAGAAGATTGGGAGAAATGTAACTGCATATTATTGTAGTAATATTGTATTTCAAACTCCCAGTAATAAAAAACAGAAAGTACCTGAAACTTTGTTCTAATTGAAAAAAGGCATATAGTAATCGTCTTGCAAATTGGAATAACGGTATTCTAATTTACCTTCACTACCATAAAGTTTAAAAATGAAGTAGATAAAAAGTTGTTGCCTCTTATGATCCATTCAGGCACAAAAATTGCAGCATAGGGACGATCTTAGGTAAATATCAATTTCAAGTCTTAAATTGTACTTGCGGTAGTCACAAGTGTAAACATCCGGATTCATAATCAACAGATGCGCAGTGTGGCCACGTTTCACGCATGGAAACACTGCACCTACTCTTTTCCCCTTTTGTCTTCGCTGTCATTCGCGTTGCAGAGCAAGAAACTTTCACAAAACTCGCACGAAAACGCAGAATGAATATACTAATGAGTAGATTAAATGATTTACGCCAAGGTTTTTGCATATTTTAACAACGATTGTTGAATGCTTGCTGGCAAGCTTTTGCAAATTGACGTTTCCCCGCTCAGCAAATTGAATCGGAAATGTAAAAACTATACAAATACCATTGGTTAATAACCGTCTATGCTATTCGCTGTGTTATAAATGAAATAATCTTAACTTTTTCGACACTTCGGTATTGCAAATTGCCAACAGTATTCCAAATATGCTGCATTTCCTCTGAATGTACAATCCTGCCGAGGCCAATTCTTAATTTCCACTAGACTAACGAGTGGACTGCGGATTTTATGCGTTTATAAGAAATGTAAAGATGCAAAATTGCACGGAATGCACGTAACACGAGGAAAAAAATATACAAAACAACCAAATTGCAGGGCTGTTTACAATATCTAGCAGGTGAAACAATTTTCTACCGAAGTTCCATTCTATTTACCATATTCTCAAAAGCATGAATTTGCATAAAAATTCGCGGCCTGCTAACGATCGTGCTACATTAACGAGCCGCTCCTAATTAAATTCCATCTATCCAGAAAGAAAATCTCTGCATTCGTTTCCTCCTCCGTTTCCCTCAGCCGTCGCCGTTTGCTCCTCTAATCTCGCTGCACCTTGCGTTCCGTATCGATCTGGCGGCTTCTCATACCGTTCAATTATCTATGCCTATAGACAGCGCGTCCGCGTGCGTCCGTAACAGGCGTAATCCGGTGTCTCAAGTCCAGTTGTAACTTACGACCGACCCGACAGTCGGTCTCGCCTCGCGCGCCCATACGGCCGGGGCCAGGTAAATCAGCGTGTAATGGCTTTAACGGCGGTAAACTATCGCGGCTAATCCGCCGGACCGCGCGGCTGCTTGTACACGGCGATGCGACTGCGAGCAAAGCCACCGTCCGACGCACGCCCGGCGTTCAGCCGGCGGGCACCGTGTTTCCCGTGGACCGGTCATGTACGTCGGGTTGAACGGCCCCCGTCTGAGGGCGGCTAAAGGCGACCGCCGCGGTGTTTGATGAGATCCGAACCGTGCGCGGCCGCGTGCACAGGTGTACGAGACACGGAACGAGGGCCGGATTCCGGGGAATTATGCGCGCGTCTGCTCTTCAGATAGCTCGGGCCCGGAGGCGACGCGGCACCGGGAACGGCCCACCCTTCGATACTCGTTATCAGATGTTCCGCAGACGCGATTGTTTTATTCGCAACGCCTGATGTAGCGCGGATTGTATTCCAAGTTTGTCGAGTGATGATCTTACTGATAAATGCGCGGGAAATATTGAGATGGGAATCAAGGGCGCTAGTGAAATCAAAGGGAATCATCCGAAGTCGAGATATCACGAGCCGCAGCGTGTGTGATAGCACTCCTGCCCTCCTTTGTCGAGTGTGACTCGGCATTTTTGAACTGCCAATTTACACACGCGTTACGCTTCATAACACGTTTAGAAGTTCCGCAAATATAAATTACAACAAAGTTTGAGAGCTGTATTTAGTATGATTAGTAAAAAGGATTGTTTAAAACAAGTACCGGTCAAGGGACTGTCCTCTGAAGTAAAATTCAAATAAAACGCTTAAAACGCTGAGGAGTTACTGGCAAGAAAATTGAAAGATATTTCGGCGTGCAAAGGGTTAAAATTCAGTTTGAACCTGAGATTAAGAAGTCTTGCGGTGCAAGATTGATTCCCGGGCAAGGTAACTTTCAACTAGATCGAGGAAGATAAGACGGATCTGTCCATAGGATGAGCGTGATAAGACGAAAAGTTGGCGCGTGCGAAATTAGGATAAATGTTCCCAACTTCCTTCGCGGAGCGCGAACGCTGGAATTTGCCGGATCTTCCACGTTCTAAGAACCAAGGAAATTTCCGGTTTCGCCCTTGTAAATGGAAGGCGCGATCGATAAATGCACAAAAATGAAAAATTCCACGACTTTTCCTTAGATTATTTAGAATTACCAAAAATTATTTCCAACGAATTCCCATGGACTTAAATTCCTTCTTGCAGAGTTTCCCTTTGGAAGTGAACCCTTTAATTTAATTATTACCAGCTTATATAAATGTTTCAATTGCATCAACTTTCGAAGTTTCATGCAAAATATACTTATCTACGAAAGTCATAAATGCCCCGCAACTGGTAGTACAACCGGAACAGGGATAATTCTACGTGAAAAAACAAGTCGGAAATGTGGAGTAACATTTTTCCATTTGACGATTCGTTTCCAAGAAAAACGATTTTAAACATTTGCATAGCCCGCATGCATTAGCAATTAAAGCAGAAAATTGGTCCGTGGTTTAACGAAGCGAAAGCAGCAAAATGCAATAGAAAATATAGCAGAATCGCGTTCCCAAACACGATGACAAACATTTTAAACAATTACTGAAATAATGACTTATCATACACTATCTCCTTCGGCTTTGTACAACGTGTATAATAAAGAAATAAAAATGATCCAAAGTTATTATCCATAGGTTGAACGATGTTATCGTGGTTATCGGCAATCGTGGAATTAACAATCATCTAACGCGAGCAATCAGTAGGAATACATTTTAGCCCACAATGCATGCGGGCCAAGCAAGTGTTTAAAGTCGATCTTTTTGGAAACGAAGCCCAAATGAAGAAAACATTATTCTACATTTTCGACTTACTTTTTCACACAGAATCGTCCCCTGCTCGGTTGTACCACCGGTTACGGGACACCCTGTATAAGCTCTTCATGCCTGTCTCGCAGCAATTAAATCTACCGAAGTAAATAGCCAATGTCCTCACACCGATGGTACAACCGGAACAGGGGTAATTCTACGTGAAAAAACAAGTCGGAAATGTGGAGTAACATTTTTCCATTTGACGATTCGTTTCCAAGAAAAACGATTTTAAACATTTGCGTGGTCCGCATGCATTAGCAATTAAAGCAGAAAGTTGGTCCGTGGTTTAACGAAGTGAAAGTAGCAAAGTGCAATGCGGGCCAAGCAAATGTTTAAAGTCGATTTTCTTGGAAACGAAGCCCAAATGAAGAAAACATTATTCTACATTTTCGACTTACTTTTTCACACAGAATCGTCCCCTGCTCGGTTGTACCGCCGGTTACGG
The DNA here is from genome assembly GCA_023838395.1 of Holcopasites calliopsidis. Taxonomy (NCBI): domain Eukaryota; kingdom Metazoa; phylum Arthropoda; class Insecta; order Hymenoptera; family Apidae; genus Holcopasites; species Holcopasites calliopsidis. Next base: position 233,262 of record JALHAQ010000049.1, read on the forward strand.
GACACCCTGTATAAACTCTTCATGCCTGTCTCGCAGCAATTAAATCTACCGCAGTAAATAGCCAATGTACTCACACTTGATGTCCAGATTCAGGGGGTTGCTTTCTCCGTCGCCTTCCTGATTGCTGCCAATGCACGTGTAGATTCCTGCCCTGCTCCTGGTCACGCTTTGCAATACCAAGCTTTGATTGCTGATTATAGTGCCGGTCGCTGGATTATGATACAATGGACTGCCCTGTGAATGCAAAAGAAAATGATCATCGCTAGACCATTCTCCTGGTCAAACAGATTTTTCAAGAAGCGAAAACGATGGATCGTTAGAACCTGCTGCACAGAGTGCCTCCTGTCTTTCTCGATAAATTACAAGGACAAGACAATATATCATCCGGTAATTTCGAACTAACCCATTCCCGATGATTAATGGTCTCGCGAAGTTGATACGAGTGTCGATCGATAGAGACGCTTCGCGTGTAAATTTCGCGAAAGGGAGAAAAACGAGGGGGGGGGTAGTAAAGACGGGGCTGCTGACAGTTTTTCAATTTCTCAAGCGCACCACCTGGACGGCAATGTCGCCCGCTCTCCTCTTCTGGTACAGTGGCGGAAAGCTCCTTTGATTTTCTATGGAAACGTACCGGCGGCGGGAAGTTTCCATCTCGTTGATGCACTCGAATCAAACGAAGAATCGACAGAGGCATCCTCTGGTCGCGCCGCGGTGACTACAATGATATCATGATCCTGAGGCGCGAGAAGGAATGTTTATGAAAGCTCTTGCAATACAGCCACACAATGGGGCAATCTTCTGTGTTGGTTAAAATTCGGGGATCGAAAGAGTTTTGGAACTTTCTAACAGTACATATTTAAAATATGTCCTGCGAACCTTATTAAAAAAAAAACAATCTTTCCCATTATAAGTCCCGATAAGAACAGCCGAATAAAAGGTTTAGTTTCAATAGATCTTGTAAAATATAAAAATAAAAATTGTTCTACGATAGGACCAGATACTTAGTTCATCGATATTAAAAAGGATCGCAATCTTCGTAACAAATACTGGATACTATTCAATGAACAGTACTACAACAATATTAAATAATAATGACTGGTAAATTAAGTTATAGAACGACGTTACTTAGGTACTATCCTTGTGAAAGTATAATAATCATTTATGTTACGATTTTCGTACTATTTATTACGTAAGCATATGAATAATGTGATATTATACTATTATATAAAACTAGTACTTAATAATTTGGTTCTTTTATTTATATTATAGAAGCTCTTTTAGTGAATTCCTTTTCTGTTCAATACTTCCTATGAAACTATTCATAATCAATTATTCATAATTATTCACTTTGATACCAATTATTAAATATACATATGAATGGTATGATATTATTTAGTTAAATAAAACTATATAGTACTTAATAGCTCGCTTATTTTATCCATCTTATAGAAACTTTTTTTAATAAAAGTGTGCTAAAATAACTTGTTTCCATGGAACTTTAATTGTGCTCGTTCTAAAATATCTGTTCCATTTAAATAAGCTGCCTCTGTGTTAAAGAATTTTCTTCACGTTTTAAACCTCGTTTAAGGTGCATAGATAAATTTATATTAGCTTGATTGGAAATGAGTGGTGGATAATTACATTTTTATAATGCATACATGATTAAACAGTTGTACAAACGTCTTGACTTGATATGTGTAAATTTTCGCTCTTGGAAGTACCTTTTAGAGTTACATAGAATCAAAGAGATAAAAGATACATTACTATTGGATTTTTTTCTGAGAAAAGTAATTAGACATTTTAAAAGGAGTTTTGTAGCATTCAGAATTTTCAGGTTTTTAATTGAACGAGAGAAATCAATATTTGTTTGTAGTAGATGAGTAGTACGTCTTACTTAAATTAATAAACTACCACTATTATCTACGAACGATAAAGGTAATTGGATATTTTGAAAAAGTGTTCTTACTAATCAGTATTAACGCATACATCTGTACGACTGTATTCAGTATGCATGAATATAATAGTTTATAAAAAATTCCACCCCATTCAAATGATTGCACTTCCCCGAATGATAAACACATTTAAAAGATTACTCATAAGTTTGCGCATTATGCCACTGAAATTTCCTTCAGGAATAATGAATGGAAAGTGACGGTGCATTTTCATTTTTCCTTACTGCTCTTGTGTGTTACTTTCCACGAAGGACTGAAATTATTCTCTGTTAGCAGGGAGGTAAAGTTTCACATTTTAGTTTAAAATATTCACGATAAACATGGTGATGCAAAGTGCATGGTTCTCTTATTGGGGAGGATGGTAGTCATGAAACGCAAAAGTGCATTAAAGTGCTCAGGCAGCGGAGGTCCATTGTTAGGACGCCTCCGTCTTCAAATGCAAAAACGGAATTAATGATTGTTCGTAAGGGGGGATGTAAAAGGGCGAGGGATAAAAACGTTTATTGTACGATATTCCGCGACGCTGCACGATGTACCTTCCTTTGAATATCATTTTTGTAGATACCGAAAAGGTTCTTCCTTTTCACGCGAGATATTAACAATCGTTTACGGAACTGTAGACAGAAAATGGGAAGGGTATGTCTAATTTACCGGGGATAATTGGGGTGCTACGGTTGTAACCAATCAGTGGCCCGTGATCGATTGAATGCGTCAATAACAAACAGATTGATATTGAATGGGAAACCCGTTCATTGGTTGCAAATCATTAAACAAATCTCGTACTGTGATTACTGTAACTCGATACCAGTACCGTCCAACATCGTTGGCTTAACCGATCAGTCACGAACAATTGACTAGGTTTATACCATTCGCTCGATTTGTAGATAATTGTGTGATAGTTTATCAATTAAATAGGACATACTATTTTACTACTATAAATGACAGCTGATTCCTTTCATTCAATTAAAAATCAGTCTGTCTTAGCATTATCTTGCTACTGTTAGATTTAAAGACATTCTTCTAAATATTAAAAACTCTTTTTAAAATGTCCAATGACTTTTATTAGAAAAGGTTGCAAAAGCAGTATGTACCTTTTATCTCCTTAATACTATGTAACTTTGAGAGTTCGGACGAAGCTTATAAATATCAAATCGCCACGTTAAATAGGCCATACTATTCATCTAATATAAGTAACAAATTGATTTCTCTCATTCAATGAAAAATCTCATAATTATGAATACTAATATTTCTTTTCAAACTGCCTAATTACTTTTATGTAGCAAAGGCAGTATGTACCTTTTATCTCGTTAGTACTATGTAACTTTGAAAGTTACTTCTAAGCACGAAATTTATAGATATTAAATCACCACGTTAAATATTCTCTTTAAAAAGCATAATTAAATAGACCGCCTTAAATAGGTCAGACTTGTATTCATCTACTATAAATATTCTTCTCGTTCAATTAAGAGCCTGATGATTCTGAATATTAAGAATTCTTTTTAAAATGTCTAATTAATTTTATCGTTCGTAGATAATTGTGGCAGTTTATGAATTTAAATAAGTCATACTTTTCATCTATTATAAATAACAATAATTTCTCTCGTTCATAATAACATAAAAATTCTAGTGGGAAAGCCTAATTACTTTCACCAGAAAAAAATATTGCATAGGCAGTACGTATCCTTTATCACTTCAATTCTTTGTAACCCTGAAAGTCATTTTAAACAACGAAATTTACAAATATCAAATCATCACGTTAATTAAATTCCTGGTATCGATACCTTGTTTGCAAAGTTTGTCTATCAATTTAAACGAAAATAGCTGTCACCGGCACTATCCTAAACGCCACATCGATGCTTGCGTTACGTTGCTTGTCGCGATTCCCCAAGAACATCCCCCCATTAACGAGTCTCGCTCCAACTCAGCCTCGTTAAGGAAGCGCCGCAAACGCTTTAGGGTTACGTCAGTGGTTCCGAAACTCGCCGATAAATTTCTTATCGACGCTCTGGCTATTAGTTGAAGGAACGCTTACGTACAGCTTCCTGGTTAGCTTGTATCAGCTAGTAAATTTTAAATGGAAAGTTCAGCGTCACAGCTGCGCGAGCCATCCCTTTATCTCGTCGTCCGATTAAGCTTCAGACCTCTCGTACAATAAAATATCGATTCGCGGTCTAGCACGCAGATTCGCTATTTAACGTTCCATCGTGCTCGTCATTGTTTCAAAGAAACTTCGAGTACCAGGGTAAAAGTTCGATAAACGAACGGAACGATCTACGCGTTAAGCGAGCGGAACGATCTACGCGTTAAGCGGACGGAACGATCTACGCGTTAAGCGAACGGAACGATCTACGGGTTAAGCGAGCGGAACGATCTACGGGTTAAGCGAGCGGAACGATCTACGCGTTAAGCGAGCGGAACGATCTACGCGTTAAGCGAACGGAACGATCTACGCTTTAAGCGAATGGAACGATCTACGCGTTAAGCAAACGGAGTGATCTACGCGTTAAGCGAACGGAGCGATCTACGAGTTAAGCAGGCGGAACGATCTACGCGTTAAGCGAACGGAACGTTCTACGGGTTAAGCGAGCGGAACGATCTACGGGTTAAGCGAGCGGAACGATCTACGCGTTAAGCGAGCGGAACGATCTACGCGTTAAGCGAGCGGAACGATCTACGCGTTAAGCGAGCGGAACAATCTACGCGTTAAGCGAGCGGAACGATCTACGCGTTAAGCGAGCGGAACGATCTACGTGTTAAGCAAACGGAGTGATCTACGGGTTAAGCGGGCGGAACGATCTACGCGTTAAGCGAACGGAACGACCTACGGGTTAAGCGAGCGGAACGATCTACGGGTTAAGCGAGCGGAACGATCTACGCGTTAAGCGAGCGGAACGATCTACGCGTTAAGCAAACGGAGTGACCTACGGGTTAAGCGAGCGGAACGGTCTACACGTTAAGCAAGCGAAACGATCTACGCGTTAAGCGAGCGGAGCGATCTACGCGTTAAGTGAGTGGAGCGATCTACGTGTTAAGCAAACGGAGTGATCTACGCGTTAAGCGAACGGAGCGATCTACGGGTTAAGCGAGCGAAAAGATCGACGCGTTAAGCGAACGGAGTGATCTACGTGTTAAGCGAGCGGAACGGTCTACACGTTAAGCAAGCGAAACGATCTACGCGTTAAGCGAGCGGAGCGATCTACGCGTTAAGTGAGTGGAGCGATCTACGTGTTAAGCAAACGGAGTGATCTACGCGTTAAGCGAACGGAGCGCTCTACGGGTTAAGCGAGCGAAAAGATCGACGCGTTAAGCGAACGGAGTGATCTACGTGTTAAGCGAGCGGAACGATCTAGGCATTAAGCGAACGGAGTGATCTACGCGTTAAGCGAGCGGAGCGATCTACGCGTTAAGCGAACGGAGCGATCTACGCGTTAAGCGAATGGAACGATCTGCGGGTTAAGCGAGCGGAAAGATCGACGCGTTGAGCGAACGGATATCATCCCCACCACTGTCTCCCTTCTGCCACGATACACGTGCGTGTCCAGCGAGAAATCGCCTCGATTAGCGACGCTTCTGCGTCCCGACTTCCATTCGTTTATCGAACCTTTATTGTATCGTGAAGGTTGCACTTACGTTATGCCGCCAGGAGACCTTGTAGACCCACGGATTCGACTTGATGTTGCACTCGAAGTAAACGTCGATGCCTTCGCGGATGGCGCTCAAGTTCAAATTGCTTCCAAGCTCGAGGGTAACCACTGGCTCGTCTGAAAGTTCATCCGTGTCGTTGTGTAAGAAACAGTGGGATGTTTTGTTGAGGGAAGTGCATGCTTCTGGTGTTTTTCGTGGCAGCGTACCACCATGGGGTGCGCGAGTAGGGGTTGCTTTTTGTGGAGAGCGATCAACGCTTTAGAGGCAATTGATGACAGCTTGGATACATGTAGCTGAGATTGATTTTTGACGTTAAGTAGATGCTTATTTATAAGACAATCTAATCGTGGATATTGCACAGAATGCGCGTGCTATGAAAAAATATATAAAATCTTCAAATTATAGTGCTTTTTATAAACACCTGGTAGGTGACATAATTCTCCACTGAATTTCTACTCGTTTTACTATGTTCCCTAAAGTATGAGATTGCATAAAAATCCGCAGTTTAATGGTAAGATACTTGAGCGCATTTTTGTGCTTTCGGAAAGTTTGTTTTCTTTGAGCATTGCTATTTACATTTTATATTACATTTTATATCTATATAGCATTGGTATTTACATTTTACACGAGGATCGATGTAAATGAGATACAGAAGAGCAGATATATTTTTGAGTGTGTGCAAGTTATTTTAGTATGCATGTAAAATATAAAAAAAAGGAAATCAACCCCGGTAGTGCAAATTATCTATTGCCAACCTTTATATTGTTGACATTACAACTTAAACACATATTCTTTCCACGCAAGACTTTCAACACAAGCAAGTTAAATTCTTACTTGCACCTCGTGCAATATTGACGACTCTGACAACAAGCAAATCAATTTTCCTTGTTAATCCTTCCACAGCTGCAGCCTGCAGCGATCCGGCCGAGATCAGGAAGCTAAATCAAACTGGACCAACGTTTCCGGTTTCATTGAACAATGTTTGCTGGACAACTGTTCAGAGGAACGGACATTTCGACGTCACGAAGTCACTCTGACATCGATGCTTCTTCAACAAAGTCTATGTATACACTCTCTTAATACAAAAAAATACAGCATCGACAAATATAGAAATACCTTTTAACAAATTTATCGATCTTCTTGCCGTAATTTATTATTATGAAAGTAATTTATTTATAGAACCTTGACAAATCTTGTCGAATTTGTTTAGAATTCACAAGAAATTCCATGTCATATTCTCTCACGCCAAATAAATAATTATATCCTATATTTAAGCAATCGTTCTATTGAATGTCCTGTGTAAAATCTATAAAAATAAGTTTAAACCTATTTGCCCATGTTCCGATTCAACCAGTTCTTTCGTTTCCCTACAACGAATGTCCCCGCGCACAGTAAAACCTATTTCCTAGATCTATACGCGTCTGTAAATTCGGCGACAACCCCTTATACCGATCCCATAACGAATGGGGTGTTACGCGGATCTGCCATTCCCATAGATTAACGCTGTGATTTCCCTGTTCAATATAAAAGTTTTTCCCAGCCAGGCAGCGTAAAGTGGTGACGATGGGGTGGAACCATCGAAAGCTGGAGTGGGGTGGGGAGGGAGTGGGAACAGGAAGCTAGGGATCACTTCGGTTCCACGGAAATTAATGGTACAGGCCGAACCGTGGCTGAAGATTTCCTCGTTTTCGCGACTTTCTTCCCTCGACTTTCGTTCCACCCTCTTTTTTTCCCCCGCTCTCACTCTTTCCCCGTTCCACAGACATCTTTTTACTCGTCGCCATCGGCAGAGTTTTCCATGCCTCCTTTTTTTCTCTCCCCAGCGCAGCATCGTATGCACCTCTGTTTCTCTTTCCCATTCTCGCAGTCTCTTTCCATTTACCCACCTGACTCTCGTGCAGTTTACTTCTCCGCCCTTTACTTTTATTTCTATATACATTTCGCTCTATTCTTTTATTCTCCATTCACCCAGCACTGTATCCACCTCCATAATTTCATCCAAACTTCCTCTCCCTCTCTCTCTCTCAATTTCCTTCCTTTTTGTCTCCCATTTGCATGAGAGTTTATTTAGTTCCAGCGGAGTCTTTTGTTGCCTACTTCCAGAGCCTTTCATAATTATGTTGCTTCGGTTTATACTCTAGCATTTTTCCATTCTACTTGCTACAATCTCTATTGTTATTCTCTATTACCCCGAGTTTCCCCACTGTCCTCTGCTTTTCTTTAAACTTTTCATTTCTACCCCTCCCTTTCTCATTCCCCCTACAATAATTACGTTATTTCTCGCCGATCTCCTTCTGCTGTCTCTCATCCCTCGCTGCCATTTCACAGTAACCCGAAGCGAAGGGGACGGAAGGCCAGGCTAAAGACGGGGTAGGAAGATCGTCGAGAAGGGAAACAGGGAAGAATTTCTCCGTTATTGCAGAGTCGAATCTCGCTGCAGAATTATCGGATTTGTTCCTCGGCGGGCTCGTATATACCGGGCGTGTTCCTGCTAGAGAGAAATCATAAGCAAGAGCCGGCTGGCGAACGTCGTGAATCGATATTGCGGCCGCTCATTCACGGCTGTCTCGTTTTTTTCAACCCCTTCCTCTTTCTTTTTCTTCCCCGCCCGCGTCTTTTTCCTTTTTAATCCGTTCGGTTTTCGCTGGCTCGATTCTCAACGAAGGCGGCACGATATCGATCGAACGGCCAGGGGTGCGGATTTCTTGCTGATAGCGTGCCGGAGATCGAGCGCGAAGCCGATATACGCGCCCCCAAGCTTGACAGAACAACGCCGGATAAATATGTCCCCTGCCCCCTGTCTCGCGCGGCGCCGAGCGACGCGAGTTTTAATTTCGTTCCTCGAGCGCGCGATTTCGTCGGGCTTTCTCGACGATGCGTCGATGGAATTGCCGGTTTAGGGGGTTGAGCAGGGGTTGATCGCGAAACTAGATGCGTGGAGCGTGTGAAACGGCCGTAGGTGCTTTCTTTTTTGGATACGATGATTAAAAACTGTGTTTTGCTATTTCTATTTCTACTTTTATTCTGAAACTATCGAAATAAACTCTTCCCTCATGCCTTTTATCTCTGCCCCTTCCGATCTTTTCTTCCAAGCTATCTACTCTAACAAGCACTGATTAGTGATTCCAAAAAATGTAAGCGTTCTCCATTACCAAATAAAAATAATTATTCCAAGTAAATTTAAGTTTCCCTTGGGTGCAAATTCTTCTTTTGGGCTATTTGTAGTTTGAAAAGGGGTAGATCGCGAAGCAAATAGCGTGGAGCGAGAGAAATGGCCGTGAATGTCTTTTTCGCAAACGATTATTAAAAAACTGTATTTTGATATTTCTATTTCTACTTTTATTCTGAAACTATCGAAATAAACTCTTCCCTCATCCCTTTCATCTCTGCCCCTTTCGATCTTTTCTTCCAAGCTATCTACTCTAACAAGGTCTGATTAGTGATTCCAAAAAATGTAAGCGTTCTCCATTATCAAATAAAAATGATTATTTCAAAGAAATTTGAGTTTCCCTTGTGTGCAAATTCCTATTTTCGACTATTTGTTGTTTGAAAAAAGGGTAGATCGCGAAACAGGAAGCGTGGAGCAAGTGAAATAGCTGTGGGTGTCTTTCTGAAGATTATCAAAAACTGCCTGCTGCGTTTTTCATTTTTACTATTATTTTGACACTATAAAAATAAACTTTTCCTTCATCCCCTTATCCCTTTTGTCTGTGCCTATCCTTTCCTTTTCCTTTTCCCCCGAAAAATCTTTTCTAACAAGGTCTGATCAGTCATACGAAAAAATTGTAAGCGTTCTCCACTACCAAATAAAAATAACGATTCCAAATAAATTTGAGCTTCACTTGGGTGAAAATTGCTCGCTCGGACTATGTATACATTGAAAAGGGGAATCGGCAATGAATGGGCTGATTCGTAACATCGGGAATTTCGCTTTAAATATTTGGCATCGCCATCGTACTGGTCCCAGCGCTCCCGTATAGTTTATAGTGTGTTTTGGTTGTTTGCCAAGAGGCTTGTTCCACTGTAAGATTGCACATCGGGGGAATAGCGTGCTGTCGTCAGGTTCTTAAGCGGCGAGGGTGTTAGTGGAGCGGAAATTTACAGTAGGCTGACTGTTCGATGCGGTTCGACGCTGTGTAAAAGGTACATCTAAAAGCGGTGGATTTCACGAATCTGAGGCTGCACTCTTGGCTATGATTATGCCAATTCAGTTTCTAAAGCGGTTCAGTGCAGTCTTCTTTTTTTTTAAGTTAGAACAGTAACACGAAGAGGCGAAAAATAAAGATTTTAAAGGCGTTATATCCATTACAGAAAAGAGACAAGCGATTAGTGCATTGAAAATAATATTGAAATATACACAAAAAGTGTCTCTAAATAGACTGACACATTTTCGATAGCATTTTTTCGAATAAGTACAGTGAAATCTGGTTATTATAATCACAGATAATGTTATTAACCGACTATCGTTATCATAATAAGTTAATCCCAATACACTCTATATAAGATTAGTTAAAACTAATTCGTCTATTCTAATGAAATCTCGACTATTGGCATGAATTGTAATAATTACACTTGGGAACGTGCCATATGAATGTTTAGCGAATTCGTGTTGAGAGGGTCTTTTCTTTGAAACTTTCTCCTAACCAAAATATGCATTTTACTTTTTACACGAGTGCACGGCAAGAATTAATTGAAAATTAGTGCATAAATAGATCTTGTCATGAAGTGTACACTTAATTGCTGTGCTGTTTAAACGAGATAATTGCATATCGAAATTCTTTGAAGCTATGTCGTGTAAAATGAAAATCGTCCTTTTCTAGATAAAATTTGAAGAAACTCATCTTTTTGAAAAGAGTGTTTTTAATTCAATGGCTTTGATAAATTTGAATGGCTTTCGGAAATTCATAAAATCACTTTGTTCTAACCCAAGTACATCAAGTGCTGGAACAAGTCTCATTAAATTAACACAGTCCCTGTGCAATTCAAATGCCATTATAATAATTTCTAGATAGAATTTGTTATTGTCGTTTCCTTTTATATAGAATGTGCGATTGTTCACACTTAACTGCCGATTGTTGGCACTTCTCTGCACCAAGCCACAGACACGTAACATCGTATCAAGTGTACACTTTCTGTTAAATATAAACTGTACAAATGGCATAATCGTTTAAACCAATTCCAGTTCATCAATAAACATTCTTCATTCGCCGTTTAATGTTATCAGCCTATCGCCCTTATAAGGAAATTCGCGAGTCCCAAAGTGATCGTAATAAGCGGACTCCGCTGCACCTGGGACAGCGTCCATGAAATCCAAACGAAAAGAGAAAAAACACTCACGGTGTATGTCGAGCTTCCATCCGTCCTCCATCTCGGAATCCGGGATATCCGGCACGCTGCCGTGGCAGGAGAGGAACTTGCCGGCGTCCTCGATGCTCGGCACGAACGTGAGAACACTGGTGGTGACGTTGTTGTCGGGGCTCATCTGCGGGATAGCGTTCATGAATTTCAAACGGTTCGCCAAACGCTAGAGAAGACGGAAACGTTAGCCCTGGGCCCGATTCGGGGGGTCGACAGCACGGCCCGCGGCTCCTGGGCCCAGGGACGATAAAGGGAGGAAGAGAAAGGGACAAGAAGAGATTTAACGTGATTGCTTTCCGTGGCGAAATCGCGTGTGGCTGCTCTGCAAAAATATTGGCCACGATGCGAATCTTTCAGCGAGAGATATTTGCCACGAGATTCTTCGGCGCGAGAAGAACTCCATTTTTTTTTGTTGCGCGGCGTAATTAAATCCCGCCGCGGCCCCGGGGCACGAATCTGATTCAAAGTGGGTCTCCTTTTGTGCAAGACGTTGCGGCGATAATGGAAATTTATAATGAGGAAAAATATTGTGGAAGCGAGGCTGGAATAATTGAACATGTTTGCCACTGTATGATCATTTCTTGTTGTATTTCTTATGGAAAAAGCTGAGTGAGAATTCATCCCGGGTTTTAAATTATTTTTATGCGCCACTTTTTATGTTTTATAGTATTTCTTTTTCGATGTACAATACAGCATATTTACATTCACTATTTTGAAACGTAAAAATCGCTCATAAAAGTGATTTGAAACTCGGGACAATTTTTCATCCAATATTGCCCACGAGAATAATAACAAAAAGTTATTATACAGTAGCAAACATTCGCTACAGGGCAAATTTGCACTAAACTGGAAAGAAGGTAATAAAAAGAAAGTTAGACTCTTTAAATTAGAATGATGTGTAAGTAATATTCATAAGTAACATTTTCTGTAAGTAATAAACAAGCTCTTCTCGCAGAATAGAATTTTTAACCGAGCATAATTTTACGCGAAGCTACAAAGAAGATAGTATCAAGTAAATTTGTCCTGGGTTAAAGGTTCTTTTCTTTTGTGGTTGGAACTTTAATGTCGAAGAGGCATCATTATAATTAAAAGGCTTTAGTTCTCTTCTTATTATTTCCTTTACAATTTAGCGCAGATCTGTCCTGGTTTGAAAATTCTTGTTTGTGGAAGGAGCTTATTTATTAATTAGAGAGAAATTATTTTTATAAGCGTTCTTTATATCCATATTTTAGAATCACTTTTATGAATGAAGCTTTAACGCTTAAAAGACATCATTATAATTTAAAGGGTTTAATTCTCTTCATATTATTTCCATTGCAATTTAGTGAAAATATGTCCTGAATTAAAAATTCCTTTTTTTCGTGATTGGAGCTTCAGTGTCTAAAAGTCATCAGTATAATTTACAAGTTTAACTCCCTTCTTATTATTTCCTTCGCAGTTTAGTGGCGATATGTCCTGAATCAAAAATCCTTTTCTGTGGGAGGAGCTTATTTATTCTTCCAATAGAAATCATGAGTGATTTTTATATTTCAAAGTAATTTTTGTGAATGGTGCTTCAGCGTCTAACAGACATAATTACAATTTAAAGTGTGTTTAATCTTCTTGTTATCATTTCTTTTGGAGTTCAGTGCGTATTTATCCAGGGTTAAAAATTCTTTATTTTTGTGAATGATGCCTCAACGTTTAACAGACATCATTACGATTTAAAGTGTGTTTAATCTCCTTGTTATTATTTCCTTTGGAGTTCAGTGAATGTTTGTCCAAGGTTAAAAATTCTTTTCTACGGGCGGAGGAGCTTTAAAAAAAAATGCACGGTTCTAATTGAAAAGATTAACAAATACTACCGTCTGTCTGGCGTTCCTCAATATCGTGCTCCCTTTCGACCATGTGATCATCGGTGTAGGCCTTGCGCCTACCACCTCGCAGCTGATCTCGTACGTGGTGCCAGCGCTAAACGGGCGGTTCTCCCCTTGCATACGGACCCACAATGGTTTCACTGGAACAAACGTAACCGTCCGGTTAGCCGGTGCTCGAAACGAACTATCGTTTCAAACATGATCCCGCTGCATTATAGATCGCCGAGTGTTTGCGTAATAATTTCAACTGATTCCCCAGACCAGGTCGAGCCGGTTAATGGAAACGAAAACGTTTCTAAACTTTTGCGGATCGAACACGATTTTACTAGCTTCAATTGCTTGTTAAACATTCACTACCCGATAATGGCTAGAACTCGACGTTCGGTTTTTATTGAGGCCTGTTTAAATATGCCCTTTTTCGATGGGGAAGACGGTTCGATGGCGTGACAGGTCAGTGGCTTTCGCTTGCGGCGCATCTCTCTTTGCTTTGCTACAGTAATAAATTGCAATGAACGCGGTTTCATCTCAAACATATTTTTGTGAGTGAAATATGGATTCAAACGTGCATACATATTTGCTACATCTCTCTCGCCGCGTGTTTTCTATGAACAATTAATTGATAGTTTAAACTTTATGTACAACACAAGCAACAGTCTTATGTCTTATTAATTATTCTTCAATGGTGTTTCCAATAACTATTCAAATATGCATACATATTTGCTACATCTCTCTCGCCGCGTGTTTTCTATGAACAATTAATTGATAGTTTAAACTTTATGTACAACACAAGCAATAGTCTTATGTTTTATTAATTATTCTTCAATGGCGTTTTTAATAACTATTCTCCAATTAAAAAGTACCAAAAGGACATGAAAAGTCAGCCTAGTATTTAGGGGTGCCTTTCCTTATCTTATTTTATTAATGCTAGTGGAGTTTACAGTTGCTGAAATGATAAATATTGTTTTTAAGCAGAATCGATGTAAGCTAATTGATGTAATTGTATCTAAATATATACATCATAGTTTATTTATTATCAGGTCTCAATAAATTCAAACACTTGCACACGATGACTTTCTAAAAAATCCATTAATAGGTACACAATTGAGGCATTTAGAACAAAGGAATGTCATTTTTCTGATATCGAGAAAATCGAGCTTGAAATTTCAATGTGTTCAAATAATTTTGACGTATAATAAGGAGCATACACACAAATTATTGAAGAATTTCATCTTTTAGTTTATGAGTTGTAAAACATACAGAAAATTATTTGATTGCATCCCTTTGGCACCAACTCTTTACGCAATCTGTGTTTTGTGAGGGAAACAATGGAAAGGAACATGAAATATCACATTCTAGAGACAGTATTGAAAAATGTATTTGTTATGTATAGAGATACTAACTTAAGATATTGTTAAAGCTACATTGAGTTTAGCTTTACTCATTAGAATCATAGAAAATTTCGCTGATTGATATACACGTACGAACAATGTGTTGTTACTAATAGTAAATTAGTGTTTATGCTGCAGTGTATGAGATAATAAATCACTAGCAGCCATTTCGTCACAAACTTATCTCAATTATTTACTTAGCTGTCAATTTTTCTAGCTTCTAACTGACATTTTATACAACGCTGGATTACTTGAATTATTCACAACATAATATTTAACGATTTAAGTAACCATCACTGGACTTAACTGAAAAACTTCAAAAGCAGTCACTTGCATCCCTTTAGTTCTAAGTGTCTCAATTAATCTCCGCAAATCTAGTGTTAAAATACTTAATGAACGTCAAAGCTGTGTACTCACGCTTCATGTGACTTACCTAACCGTGTACTTTTTTCAACTAACTATATATTTACCTAACTAGCCACTTAAACTAATCCAACGATTTAGCTAATATTTTGTGCTCAACTAAAAAAGTTAAAAAAAGTCTCTCGCATCCTTTTGATTCTAAGTGCTTGAATTAATCTCCGAAAATTTGGTGCTGATTATTTAACAAACGTACAAGCTATGTACTCACACTTCATGTGACTTAATTAACTATTTACTTTTTCTTTAACTAACCATTTCTGTACTTAACTAAAAAGTTTCAACAATATCACTTGCATTAATGTCCGTAGATTTAGTGCTGAAATACTTAATAAACGTCCAAGCTGTGTATTCACACTTCATGTGACTTACCTAATCGTTTACCTTTTTCAACTAACTATATATTTACTTAAGTAACCACTTAAACTAATCCAACGATTTAACTAATATTTTGTGCTTAACTAAAAAAATTCGAAAAACTTTCTCGCACACCTTTGATTCTAAGTGCCTGAATTAATCTCCAAAAATTTAGTGCTGATTACTTAACAAACGCACAAGCTGTGCACTCACACTTCATGCGGCTTAACTAACCGTTTATTTTTTCCAACTAACTTTATGTTTACTTAACTAACCATTTAAACTAATCCAACGATTTAACTAATATTTTGTACTTAACTAAAAAAATTCAAAAAAGTCTCTCGTGCTCCTTTGGTTCTAAGTGCCTGAATTAATCTCCAAAAATTTGGTGCTGATTATTTAACAAACGTACAAGCTATGTACTCACTCTTCATGTGACTTAACTAACTGTTGACTTCTTCTTAACTAACACTATATTCATTTAACGAATCATTTCAACTAATCCAACGATTTAACGAACCATTTCTTGTACTTAGCTGTACTACTGAAGAAACGTGGAAAAACTCACTTGCACCCCTTCGGTTCTAAGTGCCTCAATAAATCTTCGTAAATCTAGCGTTAAATCACTTAATAAATGTCCAATCCATATACTCACAGTTCATATTAAGCGTGACCGAGCTGGATATCGGCGCGACCATGTTGTTGTTCGACGCCTGGCACGTTAGAACCGCGTTCAGGTGTTCGCGGCTCAACTTCTCCAATCGTAGCACGTTCCGGACTCTCTTGGTGCCGACGGTTTCGTATGTGTCGTCGAGAAGAGCGTTCTCCTGCCACCACGTCACTCGCGGTTGCGGCCGACCTGTTCGAAACGGGACAAAATGAAACGACGTTCACAAGCGGCGCTTTCGTTTCCGGTCTCGACCTGTGCCCCCCGTTTCGTCACCGGCGACGAAAAATTCGATAAAAGTTCGATACATCTCTCGCCTTTTTATCTCCTTCCCCATTCTCTCTCTTTTTTTTTTCTATGCGCACGTATTTCGTTACGTTCTGCTCGCCAGCTGCGGTTCCAATCGAATTTGCTTGGGAGCGCTTGTGCGTCCCGACGATTAGAGTTGCTCGGAGTATTGGAGCGGTTCGGAAAGGTGCACGTTTTAGAATACTTTTCAGTTTGCAGACTATTTTTGCTGGTCTGCGAAGTTTTTTTTTTTTTGACAAAAGAAGAAGATTCGAAGGTAAGTATGTGAATCATGTTTGGTAGGTCTTTTTAAAGGGTTAAAAAATAGTGTAATACGTTCTTCTTGAAAAGTCCGCGAATTTCGGCGGATCAATAATTCGTCAACTGTTTCCGATCGCAGCGGCGGAAAAAAAAATGAATCATGTTTTTCGTGTTCACCGATGCGTCCTCTTTTTTCCTCCCGGCAAACAGGAAAGGCGCAAATATTTAAAGGTGCGCTTCAACGGCCATGCTGAAAATAGGAATTTCAGATTTCAGATATTATTCCGTATTCGACCGCGGAACTGGATCCGGCCCCGTTTCTCTGTGTAACCTGTTCCTCCCTTTTCTTTTTTTATCATCGTTCGTTTACGCGTATTCGTTCAATCAAGGGACGACGCGGGGGAAATGCTTGTGGACGCAACGGGTGGCGGTGTGATCGAGCGACGTGCAAAGAATGATATCGGATAGGAGAGAAATATTCCCGGCGAATGTTAGCGGTGAATGACGCTATCGAAATGATTTGATAACGATTTAATAACGCCTCGATGAAGCACTCGTTGAAATTTCGTCCGGTAACACGTTCAACGTCGCGCGATCTGTTCGACGGTGATGAATATCGGCGACGAAGTGGATCCTTTAAATATTAAGCGTTTAATTGAAACACGTTGAACATCGTGCGATTAATGTTTCCACGATTCTGAACGGTCGGAATAGAAGTTAAACTATCCCACGCGATTTATTCGATGGATCCGAACATTTTATTTCGCAAAACAATTATTATTGGATAGTATGCCAGGTGGAGAAAAATATAGGATCGCCATTTAGTATGACAGTTTGCAGAGTAACTGCCGCAGGCAGTCGTTTTTATCGAATCAGCCTCGAGCCACGATTTCCATGTTTCCACCCCGACTGGCGGCGTGGGAACCCTCTAACCGGTTTCGCCGGCAAAAGACAACAAACGGTCTCGCATAATCTCGCGCTACAGAAACAGAGCCTTAAACGGTAATTTCGCGGCGGGGGGAACGGCGAGCGACAAAATATTTCGTGGCACGCGAGGCGCAATAACGTTCCGTCGTGGAAAGAGCACGAGACGTCTCGGATTACGGCGGCCCAAGCCCTATAAATAAATACGCCCTCGCAAATAATAAACGCGAGGGAAATTTACGGGCGGCGCGGTTTGCTGCGAGTAATGAGCTGCGCTGCGTTGTCTGGTGAATATTTTCTTCTCTAATTCGAAACATGGGAACGGAATGGAACTCGTATTCTATGATTTGGGAATGAAGAGTATTTTAAATTGATTTGAATAGAGGAATATGTATGAGAGTAAGGCTGGACTGACCAATGGTTGTTATATACTACTTAGTACACACGGATCTTCTATATTCATTGATGTAGCTGTGCACAATACTTTGTTATAAATCCATTTAATCAGGTACAGAAAGAATTGAATAATATAATAAAACAATAGTATTGGACAGACAAAAAAATTTATAACAAAGTGTAGGTACTACGTAATATGAGTAACGATCGTTTAAATAAATGAAAAAAGGAACAGATTGAATGTGTAATAAGATAATTTCTCCTCGTAATGATAATCGTATAATCTAAAGACTTTAAAGTATAATCAGTCTCAGCAATGGTTGACATGTACTACTTATGCCATATGGACCATCTATATTCATTGATTTAATTATGTACGATACTTTTTTATACATCAAAAAGTATAAGTATTCGAAATAAATAATTCCATAAAATAATAAAGCACCCCTTACTACAAACAAAAGTTTATAATAAAATGTGCTGTGTAATATAAGGAGCAGTCTGTTAAATAAATATAGTAAGGAAGAGATTGAATGTGTAATAAGATAATTTCTTCACACAATAATAATAATAATAGCGTGATTTAAAGTGCAAGTCTGACCAACGGCTGACGTATACTACTTAGGCTACATGAATCTTCCAAATTTATTGATGTAACTATGTACAATATTTTTGTATACATCAAAACGTATCAGTACTCGAAATAAGTAATTTAATAAAATAATAAAGCAACACTTTTGGACGGACAAAAAATTTATAACAAAATGTACTGTATAATACGAAGAACAATCTTTTAAATAAATGCAAAAAGGAAGAGATTGAATGTCTAAATAAGATAATTTTCTCACATAATAATAATAATAATGATAATAATAGTATGATTTCAAGTGCGAGGTCTGACCAATGGCTCACCTATACTACTTACGTCACACGGACCCTCCATATTCATTGATTCAGTTATGCACAATATTCTTTTATACATCAGAAAGTGTCAGTATTCAAAACAAGTAATTTAATGAAATACGAAAACTACAATTTTAAATAGCCAAAAGATTAATAATAAAATGTACGGCGTGATACAAGTAACCCAGTAACAATATCTTAAATAAACGTGACAAGGTACAGATTGAATGTGTGATAAAATAATTTCCCCACATAGAATAATAACGGTATAATTTAAAGTGCAATGGAATTATTTTAAAATGCACCCCGCGATTTCTAAGTAGTATAACTCGGTCTATAGTCAGACGTCTTTCCACACAGTTAATAAATCCTTTTACTGAAGCAACTCGAGCAACTTTTGTGAAATGCACATTCATTTCTCGGGTAAAATTTTTTCCCCATTCTCCAGCGAACTGCCTTGCAATCTCTAGTTTTCTCACTGTTCTCCAACTTTCCTGCTCCTCCTCCGTGTCTGTTTGTAGATCTTTATAAAAGGGTGCGTGTGCCGCCTCTGAGAGGCGAACGGAGAAGGCGGTGCGAGGTAAACGCGCTCACGCACATGTACACGAGAAAATAGTTAAACAATAGACGAATATGCATATTGGAAATATACAAGATGTTAATAACATCAGTTCTTTCTGGATTACAAGTTTTGACGAATAAAATGAGTAGCCTTTAATCAAATGATGGGTTACTTTTTTTTAGAAGCGAAACAATAACTTTACCGAATGTAGAGTTTGTTCGTTCATATTTTTTTTTTATGTAACTTTAAACCTCGTCGATGTTGACCAGGAAATTTTTATGTTTTTCAATGAATACTATATTGTAATGGATTATTCCACCCCCTTTCCAGGTCACTCTATATACAACCATCGTATATTCAGACGAAAAGCAAAAGCTGGAACGTGATACAGGGCTGTGCGCTTCATCTTCTTTGCCGGAAGCCAACGCCATGAAATTTTCATTTTAATCATACCTCGCTGTGTCCGAGGCGATCAGCTTTTGACTGTTTCTTCGTTGATGGGAATTTTCTCGCGCGGGGATTACGTAACCGTACGTACATACGATGTATCGCCTTTTTTACTATGCAATACTTAATTCATAAAATAATTTTTCATCGCATCGCGAGATTCCAGCTTCAGTAGAAATACCTGAGTGTATTAAATGTACATTCTTTTTTATAAATGCGAGGGTGGAAATGAAATCCCGGGGTAAGAGGTGATAAGGTAAAGAAATACACGGCGCAAGCCGTGACTTATGCACAACTTTGTCTCTCTCTCTCTCTCTTCCTCCTCTTGTTTAATCAATTTAAAACGCGCCCATCTTTGCGGGAGTTTCGCCGCGAGACATGTACTTGGACACTTCGTGATCGCACGCAGCTTCATTTAGAAGAGCAAGGAAAAGTGACTCAGAGAGAATGATACAGGGGGATAAAAACGTAGCCGAGAATGGTGAAGCTTTTTCGCATGCAAATTCGAAGAAAGATAAAATTACCGCCTCAAAACGGGTAGCTAATAAATTCAACGCTAAAAGGGTCACCGAGGGGACAGGCAGGGAAGAGAAATTTTTGAAATATACGAGGGCAAATTTGTATGCATTTATGAATGCGCTTTGTATGCCGCGGCTGCAATTTAAATCCATGCTTCAAAAGGCGAGAATGTCGATTTTGATGCACCGCGTGTCGTGTGTCGAGGAACGAAATTTCAAAGGCTGTGGAGGGGGGTGATTGAAGGAGAAGAGGGGGCAACGATGAAAGTAGATACGGAAATTAAGTAATTGGGAAATTGAACAAATAATTGTTGCATGCCTCTACGGAAGAAAAATAAATAGATCAGAAAAATGCGGGGACGTTAATTCAAGTAAAAGTATCGCGGAACTTAGAACTAGAGAAAGCGTAGTATGGACAGATCAATAAACATGGGGAGGCTGAACAGCGGAATGACTGCAGAGGGATGGATGCAAATAGTAGAGCTACACAGGAACAGAAAATATTCCCGTACGAGATTCCTCGTTCAGAGCTTTCAAAGCGATTTTCGTTTTAAATTCTTAGTACTTTAGTTTAAAAGTTTTTATTAAGGCATATGTGAAATACCGAATGTCTCATTTAAATGCGACCCTACGAATGCCTTTTTTAATCGTGAAAACACAAAAAATACTTGTTTCTTCATTTGAATGGTATTCACTGGTCAGTATACTGCAGGTATTGTTTTCTTTTCAAATGCCGTTGAAGGATGTATTATATTTTTTGGGTTTTCACAATTGAAATAGATATCCCGATGGGAAGGGTGCTTACATTTAACTGAGGCACCTTGTACATTATTAGCTAGGCCAGTAAATAATTTGTCGCAATTAATTCATTTCATTTTGACAAAAACAAATCAGAAATTTCGTTGAATTTTGTGTTCCAATTATACTAGTTACGCCTGATGTCCGATCACTTTACTTGTACTACTTATGGTTGACATATACTACTTATATTTTAAGTAGCATATGCTAGTAATCATGTTTTGTAGTAGCATATACTACTTAAATTATAACTACTTGATTGCTTAGTATATTATAAAATATATTACTTGATTACTAGCATATATTACTTACAATTTAAGTACTATAATTCTTGTTAATGTTAAATTACTTAAAATTTAAGTAGTATATGCTAGTAATCAAGTAGTATATTTTATGGTAGCATATACTACTTAAATTTTAAGTAGTATATGTCAATCATAAGTAGTACAGGTAAATGGTCGGGCATCAGGCATAACTAGTATAAGTAGTATACTTTAATTTTAAGTAGTATATGCCAATCATAAGCTGTACGTATATCGTGATAATTACAAATCGAACAGAAAGAAGAAGCAAGTGCGTATTATTTCTCTGTCTCGCGAACTCTTCTTGTCTCCCATGAATTAATCATTTTACAATCGAACGATACAGTTTGTAACAGTTTTACTTTACGCTATAGCATACACGTGTACCTCCACGGAACAGAGAAGTCGACCGAGCGCGAAACGGTGGCAACTGGCAAAGAATGAAGGGGAATCAAGGGGTAAGTCAGACGAGAGTACTTACCACCAGCAGCGACGCAGGTAATATTCAGAGATGCACCCTCGCTGTACGGGCCCAGCACGTAATAGGGAATATGAGTCCTTCCGTCTTCGTCCAATATGCTAAGCTGCTCCGGCGGTACTGTAACAATTTCACACAATAAATCCAACTACTCTTCCTTCTTTTTTTTAACCCCGCCCCACACACACACACTCATCCTTCTTTACGTCACTCCGCGAGCGCTGGAAAAGGAGCTTAGTAGCGGCTCGCGTCAGGGGGTGAATCAATTTGCGAGGCGATGAATTATTGGTGTGGACGAATGTGTCATCCGAACGACACCTTAGACACTACATGGTTGCTGATACTTTTATGGTCCGCCCAGTAACAGCATCGTGGCGCGCTTAAGAAGCCTCGTGATATGCAAACTGTTTCTCAGACAGACTACAGCAGTTGGGGAGGATAGGGGGTTGGCTTGTAAAACGATGAAAATTCGACAATTTAAGGGGTCAGGGTGTTCCGTAATGGACTACGCCCAAGCTTAATATCTGAGAACATCACTTAGCATAATTGGTTACACAGCAATTAATAAAGAAAGGAGTGTTGTTATGATCCCCTTATGATTTTCGTATTTGTAACAAAGATATCCAGCTGCCACTGCTATCATCTGTACCATCTCCTACCTCAAAATAAAGGGAAAGCGTGTTCACCCTAAATTTGCCTTCCGAGAAAAAGCAGTGCTTCTTGAAAATTAAGGAAGTCAAATTAAGGGAGTCAAATCAAGGGAGTCATTAAGGGAGTCAAAGTACGTAAAATCGATACGCTTGAGTAGATCATTTAAATGTTTAACATTTTCAACAATGCAGTTAATGTTTCCGAACTTACACCTGTCGATTAATTCTCCCCCCCCCCCCCCAGAATGGAGGGCAACATGGTCCCCTCAGTAACTGTAATCTTACTTGCAAATTAACTTCATCTTCTTTTCGAACGACTTGTACGAATTTGCTTAACAGCTTTCGACATGTTGACGAGCGACGCAATTTACTTTAGCCATTCACTTTTGATCGCTAATGCAACCAAAACGTTGGTTCATATGATTTTTGTGAGTCACTTTTTCAAGAGTGCCTAAAATGACTTGCGTTCGTAAAACATGTTACATTAAATAAAATCGCGTTTCTTTTACTACCATCTTTCATAACATGTTACCCTATTAGTTTAACTACATTTTAGCCAAAAATTTGAAGCGGCTTAGGCCACGGATCAGATTTGGGAATCAAATATAAAACAGGGCTGGGGGTGGGAGCATAATCGCACTCCCTCCTCTGTCAACGTCATTCAATTGATTACATTCCTCCAACGCTGCAACAGAACAAAAATTTGTCCTGAATAATAATTCTGGCATTTCCTTTCTGGCGTTTAATTAAAGGAAGCAGAAGGAGAGCGAGATTCGACTCGCGGCCCGGAACGTACTTATCGATATTTGCCGGCGTCGAGGCCACGATTTGAAATCAAGCGAACGCCGAGAGATCGCCGATCTAATTCCGTATGCCCCCCGTTTGCCCGACGACTTACAGATAAAACTGCTCTTAATCGTCGCTTGCTGAACCGTGGATCCGGGTCAAGAAGACCGAATCCAATCTGTTTGTACGAGCTAATCGCGGAACGCGGTCTGGCAAGCCTCGATCGACTCTGGGGTGAAGGGGAGAAAGAGAACGAGAGAGAGAGAGAGAGAGAGAGAGAGGAAGGAGGAGGGAATGCGCTCGGTTGGAAGAGGATTGGCGAGGAAGAAATAAGAAGTAGAAAATATCAAGCCAGCGTATTTATCATGGATCGAGGAAAATGCCTGAGAAATTTCTTGAAATTGCTCTAAAAAGAAGAGGAAAAAGATGTTCAAGTAGATACGGGAAAAAAATTTACGAAATTAATAGGCGATGGAAATTTAAGAAACGCAAGGGATTGAATAGATAACGAGCACCTGGCTTGTAGGCAGGAGAAACGGGGAGAAATAAAGCTGTAATTTTTGTACCGTCTTGCGCGCTGTCATGGAAATCGCGTAATTGATAGAATCAAGACAAAGAATGGGATTCGAGGGATAAAGGGATAAAGGGGGGATATAGATAAAGAGAAATAGGAGTCGTAAGTAAGAGGAAAAGTAACGCATCTGTCAAGAGGAGAGGCGAGATCTAGATTTACCGGCACTGATAAGCATGACTCTATTATTCTTCTCATTTTTTGTTAAATGCAGATGTAACCTTCTGTGTATTCAATGTGCTCTTGTAAACACGTAAGGAAAGTAAATAGTAAACGGAGGGACTGAAACAGTATAAAAGATGTGTGTACGTTAAACAAGCCGCCGCGAGGAATTCCTTAGGGGCGCGAAGCGAAATTTAAAGCAAATGTAAAGATATGAATATTTGCTTGAAAGGAGTACATCTGTATTCACAGATAAGACGAGAGCAAGGCGAAAAATCTGAACGAACTTCCCAGTAGGAAAATTATCAATTGAAACGATTAAATATAATCATACAGACAGTCTGCAATTAATGAATATGGGAAATCGAAATTATCCTCATACACATAATACCAGCACACATCCATATTTCCTACCCTTAACTGCTATCAAAAACATTATCAGATAATCGAAGTGCAAGGTACCAAAGGGCCGGAATTACGAGTTGCCGCACGATGGACCAACATTACTTCGTAACCCCCTTAAGTCGCCCTCGAGGGAGACAAGAAGAAACGCGTAAGGAAGGGGCGAGGAAACGAAGAAAGATATGAATATTTACTTAAAAGGTGTACATCCGTATTCACAGATAGGATAGCAAGGCGAAAAATCTAAATGAACTTCCCAGTAGAAAAATTATCAATTGAAACGATTAAATATAATCATAAAGGCAGTCTGCAATTAATGAATATGGCAAATCGAAATTATCCTCATACACATAATACCAGCACACTTCCATATTCCCTACCCTTAACTGCTATCAAAAACATTATCAGATAATCGAAGTGCAAGGTACCAAAGGGCCGGAATTACGAGTTACGGCGCGATGGACCAAAAACGTACCAGCATACTTCTGTATTTCCTACCCTTGACTGCTATCAAAGACATTATCAGATAATCGAAGTGCAAGGTACCAAAGGGCCGGAATTACGAGTTACGGCACGCTGGACCAACATTATTTCGTAACCCTCTTAAGTCGGCCTCGAGGGAAACAAGAGGAAACGCGTAAGGATGGGGCGAGGAAACGAAGAAGGATCGTGCTGGGGACGCGGAGGATCCCGGTCTGTTGAATACTTACTGATCACCGTGAGATTGACTTTGCTGTTCCTGGTCGGGGACTGCTTGAAGTCGACCCTGCATCTGTAAACGGCGGCGTCGCTCTCGCGGACGTTCTCGAGGGTGAGCTTCGCGGGATGCTCCGCGTATCTGAAGAAGGCACGTTTGTCGAGGCTGATATCCTGCCAGTGTTTCCCCTGTTCCATGTTGCTTCGCCCCCTCGTGTCGAAACTGTAAACAGACGAGCGACGTGTGCAGCGATCAATCGCGAAAATGTTGTCCAAGGGATGGCTGATCGATTTTGGGGGTCGGTTCGCGTGGCTCGGAGAAGAATCGAAACGATATCCGAAGCGCTTCTGCAGATAAATAATAAGCAATGCAATTTTTTTATCGATCGCAGATTTGTTTTTCATAAGATGCACAGGGGGTTGCATTTCTCCTTTGCTTTTAAGAAACACGCTTCATGTGATAAGCGTTTTTTCAATTTATGCTGGTTGTGTTAGTTCGATTAATTTTATTGCTACCTCAAATAATGTAGCAAGGGTTCATATTAAATTCATATTAGACGTATATTCCTTAACGTTATCGACGTGTGAATGTTGTTCTCTATAGTAAATGATATGTGTGTCGGTGTTGTTTTCCCTTTGGTCTTCGAGAAACACGCTTTATGTAAAGACATATTTTTTTATTTGACTTATGTAGGTCGTGGTAGTTTGAATGATTTTGTTATTACTTAAAATAACATAGCGAGAGTTCATATCAACTTCATATTAAATATATATTCGTTAACGTCGTCAAAGCGCGAATGTCTCGTTCTATTTTAAATAACAAATGAGCTGCACTGCTTGTCAAATATTATTTGTCTAATCAGAAACACGTAGATAAATTGGAGCATGTGTCTCTTTATTTGCAATCAGCAGTTCTACGTTCATTAAGATAGGGAAATTGTTTAGAGAGTAGGTCCGGCCTGATCAAGGGTTGACCTATACTACTTACGCCACGCGGATTTGCTGCATTCATTGATGCAACTACGTATAATATTTTGTTGTATATCGAAAAGCATGAGTGTTCGAAGCAAGTAATTGAATAAAATAATAGAACAGCAATTTCGATCGGTCGAAAGATTTATAATAAAGTGTGCTGTGTAATATGGGTAAGAATTTTTTTTAATAAATGCAAATAGGAAGAGAATGAACGTGTAATACGATATTTTTCTCCACATAGTCATAACTGTATGATTTAAAGCGCAAGGGAATCATTTTAATGTGCATCGCGTGATCCCTAAGTAGTATAACTCGGGATATCGCCAGACATATTTACTTTTCCGTCTTTGTTAGGAAACATACCATATATTTTTTAAGTGACAAGCTCATGGCTAAACTGGAAAGTGAAATATTGCACAAAATGCATTTAATATGAATAGTTATGGAAAGTATCCTAATTATAGTGTTTTTTATAATTCCTGCCAGGTGAAATGGTTCCTACCAATGTTCTGTTTTTTTTTACTGTATCATCAAAAATATAAATTCGCATAAAAATCCGGAGTTCAATCAGGACTGTTGTCGAAATAAATACATTGCGTATTTAATTTTGGAACTCGAACGAGACGCTAATGGCGCACGCACGTATTGTACCGGAATATCTGCATTAATTTTATTAATTTCCATCTGTTTGTAATTTCTATTTTGACACAAGCGCGTTTGTTATTTTTACCGATGCTTTCTGCAATGCCTGTTTCAACGAGGGCAGAATTGCCATTTTAAATGCAGCTCGCGTCGTTCCCGCTGATATTCATGAACATTAA
Organism: Holcopasites calliopsidis; assembly: GCA_023838395.1. Lineage (NCBI taxonomy): Eukaryota > Metazoa > Arthropoda > Insecta > Hymenoptera > Apidae > Holcopasites > Holcopasites calliopsidis. The sequence continues at coordinate 259,845 of JALHAQ010000049.1, forward strand.
TACACACGTATGTAACGTGTAATATAATTTTACCATTGACCCCCCTACAATTTACAATATGGAAAACTCATTCCCGAACATATAATATTCCTCGCAGTAAATATGAAAGCCATTCGACCGTGCAATTATATTTGCAATAAATTTAACTTATTAAGTTCACAAGTGTACACATATTGGACGGTGATTACGAAAATAATGAATTTCATGATATACTCTAAAACACAATAAAGGTACGCATTAATATGCATTCATATGTTTTGAATAGAGTAAATTATTTAGAATATGGAGCACAATATCGAATTCCACTTGTTTGTATCTCAACAAATTTCTTCCTTTTACCACGCCAAAAAAAAACACACACGAATTTTCCTACATGGAAGTCGGGAAATTATGCGCGGTAACGCTCGAGGCATGCATGGAAAACAGTGTTTCGATTACATCGAATATTTTGCAAAACGTTTAACGCAGCGAACACAGTCAATAAAAATGTTCCTCGTGCCACGTTGCCGGCTTCGTATTTGCCAACAAGTTTATTAGCCCCCACCGTGTAAATATTTCGAGCGTTTTATCTTGTCTCTCCGCGGCTTAAATATCGCGTTGGCGAAGAAAGAGAGCAGAACTGCAAGCTCGTTCGCGATGCAGAGACCGGCGATGATGTCCCCCCTCCTTTGGAGGCTCTGTCTTCAAAGAAACGGCGACAGTGTATACAATGTACGGTTCTATCGCAACGTTGAATGCTATTTGCAAGCGCGAGTACCCGGAAATCATTTCGGGTTGCTCGTCGTGGCTGCACAGTGGTGGAAATAAGATTGATTAAAAAAAAACAAAAATGTAATTAAAGAATGTTGCGAAAGTTTCAAACAACAGAGGAATTTCCAATGTTCGTTTGAAATTTGTAATAGAAAAATATCAAAGTGCCCCCGCGGATTCCTTAAGCAAGCCCGCCTTCGCCCCTCCCAACGCGGACGGGGGCGGAAGTATCCATCGAGGTCCGTGAAAGCAGTAAAAGAAGCGAAAGCGGAAGAGGGGAGGAGCGACGCGGAAAACTTTCATATTGCTTGCGCTAAACTCTCGCGAAACGATCAATCGGGGAGCGTGCGCCCGGACGCGGGACTGTTGTCAAGGAAAAGCAGAGAATCGCGCGAGATTCTTCGACCACTTTGCCGTCTAATATCTGCCTTTCGCTTGCCGCTACTTTTATTACCCGCCGATGCAACAGCGAGCCGGGGTAGCTAACTAAACTTATGGAGTATCGATGGCATGCGAGTGCGTTTTAAGGAGATCAAAGCAACCGAACCTCCCCTTCCATCCATCCCTTCTTGTTGTGCTCTATTGAACGGTACTTCTCCAACGAGTTATTCACAATTTTCCTGCTACTCCCAGCCCTTTGCTACGGGCTCTCGTTGCTTTCCCGACGATGTAATAAATAATGGCGATTCAATCTTCGAAAAGGAATTTCGATTTTTCTTTTTTCAAGAGAGTACAGTATAGCACAGAATATTTCACAAACCGAACAGCAGCTTCTGAAATAGAAGCTATGCACTTCTGCACAAAATTAAAGGAACACTGAATTCCGACCCGAAAATAGTCGAACTTTGACCTGCTGTAATGTCGTAAAAAGGACTACGTAGGATAGTCTACCTGGGCTCATTTTTAAGCATAAAGCCTCTATTTTAACAGGGTTACAGCTGATTTTTTTTCGAAAATCGCATTTTAGCGTATAACAAAGTGAAAAAACTAAAGTTGCTCTTTTCCCTTTGAAATTTCATAAACTCAAACAATTCTACGAAGTCTACAGAATTTTTTGATGAATTCGCTTTAATGCGATAAAACGGTGAACAAAAATCGTACGTCAATGTTTCAGTGGTCAGTTTACAGGAGAGACTTCCCTGTACAAAGTCACCATAAAGCAAAGCCTCCCAAAAATGTTGTGTCCGTAGAATCGTTTGTACTTGGGAAATTTCAACAGAAAAAAAGCAACTTTAACTTTTGTCTCATTTCTACATCGAAAAGCGATTTCCGAAAAATATCAACTTCGAGACCGTTAAAGTGGAGGCTTTACGCTTTAAAATCGGCCCAGGCAGACTGTCGTACGACTCCTTTTTACGAAGTTACAGCGGTTCGAAGTTTCACAATTTTCCAGTCGAAATTTACTGTTTGTTAATTTTGTTGAGAAGCGTATTTTGAATTTCTGTTCAACTGTTCCGTTGCTCGTTGATAGATAAAATATATATTGTTGTAAGCAAATCCCGGATTTTTATGCAAATTCATACTTTTAGGAGGATAGTGAAAAAAGGTAGGACTTCGGTATAAAATTACTTCACCCAGGTATCATGAAAAGGACTATTTTAAGAAAGATTTCTCATTTTAATAATAGTCACATCGCCGATGGGGATTAAGACAACTGTCTGGAATTCGATATAAAAATGAATAGAATAAACGGACAACAATTTTTTGCGTTATCCTTTGCACCTGCAAAACAATAATCTGTTATTGTTAATAGTTTGCCAAAAAGATGTAAAAGAATCCATCGATTTTACTGCTGTTACACGAAATTCCTCCTTAACTCGTTCCACAATACGTTGACCTATACTACTTTCGTCGCGTCTGGTTGAGTCGTTGACCTATACTACTTACACTATTCCACATCACAGTTTTAATATTTCTGATCATGCAATAAATTTTGCAGGCTTTCCAATACAATTCCAGAATTGTACTAAATAATGCCAATAGTAATTTTAATTCCTATTTTATTTATTGTTCGTTCCTCTACAGATTATACGTCTGATCATTAATTGGTTTACTAATTATAAGACATTTTTAGTTAATACAAACACAACTGTTTTCTACCGAAAAAAACTACAAGTTCGTTAGAAATCGTAAAATTTATATAATTTTTCACATGTCTTTTTAATAATGGTTACATCGTCGATGAGGATAAAGAGAACCGTCTGGAACTCGATATAAAAATGAATAAAATAAACGGATAACAATTTTTTGCGTTATCCTTTGCACCTGCAAAACAATAATCTGTTATTGTTAATAGTTTGCCAAAAAGATGTAAAAGAATCAATCGATTTTACTGCTGTTACACGAAATTCCTCCTTAACTCGTTCCACAACACGTTGACCTATACTACTTTAGTCGCGTCTGGTTGAGTCGTTGACTTATACTACTTACGTTATTCCACATCACAGTTTTAATATTTCTGACCATGCAATAAGTTTTGCAGGCTTCCTAATATAATTCCAGAATTCTATTAAATAATGCCAATAATAATTCTAATTTCTATTTTATTTGTGATTCGTTCTTCTATAGATTATACGTCTGATCATTAATTGATTCATCAATCACAACATACTTTTAGTCAATATAAACACAACTGGTTTTACCGATAAAAAGTAAGAGTTCGAAATCGTAAAACTTGTATGCTTTTTCACAATTCTTGTCTAACTCACGTATAACTTTAAGAAAGGTTACTCATTTTAATAATGGTTACATCGCCGATGGAGATGTGGAGGAACTGTCTGGAACTCGATCTAAGGATGAACGAAATAAACGGACAACAATTTTGTGTGTTATCTTTTGTGCCCGAAATACAGTAATCTGTTATTGTTAACAGTCTGCCTAAAAGATGTAAAAAAATCTTTCGATTTTACTGTTTTTCTTTTTTTAAATTTGCATATATTACAATTTTGTACTTTCCAATTTAACTCAAGCAGATTGCCGTACAGCTCCTTTTTCCAAAGTTACAGCAGTTCAAAGTTCGACAATCTTCCGAACGAAATTTACTGTTCCTTTAATTTTGTGGAGTGCGTATTGTATTTGTATTTATTATCACTGCTTATTTGTATTTATATTTATTGCTATTCGTATTTATTGTTATTACCGTATTTATCGCCAGCTGTATTTATTATTAGAAATAACGGAAATATCCCACTGATTAGTCTTCTGCCCCACCCTGTACATGTTGAAATTACTTCAAATCGCTTTGAAGCATCTATTTAATTACACAATATCCCAGAGTTAATAGGCGGCCATTAAATGGAAGAAACGGCGGTAACCGAACATGCGCGCCGTGTATAGAGGCGCCACCCTTTCGAGGGCGCGCACGATTTCCGGTTATTCAGAGCGGCCGTTCGGCAGGTGGGACGTAATTAACCGTGAACTTTAACGCGTAACAGCGAGGTAATTGGTTTGCACAGCGAAAACAGGACGAAATCGAACGGTGCAGTGGCCGGTTTTAATAAAAATCGAGTTTGCCTGGTCGGGGGTTAGTTTCACGTGTCCTTGGTAATTCCCTGGCTTTCGCATGAAAACGGACTAACTTCGTTACCGGCTCTCATTCTATAAAATTAATAACGTCCACTGCGCGGACGCTGAATCTAGTTTCGTCTGCGCAGTTAATACAAATTGTTGCGCTCTCTTTTTTTTTTTTTACTCTTCGACCCTACCCTGTGCGTGCTCGGATATTGAAACTGGAGAGAACTTAATTGGTTTGGGATTAATGACATTTTTTTAGGCTTCGTTGGAATTTTACTCGGAGGTAATTTGATTATTTATATCACGCTCTGATGTAAAATTAACGACTGAACGTATAGTTGGCTTTTATCCAGTTCTAGTAAATAAATCGCTTGCCATTGTAAGATATTTTTCAATATTTATCACAATTCTTTTGCCATCGAATATTTCAAAATTCATCGGCATTTAAATAACTATTCTCCTATCATAAACATTCCGCAGTATTACTATATTTCTCATTGATTTATTTACGGGCCGTATCCTTCGCAGCATTCCTTAAAATATTAAATTATAAAATCCTCGAAATACCTTCTTCCTTCCATCGGCGAGACTTCCGCCCAAAAGCCTGAAGTCCATTCCTTTTTGTCGATAAACGTAATCGTGGAAATACCTCAGACTGACCACCGGCCGCGCCGCAGTACGAAAGCGGTGAAAAGGCCGGAGCGAATAAAGAAGGGAGCAAAAATTCGAGGAAACCGCCGAGTTATCCCGCAAAGCCACTCCACGAGTGTTGGACCAAGGAAATTCATCCCGGAACAGTAACTCGAAATCCCTTTGCGCCTCGTCCAAACGTTTCCCGGCCCGCTTGCTCGTCCAACGCGGAATAAAAGCAAAGCTTCTCGATACAAGGCGCGCCTTATCCTCCCCCCGTGTAGAACGACAAGTACAGTAAGCTCGGGACCGGCCAGTTCCTTGTAACGGGGGAGTCGACTATTCGGCATGACTTTGATCTTGTTGTACATTCCTGACTCCTCAATCATTTCCTTTTTGGGACATGTAACCAGTACCCATTTTTGACCCCGCTATTAGTTTCCTTTTTTTTTTGTTTTCCGGATCTCCTCGTGGAAAGTCTATTTTTTAAATTCCACAACAGCCTAGCAGTACTTTTTTGGACATTCCACCCTCTCTAGTTTTCCTGTATAAAGACTGCATCTTAGGACAGAGCAGTCAGTAAGAAGTCAGTCAGCACTAAGTCACCAACTAGTCAGTAACTAGTGAGTAGTTAGTCAACAACTATTGTAAAATTGTACACCGCATATACTGAATAAACCAGTTTCGTAAAGAATCAGAGTTGTTTGGACGACAATCTCGAAGGGGCCGTATTTACTGTACTTGGCTCGGGACCGGCCAGTCCCTTATAACGGTGGAGTCGACTATTCGGCATGACTTTGATTTCGAAGGGGCCGTGAGCGAACAAGGTTCACGAGCGAGGGGCTCGAGATAGCGGCCAATCATAAAGGCTTCCGTCGAGGTGAAATGTGATACTTTAGAGGATAGAAGTTGACATGCCCTCTCATTTTAACATTAAACGATTCCGGAGCAGATAGAATCGTATGAATGAAGCGCGCACCGTATTCACTAATTCCGTGTCAGACACGTTCTTACTCTTTCACAACTATTTTAATAATCAGGGAAATCGAGTTATCAAATGCGAGGAAACAACCGCGATATAACAGTTCGCACGTACCTACTTTTAAAGGCCCATTTCTGAAGCCTTACTGATGAAACATACAAGCACGGAATCACTTTTTAATAGCCCAAAAGCTGTAAATTTCGAGTTATGTCGTTGTTGCAACAAATGATCGACATGTATGTATTGCGCGATTCTATTGCTACTATGGTTCGTAAGTTATAAAGTATATACAGGATATTTGGTTGTTTATTAAACTATTCATGTGAATGAAAATATAATACACTTCGAATATACATAACACGGTAAGAAGTGAGGAAGCGTTACATTTTCTATCCTTCTACTAAAAAACGTTGTTACGCGTCAGACAGGAATCAACATAAACATTTGCCTATTTGTCACTTATGTACCGATCACTGAGTAATGGACGTGTGTCACACTGCCTCTCCTCCGTTCAGGATCAAGGATCAAAGGGTCTCGATAAGGACGCTCCCGAACCCAGAAATCAGCATATATGTACAGGGTGTTTTGTTACTGCATGTCAATATTTTCAGTAGCGATTGCTGAGGCAATTTTGAACAACTTTTTCCTTCGCCAAAACGGTGGTTACAGCTTCGTTTTTGAATGATTAATGAAAAACACTGACCAATCAGAGCGCGTGTAGAGCGCGCACTCAGCCGAGAGAAGATCGTGATACGCTCAACTGCAGCCTCGAACGCTTTTTCGGCTAAGCGCGCGCTCTACACTCGCTCTGATTGGTCAGCGTTTTTCGTTAATCATTCAAAAACGAAGCTTTAACCATCATTTTGGTAAAGGAAAAAGTTGTTCAGAATTGCCTCAGCAATCGCTACTTAAAATATTGACATGCAGTAGCAGAACACCCTGTATATACGGAACGAAGAGTAAGATCAGACATTCAGATAGTACACCGTCACGCTGTCAGTTCATTTAGTTACATCTCGCAAAGTCTTCCCTGTAAAAGGCAGTTCGAGAACTGATCTCGCGTCTTGAAAAACTAGAAAGAGAAGAAGAAAAAAGAGAGAAGAAGAAAAACCAACACCAATTGTTCATCCAACCACGTAACAACGGCACCGAATGTGAAATATGTACCGGATACGGGACCCTATCGAATCTTTACAAGGAAGGAATTTATCGCTTCCAAGGAAATTATCTTAAAAGGATAAAATGATAAGCGGCATTTAATTTCGGCTGATAATCTCAACTTTCAATCTTAATTGTAAGCAGTGTCTCACAATCGTCTTTTTTTAAAACTATTAATTTTGTACTCTTCTATATTTTCACTATTTTCATGACGAATAAAAGTATCCATGAAACTGATCGTTTTCTAAAGCAAGTGTAAATAAATGATAAATTGGGAAGTGTAAATGTTTTTACCTCCTTCGCTTTCCATAGCCTGGTTTTTAATCAAACATAAATGGTGTCTCATACTTGCTACTGTTACCCTATATGAGGTCCACAATTGAATAACCGAATACAATTTTTACAAATTTGTTTTATGTATATTACAGTCGATAATTTTTCTAAGATGATGTTACGCATGCTCTGATACAGATGATACATTTATTAATTATAGATTTAGTTGTTCAGGGTATTGAATTCTCTGTTACATATAATAGTTCATATGCAACTAAAGGATCGGACATCTTTTCTTAAAAAATGTAATATCGACACAAATGATATTGCGAAACGGGAGTTATTCTAATATACAATAGAAATTTATGACAATTATTTATGCGACTCGCAATTGCAAACGGTAATTACACACGACTTATGGTGAAGCAATCTTCAATTATATTTGAATAGTGCATAAATATTGTTGTGGATTATGATTGACTTGTTTACAAATGTATTACTCGAAAAGTAAGATCGGACACTCAGACATTACACCGTCACGCTGTTAGTTCATTTAGTTACATCTCGCAAAGTCTTCCCTGTAAAAGGCAGTTCGGGGACTGCACTCGTGTCTCGAAAAACTAGTACTGTAATCTCTTGTATTTACGTGTGTGGAAATTAAAAGAAAGAAGAAGAAAAACCAACACCAATTCTTCATCCAATCATGTAACAACGTCACTGTTCACTCGCAACCGTAAAGAGTTAAGACTTCATGCCTCTCTCCCTCGTTCTCCGATTTCGCGCTCGGCGCGGCGACTTTAAGCAAAGAAATGGGGATAGCGATTTCCTTCTTTTGAAGGCGAAACCACTTCCTTCTTTGCGGGGCTTACTATATAAACATTCTTTTCATAAAAAGCATGCTCGCGTCTCGCGCGTGAATAAAATAAACCGCGGGGAAAACAGGCTCGCTAAAGCACAACGGAAATACAGTTTTCGAGTTCTCATATCCTGGCTTTAACAGAATTATGTATGGAAGATCGCGAAGTTTGCGGTGCGTCGCAAGTATCTCTGGGCCGAGCTGTAAATTCTTGCTCGCTTTCCATACATTAGTGCCACCCTGTTCATCCGCCATTCCATTCTAGAAGTTCCCTTCATAATTATTATATAAGGGCTCTTTCTTTGAAGAGGAAAATACTGTAGCAAGTATACACAACTGCCAAATTTTGCAGCCATATTTACGACATTTTTCATTTCCATGTTTCGTCAATTGAATTTAGTTTTGACATAACTTTTGAACGGAGTTACATTTTATAGTGTTTCACATTTTATAGTGTTTCACATTTTACAAAATTTTACAATTGCAACTGTATCTGCACACCTTCCTGACTTTTAAGCACACCTTCCTAGCTAGAAATCTTTTGATTGTACAAATTTATGTTTCTGAAATTTTATGCCTGATGTTTGCTTTGATTATGGTAAGAGAAGGTGTACCATTGTGACCCCCTGTGCTGGTAACGTGCCCCCCCCCCTCCCCACCAGCGTGGCACACAACGAATGCGCATCGTGCAACGAAGAAGAATCTGTGTGCGACTTTTGCTTATAAGCAATGCAATTTAATAATTCATTAGTGATAACTAGTGCAAATAAAAAGTTAGTTTTCCTGATTTTCGTCGGGGGGCCATGTTACCCTCACTTTTGTAAGAGTGCTTAAAACGACTGACGCTCATAAAACATATTAAAGTGACTTAAATTGCGTTTTTTCTTTACACCCGCCTTTTATTACACGTAAACCTAATTTGTTTAACTACTCTTTAGCCAACATTTTTCAAGCATTTTGTTAGGAAGGGGGCACGAATAGCACCCCTTCCACAGCACGTTTCATATTAAGCACAATTTTATCCTTCGATTTACACTCCTATATTTCCACCGTTTCATTTCGCGCTTTCATATATTTCCAACGGACCCACGAAGGTACACAATCACGCATTAGTTTCAATTTATCGCATGTGGCGCGGAACAAAACGTCTACGATATTTCCCAATATTGAACATTGTTTCGTACAACCGCGTTCGAGTCGTATTGTCTCGTACATTGTACAACGCGCACACGTCGCGCGTATCCGCCCGTTGCTTTATTGTTACTAATAAATCCGTTCATTCGACATGCGTGCTATCGCGGGTCCTCCACTTTGACGAATTTACCCCCCCGCCATGTCGAGTATAGCATCCTGGTCAGTCGCTCTCAAATGAACATCGCATTTCTGTTTTTTTTTTTTGTTCCACCCGCGGCTCCCTTATTTACCCCGCAGCGTTATTACAACGAAATCCATTCAGCCGGGAACTGTTCGGAACGCGCTAGCGTGGGCTATGCTCGCGATGGAACTTTCTGAATGAATATTTACCGGGTCCGTCGTGATTAAAAAACCTGCTGTTCGATTATAAACAGCGTAGAAATTTCGTTCGTCAACGGAATGACGTTTCTCTCTGTTTAGAGTCGAAAGTTATGAATATTATTTAGATAGCTAAAATGTTGCTTGCAATTTTGATGATAATCGAAGAGCGTTGTCTTACTCTGAACTGAAGCTCTAATTAATATACTTTTGAAAGAGCACGTTCGAATAATTTACATATTAATGTTGCTAAAGAAGCCTCGCAATCTAATTCACAGAAAATAGTTCCTCGTTTTCATTCCCCAGAAGAGCAAATACAAGTTCCATTCTACCAGAATATGCACGCACATGGTACATCATTGAATTCAGAATAATATTGTCACAAAGCCATTTAGTGCAAATTTAATTTACCCCGCTGATTTCTCTGCGACATTAAAATTAGTCTTAAAAGCAATTCGACGAACCTACAGAAAAATATTCCATAAAACGGACCAATCTTTTTATAATTTTTCCTTCGACGTATGCGAGATGAATAACATTTCTATCGCCCTTTGTAACTTCTATTTCTAATCGCCACTAAAATACTTCTTTATAAAAGCTCCCGGTAAAAGTATTAAAAGAAAGTGGCATATGCCAAAGGAAAAATCGCAAACTGAAATCGATATAGCATGTTTCGTGAGGACGAATTACGAATTGAATTGGATTGTCCAATCTTTCGCCTTGATTAATATATTTCCCAAATGTTCTGTTGCGAATAATTTACATATTAATGTTACCAAAGAAGCCTCACAATTCAATACGCAGAAAATAGTTTCTCGTTTTTATTCCACAGCAAATAAATACGAGTTCCATTCTGCCAGAATGTGTATACATTGTTGCAAAGCCATTTAATACAAATTTACTGTAGAAGATCGAAGATCTAATACGATCCGTGATTCGGAAATGGATGAACAGATGAGCACCTTCGATCTGAATCAGGCACTGTTTGTCTGTTATGCAATTGTTCACTTCGCTTCACGATTATAAATTGTACGACGTACGTGATGAATGTGATTTGTGTAAATAAATATTTATAATTTACTTATGTCCAGTCTATTTGCCATGACCTATCCAACATTTACTTTACCTCTTTTATTTTTCTGCGATGCGAAAACTCGTCTTAAAGGCAATTCGACGGTCTTCAAAAATATTCCACAAAACGGACCAATCTTTAAATAATTGTTCCTTCGACGTATGCGAGATGAATAACATTTCCATCAACCTTTGCAGCCTCGTTTTCTATTCGCCACTAAAATACTCCTTTATAAAATCACCCGGTAAAAATATTAAAAGAAAGTGGCATGTATCACAAACTGAAATCGATATAGCGTACTTCTTGAGGACAAATTACGAATTCAACTGGATCGTCCAGTCTTGCACCTTAATTAATATATTTTCCAGATTTTCTGCTGGGAACAATTTACATATTGATGTTACCAGAGAAGCCTCACAATTCAATACGCAGAAGATAGTTTCTCGTTTTCGTTCCACAGCAGATATAAATACAAGTTCCGTTCCACCAGAATGTACACACATTGTTGCAAAACCATTTAACACAAATTTACTGCACCTCTTTCATGTTTCTGCGATGTTGAAACTCGTCTTAAAGGCAATTCGACGGTCCTCAAAAATATACCATAAAACGGATCAATGTTTTTATATTCTTTCCTTCGACGAATGCGAGGTGAAAAACATTTCTGCCGCCCTTTGTAACTTCTTCTTCTACTCGGGATCGATGTACTCATTTATAAAATCCCCCGGAAAGAGTATGAGAGGAAAGTGTATTCATATTTCCAGGGTAAACCTCAAACTGAAATCGATACAGCATGCTCCGTCAGCGCGAATTACGAATTCAACTCGATCGTACGACCTCGCACCTGAGCAGGTGTTCTGGAATCCTTTCCACTCGTGTAGAAGCCCGCGGGCAAGATGAGGTTTGCGGCCGAACGAGGCCTCCGGGCTGAATATCCGAACCGGTCCTGGGAGGACATTTATGCGATCGTTCCAACCTGTCAAGGCCTTGTGATACCGTGCGAACGGCTTTCCTTCGTGCCACTTTTGACTCGATTTCCCGAGCAACGGGCCGATTCCAAGGGGTCTCAACGCGCGGCGAGTACGCACTCGTGGCTTTCATGGTAATGAGAGAACTTTTCAAATTGAAGCGATTGAAGGGATATAATATTCGCTGGTACATATATTGCAATTTAACAAGTTCGCGGCGGACGAAGAAATGCGGAAAGCTTACATTGTCCAACAGAAACATGTAACAAGGCCAAAAGTGGTCAAAATTGATAATATCTTGTGACGTGCCGATAGTAAATTTTGCATCGAAAACGTGTACAAAAGCACAGTTCTCTGTCTGAAAGTGTCTTTTTTTTTTCTAGTAAAGACACTTTCAGTAAGGTGCTACGACTCCATGACGCACACGTGTGAGTCGTCCGCCGTGAATGTGTGAAAGAAGTAACAGAAGTATTTGAAAATTTGTTCTACGCTTTTTCCCCATTTATTTCACATTTAACACCTTTGATTCTTTTATATTTAGTTTAATGAAACTTTTCGCTTCTTCCTCCTCTGATTTACTCGGTATTTTAATAATAGCGACTGAGTTTATTATATTCTAGGTGGGAGAGGGAAGTGATTAAACGACGTGGTTAGGGGTTATTTATAAGTGGCTTCGAGCAGCCGATTGATTTCGGATACGCTATAGCCCGAGCGAGGAGTTGCTTCTTTAATTAAGTCTTGTTCCAAGTGCAACTCAATTGGTTTGAAGCACGAGCGGCTTGCTTGAAGACCAAAGTGCTATACTCTGCGGTTCGAGAACGATGGTGCGATACACCTAGGCTATTTAATTAAGAAAGGTGCTCGAAAACCTTTTAAGAACATTCACTCTCACGCATTTCAATTTTTATATTATCTTCATTCTTTATCGCTGTTATGATATAATTTATAGTAATAAGTTATGATGGAATCTCAAATTGACAAACTATCTCTCGAAGAAAAATTACTTGAAAAATAGATTGCTACAAAATCACTTGCTTTTGTGAATTCAATTTGTATTTACAATGTAACGATGCTTTCAGTTTCTTTTTCACCTTGCTGTTGCGAGGATGATTTAAATAGCGATTACCGAGACTGTTTAATTAAAAAAGGTGCTCGAAAACCTTTTAAGAAGAACATTCGTTCTCACGCATATCAATTTTTATAATAACTCGATTCTTCGTTTCAGTTATAATATAATTTACAGTAATAAGTTATGATGGAATCGCAAATTGACCAACTATTTCGCGAAGAATGATTACTTAAAAAATAAACTGCTACGAAATCACTTGCTTTTGTGAATTGAATTTGTATTTACAATGTAAGAATGCTTTCAGTTTCTTTCCCACGGTGCTGTTGCGAGGATGATTTAAACAGCAGCAGGGAAGCAAGAATAAGGAAATGCAAGGCTGGAATTTACCTGTATATCGGTGCGTCTGCCTCCTCCTTGTACCAAATAACTAGGTGTAGTTTGTCCCCAGGGACCGGCGGTTCCACGTCGCACGGCAACTGTGCAATTCCACCTGCCACTGCCTCCGCATCTATCATCGTCACTGTAATGACAAAAGCAGAGAGTCAGGCACGTCATATGACCAGAGGAAAGCGTGACCCGGGTTCACATTAAAGTGTCTCAGCGATCGCTTCGAAGATTGTCGATAATGTTTAAATATTCCCAGACAGGAAGGTAGACGAATAAATATATAACAATCATCCCCTTATATCATACAAAAGAAACGAATCAACTCTTTAATGTCCAGCATCGAATAAATCTTTCCACTCGCAAGAGAGTCGAACATTAATCGAATATTAATTTTCATATAATTTCCATTACATCACTAATCACGTTGATTCACGACTCGCGATAACGTGGCTCGTTGAGAGCTTACTTGTAGGGGGGCAAAAACGGGTAAAAAGAAAATGTAATTAAGGGCATTAATCAAATGTAATTGTGGCAATTAACCGGGACGCTCCAAAGCCTCTCGGCCTCTCTACGCCACGCTCGGTGAATGCATAATTTTTTCCTTAATAATTAAACTACGGACAAATAGAGGCAAGCGTAACGCTACACTTGCCAAGATACTTCGTTAATGACAATTAGACTGTCTATATTTTCGCAGGGCGGTCGTCTGTATCCTCGAGCACGCTCCTTTCGTGTAGACGCTCGCCAAGAAGTCGTTGGAACTAGCTTACAGCTCTAGGGGAGGGAAAGGGCAAAAAATATCACCGCTGTTCGAGTAAAAATAGTGCCGTCTCGTGGAGCAAATTCGGTCACAAAAATGCGCATTAATGGTACCTCGTGTTTTATTCCTTGGCTAATTTCCGAATGCAACGGGGAATGAAAGGCAATCGAGTTTCTCAGGGAGTCATTAAGGAGCATCTTTAGGAGCCTTGCGTTGTTTTGCAAACGAAGGTGGAGGTAAAGGAAATTTATAGACTCTGTTTCAAGAGTGCCTCAATTAGTTGAAATATCAATTTAATCGAAATATTTCATCAATATAGAGTTGCATATCATTTTTGCCGCTTGTTTAATCTATGAACATTTTCACCAACGTAAATTTATGCTGAAAATGAATAAAATCATAAGTTTCGCACATTCTTTTATTTGAAGCAGGCAAGGATGAGAAAGTGGGTCAGGTGTATAACAACTTTTGTTGGTAAAAAGTACGGGACGCATCTGGAATGCGATAACAAACTCGATACCACGCGTCACGCGTTGAATATTGAGCCGTGTCAGCGGCATATCAAACACAAGCAAATTGAGTATTTATGAGAACAAAGAGCGGAAATATCGTTTGCTGGCTTTTTCGTTGCAAATAGCGGCATCAGCTGGAATTTCCATGGTCGTTCCATGAAGATTCTCACGCAATAAACATTTGCTTCATACGCAAAGAGGCATCGAACGGTTTATTAATAACATGTTTACTACAAAGCTGAAGAAGTCTAGAAAAGTGCAGTATCAAGTATCTTCCCACTAACAAGGCCTACCTGTAAGATTCACGATTACTTAATTACCTAATCAGTGCAACGATCCACGACCTCGTGAAAGATATACTGCTACCGTTAGTCAACTCTGCAACATTATTTTCATCACCTGCTGGAATTGCCATGGCCGTTCCATAAAGATTCTCACACCATAAACTTTTGCTTCATACTCAAAGAGGCATCGAACGGTTTATTAATAACATGTTTAGTACAAAATTGAAGAAGTCTAGAAAAGTGAAGTATCGAGTATCTACACACTAACAAGGCCTACCTGTAGGACTCACAATTATTTAATTACTTAATCAGTACAACGATCCACGACCCCGTGAAATATATATTGTTACCGTTAGTCATCTCTGTAATATCATTATCATCACCCGCTGGAACTTCCATGGTCGTACCATGAAGATTCTCACGCAATAAACATTTGCTTCATACACAAAGAGACATTGAACGGTTTATTAATAACGTGTTTAGCACAAAATTGAAGAAGTCTAGAAAAGTGCAGTATCAAGTATCTTCCCACTAACAAGGCCTAACTGTAAGACTCACAATTACTTAACTACCTAATGCACCGATCCGCGGTCCAGTGAAAAATTTATTATTACTCTGTAACATCATCATCATCATCCACTGGAATTTCCATGGTCGTTCCACGAAGATTCTCAGACACACCATAAACTTTTGTTTCATAATCAAAGAGGCATTGAAGGGTTTATTAATAACATGTTTAGTACAAAATTGAAGAAGTCCAGAAAAGTGCAGTATCAAGTATCGTCCCACTAACAAGGCCTACCTGTAAGACTCACGATTACTTAATTACCTAATCAGTGCAACGATCCACGACCCTGTAAAGGGTTTACTGCTACTGTCAGTCAACTCTGTAACATCATTATCAGCTGTCCCAGAGATCGCTCGTGGCTTCGCCTATGTACAAGTAGAAGACGATCTCGCTTCGTTGCACCGTGCTTCTGTTTGGTTCGTTCGTTTCAGATTCCTTTGACCGACAATTGAGCAGACGCTGCATCTTGCTCGACGTTCACGTACGTGTAAACCTCGACTCGCGATCGATTGCCGCGTATTAATAACTTAATCAAAACCGTGCCAGCGTGTACATAGGGTGTCCCGTCTTTTAACATTCACGAGGCACGCGAACAAATGGCTGGCGTATATAAAACCCGTTCGCATATTCATAAGAGGAGGAATGCGCTTGAGCGAGTTAACGACTCGACGAGCGGCTGAACATTCTTGACAGCCACGCGAACATCGTTCCCCCTCGCGTTTTAATTAACGCTGCGAATCGTTGGCGACCGGCGGCGTTTCGGTCTGCGCGAACGCTATGGATCTTCGTTTCGAATGATTTACCCTTTTACTGTCTGCCGCTTTTCGGTGCAGTTCCGAAGAAGGGCGGTTCTCGAAGGAATCTGGCAAAGAAATATTGCGGAATTTTATCGTTTTCAAACTTCTCTATGTCCGATAAATAAACATGGATCATTAACCAATCGAACAAAATATTATCCTTCCTTGCGGAAACGTGGTCCGTTAAAAATCGAATGCAGCGAACGAGCTTCACCCCCGGTTAGAATAATCAATACCATCGATCATTGGAAACCATTCTCTCTTCGTGTGGGACATAAAACATAAAATCGGAAGAAGCTTTATCGGCCGCGGATAAAAGCTTTCTCCCGGTGAATGGTCGATGAAACGCGATAATTCGCGAGGACGTCGAGCCGTTGGGAGAGTTTGTCGTTGACGGGCCGAAACAGAAGAGCAATTAATGGACGTCGCATTAATTATTGCTTTTCGGGGTTGCGGCAGCGGACCGAGAAGTGTTGAAAACGGCAGGCGAGCTAGACTTACGAGCCATTTAACATTTCGATGAAAACCGGTGCCGGACGTTTCGCACGGTGTAGAGGGAGGATGAACCGGTCATGGCGGTGAATATTTTCAACGGGCTATCGTCCGAGAAATCGGTATGCGTTCCCACGAGTTCGATCGCCGCCGTTTCGTACGGGGCGCTGGTTTGAATTCGGTCGCCGCGGCGCGCGTGAAAGATCGCTTTGATTCTATTATGCTCGTGTCGGAACAAGGAGAACAATGCTCGGTCGTGGAGTTTTATTGTTGCGCGGTCTCATGATTAGTAAATCAATTAGTGGGGACTGGGTAATCAATCAGGCTTTCTAGCACCCTAACGTAAAAATAAACGAATTCGGACTAGACGGTGCAACTAAAAGATGAAATAGGAGAAACCATGCTGAACTTAACAAATTACTCAATCCCTATGAGAGGAGCTCAAAAAGACCTTTGAAGAATAATCCTTGAGAGACGGAACCAAGAACGGCTCTCCAAACTCCAGGAAACAAAATATCTTTTTCAATAATGCTCTTTCATTAACAAGATTTAGAATTGGACATATCGAACTGACGCAGCTGTATTTATTAATAAAAAGCAGGCAAACCGCGGCGTACAAATTGCAATGTTGAGATAACAATAATAATGCACATAATGTCCCACTACGAAGATCCTAAGGGAAACAGAAAAACTCCTGAGTTTTTGAAAAAGATTTCATTCACAATTTTCATAACGAAAAATTACTTGTCCCAAAAGACAAAAAAATGCACGGTGATCGATCGAAGCCTGTAGATTAAAATGAAAGAAGCAGATCTCAATCGGTTGAATAGTTTGCGGGATAAAAATTCAAAAGCACAACCTGCTTTCCCCAAAGTGGCCAAAAATTGCAAAATTCGAAGGCCCGTATGTTTTAAACAATTTCGAAGAAAGATAAATGATGATTTAACTCCCCTCCCCCCTAATTTCAGATGAATTACAATATATTTCGGTTGGAACAAAATCCCTGATGTCGACGTCGACAAGTGATCGATTCGGCATGGCATGATCCTCCCATCAACTATCAATAACAATTTGGACTATTGTCCAAACCACGCAAAATACATAAGAAACATAATTAAATTATTTGAACAAGCGAATCTCAAGAAGAATATATAAAGTAGTTGGAAATAATTTCAAATTAATCATTGGTCACTCTAGTTCCAATCCATCTATACAGGTTGATTCACTTAACCCCTTAACTTAAAAGCCCGAGAATACTGATCTGTCTTGACAATGTTCTGTTTAGAAATTTAAACCTCGTAGAAATTCGTTGCGTCTATAATTAGTTACTATGCTGCAAGAAAGAGTGTTATTTTAATTTTTATTGTTTATTAAAAACGCTGAAAACAGTCTTGAAAGATATTCAACTAAAATATTGGGTCCTAAGACATTTTATTCTATGTGGAGTTACTTTTGAAAAGCAACGAGTGTATTCGAGGTTTGAGTATATCCCTTCTTCGACATTCTCTAATTACCTTTTAAGTGGATAATTTGTCAAACTACGGTTTGCAGTAACCTATAAGCATAATAAAGTTTAAAATTCAGCAATAAAAGAAGAATTGGAAACTCTGGACACACATTTAGAAAATAATTGTTAAGTTAATTAACTGTGCCTCCTGAATTGTGAACTGTTTGTTATATGAAAAAGTAAAAGTTCTATTATGCTCGTATTGCAACAAGGAGAACAATGCTCGATTGTAAAGTTTTATTGTTGTGCAGTGGTAGTCTCATGATTAGTAAATTAATTAGTGGAAACTGTGCAACCAAATGTTTTTAGTACCCTAACGTAAAAATAAACTAACTAGATCTAGACAGTACAACCAAGACAAACTACTGAATAAAAACCACCCTAAACATTATGATTTATCCAATCCCTATGAGGGATGCCCAAAAGTACCTTTCAAAATTAATCCTTGAAAGATGGAACCAGGAATGGTACTCCAACGACTCTTCTAAACTACACGAAACGAGAGAAAACATCTTTCCCAACAATCCTGCCATCCCACTAACAAGAAAAGAGTATATCTTACTAACAAGATTAGCAATTGGGCATACCGAACTGATGCAGCTCTATTTGTTAACAAAAACAGGCAAACCGTTGTGTACAAATCGCAATGTTGGGATAACAATAAAGTATATCACGCAGGAATGCACCACTCCTAAAATCCTGAACAGAAAAACTCCCACTAAAAATAAGAAATAAGAAACATGATTAAATTACTTGAACAATCTCATCGAGAATATATAAACTGGCTATAAATATCTTCAAATTAATCACTGATCATTCTAATTCTAAGCTATATACAGGGTGTGCCGATGCAGGTTGCAAATATTTTAAGGCACAATTCTATGGATTAAAATAAGACGAGAGAAAGGAATACATTTCTTTCGTTTGAGGTTTCATTTCCGAGAAAGTAGAGCTTGAAAACTCAAGTGTGTCACCTAAATTACTTGTGAGCTGTTTGTTAAATAAGGAAAAGTATTTTGAACAAAAGTTGCATGGTATCGAAAGGGCTATATGATTAAAAAATTAGTTTGCTGCTATTTTGCTTTTTTACCGAGATATGAAGATTTTCGTCGTAAAGTGTAAAATTCGACTTTGCACTTTGAAGAAACGTTGAAATCTGAGTAAAAAATTATCAAGGTGTATGGACGAAGGAACTAATAATTACTGAGATACCATACAACTTTTGATCGAAGCATTCTTTCATACAACAAACAGTTCACAAGTAATTTAGGTGGCACACTTAAGTGAGTCACCCTGTATAACTATGTAACGTGCATATAAATATACAAGTGACATTGTAAATCTACTAACGTCTTTCCCAAATCTGCGGCTTTAAATAAATAAATTTGAGAAATGGAGATTTTAACCCATTGCCCGCCAATGTCCCATTTTTAGGACGCACTTTCAAATTTGCTACGACCGAATAGATCATCTCATAAAACCAATAGACGCACAGCGAAGATGTGCAGCTTGTGGAAAAAAAAACAACAAGAATATGCGTAAGATGTAATGTTCCATTGCACGACGAATGTTTTGAATATTTCCATACTCCGTAAACATATTTCTGTATTACTTTCTAGAAAACTGAATAAAACGAATATACAATTTTAATTTTTTCTTAGTATACTATAGTACTTTCCGCCAATGTCCCAAAAACGCGACGGACTTTAATTATTACTTCCGAATAAAACTTTTGAATTCTAATTTTCAATAAAACTGTTATATTTAAATAGAAACAACAACAATTATGGCAAAAATAGTTCCAGCTGATTAGTATGAATATCATTATACAGTTAATTTAATTTGTTTTATATCTTTGAATTGTGGCTGGTAATGGGTTAAGGAAACGTTCCTATTCTAAGGACCCATTAAATGTAAATTTCCGAACAATTGTTAACTTCGTATTGCTGAACCATGTATGTTAAAAACATATTAATTTTGTACCACTTGCAAGAGAAACTTAAAAATATAAATTACACTCGCGCTGCTTGTTCAGTGTAATGTACGCGCAAGGGAATTTATTTCCGGATAAAGAAACTTCCAAAGACACGAATCCTTCGTAAATTCGAGACACGTAGGAGCAACGACCGCCACGAATCTCCCTCGAACTCTTCGTAATTAACATGTTCTACATATGCATGCTTCATTCAAATTAAAAACTTTCAAAGAAGCAGCTGAACTAAGTCGGAAGCTTCTGCCAGAAGAATTCTCAACACTTGTGTATTCTATTCCCTATGCAGTTGGCTTAAAGCATGAAACATGTCTTGATCTTTGCTCGCTGCACAAGAGTGTCTGTTGCTGCATTTTATTATATAGGTATGCCACAAAAAAAAAATAGACGAAGAAAACTTGTTACGTGTCGATTAAATAATTCAGTTTCCAATTTTTCTCGCGCGAAGCTGCGCGCGGTTGAATTATTACTTGGTCGCTCATGGCTCCCTCCAAGCGGACGAGTCAATTACGTCGAAATAAATGGTTTATTGGACGCTGACAGGCAGATTCATTAACGAAACGAACAATCGAATACAGCGGCTTTCGAGGCGCGGCAGGCGGGAAGATTATTTTAAATTTTCGTATAATCTTCTCGAAGGAACGCCGCCAAGCTACAGGCAGGCTCGTTAATCAAGCTCACGGAAGATTACTTGTGGGGAGGGGGGGAGGGGGGAGTGGCAGTTCGCAAAGTAAAATTGAACGACGGTTAATCCTGTTTCCGCACGGGGACCTAACGATTCTCAAAACAGAAATAAGAAGCTCTGTTAAAGCTGAGAGGAAGCTGGCCTATGGAACAATCGAATTTTAATTGACGCTCGAACGAGGGAATAGATTAACGAACGAGGGGAAGAAAAGTTAATGAACGAGGAAGAAATAATTCTTGCACAAAGCTACGGGTAATATTTCTCTCATGAAATTTCGAACAACGGAGCCACGTCTGCATTGGATTTCTCTTATTAAAAATTCGAACGAAAGAGCAACTCCTGCATTGAATTTCTGCATAAAATTTCGAACACTAATGCAACTCTCGTACCGAGAAGGGGGCTTGGAGAGAGCAGCGTACGAAAATGGCAGTTCCAAAATGAATTCCCCGATACTCCCGATGGCGTCGAAAAAAATTGTTTTCCCTTTATTGAACGCCGGTTCGAAGGACGACGAAATTAATGAAATCGATGGCATCCACGGGACAGATTACACGCCACGGATATTGTTATCAATAAAACCGTTTCAAAACGAAACCCTTATTGTTTGTTGACAATCATTTCCACGCGGATTGGTGGACGCGACAGGATTCGTGTACCAGATTTGAATATATGATTGCAATATATATATACATATTTTTTTTCCATTCGTTCGTTACCTTTCCAACGCTTTTGTTTTTGATTCGCCGCGTTGCTCGCGCGGTAACAGCCTCTTTCGGCTTCGAGTTGAATCGTTGAAAAAGATCGGTTGCTGACTGGTTTAGTAAACAAACAAAAAAAAAGAAAATGGTACAATTGAGGGAAAGAGGGTCGCGAGTCACGGTATATGCCATGTATTTAAACTTTTTATGCTGCTTTGGTATTGAAAGGGTGAATAATCGGCGAGATTCCGAGAGTTTAGGGCTTGTTTATCGTTGCAAGGCACAGCTTACTATCGTTCGCGTCGTCCTTTGCTCGCCGATTGCGGCCTGAACAATTAAATCTATGTGCATGATAATGATTAATATCAGCAAAGATTGCGCTGATCGAGAATGCTTCGAAATTTTCAATATTCCGCCGGCTAAAAGGTTGAAATAAGTAAAAAAGAAAGATTGGCGGGAAATATTAATGAAGAACAGAAGCGCAAGCAGGGGGAAAAAAGAAAGTGGAGGGCAGGAAGAGTAGAGCTTCCCTTCCTGTCGAAGAAAAAAAGAAATAACGAAAAGCATAGCGGAACAGGACATATTAATGAGAAAGCAAGGGGTGAACTAAGGAGGGTTTTCACGAGAAGCAAGGATTATATTTACCAAACGGAACCGTGCAGCGGCGCGCACGAAATGAAAGGGAATGGAAGTGGGCAGTAAAATTCACTTAGCGCATCGGCCGGCTGAAAAGAGAGCTAAATGAAAATGGCTGTTTGCGGTGGTGAAACGCAGCTGAAAGTTCGCCGCAAACAATACCGCGGGGAGCGTATTCGGAACGGCCGCCGCGGAAGGGGCCCGCTAGGTGATGGCCGGGACAAAGGTGTCTCGATCTCTACCGGAGACAACCGCTTTTTCGCGGATTCGCGATAAACCTGTGCTCTCGACCGTTCGACTGCAAGAGCGACCGACTTAAAAAACAAAAAGGAGAAGAAGATATGTTCCACGGATTCACGAAACGCGTGGTCGTTGAAAACCGGTCGCCTATTATTCTGGCGACTGGAAAGCACGTTACGTCACCCATCGTTGTTTTTTTTTTTTACATGCTCCTCTAAACATTTCTGCGCCCGTTGAATTTCTGCTCGCGGGACATTGATCGGCGGAGACAATGGTGTTCGGCTTTTCGGAGTGGCTTGTCGGAATTTATGACGGTTCGCGACCGTAGGGGCGGGCAGAATGTTATTTTCAAGTAAGATAGGTAGACAGCCGGGATTATTGTTTCACACAGGCGGTACTGAGAAATTTAATAAATTCCATGCCGCGCGTAACAAGATTGTCGGGACGAACGAGAAGCAAAAAAATGATAGACTCGTTATCCAGACGCAAGCATTGTTCGCCATTCCACATCATATCTGTCCTGTGCGATCCCGATATCGAGAATCTTAAAGTTATACATGTACAAGTTCTTGAAATAATGCAGCATAAGGATCTAGTTGTATTTAAGTTAATGTAGCTATTAAGTAATACAAATATTTGTAAGTCAACAATTGTACAGGGAACTTGTTTTGCCATGTAAACTAAATTTGGTTTAGGGCAGGATTAATTAAATAAACAATAAAAAGGTTAGACCACATGGACTTATCTTTTGGCGACGAAGAGAATGAATTTATTCATAAAAAATGGTGGAGAAGAAGAGCGTGTGTGACACGAAATTGGTGAATAGGAGCGTGCTTCATTCATACGATTTTACCTGCTTCGGAATCGCTTAATGTTAAAATGAGAGGGCACGCCGTATTCTATCCTTTAAAGTATAACATTTCACCTGGACGGAGGCCTTTATGGTTGGCCGCTATCTCGAGTCCCTCGCTCGTGAACCGAGATCAAAGTCATGCCGAATAGTCGACTCCTTCGTTACAAGGAACTGACGGGTCCCGAGCCAGTTCCTTCTTTGCGGGGCTTACTGTATTTGCCCGGACGTGAGTCGCGTCTTAATTCGTTTGCATGCCGTTCGAACGTCGATTAGTTACGACGCGTTCCTTTCCACCGTGCGCGAATCTAGCCAGCGAGGGCTCGCCCATTAACCCGACTGTCTCAAATTCGAATCACGCGGTTCTCCGTGTATTTATAGTGGCGTAACCAATACTTGGAGCGCGCGCATCGGTCCGTCTCGGTCCGTTCTGCATTAATCGATGTCGATCGATCGGGAGCGAGCAGCATACCCTTACCGCGGGCCTTCCAACCCGGTGGAATTTTATGCAAACCCCTGGCAGCGCTTCGGGGCTTAATGCCTTCGTTCGCCGACGGCGTGGTCGTTAAAGTGCTGCTTCTTACTAATTTGCGGAGTCAATAAGCGTCGAGAGGATCGCCCCTTCCACGACTATCTGCGACCGGTCACAATTTGGCGGGGATTTTCGCGCGGGCGCGCGTGAAACGAAGATGAGAAAGGGGGGGATTGAAAACTGGGAGATGAGTTCGAGATCGTTTCAATTGTCGAACGTAGCAATGTTTCGATTAATGAAAAGATTCAATTAATAACGATAGACTCAAAAGTAAAATCAAACACAATTAATTCATTCCGCGCCATCGCTTGTACCACGTGCATTTTCTTGCCCCTTCGATCTCTGAAATATTTGCACGGCCATCCGGGAAAACGGCCCCGTCGCAGACTTCGCTTGACAATCGAAATTGAACGATCAGAAATCGAATAACCGAATGTGATGATCGAACGCGGTGATCTGGCCCGAAGGCGACAACCGGTACACTTTAACGAGCCGAACAAACAGAGGGACGCCCGAACCCGAGAGAAAAGGGGCGAGAGAAACAGAGTTGGAGTGGTGCTTTCGCCAAGATGACTCGAAAATCCTGTCACCGACAGGGACACACCGCCCGGGCAGAGAGAAAAGAGAGGGGGGGGTTGGCAGCCATACATTAATTACTCCGATGTTATATGCATGCTGATGGGATACATATGTATGAGCACTTGTAAGTCGTGCGCACGGTCGCTCAGTATCCTCCCCCGGGAGGGACGGTTTCACCCGTCGTGATCTCACCGTACTCCCGACCCGTTTAGACACACACGTGAAAAAGCATCGCAGCCGGGGAGAGAAAGGGTTCTGCGGAGTTTCCGCGAAGTTTGCTCGCACTCGGCTGTGACTAATCCCCCGGGAAAGATCCCGCGTAATTTGTAAAGCTCTGCTTGGAAACGACAATTGTTCGGGTGGATCGATTTTTTACAAGTCGGTGGCGACGAGGCGGAAAGGGGAGTGGGGGGGGGGGAGGGGGGTAAGAAAGGGATGAGAAAAGTGTGGGTGGTTCGCGTGGGTGAAGAATGACACTGGAGAATATCGGGGATTCGAAACGTGTATCGAAAAGTTCGAGGCCGGATTTGTTCATCATTGTGATGGATTTGCTTTTTTTTTTTTATTGCTATTAGATTTTGAGGATTTAAACACTGTTTTCTGATACTTTGGAAATACGACAGCGAAGAAATTGGGTATCAGGCTACTGTACAAGAATTCGCATCAATCTTAGCATCAATTAACATGAACTAACATTAGCATTAATTAACATCAATGATTCTAAATTTGTGCTGAAGTAGGTACGAATAACACTGGCGAACGTCAGAGATTTGGAAGAGTATTCAAAGGTTCGAGGCAGGATTTGTTCATCATCGTAATGGATTTGTTTTTTTTTGTTGCAATTACGATATGGGGATTTAAATATCGATTGCTAACATTTTGGAAAGATGATAGCGAAAAAGTTAATGCGTCAGGCTAATGTAAAAAAAAATGAACATCAACTAACATTATTATCACTTAAGATCAATCATTTTTAATTTGTACTAAAGTAGGTGCGAAGAAACATCCATGAACAATATTCATTATCGTAATGGATTTGTTTTTTTTTTATTGCATTTACGATTTGGAGATTTAGATATTGATTGCTAACATTTTGGAAAAATGATAACGATAAAATTAATGCACCTGGTTAATGTAAACGAATTAACAACAATTAACATCATTTTTCATTTCTACCAAATTACGATTTTGTATAAAAATTTACTAATATTTTCCTTCATTAATATAAAGTGTACGCTCCGTCCTAAATTGAACCGCACTATTTTATCGCGCGAATGAAAAGTAATCGGCGTTCACAAGCAAACACGGCGCTCGCTTCCGCCTTTTGCCGATCGTTCCCGTCGACATCGGACCGAATCCTGTCGAATGGCTCGTGATCGCAGCTGTGACATTTTCGTTAATCCCGCGTCCATTCGGATAATATCGTGCGAAAGCGATTCTGTGTTTGCGCATCGGTTGATTCATGGCTCGAAGAGCTGTTCACTCGAGAACAGTCAGCTTGCATCTACCGATCGCGGAAATGAAAATTGTTATTGCGCGTGCAGGGAGCAATTATTAATCCGGTTTCAAGAAAGTCCCGTTTCGCGCGATAACAGATTCCATGGAACTGTAAAAATGTACATTCATGTGAGATGGTCCATGTATTATAATCCCGAAATTATCCACTAAAATATCCACTAAATTATATTGGCAAAAACATCGGGATGGTTTTATTAAATTTTATTAAAAATCGATACTTTGACATCTGACATGCACAGACGTTTCTTTGATTAGTTTTAATGACGCGGAATAACTTGTTATCGGAGTAAATATTAACCCAATTTTTATTAAGTGGACTTTATTTCAATATTTAACGATATAATTCTAATTTGCAACGGTGATTCTCAATTATTATCTCCACGATACCGGCTTGATCCATTCATTTCACACGACTCGGGATAGATGGACAATCACGCACTTGGTAGGGATGGACCGCATTGTTTATAATACTACGTTAGAGACAGCGCTAAAGATTGATCAATGAAATATTTGACAATATTAATATTATACAGAATATACCATTTATACCATTCATTGTGCTTTTTAAAATATTTCAGTCGAAATGCTGAATGAAAATTGCTTCGTGATTTATAATAATAACACTAACAACAGAAAGTAATAATACGAATTCATTTTGATCTCGTTAATGATGCAATCCTTTTCCATAAAAATAGGAGATTAAGTTCATGAGTTGCCGATTTCACCTGCAGCAGCTAAGAGATGATTCGTCAACTAAAATTTCTTTTCCTCACTCTACTGTTATTTATAAAAACATTACATTGGTATCTTTACATACTTTAAAACTGACCATTGTCTACACGAATCCATCAAAATAATGCTTAATTTTTCCAATTATCCAGGCACTTTGGAAAACGTGCTCCGTCTCTACCGTGCTTATCCTAATCAAAAGTACCGGCCAATTGCATCGTCGCTCTTGGATAATCCTGAAACGTTTCGCCCCGAGGACAGACGCCACCGGGGGTTGACTAACCAGAATGCCACACCTCTTCCCATCCCACCGTATCCGCGTCATTTTTCTACAACCGCGCTCGCCTTTGAACAGCTTCGGCGCTCGTTATTCCACGTCATTAATTAACCGTCGAGCGCTCTATCCCCTCGTCCAGACCTGTCCGCGAATCGTCCAACGTTTATCACATTTTTCAGCGGGAAGCTTCACGCGTTTCAGCTTCCCCAAACAGCCGTGCGCGGCCGCGAAATTCTCCTCCGAACGGACGCGTTCGTCGAGGCAGACGCGCGCGGATCACACCCCCGCGCCAAAGAGAGGGGCGGTTCAGGGCAAGGAACGGCGCGCGCTCTTCAAAGAGTTCGTCCTCCGGCCGGCGTAAACGCGACCCCGGGTTCGCGATGTCACGCAGGGTTTAATCTTCAGATGACGTCTCGTTGCGCCCCGGTTTCGCGCTTTGTGCCGATAGACGCGGCGCCGATATTAAACTCGAACCCACCCCCCGTCTCCTCTCGCGTCTCAGGAAAGAAAAAACGTGGACTGACGTTTTCTCATTAATTAAGCGCTTCCTCTGATAGCGTGGCGAAAAAGAAAAGGAGACGCGTGACGAATCAAGCCCTCGATATTCGCGTTCGATTAATTATTCGAGCAACGTTGCTGTCCGAATGACCGTCGGGAAAGATGTCTAGTAATATCCACCTCGTGGCTCCGCGTGTTTATATACTGGCCATTTTTATCGTTCAGAGTTTTCCCTGGCGGGCGGTTTAACGAAGTTTCCCGCTAGCGGATAGCGTAATTCGCGTCGTTATTTATTTCCCGCCCGGCATCTGACGTTCAACTTCCTCTACACCCCGGTAATGTCTCGTGCCGCCCTTTCCCGGAATCTTTCGCGTCGCCTAGAGTCGTTAGAGGAATGGCTGTTTAAAGGGACTTTTTGTTGCTTTTAAATGCCGTCGCTTCTTCGCTACTGATTTTACTCGCAATTATCCCTTTTCTTATTTTACACGTGACATTGATTGGCAAGGTTTTTTTGTTTAAACCCCGCACCGCGCGTCGACCGACGATTCGCCGGACAATAAAAACGCGTGAGCAGCCGGAACATCGGTCGGTACCCAGAGGGAATCGCTCCACCGCGGACCGTTAAAAACCCGCGGTGCGAGTTAATTCACGGACGACACGTCCGCGACGAGCGGAACAATTCGCCGTCGCATCGGCGCGCGCCCGCGACACACCTGGGGTGATGCTGATGAATGGGCACGAATTAATGGCATATGGCGCGCGCGCGGCGTCGCGCAGAAAAATTTTCGCCGAACAAGCCCGGGCCCTGTTCTCCGTGTCTTTCATCCTCTCCAGACACACCATATGCGTGGCTAGGATTCGCGAAAAGAAGAAAAAGAAGAAAGGGAAAACAAAATCGGGGGGTGACGCGAAGCATCGCGCGGTGAAAAATACGGAGGGTCGGAGCGCGAGCGCGAGGGGGATAATATAGCCGGGACAATCGGACGTCGGAGACAATGAGACTACTTTGTCCTGACTTTGTCGCCGCGAGGGTGACTACTACTATCAGCAGGTTAACGCGCCGCCGTTCAGCGCGCGGAAGCACGCTCGTGGGGTGTTTCTTTTGCTCGCCCCCGAGTGTTCCTGCCAGCGGAATGGATTCTCCGCTTTCTTTCGGAGGGAATTTATATATATATATGGGCGTAAATGATCGCGCCAGGTCGCGTTTCCTTTATTAGTTCCATCGTCGTTCGTTGAAAATAGAGGAGAGGGTAACGAAGATGAGGTTGGAGCAGGGAAATGTGAGGCGGCAAGATTTTTATCCGAGTACTATTATCGACGAGTTTGACAATGATTTGTACAGCAAGTGATGAGTAAAAACACTCGTCCATAGCTAACGTTGTTCATAGTTATCGTTTTTCTTTTTGTTTAATGAACGTTTTACGTTTCGGGTGTAACAGAAAGTTTCTACGCGAGCTTATTGAAGCTTACCTTGGTTTATTTTGCGATTTTTAAGGATACAATTCAGGGTTAATTATAGTATACTAATCATAATTATTACACTCCGGATTTGTATGCAACTACAGGAAATTTAAGGATGCAAAATTAAACAGATTGCACATCATCTGAAAAAATATACAAAATATCCAAATTATTATGCTTTTTAAAATATCTAGTAAGTGAAGCAACTTGCTGCCAAAATTCAACTTTTTTTACTACATTCTCAGAAATATAAATTTGCATAAAAATCGGATGTCTAATAATTATGTTATGTTGGTGCAGATTTAAAGTGTTCGTGTCTTTATACACGGTGTAACAGGAGAAAGTGAAGGGACGAATTGGTAGAAATATGAGACACTTGATAGGTAGCAATGTAAAATAATATCACGTTATTAAATAATGTAATTGATTTATGATGACTAAAAGACTCTCCCATATTAAATGTTGGCCGCAGTTATTGTTTTTTTGGGGGTTTAATGGATGCGTTGCGTTTAATAGAAAGTTTCTAGTTTATATTGAAGTTTACTTTGGTTTACTTTGCTGATGTTAAAGAAACAAAAAAAAAGGGTAAGTTGTACTATAATAATCGTAGTTTTAGTATAATAATGCAGATTTGATGTGGTAGTGTTTTTAATTACGGTATAATAGGAAGAAGTAAAAAGACGAATGGATAGAAATATAAGATACTTGATTGGTAACAATATAAAACGGTCGCACGTTACTGTAACGTTTTAAAATTGTTTATTAAATAATCAAACGATTTTCAATCATTCCTTCAGATGCCACAGGCAAGGTTAAATAAAGAAACGAAGGGTTTAAAGAAGAATTACAACAGCTAACAATTATTACCTTACTGTTATTATTATTTCTCTAATTATGATTGTTTTACTATATTTGACGTTCTGTTATGCTTGCACATTAATAAAACCTTTCTATCAATGCCTTTGACCCAGCTTCATTACTTATTTCCCTCAAAAGTAATACGATCTCATGTTACTACCCCAATTTTCTACTAATTCGATTTTACCTCCATTTGGGAAAAGTAAGAAAAAAGCAAAAGTTCTGTAGAACTCACGACATTCAAGTTTATACAGAATATACCACACGAAATTCCCCAAAGTTCTTCGTTTGACTTTTTTATGTATGTCTATTCTGAGGCACACTACACCAAAAAATAAAATGGCCATCCCGTATTCGTACCCTCATCTCTATTTTACCAGTAACTCCCTCGACTATAACTTTAGGTTGCCTCTTCTGGACAAGTATCTTGGAAAGATGAACGACGCAGTCTGTACAGATTTTTTGCTGCTTAGGAATATATATATTGAATCTGTTCGTTTACCTACTTTTTTTTCATCAATCTTCAGGGTGAAACGAGTAATACATTTGATTGAAAATGCTCCACAGCTTTGTATTATTTATCTCAAGATAATATTTTCTCATACAAATGATCGTTAATTTTCCAAGATTAATTCTGCATCTACACATTATAGTAAGAAAGGAAATTTTCATTTCCCAATTCTCGTTTGACTGTAACTGCACGGTGTATGTTCAATGGAAGCAAGAACTAATTAGAGGATGCAAGCTTAGATGGTAGTAGTAAATTAAGGTATAGTTATGCACGATGTTGCACGGGTTTCGAACACTTTCAAAGGATCTCACAGAAGCTTTTGCAAGATGTTTGCACGTGCTCAAATACGTTGATAGGAAGTTTTACAAAGTTCCACTTGGTCCTGATCTTAATACCACTCTTGATTTCTGAAGTAAACTAATTTTCCCTTCGCAGCGCGTCGGTTAAGCCGAGGTGGCAAGATAGGCGATGAACGGAGGGGAAATAATGAAGTTTTAGTAGCTTCATGTTTTTCCACCGTAATATCTTAATTAGACAGAGTCTTGGAGATTCATTTAACCACTCTGATAAAAGATAAATAGAACACATTTCAATGTTCGGAAACCTCGCAAGTATTTAGAATAATAATTATCGTGAAGACTATGTAAGCGTGAATAATAATTAAAGCGGTTGCTATCATTTGCAAAGGACAAATCAAGTACATATGTATATGACTTATCGAGTTTCTAACGAAAATAAAATATTAACAGTTAATCACAGTGAGTAATCTATAATTTTCTAATATCATTAACACGTCGCACTTATCATCCCCCAAAACAAGTTTAGAATTCCCACAGAGAGGGAAGAAGGGGTAACAAAAATAGGGGATTGGGTTCTCTCTTGACACACCGAATTTCGGCCGAAGTAAATCATTTATGTCAACCGGAGTTGTGCCAAAATTTATTATTTCGCCGTCGAAAACCGCGGGAACACGAAATTTGTTAGCCACCGCACCTGCTGCGCTGGTCAGCATTCTCTGTATAGGAATTTCGACTAGTTTACTACGGACCGTTTAGTGTCCATATTTTTTTTTTTGCGAGTATGAAAGTACATTTTGCACCTGTAACTTAATTTCCATTCTCGCTCGAATGCTGAATTAATTCGTTCAGGACAATAATCTTTGAATTTGACGAGATATGCAGAGTTGGATACGTCGCGGTTAAAACACGAGATAGGTGATGAAACCGTATGACCACCTTGCCGCTTTGGAATTTTGTTAATTGAATTCTAAGGTGGACAGGGCATTTGTTGAGAGATTCCTATAAAGACGACTCACTCGGCGGGCTCGATAATATTACAGTGCAAATATGTGCTCCGAAATTTTTGCTCAAACATTTTACCTATGCGTGGAATTTAAATGCCTTGCAGATTTATGAGTATTCCTGAAATATTTTACTCTTTAATATCTAAGGATTTGATGTAGATTTTATTCGTCAGGAATATATGTCGGTCTCTTTAAAAGTCATAGTTTACTCATTGCAAAATTGCGAATTACCAAATAAAACGTGTTACATTTATTATTCTAACCAGAAAAATGAAAACTAACGATTTGTAAATTATTCCAAGTTCAAGGAAAGTCGGTTAAGGGTGGAAAGAAAAAGGAATCGATTGCTCCCCGACAAGCTGTAAAGCTGGAGCGTTTGCTAATGGTTTTAAAACGAGATCCTCCACGTCAATCTTCCGGTTTATTACCTTCCATTTCTATTTCATATTCCGTCAATGTTCTCAGTCGACTAATTGAGGATCAAACGATAATCCTGTTACCCTGATATAAAATAGACACTGGCGGTTACAACGATTTTCATTTCTTGTTCATTCGTTCATTGAAATGATTTTCACGATTTCAGCGTTTTCCAAAAAATGAAACAAATTTTGGTATTTTTTTTTTTGGTAGAAGTTTGAAGTTTTACGTCGCGTCTGTACTTCAAGGTAATTAACGACGAAGTAAAGTTTGATTAATTTACTAGCAGCTCTAAATTCCATACAATAGATTGGTATCTTTTAATTTAGGTAATTTTAATTAGAGTCTCTGATTTTTATATTTTTAACTAGTATCTTTTAATTTAGGGTATTCCTAATGTAATCTTGCAACGTCAGGGGCATATTTCTGATTATTTTTTTGGTATCCAAACAGTGGGCGATTAACGGTTAACGTTTGATTACGATCATTTTTTTATGAGTGCCCAAAAGCAGCCGCCCCTTTCCCTCAAGTTGGGTCAAGTTTTATTCCACGGTCTAGTTACTCATCCAAACTGACGAGATCACGGGAGATTGGTCTAAACAGCCCCAGTCTAGTCGCATCTAGTGTTACGTATATACAGGGTGCAAAGAAATGATAGGTAACGGTCACCACAGGGTGATTCTACACCTTCGGACTGGTGGACACTTTTGAAAAAAGTCCCGTGCAAAATTGTCCTTGACCTCGAAAATTAAGGTCAAACTTTTTTCTTGTCCTATCGGATTCTACTCGTCCTGAGGGTAAAAAGTGCCAAAAGAACCATGGGTCGCAACTCGACCGTTTGCCTGCAATAAATGATGTTAATATTCTGCGTTGGTCAGCACGAGTTAGAGCGAGAGAATGAAAGAGAGGGAGCGATGGTCTAGCGGCCCTTTGCAACGCATCGGCCGATCTAGTGTCGCGTCAGTCGTCGCCTTCTCGTAACCGAGCGACGCGCAAGACCATCGCTCCCTCTCTTTCATTCTCTCGCTCTAACCCGTGCTAAGCAATGCAAAACATTAACATCATTTATAGCAAGAAAACGGTTGAATTGCGACCCATTGTTCCTTTCACACTTTTTACCCTCATGATAAATAGATTCCGATAGGTCAGAAAAAAACAGCTGACCTTAATTTTTAAGGTCAAGGACAATTTCGCAGCAGCTTTTTCTTTTCACAAATGTCCACCGACCCGACGGCGTAGAGTCACGCTACGGTGGTCGTTACCAATAATTTCTTTACACCCTGTACGCGTTCGCAACCAGATACGGTTCTACCGCAGCCGTGTCTCCTGTCTCGCGCACCGAACCCGCCTTAAAGCTCCGCATATGCATGCAGCTTCCGTAAATATGAATTCATTTCGCCCAGCCGACTGTATCGCGGCGTGTCTCTCGCGGCGTTCACTCAACTTCCTCCTGCCGCTTCTCGCCCCGAGGACTCTGTTTTCGCGCCACCCTACGTCAGTTCCACCCCCCCCCCTCCTACGAACACCGCCTTTGCACTCCAGCGTCCTTTCATCCTTCCCCTGAATCCGCTCTCCGCGCGTTTCCAGCTGAATTCGCGTGTACTGCAACGACACCACCCCAACGTGATTCTTTTTTCTTTTTCTGTCTCAACCACACTTTCTCGACGAGATCCTCCCGTGGCTTACCACTCTTCGGTCTTCCCCTATCCTCACGTCGTACGCGCGGAGGGGCAGTTTCGTTCGGTGCTATCCACTCTCGTTCCACGAGATACGTGTCCCCGCGTGTCGCGCCTCTATCTTCTTGATTCGCGCCGCTCGCTCTCCGACGTAACTAAGGGCGCGCACGCATTGTGAGTACGCACTTGGCTGGCACGATGATCAACACCCCACACCCCCCTCCGCCCCCAGGACAGACGATCCCGCCTGGGTTTATTACGTTTCGGAATTGTAGATTCGCGGGACCGCTGGCCCTTCCGCGACGAGCACGTCTCGGTGCTTCGCATTCGCGAGCCATATGTATTTTGCCCCTTTGCACGTCGTTGGCTAATTCGATTTGCACCCCCTCCCTAACTAAAGTTTGTGATAGAGTAAAATATGTGGTGAATCCGGTAGAAATGGGCCAGCGAGAGAAATGGTTTGCTGAAAGTTGGCAGGGAAATGTATAAAAAAAAAACACATAATTAATAACGAAAACGCAATGCATATTTGAATCCCGTTGAACGTGTCTGGAGAAATTAAAACCAGGATATGACATAAAAGTTTTACAAATTTGGAAGATTCTAAACAAAAATGAAATCACCCTCGTGTCTAAAAATTTTAATTTTTAAAAGCGGCCACTGATGCAACAGGCTATGCCGCAAAATATTAATAGGCTAAATAAATCGTGTGAAAGTTGTGTAAATAATCATTTGTTCTACGTGTACGCTCAATTTTGTGTCGAAAAATAAGTGCCCTTTAACAAATCGTTTTAAATATAGATAAATAGTTCCTTTTATTAAATAGTGATTTTATGAATTACTGATTAGAATGTATGAAGACGATATGTATTGCATTGCTCTTTTTGAATATGTGTTTTCATTCATTTTCCCGCCAATTTCCATTACCAGCGTGGGTGTACGCTCAATTTTGTGAGTAACTTTATATATTATAATTCCGAAAGTATTCACTAAAAAAGTGTCTCTCGGTGTCTCGCACCTAACATTTTATTTCTCTCGCCCTACTGTTATTTATACAAAAATATTACAATGAAGTATTTACATACTTCTAAAAAGGCCATTGTCCATACGAATCCGGAAAATGATGCTTCATTTTTCCAAAATATCCGATTCCCAGTAATTTGAACCCTTTGCACTCGATCGAATTTCCTTCTACTTTTCCGATGAATAGTTGTCGATATTTAAACCGTTCTAAACTGTTTTAAACTGTCGATATTCTAACTCCGTGAAAAAATATCGTACAAAAATCCGCCTGGACGTATTTTAAAGCGCGAATACTCTGTTTTCTCGGCTCTGAGATTGTTCTTCTTTTCAAAAAATGTTTCTACATCATGTAATGGGTGAAAAAGTGAAGACACTCGACACTGTAACGTCGTCAACACACTTTCCATTCAAGGTTGGATAAAACGGTAAGAAAAAAAAACCATATATCGAATGCGTGATGGTCGTTTCAAAGGGAACACTTTGGTCCGCAAACTAACGGTGATTTGAATGACGAAGAAACATTCCCCGCTGTCCGTGGACACGTTTGACTCCGTAAGATGTTCGGACAGGAAAAATGTCTTCACTTTCCTACCAGTTACATGATGTAAAAAACACGTCCCAATAAGACCGAGCTCAGGACTGGGGAAGTAGAGGCTTCTACGCTTTAAAGTGAGCCCAGGTGGATCGTTGTAGGACTTTTTTTCTCGCGAAGTTGTAACAGTTCTTAGAGCGTCCCCTCAGAGGAGATAAGCGAGTGCGAAGGGTTGCAAAAACGTAGTCCACTTTTACCGGTCGCTCCGTCGCACGGAGTAATGTGCGTAGAAATTTTGGCAAGCTTTATGGTACGCACCGCAGGAAAGGGATTATTTTTCACGGAGAGAATTTCGTTCAAATTGCTTGCCGTCTGCAAGCAATTTATTTCACGCGCGGGCAAAACGTTGCCACTGAAGTTACTCTCGCCGTCCTCAGTAATCGACAAATACCATAAACCTGGATTTCCAAAGGGTCCCGACCATATCGTAACGGTACGCGAAGCCGACTCGCGGGACCTAGAGAAATTTCCCACCGCGTCGAAAATTTCCAGAACCCTCGCGGTTCCAGGTATCGCCTCACTTCTTCCGGGAAATACCGCGCTTCGGGCGCACCGGAAAAGTGGTGGACCTGGAACCTGTACGCTGATCGGCAAATATTACCGTCTCGTTTTGACCAATCAGCGTACACAAGGGAGGAAGTCGTCGACGGACTTCCTTCCAAAGACAGAATCACTTCGACACGCGAGAAGTAAAGATCGATCGCGGTCAAGAAAAATATCACCCGAGAGTATCTTCGGCTCAGAGTCTAAACGCCAAAGGTCCATTCGACGCGGGACCTAATTCCTCCACGGGAATCGGCAGCACGTCGCGCACTTCAATCGACTGCTCAAGATTAATTTGGCGGGCAGTGTCGCGAGCAAACGTTGCCCCCCGAAGGCACAAAACAATTCAGTGAGAATGAATTGTTTTAAGAGACTGTATAACACATAAATTATGTATTGACAAACTCAACAAAGGTAAATGAAAACGATATCGTGAAAATATACTGATAAACTGAAGTTTCGTGTGTTGTGTGAATGATTGAAAGGACGACTCATGCGGGTGGTTGTAGAACTGACAAGCATCTTAATTTTTCCCTGTTTTGAAGCTTCGTGTTGGTCTCCCTTCCACGGAAGGTGTATCCTGATTGGCGAGTGCTAAAATTATTATTTGCCAATCGGGTTTCTTGAAATTAGTAAAAATTGGACACCCTTACAACCTTAGCGCGGTTGTGTGTATAGGAGTGGAGTGCTACCTGAGCGTGGTTTGATCGGGGGCGAGAAAACCT
Organism: Holcopasites calliopsidis; assembly: GCA_023838395.1. NCBI lineage: Eukaryota > Metazoa > Arthropoda > Insecta > Hymenoptera > Apidae > Holcopasites > Holcopasites calliopsidis. The sequence goes on from JALHAQ010000049.1 coordinate 296,276, forward strand.
GGTCAGCGTAACGGAATTTTCCTCCGGGTTGCGATGGTTGGCTTGGTCCCGTTACAAGATCGCTGGGCCCTTCAGAGCTCCGTGTTTATAGTACGTCTGGGGCTATTGAGGACAGATGTGCGCGAAACTCTAAATACCATCCTTGATTATATAATTTATATATCATCGATTATATATCATTGATTATATAGCGGAAGATTCCTAAAAAAATAGTCGCTTTCTTTGAGTCGTACCATAAACCTTTGCTGCCATGGTTTTTCGCATATGGAAAACTTTCTACCAAGCTGTATAACGCGTAACAGATGGGGATAACTTTCGCTCGATCAACGTACAAATCGTACCGCTCGTTAAACAAACTTCGTTCGCCAATCGTCAGGAACGAAGTAAGCGCTCCGAGGCAAACAAATTCTAGCAAAATCCTCTTTTTTTTATTAACAAGAACATATCTTCAACAATTCGCGGTGATAAATCGCCGCCGAAAACGCGAGGATCGTCGGACGAGATTCCACTGGCAAACGAAAAGGCTTCGACTCGCGGACAAGCCGAGTTATTACGGTCGCGTAACGAACGACGCGGAGGCCGCAGAAAAATAGATTTCATTTCCGTCAATGGCAGTTCCGCGGTACGGCTGGCCGCGTAAAACGTCCGCAACGCGGCCTGATGAACTCCTTTCACGGGGCCGCGTGACCCGTTCTTTATAACCATTCGCCGACAATCAGGAGGACGCGCCGGGAGACCGGAAACGAATCGGGATTTGTCGCTGCACGCGTCCGGTAAACAAGTGGCGGACAATCCGCCATTTGTGACGCTCCGCGGGTTCTCGCGAGGAATCATTTCGCGGCATTGTGCGGATGCGTTCGAGGCGAATCGGGAAGCTCGGACGGAGGACGGAACTTCGGTGCCTGCGGTCGTTCGGAGGGCTATTGTTCGGAGACACGATGGGGGAAGATGCAGGGCGATCGATGTTGAATGGTGGTCCGGAGTACTTACCGCAAGGCCCGTGAATTGTATCGTGCCTCGTCGTTATCAAACACGATACGTCGCGAGCACCGCCACGTGGATTTGTCCTACCAGGCGGTGTAAGTCCCTGGATAACTTTAGGGGCGCAACGTTTGCTCGCTACACTGCCCGCGAAGTTAATCTTGAGCAGTTGATTGAAGTGCGCGACGTGCTGCCGATTCCCGTGGAAGAATTAGGCCCCGCGTCGAACGGACCTTTGGCGTTTAGACACTGAGCCGAAGATGCTCCCGGGTGATACTTTTCTTGATCGCGATCGATCTTTACTTCTCGCGTGTCGAAGTGATTCTGTCTTTGGAAGGAAGTCCGTCGACGACTTCCTCCCTTGTGTACGCTGATTGGTCAAGACGAGACGGTAATTTTTGCCGATCAGCGTACAGGTTCCAGGTCCACCACTCTTCCGGTGGGCCCGAAGCGCGGTATTTCCCGGAAGAAGTGGGGCGATACCTGGAACCGCGAGAGTTGTGGAAATTTTGGCCGCGGTGAGAAATTTCTCTAGGTCCCGCGAGTCGGCGTCGCGTACCGTTACAATATGGTCGGGACCCTTTGGAAATCCAGGTTTGTGGTATTTGTCGATTAGTGAGGATGGCTAGAGTAATTTAAATGGCAACGTTTTGCCCGTGCTTGCAGACGGCAAGCAATTTGAACGAAATTCTCTCCCTCAAAAGTAATCTTTTTCCAGCGGTACGTACCATAAACCTGGCCAAAATTCCCACGCGCATTGTTCCGTGCGACGGAACACTCACATCCTAACATCAGTCTCAAACACCAATCATCCTTGTCCTCGTAAAGAGCGTAAGGAGTTCGCGGATTCGACGGTGTTGAAAATTTTCTCAGCCGGGAACTTACAACTCCCGGTGATCCGACCTACATCGAAAGCTCGCGATCGCGCCATGGATACGCGAAGAGACACTATCCTTGTGCTATCTGTGTAACCAATTAAAAATCGCTTCTGCTTCGCGATTAGCGACGGACTTGGGTCCCGGTCTTCGCTCGCTTATGGAATGTCTACTGTGATTCCTATTCCTTTGATAAAATGGTTTACTATTATAATAATATATACGGGACCAACCGACGAGAACCAGTCGTCGCATTAAACTGATTACAAGCGAAAAAATCATTCAATTATCTCCTCTTTTACGATCGTCGAGTTATCTCTACGATTCGTGATCGCACCACGTCTCGCGTCTTCCCTTTGCCAATTCGCCGGGTCGCGTTTCCGAACCTCCTCCCATCGTGCACCCACACAGCTCGATGTCCCTACGCGTGGCGGGCTATCGTTATTAATCGATCTATTGGCGCGAATCAGCCAGCCAATGCAACGCTGATACGCCCGGTGATGATCTACACGCCTGTCCGTTTGATTCCGCAGTACTCGATTCGAATCAACGGAAGCGCGGATCCTTGATGGAGTTTCGACGTATCGGGGAATGGATGAAAATGTTTGTGGACACCGTTCACGGTGCTGTGCACGGGACAGAACGCTTCCGGTGTCTGCCACGACAGCTTCCACGTCGATTCTACTACCTAGCGGTGGTATACTCTGTTATTCACTGGAGGAGGAACTTGATCACTGAATGTATTAGTTACGAATCGATTGAAGCTTACGTATAAATAGATAAAATTGTAGATTTTAAATACAAGGGATTGTTGCTATTATTATTGCGCGAGTACAAAAAGGATTTCCAAATTTTAATATCTTATATAATTAATTGAGACATCCTCATATAATCTCCAATCAAACATTTCAACATATATAATACAGTAATATTTTACTGTTTTTAATATATTCATCAATTAATGCCACGTATGTAATTTCATTTTCAAATTAATGTAATAATGTCCTCTGTGTATAATGTAGAAGCCGAAGTTTTGTAATTAACTCCTTAAGTTAATTGAAATTTCAAATTTTAATATTCCAATAGCTTGCATAATTAATAGAATTACCTTCATATAATTTCCAGGGAAACATTCTTCAAACATTCAATACAATAATATTTTACTACTTTTAATATATCCATCAATTAATTCTACATATTTAATTCCCTTAAGCACTGAGTCATAAAACATCGATTTCTGCATAACGTACAAGTGACATTATTACATTTCTCATTTCGTCCCGGCGCCATTCTTTCCTCCGCTAAAGCAGTTGCGAGCTGCGTTAATACAAGCAGCATCAAAAGCATCCCCTATTTTCCATGAAAAGCTGCATTATTCCAATCATCGCGTTCCCCTCAGTAATATCGCGACATCTCGCCGGAACTGCCTCCGTACGTTCAAGGAGAACGAGAATCCAAGGCGACCGATCGAGAGAGGCCGCGCCGCGTCGCGCCGTTTCCGCCCCCTTTCGAAACTCCGCGTATCTGTTCGCTTTTAATTGGGATCAGCTTGGCAGCTACTCGACGCGAGACAAATGAAAGAGAGCGAAAAAAAAGCAAGGAGCGACGAGGGTTCTGAGTGCTCGCGCGGGGAACGCGACTCGTCCCGGATCCTCGTCGACGCATTATTTCGTCGCTGCGCGCTTCCTCCCCAGCGCTGTCGCTCCTCTCTTTTGCCGCCCCTTGAGACGCGTCGTTTTCAAACGCGTCTTCGTTAACGCTGCGACTTCGTTCCTCGCGCGAACCAACTTCGTCGTGTTTTCCTTTCTTTTTGGGAGGGGCGAGCGCGGGGTGGTGTCGTCGCGTGGCGACAGATTTCCTACCCCCTTGGAAATCCGTATGGTGCGTGCATGACTGCGGACTGTTGGTCCTCGCGTATGGGGTGAGTCACGTAGAAAGGGTTGTGCATAGGGTAGTCCGGTCGTTCGACGTAAGATTCATCGTTGCCGAACGTTTGTTCGTTTGTACTCTTTTTCCATTACAGTAATTGTGAACATATGGGGCTATATAACTCGACGCGAGTAAATTGTAATAATTCTCGCTTGCTTTCTGCCGATTTCGTATGACATTTTCATGTTGTCGCAGATGGAAACGTAAGAGGACGGATGAATGAATTTATAAGTTTAACAAGCAAGAGCTTCTGACCCAGAAATCCAATTTGATGTTTTATTTAATCTCCGTTGAACTATTCCGTTGTATCCTCTTCGTCCGAAACGTTATTCGAGCAATTTCAAGGAGCCCCGGTTTGTATCGAATAGGGAAATTAATTGAATTAATTATTTCGAGCAGAACATTACCCGGGTCTCCTATTTATCTGATTATGAAATTTCATTTTCACTTAACCGTAGCGCGAGGTCGGATGATAAAATGTTTTATCACGTCTGATGACAAAATTTACTCGTGGAACTTTTCCTCTCATTTTCACCTTTCCCCGCGTTCGCGGCTTTATCCTTGACCGCACACATTTCCCGGCAAACGGGAACCCAGTGACGGCTTGGTTTAAACGTGGCATACGTTTCTGAATAATTGTGCGAACTTCGGTCATTAGATCTCGTAATTAATACTCGTCCCTCTTTCGCAGCTCGGAACGCGATCATTCGAATCGCTGCTACGCACTGTCGAGAACTGTTTGCGAATGGTTATTTTTAGAGAAATCATTCTGAGAATATACTTTTAATGAAACCATTGAGACAATTGTGCTTAGATCAGTGCACAAAAGATTGATGAGTAATCTTTTTAACGTGTTTATCATTTAGAAAAGTGCAATAATTTGAATGTATTAGAAACTTTTCTAATCTATTATATTCGTACATACTATAAACGTTATAATACTGATTATTAAAAACTCTTTTTGACATATGTAATTACTTTTATCAGAAAAAAAAATTGCAAAGGCAGTAGATTTCTTTTATGTCTTTCATTTTATGTACCTCTGAAAGTTACTTCAAAGAATTAATTTTACTATAAGCTATTACAAATTTATAATTGCATCTGGCACGAGGTTTCAAAGCTTTCCATAAAAATTCTCTAACAAAGAAGCAGTTTATTTAAATGGAATACAATTGGGATCTTAGAGCGAGAGAGAAAGCACGTCCCAAAGATTTATTTTAACCCGGTGTCGAAATAAACAGTTTCCTTTCGTTTTTAAACAGTTCTGTTCGTACTTTTATGTCTCGTTTAATATAACTCTGTTTCCGTGGAATTTCACTGAAAATAATTGTTACCCTTGGGAACTTCACAAAGTGTGTTTCTGAACATTTATTTAAAAAATTTGCATAAGTAAAAGAAGCAAATTATTAAGTACTAGTTGTATTTAACAATATATTATCATACTGTTTATATGTCTATTTGTTATGAAAATCGTTACATAAGTAATTATAATAGTTTCATAAGAAGTATTGAACAGAATAGGGAATTTGTCAAGAATATACATATACCTAAGTTCTATCTTTTTTTGTACCTTAATTTAACTGTCATAATTATTAAATATTGTTCTTGTTAATACTGTAATTGTTACAATGATTGAGAACTGTTTAAATATCGATGAACAAAATATCTGTTCGCGGCATAGGAAAATGTTTATTTTTACATTTTACAGGTTCTACTGAAGCTGAAACTTTTATTTATCTGCTCTCATCGGAACTTATGTGCAATTTTTCTTTAAAAATGTGTTCTTTTAAGGGAGGATAGATTATTATTTAACTTGACACTCCACTTTCCAACGCAATTCCTTCAACTTTTCACACGGAACCGCGAGTAACAATCTTCTCCACGAAGATCAAAAGCCAAGGAAAATTCTTCAAACGACCGAACCCGCAGAGCACCGTGCGACCGCTGTAATTTCCCTCGACTTTTCTTCTCGATTCCCGACACCCCTTTCTACCGTGCCGGAAACGGCGGCCCGGTAACGCAACGATCCGCCGGCGCTGTGTAATAACCGTGCAAAGCTACCCCGCGAGATTTGACAATGTAACCCGACCGAACCGTGTCGCGTAATGGTGATTCCATGATTCACGAGAACCGCTCCTTTGCTCGAAATTAACAAGCACCGGCCCGAAGATTTGCAACAGCGAATGATTCACGAGTCGGGCGTTCCGTCTGTTTTAAAGATAAACGTGTTCCTCTATAAGAAAAAGACTGAGACACGTATATTAACATGATTGGGGACTAACGTATTCAAAAATAGTTAGAAAAGTTGGTCTATTTGAAGATCATCTAAATCTGGTCCACTTCCGTTCTCTGTATTACTCCTCGAGGCGATCCTTCTAGCCTAAATCATCGGCAAACGAAGCACAAGAGATATACGCAAGGAATCGGTTAATCAGGCCGATCCATCGTTCCACGGTCCATCCTTCAACGAGATAAGATTTATTTCCTTCGGCTCGAGGAAAAATGTTTAATTCATCGCGGCGCAATTTAGCAAATGCGCGCGACGATCCGTCCCGCGTTCCACGCGATCCCAAATTTCCATAATTATTTCCGGACCCGAAGCCTTTGGCAGCCGATTACGATCGACGGAATATAAATCACCGAATGGGCCTAGAAAATTGTACCAGATCATGTCACATTTATCCTTTTCCCATCACACACTTCGCACCTTTTCATTTCCCCCTCGCTTCCCAATTTCCTTAGAATATTCTTCACGTTTCCTTCCCTTCTATTATTTTTTCCCTTCTCCTTTCACCCTTTTATTTTAACCATCCCCAGCGGCCCCCTTCTGTCTTCATCCTTTCCCCTTTCGCTTCCCCACTATATTCTGCGCCATTCGCACGTTATCTCGGACGGTTCCTAGTTAACGCTGCAACCCACGAAAAGGATTCCCCGTTCGCGACGTGCTCCGCTGCTCAAACGTTTCCTCGCTGTATAGGATATCGTCTACAGGCTCCGTCGTCTTCGACACGTCTCACTCTTGGTACGACGGGAGCAGCGAGACCGCCGGGCAGAGACTTTCATGACGTTTTAAAATCGTCTTACGCTCTTTTATACCGGCCTGTCGCTCGTATTAAACTTGCACCGTAAAGGCAGCAGCTTACCACGGGCATTAGGGTAACAGTGTAGTCGAAACGGATCGCGCTTTCAAAGACAGCTCCTCGGAGAATGACATGTGCTTATGCATGTCAGCGGTGGATCCCTCAAAGTCTTCTCCGGCGAACTTTTAAGCCCCTCCCTCCGGTAGCCTCGTACCATTCGCGAGACAAGATCCTTAATGATTTTCCAAGAAACAAAGTTCTCGTGTAATCCCTTTACAGAGTGTAATTATCGGGTCTCTGATTACGTTATCGAACGCCCTCAGACATTGCCCCAAGGGATTTGCCGATACCCTCTCCGTTGGTTCTCGATAACGCTTCGCATGTCTGCGCTGCGATCGATGAACGTTTTACCGCCGAGTTTACGCTGCTGAAAGAAGAATCGAATTGTTTATCTCGACACGTCGCTTTTCGCGTAAACGGCGAGCGATTTCCGTTTATCGGCCGTGAACTAGAATTCGATCCGGCGAGGCGCCGATTTCGGCGAGTGTTTAACTTACGATCGCGACCCTGGCGATTATTCGCCGACTCCTCCTGGCCGATCAAGCGATTCGTATGTGCGAGCAGCGCGAGCCGCGTTTAGCTTCAACGAGCCGTGTGATCCGGAGATCGGAATCGTGACATCCGCCCGTTCCGTCGAGGGACCAGAAGATACGCACTTACGCGCCCGCGCTTTCACCGTCCCGCGATCCGCGAAAAATTGCAACGGCCCAACTTTTCTCGCGCGTACCGAGCCATCGCGAAGAAGGGCGATTATCGAGGAAAATTGGACGGTTATCGGAGGTACTACACAATTCTCTGCTACGTTAAGTTTTGGGCTCTAGAAGCGGAATTAATCGAGTAGGAGAAAAAATTGCCTGTTTTGCAATTTGTTATCAATGCATGAGGTATTATTAATTTTATCAATTACAACAGTATACGTTTTAACACCTCGAAACGCGAACGATAAAGCGCGATATTTATAGCGCTCCTGCAAAAACTGAGCGAAGAAAGAAAGACCATCGCGAAGACAGGCGATTATCGAGAAAGATTTGATAGACATTGGAGGTATTATACAATTCTCTGCTAGGCCGAATTGTTGAGTTTCAAATTGGAGTCGAGTGAGAGATAAAATTGTTAAAACGTGTTCGCTTTGAAATTTCTTATCAATCTGTAGAGTATTATTAATTTTACCAAATTACAACCGCATACATTTGTACACCTCGAAACGCGAACGATAAAGCACGATATTTATAGCAGGCCAGCAAAAGCTGAGCGAAGACAGGCGATTATCGAGAAAAATTTGATAGATATACAATTTTCTGCTGCGCTGAATTTTTGAGTTTCAAATTGGAGTCGAGTGAGAGATAAAATTATTAAAATGTATTTGCTTTGAAATTTCTGATCAATCTGTAGAGTATTGTTCATTTTACCAAATTACAACCGCATACATTTGAACACCTCGAAACGCGAACGATAAAGCATGATATTTATAGCAGGCCAGCAAAAACTGAGCGAAGACAGGCGATTATCGAGAAAAATTTGATAGATATTATACAATTTTCTGCTACGCTGAATTGTTGAGTTTCAAATTGGAGTCGAGTGAGAGATAAAATTGTTAAAACGTGTTTGCTTTGAAATTTCTCACCGATCCGTAGAGTATTGTTCATTTTACCAAATTACAACGGCATACATTTGTACACCTCGAAACGCGAAGAATAAAGCGCGATATTTATAGGCGTCCAGCAAAAACGAAGAGGCCGGCAATTTTACAGGAACACCGCGGCGCTCGTTTCCACGAGTATTCATATTCTTATTAACGAGTCGCGTGGAAATTAAATACTCGGGCAGCGCGGTGCGGCCGGCAGAGCAGCGCGGAGGGTTAATCGTGTCTGCGCTTCTGTACGGTTTAAAACTACCCCTGCGCTACGTTTAATTTCTACACCCCCGGCGCGTGTGTACACGGTGCACGGCGAGGTTTCCGAGTACCACGCGACGATTATCGTTCGGACTGTTGTTCTTTCATTAACGCTCGACAAATTTAAACACCTTGCTGATTTTATATTGCAAAATTAAGGGGAAGGTTCACACCGAACCTGCTGCCGCTCCTCGTTCGTTATGCTTCTATCAAATTTATAGCATGTATACAGTGGCGAGTAGAAGTGTCGGAACACAGAATTTTATGTAACTTCCTGTGTAAATATGTGTGTAAAGTATCTTTTTATGTAGTTTCGTTACAAACAACGGTTTTGTAGTCCGGTGTTTAAATGTATCGCGATTTATTGCTCTTAAGCAGCTGCACAATTAGGACGAATAATGAGAAATAGAGGAAGTGCAGTTTCGTTTTAGTTTTGTTGTGATTTTTTATAATTAACAATCTTCAGCAGCGAGTAGAAGTGTCGGCACAGAGTTTTATGTAACTTCCTGTGTAAACATGTGTGTAAAGTATCTTTTTACGTAGTTTCGTTACAAATAGTGGTTTTGTAGTCCGGTGTTTAAATGTATCGCGATTTATTGCTCTTAAGCAGCTGCACAATTAGGACGAATAATGAGAAATAGAGGAAGTGCAGTTTCGTTTTAGTTTTGTTGTCATTTTTTATAATTAACAATCTCCAGCAGCGAGTAGAAGTGTCGGCACAGAGTTTTATGTAACTTCCTGTGTAAATATACGTGTAAAGTATCTTTTTATGTAGTTTCGTTACAAACAACGGCTTTGTAGTCCGGTTTTTAAATGTATCGCGATTTATTGCTTTTATGCAGCTGCACAATTAGGATGAATAATGAGAAATAGAGGAAGTGCAGTTTTGTCTTGATTTCGTTGTAGTTTTTTATAATTAACAATCTTCAACACCACTTAGTATGGAATAAGAAATTACTGAAGAGGATTGGAAGAAATGAAACATATTATTGCATAATATTGTAGCGACTCTAATAAACTTTTATATTTCAAACTCTCAGTAATGAAAAACAAAAAGTATCTGAAACTTTGTTCAAATTGAAAAAAGACATAAAGTAATCATCTTGCAATTTGGCACAGCGGTATTCTAATTGACTTTCGCCATCTTAAAGTCAAAAAACCAAGTAGATAAAGGATTGTTTTCTCATATGATCTATTCGGGCACAAAAATCACAGCATGGAGACAACCTTACGTAAATATGAATTCCAAAGTCTTAAATTTTCCTTGCGGTGGTCACAACTGCAACATTCGGATTCATAATCAGCAGATTCGCAGAGTGGCCACGTTTCATGCACGAAACACTGTACCTACACTTTCCCCCTTTTGCTTTCACTGTAATTCACATTGCAGAATAGGTACACAGCATCCTTCTCAGTAGAAAAGATATATTCCTAATTACATTCATCTTGGATATCCCGAATTAGCAACATGACATTAAAATATAAAATTTCATGTCACATTCTTTATCCTCGAAATGTTCGCAAAACGTACACGAAACTATAGAATTAGTCTACAAACAAATGGATTAAATGAGTTACTCCAAGATTTTTGCACATTTTAACCATGCTTGCAACGATTGAGTGCTTGCTGGTAAACTTTTGCAAATTGACGTTCCCTCAGTAAAGTTTCTTCGCTCAGCTGTTTAGGTCGCAAATGTGAAAATTACGGTTCGTTCGCAAGTATCATTAATTAAACGGGTCATTAAGCTGTACTATTTACTACGTCATAAATTAAACAACCTTAATAACGTTTTATACACTTTTCTATTCCAAATCACCAACCGGATTCCAAACTGCATTTCCTCCGCATAAAGTTCCCCCGTCCCGTGCCGATATTTCTGTTCGCCGCTGCAAATCTGTCGTCCCTTATATAGATCGACCGACGGTTCCACCGTGCACTAATCAATTTTAATATCCGAATTACAGCGAAATCGGGATTTATTGTTCCATCCGAAAAGACGAATAGCGCACGGATTTATTAACGTCATATCGATCCCGTTTCAATCCCGCTGTTTTCCTCTGTTCCCTTTCCGCTTATTTCCTCTCACGTTTTTACCGGCGCATCTTTTTCCCTTTTCCGCGGGTCGCGTCCGCGTCGTTTACGAGGGACGAAATTGGCCGGTGCCGCGAGAGCGTCGCGATTTATCGTCGCATCGAAGGGGCAACGGTACACGAATGTTTCAACCCGCGTGATCTACGCGAACCCCTCTTTCCGATCGTGCTTCGACGACGCGGAACACCGCTCGTACGCATCAGTAATACTTTGTCTATAAATTGCGCGACTTTTTCTCTGTCGCATTCGCTCGGCGCGCGCGCAGTATTTCGAGGATCGTCTTTTCGGGGGTTGAAACTCTGTCGTACGTCTTTTGCACATTTTCTCCACCTCTTCGAATTGAACACCGTCCCAACAATTTCTCTGGACCGTTTCTTCTTCAGAAATGCACACAGAGTCCGATACCGTGAAGCGATTTCATGCCAGAGGCCCAACTTTATCTACAAATGCAAAAAATAGTGGAAAGTACGCGCATCGTCTCTTTTTTGAACTTTGATCGCCATTGACAAGCATTCAAAACCACGAAATATTACAAAATGATAAGCCATTGTATTCGGGAGACTCTCCCCTATCTTTTACGACCAAGACGAACTTCCTATCGTTTTTAGTTTTCACCTAATTCCTCCTTTTTGCCCCGAATCGCATGTTTTTCGAAATCCGAGGGTGATAGAGCAATTCTGCTTCCGGATTCGTATTCAGGACGAGAAACTCTACGAGGATCACCTAGTGGATACAGCAAAACGGAAGAAAAGTTGAAATTTGTTGGACAGCGCGATTAACGAAAAGTAATGGTGAAACGAAAAGATTTCCCGGCACGAAATCTGGACCGGTTCGCCGTAGCTTGAACGAAGGAGATCTCTGCTTGAACAAAGGCTGCAGACGATCGCTTTCCTCAGCAAAGGAGCAGGAAATATTCACTCGAGGCTCGTAACCCCATTACGTTCGAATACGACGCTTTGTCAGCTGTCGGTCTTTTGTTCGTGGATCTTGATCGCAGCCTGAAACCGTCGAAGAACAGAGAGGATCGGTCGCCTCCGAGGCTTGGAAACGTTTCAAGGAAACCCGTCTTGAGATACGGATACGGGGAACTGTTTCGAGAATCTAATAAACAGTCAATTTTGTGGAACGTGTCCCCCCCCCCCCCACTTTATTTCTATAGAAATAAGTGTGAATATTAATAAATGTCTACGAATGTATATAAAATAAAAATCAATTTCTTTTTACCACTCTGTTACCCTTCCCCTATTTTACTTAAAGTTCAATATTAAACATCCTCGAATATTAATGGAAGAGAAATCGCGTATTAAATTATCGTAATACGACATTCGCGTGAGAAGGGCTAATCAAAATTCTCCGCCGCTCAATCGCTGCCCATGGTGGAAGCTTCGGAAGTACGACGTGAAACTACGGAGCCGATTAATCGAGGCTAGTTCCCCGCACGCGACCGAGCCCATCGATAATTCTTGTCACGTTTAAGAACCGGGATTATCGATAATTATCAATAATTTCTACCGTCCCGCTAACGAATTCCATGGCTGTTCCCTTCTCTATCACCGTAAAGCCTTTCCCCTTTCTGTCAACTTCACGTAGGCGTCTCGCTGGAAACTTTCTCGTACAGTTTGAAGACGTGTCACCTTTGGGAACGATGTCGTTCACCGAGCTACCCTGAGAATCCTCTAATTAGCGCGTCTCTTAGAGATGATATTTGATACGTCTTAACGAATCCCGAGCTCGAAAGCGTCTTTCGATGTGCTCTTAGTTTGTTGAAAGGGTGGCGACTAACGAATGTGTTCTGCCATTTGAGAGTTCGCTTCGATTTATTAATTAGCCCGTTAGAAGTTAATTACATTCTCCTTCCTGAGGGTGTTGCTCAAATTGAAATGCCGGAACTTCATTTTTTACAAGCAGTGGTTAGAGAAATCGTGTGAATCAAATGATTGTAGTTTATTCTGATGAAAATTGACTTGTCGTTTAAATGTATTCAGCAATTATTTTAGTTTTAACGAAGAATTAGCCCACATGGACACCCTTTGCAGTGTCAGGCTGGTGCCCATGAAGCGTTATTGCCTTTTTTCCATTTCAGAGTTCGCTGCATATTATTAATTAGTTCTTCTTGAGAAATTAATTCCATCCTTATCTTTTAGGAGTGTTACTAAAGCTAATAAAGTTGAATTTCATTTCTTTCAAGCAGCAGTAGAAAAAAAATAGTGTGAATAAAATAATTGTGGTTTATTCCGATAAAAATTGACTTGTCATTTAAATGCATCCACTAATTATTTTCTTTTTCATCCTTCCTTATATTGAAACTCTTAATGGAGTAATTTAATGGGAGTTTTGCGATGGATGTTTCACATCTTACGTCATCACTGCTGAAAAAGAATTACCGAGCCCACATTGGCACCCTTTATACTGTCAAGCTGGTGCCCATAAAGCGTTATTCAATCGAGGGGGCCAAGGGTAAGCGTCGCAATGATTATGTGGGTGCTTTTCAGCATGGACCACAGGCCACGTGCAACGCGAATTTCTTCGCGCAGGAGAATCGTGGTAACAGAAATCACACTTAATCTACCCCTTACATCGATTAACCTTTTGTCCCAGTAATTGGCATTCACGAGAGTCAACAAGTAACGAGGGAGCGGACGAGGTTTCAAAGACGAGAAACAATTATTTAATTAATAACCTAATAAATCTCAATGGAGAAATACTATTCTTTTTCGTCGTTCCGTACAACAATTAGCTTCCTGTCGCGACATGGACTGCCATTAGTTTCCCATTCCATTCTGTATTACAAAAGGACATACAAAGGACAATTCTATGGAATCTTCGTCTCCGGTCGTTGTTGCGAATAATTCCCAGCCAGCTGCGTTTCGCACTGACTGTCACCTCGTCGTCTTAATCAATATGTCAAAAGTTCACATCGATGTGGCCGCTACTAACAAATGTATAAAGGGTGAATGAATAAATAAAAAAAAACAGTTTTTCGCGAATATCTCGTTGTCTGTTAGTTCCACTGCAAAAGTAGTTATTACAAAATGTATAGAACAAGAAACTCTCTACAAAAAGGGTTCTATGAGTTTTTCCCGCAGGAGTAACCATTTCGATGTACGACGGCTTGCAATGTTTCAACGTTTCAAACAGCACTGGTCAAAATCAGACGGTATTACGTCGGAAACGGTTACTTCTACGAAACGAACTCATAGAACCTTTTTCGTAGAGAACTTTCCGGGCTACAAATTTTCCAATATCCATATTTGCCGTAGCGTTAATAAACAACAAAATATTCGCGAAAAACTAACTTTTCTTTACTTCGACTCTGTGTCGATTTTTTCAGTAGCGGCCACGTCCATGGGGACGTTTGATATATTGTTTAAAACAACGAAGCACAGGTTCGTGCAGCAATTTAACTTGCTGCGAATTATTTCGCAGGCCAGACATATTATTATCTAATTTTCCTAGACTATATCGAATGCGCAGACGAGTTGATGGTAGAAACAGTAGGGAAGATCGATGAGTAGCAAAAAAGGAGGAAGAATTAAGAAACTGCACTCGAACCCACCATTCGGGGAGGGCCTGACATGTCCTTCGGAAAAACGGACTCGCTTTTACTTCGATGACGTAATTCGTACATTAAATCCGCACATTAACCCGAGTCCAGCCCCTTACTGGTATCCGTTTCGTTCGCGCGGGGGTCGCGCGGATTGACCGAACGGCGGGGGATCGGAAACGGAACTGGACGGCGAAGCTGGATCAGCTTGGCGAACGTAAACAAGGGCTCATCGATCATCGGTGAGCAAGAAACGGGGATGGTAACGCGTTGCGGGGCATGGGGTTGCTGCCGTGAGCTGCAGATATTTTCTCTCTCGCTTGTTCCCATGATCCACGCCCTATTCTAACGTTTCAGACACTTTGATGTACTGTGTGCGTCGCGTATGCATGTATGCACGTATGCACGCGCGCGGGGCTGCGCATAAATCTCTCGACGCGTTTTTCGAGGCGCTCGAATCCTAGCAAATATGTCAGCCCCTCGGTTGGTAAGATGCACGATCAGCGAGGACGTGATGCATTAGGGGGGGCTCCGGAATTTAATATATTGGCCTTTGTGACTGTTGGATCTTGTGATTAATACTGTGATCGCCGTTCGTTCGATCATATTGGCGCGGAGAAGCGAGACGGGGGAACGGGATGCTTATTCCGAGTTCTGTTTTTTTTTTTGTTAAGACGAAAACTCAGAGACGTACAATAATTTCGATGAACCGAAATATGTTGAATTTGAATACTCGAATATGTTCATACTTTTAAGTAACACGAAAAGCAGATTCAAATCCTGGGAAATCCATCTTCGGATCCATTTCCTTCCGCTCGTCTTCATTTCATAATGAAAGAATTGATCGGCGATCACAATTGATAAAAACATTCACGATTATTACGTTTTTCTACGTACCATCAACGGACCAAAGCTCCGTGGTCCATCGAACATTACGAAGCCGAAGATTCTTAATCCACTTACCTGTAACAAAGGAAATAGGATAAATTTCAGTGTTACTGTGAAATAGTAAAGCAAATGTAAACGAATATGCACGACTGAATTGGGGTAGTAAATAAGATGATCGAACAGTGGAAGCAGTTACTTTTTAGTGAAAGGGCGGCATCGACTATGGTGTCGAATAATGCCGAGTAAGTCGAATTATCGGCGGACGTAATCAGTTTTGCGGCGTCGATAATCGCTCGCGTGGGTACAAGCGAATTATCACGTTTATTACGTGCGATAACGTTGCGTAGAACTGCAGACGTCTCGTTTAGCAACGTCCGCGATGGGATACGAGCATTACGTTTCTTCCGTATAATCGAATTGCATGTTGATACCCTTATCTTCGTGTCAATTACGGCTATATCGATAACTATTGTACAATTAATATATCGAAGTACACGGAGAACGTTATCTTAGTGGAAAATGAGTTTAATATTTCCTTGCCTACTATGTAACTGGCATAAAGAACCTGTAGAATGCAATTCCGTGTCCGTTCTATGTTATATTAATAAAGAAGAAATTAGTTAAAGAGTACTTATTGGAACATTTGCGTGTGAGCTAATTTATGCAAAAATGTCTAAAATTGAGTAGATTGAATTTACCAAATTCCGTTTGGAATTCAGCCTTATTATCTTAAAAGAGAAACAGTTTTATTTCTATCGAATATTAATATTAATATTATAACATAATTATTATTATTTAATTACTTATGTCAACGTAAACCGGAACCGTGGCTTGTTTTAATAATTGTGCAACGATGGAATTGTTCCAGGGCTTTGAAGTTTTTAGCAAAATAAAGATCAGAAAATTATGAGATCCATAATGTGCATAGCTAACTTCTTTTTTGTAATTTTGAGAGACGTTAGGTATCTGCAGAACTTGGTCCGTTTAATAGTTGATCGTACACGAAGTTACATATTATACCATTTGTCATGCTCGAGTAATAATATTTTCGATGTAACGGGAAGATTCACAACAATTACAAGATAATCGTCGCGACACGGGCGGGGATCTAATAGCCTCGATTATTTCGATCGTTGGTGATTTCGCGCCGGAACGCCTTATTAACAGTCGACCCGCGCAAAAGAACGATTCGAGCACGGATTACACGCGGAGTAGTCCGTATTATTAACATAACGTGATCGTTCGACGCGATATTAAACGACGGTGTCATTATTCAAATCGATGCAATTAACGTTTTACTGCCGTTCGATGCGACACGATCGTTTCAGAGATGATCAACCCTTTCGCCAAACGAGAACGAGTGTTACACAGCGTGGTTGCACGCGCCAATCTCTTCGTTGAAATTTTCTTTGCTCTTCATCCACTCGATTATCTTTCCAGCTGCAATAATAATTGGGGCGTTTGATGGAAAAATGGCGCATACGTCTAAATGCCATCTCGAGAAAATGAGCTTCAAAGTGTTCATTGTGGTACTATGTAATAAAAGGTTGTGCAAACGAATCGACGTTTTTTCAAGGATGTAATAAAGGGTGGGAGCAAAAGAAACACAATTTAATTCAATTTAACACGTTTCATGCATATAAGTCATTTTAGGCCTCCTTACAAAAGTGAGGGCAATATGGCCCAACAAAAATCATCAAAACTAACTTATTGGTTGCATTAGTGATCAAAAGTGAGTGACTAAAGTAAATGAAGGCTTAAATGAGCTTCAAAGTTTTCATTGTGGTACTATTTAATAAAAAGTTGTGCAATCAAATCGATTTTCGTTTAAGGACGTAGAAACATGTGCTTAATACATTATGATAGTAGCAGTTATGATTTGAGGATGATATACGTTTTTGTTTATAAATTTTAGTAGTTGGTTTATGTGCCCTCTTTCCATAAATGAGGTAAAATCGCAAAAAGAAGCTTTCTCCTCTTATACATTAAATAAAATTTTGTGCACTTAATCTGTTATAAACTTTTATATATTATTAAGATAGAAAATATAGGATTGATAACGAAAAGAACGAAAAGTTTAATTTTCCAAGTAAGGACAAAGTCACACAATTTTGTCCCTTGAGGCGTTTTAGTTTCTTGGATTCCTTGCACCAAGCTGATTTGAAAATTACTTTCTTCTTTCCTAAATTTGCTTGTTTCCTTGCAGATTTAAATTCGCTTTCCAGATTGCTATACATAGAATAATATCGCAAGACGCGGCCGCGGGATAGAGCGATTGCTGAGTGACAGTGAGCGTCGCGTAAACAACAGAACAAGACAATATCTAGTTGCTATAAACAGCAAAGATTGAATATCTCTGTGGTATATCATATACATATGTACAGATGAGTCGATTTAAATGATTTAAGGCGCTTCACGGAAAAAGGGCACAAGTAATATCTCAATATTAAAATACTCGATGGCGTTTCTAGTTTGACTAGACTGTAGCGTTGTAGTAATTTGATTTCTTCGGGTCGAGTATTAGGTGGGTGGAGGTTCGACTAAATTCAATATTCACAGTGCACAATTTTATCGAACACCCAGTGGTTTAACGAATGATTTACTAAAATGCCAGCTAATGCCTTAATCACGTACCATCCTTTTGTTTAATCACGCGAGCGATAGAGCATGCAATAACAATGTACAAAATCCGCTATAAAATTCGGCAAAGGACGAGCATCCCTCGAGTGGCTATTAGCCGGTTCCAGTAGTCTCGTTCCAGCTTGAGCGGACGCCTGATGCGGACCAAGGGGAAGGCCATTGGAATTTTACTTTTAGTGCCCGATATCGTACTGCCAAAGGCGGGCAGAGGGATCGGTATGTCGCGAAACGCGTCCAAGCTGGACGCTCCTGTTTCCCCGAGCGCAATATCCAGGCGAAACATCCCGGATACCGGCGTCACTGACCGTCGACGATCTTCGACGATCGCAGTCGTTTACGACTTCGCGACGATTCCGATCTGGAACACAGTTCGATTCACCGAAGGCGAACGAATTTATTCAGCAAGACGCTCGTGCCAGCTCGTCCCCTGTGTTCCTTCTCCGGTTCAACGAATCTCGGGGTATTTGATTGAAATCGGGAGGTAAGAGGAGGTGGAAGGGGTTGATCTCTGTGTTCCTGTCCCGATCGATCTCTCGGATTATATTAGAGATTGCGTTGTATTCTGGAAGGCACTATGAAAAATGAGACAAGTCAATTTCTTTTTTAGTAGTGGAAGGAGTGCTGGCCACCTGCTGGTAATGTGCCCCCCTCGCGATTTTTATATTTATGGCAAAGATATACAGCTACCACTGGTATCGTCTGTAACACCTACTGCCCCAAAACTAAGGAAAGTATCTTTGGAAGGTAGTAGAGGAAGGGGTGCTGGCCCTCTTCGTGATTTTTATGCTCATAACTAGATTCCGGATTTTTATGCATTTATAGAAAATTGAAAGACGCGAAATTGGACAGATTGCACAGAATGTGAAAACAAAGAAATATACAAATTATTATGCTTTTTTATAATATCCAGCAAGCGAAGTAATTGTCTACCAAGGTTCTACTTCTTTTTACTACGTTCTCAAAAATATGACTTTGCATAAAAATCTGATGTCTATTTACAACAAAGATATCATCTGTAGCACCTACTGTCCCAAAACCAAGAAAAATGTGTTTACCCTAAACGTAGCATCGCTTATGATAAGCATTTATAACATAAGTTCAGAAACAAAAAAGATTACTGTCTTCCAAAGAAACAGTATATCTTGGAAATTCAGGGAGCCAATGTATTGTACGTTAGTATAAATGTGACAAAGGGCGCGTAGAATCGACGTGCTCAAGTAGATCACTTAACCTTTGGCATTTTCAAAAATACAGTTAATGTTTCCGAACCCATAGCTGTTGATAAATTGCTTTATTGGCACACAGCGAACGCGTATCGTGCGAAGAAGGAGGATATGAATGCATAAGCCAACGTGCCCTTTTTCCTTAAATCTTTTAAATCGATTCATCTATACATATGTATACAGGGTGTCTCAGCATCGGTGGTACAACCGAGGTAGGGGTGATTCTACATGAAAATAAGGAGTAAAACTTTTTCATTTGAAGTTTCCTTCTCGAGAAAATCGGTTTTGAATATTCAGCGAGTACGCGTACACGTAACTATGGTTTAGATGGCTGGATCCCGATACAAGTCGTATGTCACTTATAAGTAGTACTAATATTATTAGTATCAAGATGATATGCTGTATTACTCATTTGTCATTCAATACATTAGAATGCGTTCATACGAATTTAATTCGGCGAGTACAGTTGTGTATGCAGCACAATGGGCAGAATTTCCAACAATTTTTGCATTAATAAAGTAAGTTTGTAACTAAATTACATGTCTTATTTTTATTTAAATTCACTTTAAATCGATAGGCAGAAATGAGTAATACAGCACATCATCTTGATAATAATGATATTAGTACTACTCATATAAGTGACAAGTGCAAAAATTTTATCCCTTATTTTCGATTTATTTTTTCATGTAGAATCACCACCACCTCGATTGTACCATCGATGCTGGGACACACTGTATCGTATATCACAGAGATATTCAATCTTTGTTGTTTATAGCAACTAGTTACTGTTTTGTTCTATTGTTTACGCGACGCTCACTGTCACGCGGCATTCGTGCGGCCGCGTCTTGCAATATTATTCTGTGTAAAGAAATATGGAAAGCGAAGTTGAATCTGCAAGGAAACTAGCAAATTTCGCAAAGAAGAAATTGATTTTCAAATCAGCTTGGTGCAAGGAATCCAAGAAACTAAAACCCTTCAAGGCACGAAATTGTGCTACTTTGTTCCTGCTTGGAAAATTAAACTTTTCGTTCTTTTCGTTATCAATTCTATATTTTCTATCCAAATAATATATAAAAGTTTGTAACAGATTAAGTGCACAAAATTTTATTTAATAAACAAGAGGAAAAAGCTTTTTTTCACAATTTTGCCTCATTTATGGAAAAAGGGCACATAAACCAACTCCTAAAATTTATAAACAAAAACGCATATCATCCTCAAATCATAACTGCTGTTATCATAATGTATTACGTACATGTTTCTACAACTTTAACAAAAGATTCGATTTGATTGCACAACTTTTTATTAAAAAGTACGACAATGAAAACTTTGAAGCTCATTTTCTCGAGATGGCATTTAGACGTAATGTGCCCTTTTTCCTTCAAACGCCTCAATTTACTTTACACATGCACACTTTTGATCACTAATGCAACCAATAAGTTAGTTTTGATGATTTTTGTTGGGGGGCCATATTACCCTCACTTTCGTAAGAAGGCATAAAATGACTTATGTGCACAAAACGCGTTAAATTGAAATAAATTGTGTTTCTTTTACTCCCATCCTTTACTACATCCCTAAAAAAAAATTCGATTTGATTGCACAACTTCTTATTAAATATTACCACAATGAAAACTTTGAAACTCATTATCTCGAGATGGCATTTAGACGTATGTGCCCTTTTTCCATCAAACGCCTTCATTTACTTTACTCATTCACACTTTTGATCACTAATGCAACCAATATGTTAGTTTAGATGACTTTTGTTGGGGGGGGGGGGGACATATTATTCTCACTTTTGTAAGAAGGCCTAAAATGACTTACGTGCATAAAACATGTTCAATTGAATCAAATTGTGTTTCTTTTACTCCCACCCTTTACTACACGTAACCTTGTTAGTTTAACCCCTTAACTTAAAAGCCCGAGAATACTCAGGATTTTAGTTTCTACATAATCTTAAAAGCCCGAGAATACTCGTCTATCTTGAAAGTTTAAAAATTTAAACCCCGGAGAAATTCGTTGCGTCTAATATGAAGATGAATGTTATGAGAAAGTGTATCATTTGAATTTTCATTGTTTATCGAAAACACTAAGAACAGTTTCGAAAGAGATTCAATTAAAATATTCGGTCCGAAGACATTTTATTCTATGTGGAGTTACTTTTTAAAAGCAACGAGTACACTCGGGGTTTCAATATAACCTTTCTTCAACATTCTCTAATTACCCTTTAAGCGAATAATTTGGCAAATTACTGTTTGCACTAACCTATAATCATAATAAAGTTTAAAATGCAACAATAAACGAAAACTGACAATTTCGGACATACTTTTAGAGAATAATTGTTCAGTTAAGGGGTTAACTATATTTTAGCTGAAAGTTTGCAGCAGTGTGGGCGATGAGACAGATTTTCGTGTGAAATGGGGAATAAACAGATCATAATAGCACCCGTTTCTCTACAATTTGAGTATTTAGGGTTTTCAGAGGCAACGGCTGATGGGCGTACGAGTCGCGATGGGGTTAATCAAGTTGTTTCAAGATGCGAGGCAAAAGTATCGGAAGCATCGGGACTTTGCAAATAAAGTTAGCGGAGTTGGTCCTCCTGTTCTCGCGTAATTCCGTTAATCCTTTTCCACCAGCGAACTTTGAGACGAATTCAGGGTCGTGGAAACACAATTGTACCAGCGTAGTGCGTCAAGAGGAAAAGATCTTTCACTTTCAAAATTCACGCTCAAATGTCTGCAACGTTTAAATACAGAATGTCCGAGCTGAAATTTTCAAATTCAAATTTCCAAGCACAAACTGGCGGGTCCATTCGGTTCGAAATATAACTGGGGCTTCGTCTCTATGCAAACAGCCGGCAAGGGAAATTATTCACAACACACGAATTAGACGTCTCATACATATAAATGCAAGCTGCGCGAAGGAAACAGTAAAACATCACAATTTACCCGTACACTATGAGAACTAACAAGAAGGACTAAACGCTCTAAGCACAAAAACAGCTAGAAGCTTTATGCTGGAAACATTTACCAATCGATGCAGGATCCTTCAAACTGCACCGATTTCCAGTGACAAAAACCTTTCTCTGTTGAATCCCAATACACAAGCCTGTAAATATATTCTTGCATTTCTCAAAAAAATGTAATAAACCTGTACAAAGCCTTGTTTGCGTAATGTCGTATATGAAATGTGTAATACTGTATGTAACATGTGATACGAATAGACATCGGATTTTTATGCAAATTTATATGTTTGAGAATGCAGTAAAAAAAGTTGAACTTTGGTAGCAAGTTGTTTCACTTACTAGATATTTTTAGAAAGCATAATAATTTGGATATGTTGTATATTTTTTCAGATTATGTGCAATCTGTTTAATTTTGCATCCTTAAATTTTCTAGAAATGCATAACAATCCGTAGTCTAAACATGGAATATTCTATGTAATATTCTACAGCAGATATAAGCCATAAATAAGCCTGGAAATGTTAAAATAAAAAAAAAATTTCAATTGCAGACTCTACTGTAATCATATCCCGACCACGCGTAATTAAATACCCGTCGATTATATCGTTAATCGCCCTCGTGCACCGCTATACGTGCACCGGGTACAGCGATTAATGGGCACGCGAGTTTCTCGATAATTGTTTAAGCATAGCGCTACGTGTATCCGCATTAAGGTTCAACTTTATTGATCAACGGACTCGTGTCGTCCATTAGCGATTGATCGCCGCTCGTTCTTCGATATCCCTTCAAATATTTGGTCGCGAAACGTTCCAATTACGGATGCAAATGTGAACCGCGAAACGGATGATTCGCCTCGGAAGGAATTAGGGGGTGGCAATGTTAAGCACGGCGAGTGTACCTTGAACTTGAGTTTCATTTGCGATAAAATATAGCCAGGGAGTAGTAAATATTTTGGATCTTTAAAAGATTTGTTAATTGGCTAACTATGTATGTTTCTGTCATTTTGCTTCCAGGTATTGATGTTATATAAGCGTTTTAGATAAAATGGGAAACGATACGAAAGGGCGGAAATATTTTGCTGAACGTATAATATTCGTTCGTTATTACTTGCACGTAATTTCTTGTCATTCTTAAACGATTCAGCGGGAGTCGAAATGCAGGCTCAAGGCGTCCGATAGCTGTAAAATTAGACCGTGCTCGTCGAGCGCGAAACGAGGCGGGCAAGCTCGTTGCGTCGCCGCACGTACACGCGTGCAAACACGCGCGTACACCCCTCGCAGCTGAAGGGTTAAATCCAATAGACACGGCACGATAAATACGCTCTTAACCGCGCTCGCGTCAAAATGAACACACAAAGCTGACCCAGAATCACTCGCCGATTCAAAAGAAATACAATAGTCCCGAACAACACCCCGCCGCCAGTTTCGGCTGAACACGCCGCACGCAGATTAACCGTTCAAAGGAGCACGATACACTTGGCCGCTATTAAAACACAATTAATTGACTTCGTACCAGTGCTGCGAGAAATTTAATTCCAGTCCAATCGATTGGTTGAGAGAAATTCTGTGTCGTCAAATGTACCGAAACAAAAACTGCACAGACAACTTTTTCATCGCGAAACACGTATGAATTAAAAATAATCTCAATTGCTTTCGTGTTGAACTGATTAAAGATAATTCCATTTACTTGCACGCCAAAATCAACGCGAATGGATTCCTTTCTTAACAATTACGGCAAAACAAAGGAAACGCAACCACTACCGAAGTTCCTAAAAAAAATACCTTATAAAAAAAAACTGTACATATTACTCCTTAGAAAGAGTCGCTGGTAACTCAATTTAGTTGGTGGACTTCAAATAAATGAATTTCAACGAAAATCCTATTTCCGATTAACTCCAAAACAAACCAAAAGAGCATCGCTAAGAGGCGACGATGATGCGCTAAACACGCCGGGCGTAAGATCGCAGGAAACGGAGAAGAGTCTGTTCCTCTCGACGTGCTAATCTTTCCGCTTGCACGACTGGCACGAGCGCAACGCATCGGCGTGCATGCACAAGACAACAAGACAGACGAGTATTCCCGGGCTTGTAAGTTAAGGGGTTCAACTAATACGGTTACGTGTAGTAAAGGGTGAGAGTAAAAGAAACAATTTAATTTGTTACGGTCAAGGGGAGATTGAACGCGTTTTTAAAGAGCAACAACTTTATTGATACGCGAACGATAGCGGATGAATGATCGTAGAGTTCTTATTCTTCCTTCTCTCTCGTTGAGTCACTCGTATCGTATTCCCGATATCGTGTTGTATCCCTGATGTCTCTCCGTAGGAGTAACTCCGTCCTTATATAGGGTTCCTTATCTCTGTTATATGGTCGGGTTAGGACGTTTCTGGACGTGACCGTTGCACATTATTGCGTCACTTTGATTTCAGCGTAAGAAATTCAATTTAACACGTTTTATGAACATAAGTCATTTTAGGCCTTCCTACAAAAGTGAGGGTAATATGGCCCTCCAAGAAAAATCATCAAAACTAACTTATTGGTTGCATCAGTGATCAAAAGTGAGTGACTGAAGTAAATCAATGCGTTTTATGGAAGAAGAGCACATACGTCTAAATGCCATCTCGAGATAATGAGCTGCAAAGTTTTCATCGTGGTACTATTTAATAAAAAGTTGTGCAATCAAATCGAATGTTTCTTCAAGGATATAGAAACATGTACTGAATACATTATGATAATAGCAGTTATGATTTGAGGATGATATGCGTTTTCGTTTAGAAATTTTAGGAGTTGGCTTCAGTGCCCTTTTTCCATAAATGAGGTAAAACCGTGGAAAAAAGCTTTTTCCTCTTATCGCTTGCACGACTGGCTCGAGCGCAACGCATCGGCGTGCATGCACGCGCGCGAAAGGGGTAGCGGAGGGTCGAGGCACGATCGGGCGGAATGCGCGAATTCGAATGCACTCCGATCGAGCTGCAGGCCAAGGGTTCCCTAATTCCTGGGATTGCAAACGGTGTTGAGATTCTAAGCGCCGGCACGGGGGTAAGTTACGAGACGTCTGGGGACCGAGGTGGCGGGAGGCAGGGGAGGGGGTTGAGACAAGCTACGCCTCGATTTCGCCGGAATCGCTCGAGGAAACCGAGAGGTGTTTAAGCGCGCGTCCGTAATGAGACAAGGAAATTCCTAATAACAGCAAGCACTTCCGGCTGGGTATTTGGAAAATCTCGTCGTCCCGTTTCCGGGTTCGCGCCTGTCTAGCTGCGACGGAATTCGTTTGCTCGGGCATCGGAGCGGCGGGTGTTTGATTTTAATTGTTCCGAGTGACAGGGTTTAATTAAGGTGGTCCATCTTTGGTTTGTTGCGAGAGAAATGTAATTCGAGCCGAATGCGATTCAGCGTCAGATTTCACTGAAAATTCCTATCCCGTTAGAACGACCGCAGATCCCTCTTACGAGAATCGGTCGAGCAGCGAATTCTATAAAGTGTCGAACAATTCTTCGATTGTTCGGCATTAAAACGGAAGATATCTATCATTTCGAATCCGCGAAGCGGAAGGACCCTCCTCAAGATTGATAGGATCACGAGGGGTCCCATTCAACATCTTCTATATTCATGATATATGGGACTCTTCTTGACCTATTTGCTTTAACATGGTCCTTTATCGGGGAAACCTGGACCAATGATGTATCGGGAGATTAAATGCTTTTAGGGCTGCGGAGTGCAGGAACACTTAGGACGGTACGCAGTTGTAATCAGTACGGTTCAATTGCTGTCATGTTTTATACATGAGAACGTATGATTTATACCTGGTCGGAAAGGCTGGCATTAAATACTCCTTAACCTTACGAAACACTGTTGTTTCTCGTAATAAAGATAGGAAACGCGAGTTGCAGTAAATATTTCAGATAAAATATAATTAGTCTCGGTTCAAGGTATAAGACGGAGTTTGCGGTGGAAAAGTAAAAAATATCTCCCGTGGTTTCTTTAGCGCGAAATCCGGAATGACAGAGTTTAGTGATACGACCCACTGTAATATAAAAAGGGGAGTTTAATGTAGACTTGTCGTATGAAAGTTCACAGTAAATTCTACTTACTAGAACCAACGTGCTACTTTCCTCGGTATCCTAAAGTTTATTGTAGCGCCAAACCGAGGTAAAACAGCTCGAGCCACGCGGCCAGTAAGCTGTTAATTAAACAACAGAATCGAGGAAACGATACGAGTGTCAACCAGGAAATAAAAGATATCATACCTGCAAGCATTAGACGGAGAGCAAAAGCAAGTCTTCTATCTGCAAACCTCGTCATACGCCTTCAAACCCCAACATATGCCGTCAAACCCCGTCGTACGCCTTCAAACCTCGTCATACGCCTTCAAACTTCGTCATACGCCTTCAAACCTCGTCTCCGACCAACAGATCTTCACCCACCCTATCCCCCTTAGACTCGAGTGCACGAGAATTCGAGCAAACAATCCACAAATCCAGGGTGGCTGCGTGACTGGTTCTCCAGGGCACGTGCAGCCTGGCGAGGGGTGGACGCATTGACGTTTTTCCGTCAACAAGCGGGGTCCGCGTGTCAAAAGGGGATGCCTGCATAATCACGAGTCGGACAAAAAGAGAGTATGGAGCTGCATGGAGAACGAAAGATGGAGAGAGAGAGAGAGAGAAGAGTGCAACAGGCGTACACTTCGATTTACAACAACGAGGCTGGCGCGCATTGTCGACCGGCCAACACCTGGCCAGTTCCGGAAAGCGTGCTGAGCGCGCTTTTTATTTTGCTGCTGTTCGCCGCTTGATTAAAAAAAAAAAGAAAAGAATCTCGCGTCCAACGAGAGGGAGAAGTGTAAAGGCTCGACACGGGTAGAACGAGGACAGAAACCGGGGGTGGCGATTGGGGCGAGCGAAAAGGGAGGCCCGAAACGGGGTGGCATATGCGGCGGCTACCATCACTTGACGGATCCAGCGCTCGCTCATTTCGCCTTTAATCCACGTGCAAACGTGGCGCGCCGCGTGCTGGAGGGGTTAAGCGTTCGTGAAAAGTGCCAATTTTCGACGCGCGCTCGCCCCGTTTTATTACGACGGACACGGGACACCGGAAGCTGCGGGACACACCCCGACGAGGTTTCAAAGGGGCGCGGAGAGTGTTTAGGATTGATTCTGGTCATTTTAGGGGGTGGGATCCGGTTCGCTACTTGTCCAGTTAACTTTGTACTTATTGGTGCGTCGCATTGATTGGCATATCGGCGATTCCGTATGATTTACATTGTATAATTTAACGCAGTATTATAGTTATGAATATATTGATAATGATCTATAATCGTCAGTATGGAAGAATATATTTTTTAAGACGTTTTTATACAAACTTATCACCCCTCATCTACCTCTTTCCTTCGTTACACCAACATACGCTACTGACGGTAAATTTTAATGCAGTTGATTTAAATAAAAATTTCAGATCCGCTGTTTATGACAGAAAGAACCTAATGAAAGACAAAGCGCTACGTTCATTTTACACAAATCCCTTAATGCATCTCTACCGAAACATCCCCAGTCAACAACTCTATATACATCCGCTATGTTTAACAATAAGAACAAAATGTTCTTCCATTAATTAATCTCTGTCCCGTTTACGAATGAACACTCTTTGTTTAGAAGGGAACATTTGGAACGCAGATTTGACAGCCGGAGCCTACAGAATGCGTTTTCAATCCTCTAATGTTCAACTTTGTTATTGGTTGGCTTGGCCTAAACGTTTTCGTTAATACACTTTCAATACCATTCGAGTGGCATACTGCTTCCAACCTTTCCATCGATAGTGTACAGATCTCATCGAAACGTTTGCAAAATAAAGGAATCCGATGATCACCGAGCAGCCGCCAGCATTTCGATTATCAAGTTAATCGCGCGTTAAACGACGACGTTCGCGCGGAGATCTCCGTTTGAAAACCGAAGCCATCCCGGCCGGCGTTGCCGGCCTGTCGATTGAATACACGAACGGATCGTTGTTCCCTGATTTATTGGCCGCTTTAAGGGAGAACGTGGAACCGATTATGCGGCTGTTCCGAGCGAGAGGGGTAGAGGAAAGAAGCGGCCGGCGGTGAGAAGCTGATTGAAATAGAGTGAGAAGAGGGGTCGCGGGGCGTCGGTGGAAAAGGGATGTCGATGCGAGCCGATCGATGGGATCGTTCGAGGGGCGAATTATTTGCCCAGTGCATCGTGCTACCGAAGCTGGCGGCGGTCCTTTGACCGAGGCAAAGTAAGCTCCAGGGTGCTATCGACGTAAGGATATAAAGTGCCGTTGCATCCCTTCGCCTCGTGTCGGCATTTGGCTAACGGTTCGTAAGCTTAAAATTTCATTGCCGACGGGAATGTTCTATTGTCCGCGTGGAGTTGGATGTATCAATACTTGGAATCGTGCAATTAATCTTTGGAGTACAGTAAAATTTCGACAAGCAAACAAAAAACGGGGCCCAAGTGCCGGGAACCGAAGAGCGAAAGGGAGATAGTGGCGAGGACGACATCCGCTCGCTTATCAAACTTTTACTGTATTAAAGTTATTGCTGAGCTCGTTAATAAATATGTACTGCCATTTTTGACTCAACAGTGGAATTCTGTGTTATTAATATTGCTCATTACTATTTGTACATGTACACAAAGATTCATGATTATTTATTTAATCTGGCTCCTTTCAAGACTTTTCAGATCACCACGTGCATGCTCATCCAGATCGAATTCCAAAACTTGGATCCGTGCAATTAATTTTCAGAGACTACAGGGTGAAGGGGAAACAGTAGTAAAGATGACTACCTCTCGCTTATCGAACATTTACTGTATAACAAAATCCATGGACATAATTATTGGTCAGCTCATTAAAAAATACGTATTTCCATGTTTAATTCAGCAGTGAAATTCTGTGTTATCAATGTTGCTCATTGCTATTTGTACATTTATTCACAGACTTCTTACAATTTATTTAATCCGGATCCTTTCGAGATTTTTTATATAATCGTGTAAGTACATATTGATCCATATATACCATGTCGATTATGCGAAGCAATCGGCGTGCGAGGCCACCAGGGGCGACGTAAACCATTAACTTCGATCTTACATGATTAATTAAGCTGCGGGCGAGCGTGATTGAACAAGTACTCGAGGCCAGGTCTGGTTAGGGGTTGCAGGGATGCATTATGGAGCCGTTACAGGTCTTGGCATCGGCCAACAATGGACCGCCTCAACGAGGGCGAGATGGAATTATTTGGTCGATGCGCAATTATTGAGGGCTGTTTTGTAACGCATGCTTGTAACCCGCAGGGCGTTTCGGCCAAGTGTAACCAGACGCCTGAGCAGAAATATTGTCACGGTTAAATTGCTGTGCGTTTAAATACGTCAGCCGTAAGCATGTCCCATTTATATATAAATTAATATTCTTATATTCTGCTTCCGTGAAAAAAATGGCAATAAGACATTTAAAGGTAAACAAGTGGTAAAAATACTATTTTTGTACCTTTTTATTAACTAAAAAGTTTCTTTGTTTCTTTATTTAGGGTAGCAGCAGCTTGTCTGCTATTAGGGGCCACACGCGTTTCAATAGAATTACGATAGTTGTTACAGTATGATTCCTGAAGACATATTAATAAGCATACGTTTACAGTTGGTATAATAATTATATTAGCACCAATGAAGAATTGTATTTTATATATAAACTTACAACTATCTTACTTGACCTATGTATATTACATTCCTTCGTGTGATTTAGTTTCCCTGAGACAAGTTGTTACTCTACTTATATATCGTTGGACGTTTAAACAATGGGTAATATCGTCAGGCAGCTTAAGATTTTGCAATAAGATGCGTTTAAGATCTTCAAGATGCGTTTAACAGATAGCATTGTGAGTTGCAGTGGATACAGTAAGGACGATAAGATTTACTTAATAAATATTGATGGGTCAACGTTGTGTCTCCTATTCTTAACCGTGTTAGAATAATTTGCTCTCACCTAGGCAAGGAAAAAGCAGGACTGCCTGAGAATCTATTATCTCGTGGAGTTTAATCTAGTTTTTAGTATTCTATTCTAATTTCTAACACTTTTTAGTGTTCCCACTGATTAAAAGATTTCTTTTGCCATAAACAGGGTGTTCGGCTACTGCATATCGATATTTGAAGCGGCGATTGCTGAGGCCATTTCGAACAACTTTTTCCTTTGCCAAAATGTTGGGTAAGGCACCGTTTTCGAATTATAAAAGAAAAACGCTGACCAATCAGGGCACGCGTAGAGCGCTCGCTCAGCCAAGAGAAGCTCGTGATACGGTCAACCGCGGCCTTGAACACTCGCGGCTCAGCGCGCGCTCTGATTGGTCAGTGTTTTCCTTGAATAATTCAAAAACGAAGCTTCAACAGGCATTTTGGCAAAGGAAAAAGTTGTTTAGAATCACTTCAGCGATCAGCCCTTAAAATATTAACACGCAGCAGCCGAACACTCTGTACTCTGTACTCTGTAGCGAGGAGGAACTTATTCCTTCTCACCCTGTCAAACGTCTCACTGCGATATATTATTTGATAACGGTACTTTGGGCTCGCAGAGTATTGAGCTTTTAACTCAAAAGCATTTCATCCCTAAAAATGTTTTTTTTTTCTATTAAGAGTTTTAGGTCACATGCACCTTATAAGGTTATTAGTGACCACGGTTTCATATTCTAATGCTGGCATATCATATTTATATTTGGCTGTATAAGTTAATATTCTTGAGGAAGTTCAGGACCTTATTGCAGGAGCTTATTTCTTGTAACATGTTTAATGAGTACTGTAAGTTGTGTTGTGTTCTTTTGATATTATATTTAGGACAGGTGACCAAGATGTGTTCTATAGAGTTTGGTGTATCGCAACAATCGCAGGTATTTGGATTAGTTTTCGTGATGAGGTGTGAGTGTGTCCAGTTTGTGTGCCCTATTCTTATTCGAGTTATCTTAACTTGACATTTTCTATTTAGTAGTAAGGCTTGATTAGTGTCGTTATTCTTCGTTCCATGATCCTAAAGTCACTTTGAAGTACTTTTGGAGGTCTTTGTAGTGCATCAGACTATAATTAATTATCGCTGTACTAGGGCTAGATGAAGCCAGTTTTGTTATTTTGTCGGCTTTTTCATTGCCTTATATCCAACATGTGAGGGAATCCAAGTATACAGTACTTCTTTCTTGCAGTACTTGAGAGTTTCATTTAATTCTATAATATTATGGATTACTGTGTTATTACTCTCTAGGTTTTTTTTAGAGCAAAAGCAGGACACTTTTGGAATCACATAGGATAATAAATTTGTTGTGAGTCGCAGCTAAAAACGTTTGATAATCATAGAAAGTGGGTAGCTATTCTACAAAACTTTCCACAACAGCAGCCATCAGTCACACCTCCACAATGAACACCATTCGCCCAACGTCACCGTTCCAGAAGAATCACAATGCTCCGGAGGAGCGAGCCCCCGAACGTCACAGAAAGAGCCAGTCGGTTTCGACATCCGCAGGAAGTCCTCCACCCCGCGGAGACTCCCATTCTATCGTTGATTTGATGACGGAAGCGAGGCCGGCATCGCGGGCTAGATGGAACGGCGATAGGTCGGAACGCGTTTTATAATTTAATAATGGCAGACGAATCCGGGGTGGTGTGCGGCGGTGGGCAAGTTCCGACGAATTCTTTCCTCGAAGCCCCGCGGTTGAATGGATGTCACCTTTATGCTTAATAACGCGCGATGACAGGGGACCACGGGCCATTGTCGCGCCTGTTTAAACTGACGTGCGCCGGCCGCGACTCGTCCGTCGTTCGTGCCAGTTTTCGAATCGAACAATCGGGGCGAAGCTGGAAGAAGATTCTTGCGAATATCGCGCGCCCCATTCACGGGGAATCTTTTTGGGAGGTGATGTCGAATTTTGTTGATGCTTTGGATGCGTATGAGAGTATTATATCGAGAACAGCTGGTCGGATTGGGGGGTGCGCCAGGCTGCCAAGATAAATGTAAAGTATTTGCTGTATTAATAATAAATACATTTGTATTATTTTTTAAGACGCTTCGGAGAAACTTATCACGCATCATCAACCCCCTTCCTTCCTGTGGAAGAATATAGTGTTTAAGAAGATTTTGGAGACACTTGTCACCCCTTATCAAGCCCCTTTCTCCGTTACACCGACGTGCATTACTGACAGAAAATTTGAATGCAGTAGAATTCAATAAAAATTGAAGATTTGTTGTTTATGGTGCAAAGAACTTTATGGAAAAAGAAGCACCACGTTTATTTTACAGAAATCTCTTGATACATCTCTGCTGAAACATCCCCAATCGACAATTCTACCTCCCCTGTGTTTAACAATAAGAAAAAAACATTCTTCCAATAGCCTTTCTCCGTTTCATTTATGGACGAACACTCTTTCAATGAATGCTACGCACCATTAAGTAAACTTAATGGTAAGTGAACAAGTACACTTTAATTTATCCTTAATTGCATGTAGCATTGATTGGGAATTTTGGGGGAGAAGAGTATTCTTTAATTCGACACAGCACTTTAATCATAAACGTACCGATAATAATCTAGTTGTAACTATGGGCGAGTATAGCGTTTAAGAAGGTTTTGGAGACACTTGTCACCCCTCATCAACCCCCTTTTCTCCGTTACACCAACATACACTAATAACAGAAAATTTGAATGCAGTCGATTTAAATGAAAATTTAGGACTTGTTGTTTATGACACAAAGAACTTTGTGAAGAACAAAGCACTCCGTTTATTTTACACTAATCTCTTATTGCATCTTTGCCGAAACATCCCCAATCGACAACTCTAGGGAATTATTTCTCATGGGGAATTGTTTTGGGTAGTGACGTCGAATTTTGTTGAGGATTTGGAAGCATATGGATATATTTTATCGAGATCAGCTGGTCAGATTGGGGTGCATCAGGGTGGCAAGATAATTGCAAAGTACTTGGTGTATTAATAATAAATACATTTCTATTATTATTTTCAGCACTCGAATATTTAATTATCATTTCCATCTTCACCATGTCAATTTCTGCCTTCATCGATTTCTTTATTTTCCCCCACATTAACCACAGAACAATTCCAAGCACGACTCGAGCAGAACTTACAATTTGACCTCTTTCGTCCACCATAGATATATTTAATTTTATAGTACTTTTAAAAAACGGGTTACCAGACCGTTTTATTAAACTTTAGAAGAGTTAAATACGTATAACGAGGCCACGTACTATTTGCTTCACGCAGTTGCTTCCTATAAAATTACACACTCGCGTTATGTTCGGAATTTATACGTTGCAATGAATTCCTGATGCACCCCCTGTCGCTTTTACAGAATACGTTAGAAGCTCTCTCTCTGGAATTCCATGAATGCATTCAACGATTCCGCTTTTTCTATAAATTGGAAAGGCAGACTTGGCAACGCGCGCACTGCGGAAACAAGTTATATGGTGTACGAAGATAAGCCGAGAACTGAGTCCCTGGGGGAGAAATATTGCAATTAATTTACGGTTAAAACGACGCTTAAGATTCAATCGAAAGAATTGTTTTTCCTTTCGAGCAACACAATTGTTTACTCCAACCCCATTGACTTATTAAACTGAATTGAACATCGAGTTTTTAAACCATTAACCATTAAGTATCAAGTGTAATTAACTTTGATTGCACTTTCGCGGGAGAAGGAAAAATCAAAGGTGCGCCTCTGGTAAAAGCAATTACTGCTCGTTGCTCATTAGAGTAATTTACCGCGAAACAAAAAAAACACAAGGCTAAAAAGTCACCCTCCTCGGCGACTCGTCGAGAATCGAACCAGGTCGATTGCGCTTCTTACGCTGCGAGGGAATTTCACCCTCTGCACCGTTCCAGCTGGCGTGCGCTGAATCTCCGACATCGTCGAGATTACGAATAAAAGCGCATTCGAAAACACGTGCACGCCGACCAGAGAAAGAGAATGGCGAATCGGTGGAAAGGGGTAGAACCGGAGGGAAAAACGTCGCGTGGAACCGCGCGATCGAGCAGCGCATTGTTTGCGCGGCCTGAACAATTCAACGGCGGAAAAAGTGACACACGCTCGCGATCTACTGTGTTTCGCCACCAGCGAGACGCAGCGAGCGGTATAAACTGTCTAGCATCCGGAGTTTAGCATCGTGCACAGGGTGGTTTGAGGGTAGCGAGGATAGTAGAAAATTGTTTGGTAACAGAAAGATGTAAACTCTATTGCAGTCTATTAATTCTCACATCGCTTTTTTAATTATAAGTTTTTTTAATTGTAAGCAGACCAGTAGATGGGCGGGATTCACCAGTAGATTGATCCACGATTACAGAACAAATTGGATTTTTGATTCACATTGGTACTTCTTTTTTTGTTTATTTTCATAAAGTGGCATTTCTCATTTTATAAAACGAACACTTCGATTGGAAACTTCTGTTTTATGAAATCGCCAGTGGATGATCGTTCATCTACTGGCAATTCGGGGTACAGATATTATTTTCATCATTTTACTCTTGAATAAATTCATTTTCTTACAACTATTATAGTCCTTGAATTTAGACATGTTTCAAAGATTTTTAAACAGAGCCTTGCAGTAAAAGCTTCAGAAACAGCTAAATTGTGTATCTACTGGCCTGCTTACCCCATTCTGTATTGTAGATATTCATTTCTGTTAATTCGATGTAAATTGTGACGCATTACTCCTCAGCTTAAAATGATAGATAACGTGCTGTAAAAGGGATTCGACGCGGAATCCTCAGACAATTTACAGGGTATGTAATTTTCTATCAAACACACTTTAAGCTCGTGTTAAAATAAATGTCGGGTGCACGAAATTCGCCGCGGTGTACTTAAAATAAATTCCGACATCACGTCACTGGGATCCCGCGAGATTTACGTGATTCTATATTATGAAGTTCTGAGATTTATATTAAAGCCGGGAAGAAGCTTGAAGCGATCTTACCAAGATGTTCTAACAAAAATTCACTTTACCGCTGATATAAACGCAGTTTTATGCAATATCATTTTCAATTATTTCTGACAAGGCCTTATTCATAATAAATTATTAATAATTGTATACAATTCAATTTGCCGACAACCTATGAAATCGTTGGCTAAATAATTTTGTCCATTTAATACCAGCTTTTGATTAATCAGTTTTATCCTAAGCCTAATTCCTTTTTTTTTTCATATTTGTTTCGACGAAACGTGACCGGGATCCCGCAGGATTTACGTAATTCTATATTATGAAGTTCCAAGATTTATATTAAAGCCGGGAAGAAGCTTGAAGCGATCTTACCAAGATGTAATAAAAAATTCACTCTACCGTTGATATAAACGCAGTTTTACACAATATCATTTTCAATTATATCTGACAAGGCTTCATTCATAACAAATTCCCAATTATTATACATAACACAATTTTTAGATCATTTACCAAATCACCGACTAGATTTTACTCTCCCAATAACAGTTTCCAATTAATACGTTCTGTCCTAATTGTAAGTCCAATTTATTCATTTTCCTAATTTATCAGCAGTTTCATACTTTTTTCAAACCGCCCTTTCGATGCGTCCAGTGTACGCGACGACTGCAAAACGCGTGCCAATGATCGTTATTTACATAACAAATGCTCAATTATATACAAGCCAATTGTTAGGTCATTTAAAAAAAATCACTGACTGAATAATGTTATTCCCTTAATATTAGTTTCCTACGAATGCGTTTTATCGTGAGTCTAATTCCTTTTATCCATGCATCGAATCTATCTAAAGTTTCATATTTCTCGAACTTTTTTTTTCAATACACCCAGTGTACATACGCGTACCAATGATTGCAAAGTGAAATGATGAACAGGTTATAAGGTCGCGTGCACCGCTTGCGTCACTGTTTGCAGACTCCCTGTCCTCCCATCCCCCCCCTGTCTCTCTCTCTCTCTCTCTCTCTCTCTCTCTCTCTCTCTCTCTCTCTCTCTCTCTCTCTCTCTCTCTCTGTATGCTCATACGGTGTAATCCACGGGGGCAAACTCTGTCGTCTATTACGCTGACGTGGTTCGAATTTTCCTAGTTACCCTTTCGCGTGATTCTGTTCCCTCACTGGAAACCTATATCCGATGGTCCACATAATCTAAAGTTTCGCGGAATTGTGAAAATCCACTCCCCCAACCCCTGCCAATCTACCCCTGGTAAATTGAATGCACTCGATATCGTTCATTTCTCCTATTCGATTCTTCGAGCACGAGAAATTCCATTTGAAATAAGACATAATATACAATCTTTGTCTAATATTCAGTAGTTAATTTCCAACCTTTGACCTACCCCAGTGAACTCGTACGCATAACTAAATATTCTGCATTCGAGGAATGCAACGAGGAGTGATCGATCGAGCACGCTTCAAGCCGCGATGCTAAATCGAGTTGCACGAGAAACAAGTTAGCTCGTCGGAAAGGTGGGAAAGAAACGACCTGGATATGCGCGCACGTGACACGATACGAAATCACCCTCACGAAACGTTGTCGATATTCCTCGCTCCACTTCCTTATTCTCGCCCCTTTTCAAATCGCACATCGATGAATTTAATCCACAATGCATACATATACACATGTATACATATAGATTTCATTAAAAAGTCATTCAAAAGCTTAATCTTCAAGTTCCCAGCTCCCAACTCATACTGACGTTCAATTTCGTAGCGTCCATTCTGATTCGAAGCTTGCTTCGTAGCTAAAAGTTCAAGGGATATGAAAATATTTGTTTCCAAATTCAGACCCGTGACGGCCTTAATGGGGAAATTTGCAAATTAAGATTTCTTTTACAACTTTCGTAACGACAAACTACTTGCTTTCAAAAAAAGCAAAGAATGCATTGCGACCGGCCGAAGCTTTTAGATTGAAACGAAGAAAAAGCGGTTCGGTAGTTTCCGAGATGGACATTCGAAAGCGGAGGACCTGTTTACCCAAAAATCGCAAAAAAAAAATGGCGAAATTCGAAAGTCCGTGTTTCTCAAACAATTTCGAAGAAAGCTAAATGATAACTCAAGCCCGTCCCGGTGTCGCATGAACAACGATATGTTTCATTTAGAACAGAATCCCTTGTCGAGATCAAAGAGCGCTCGATTTGGCATGAAACGACCCATTTTGTCATTTTCCCGATTTTTACGGGGAACCATTATTTTTCAAATCGTTTCGCGAGTTACCCGAGGAACAAATTTCTCGTATGTCACCGAATTGAATACCCGTGTCCTTGGCGTGTCCCGCCACTCCGAAAGGTCATTTAATCTTTGTCGAC
The DNA here is from genome assembly GCA_023838395.1 of Holcopasites calliopsidis. Classification (NCBI taxonomy): domain Eukaryota; kingdom Metazoa; phylum Arthropoda; class Insecta; order Hymenoptera; family Apidae; genus Holcopasites; species Holcopasites calliopsidis. The sequence continues at coordinate 333,724 of JALHAQ010000049.1, forward strand.
ACACCTTTCGCCCTCCCGCCGCACGTGTTTCATCGCTAGGACAAGGGAAATCTGACCGAAAGGTGAAAGTGCGGCAGTCGTATAAAAATGGGAGATTTATGCTTCTCTGTGTTGAATACTGACGAGGTGAGCCAGGGCGTCGGGGCAGCCGGAGGGGTTAGATAAAACAGGGGGGGAGGGGGAGAGTTAAAGGCGGAAAGATTCGTGTCATATTTCTCGAGCGATTCGTGAGACGGTGTTACATTTAGCCCAGTCTTGCCCGCCCCTCGATTTCTCTTCGAAAGACTTTCCACGCCAGCAGGCCGAGAGTCGGGGGGGGAAAAGTATTGGAAACGATCGTGCTGCTGGGGCTTTCTCGATGTCTGATATTGAGCGATATAGGAATGCTTGAATGAACCAACTTTATTTATACAACGAGAGTTTTGAGGCTATCACGGCCCGGGCCACTATGGTTGTTGTTCGAGGCTTCCGAGTGTAAGCCGTGTCCAATGGAGATACCGTTCCGGCGTCTCGCCGACATTGCAGTTGGGTTCACCAGGGTCACGAGGTCGCACCGATACTGGTGTGCGTCGGAGTTCTCGCCTGTTAACTACTCCTGCCGATGTCACGGTCGACTGGTTCCAACCAATCAGACCAATTGATCGATCAATTAAAAAATGGGAGGAGGGTGCTCCAGATGGGGTTCACTTGGCAGCTTGTGTTCCTGATGATGTTGTTAGGATGCTTCATAATTTCTATGCATTACCTATATTTGCGAGGGAAATATACCAACTGGACATTGAACTTGCTCACATAAAAAATGCCTTGGTACGCAATGGATTCCATGTCATCAAAATCGAACGCACCATTAAGAAAATAATGGAACCAAGGCCGAGACGACAGAACACCTGCAACACTGAGGAACGCAACAACGGAATGGTCTTTCTCCCATACATCGGAGGTACAACTGACCGCATAATAAGAAGGATCCTAAAGAAAAACAATATTAAAACCATCTTCACTACACAACACCAAAATAGGACGAACCCTCACCTCCCCCAACGATCCACTCCCGCGCCTCTCAACACCAGGTGTCTATGAGATACCACATGCTCTTGCGGGAAAAGTTACATTGGTGAAACTGGGAGGAGCGTGAGCACACGTCTTAAAGAACATGGGAGGTGCATAAGACTGAGGTATACACAATCAGCCTTAGCCGGACACCAACTGGAAACAGGACGCAAGATCCTGTTTGACGAAACAAAGATCCTGGCCAGTTCTAATGGATATTTCCCTCGCAAATATAGGGAATCCTTAGAAATTATGAAGCATCCTAACAACATCAACAGGAACACAGGCTATCAAGTGAACTCCATCTGCAGCATCCTCCTCCCATTTTTTAATTGATCGATCAATTGATCTGATTGGTCGGAACCAGTGGACCGTAACATCGACAGGAGTATTTAACAGGTGAGAATTCCGACGCACACCAGTATCAGTGCGTCCTCAGAACCCTGATGAAGCCACCTTCAATGTCGGCGTAACGTCGGAACGATATTTCCATTGGACACGGCTCACACCAGGAAGCCTCGAACAACAACCATTTATTTACACGAAATAGAATATTGGATCCATTATACAAATTCGCTGTCTTATAGGAATTCAATCTACATCCAAGATCGCTAGCCGACCCCCAACGTTACGTAAGACGAATCGCGGAATGTTCGCGAGCGTCGCGTTCCGAGCGTCGCGCGCGCGCGCGAGTTAATATTCATGCGGCGCATTCGTAAATTGAACCATTAAAAAGGACGCGGGCGACAAAGGACGAGGAGTCGCCTGGGGAAAGTTACGAGGGACAAAGCGGCCGGAGGTCACGGCCCTCCTAATAAAATGAGAAATCGGAGGAACTCTGGAATTTATGCCGGCGGCGTGTTCGGCTGCGAGTGAAAATAAGAAACGGAACGACGGAAGGGAGCACGTGTAATAGAAGGGACAAGAGATGGGAAGTTTGCAAGTAATTTATTTAGTCCACGTAGGAATTGAAGGCGTTCGTGCAAGAAGAAAAAGGGTACAATCAGAAATTATTATTATGCTCTTTAATTATTTACTGTCGCATAAACCACTACACTGGGTTATTAGAGGCAATTAGGAGTAGACTGCGGATCTTTATGCACTTAGAAGAAAATTTAATGCCGAGAACTATGAATAAATATAGAAAATATTCAAATTATAGTGCTTTTCATAAGACTTGCTAGGCGAAATAATTTCTAACTGATGTTCTCAAAAATATGAATTTCATATTATTAACTTCCTGTTGTCAGAATTTACTTTTACGGCTTGCTTCTAAGCATTTCCGTCGTAGAGTGAGACAAAGAAAGCATCAGCAGAATAATACTGCTCCACGCCTTTCTTTATCTTACACATAGTAATTTCTACTAAGTTAAATTCTACAATGTCTCTTAAACCAGTGAGTTTTCGACCACGTTCCAATCCTTTGCCATGATTTTCATCTTACAATCAGGCAAACCGATGTTGCAAATACGCTGCACTTCCTCTACGAAGCGCAGAGTTATGCACAAGGAGAAAGAAACGACAGATCTGAAATTCACGAGAGAAGAGGGAGGCTTTGCACCTCGACGTACAAGGGTCGCGAGACTCCGAAAACGTTTACCCCATTCACAGGCTTCATCGCCGGGTCGGCCGTTCGCTTGCGCTCTCGACTCGACCCTCGACTTGAAGGGCCGCGCCCGTGCGCGAGAAAAACGAGGCGAAAGAGGAGAACGAGGATGCTTCTTTTATCAACGCGGCGAGAGGCTGGAGCTTTTGTGCCCGACACGAAAATCGTGTCAGGCACGCGTGTCAAAAAGAAAAAAGAAAGCTCATAACGCGTGCAAGCGACTGGACGGGACGAAACGCCGGTACAGCTGGCCCCGCGAATTCGCTCTTCGAACCTCGATCGACGCCAGGCGGCTACTGAAAGGGGCGCAATTAACTTGTACGCGAATGGGAAAAGAGTGCAGCAGGTAGAAACGTGTCTTTCGATACGTAAATCGGGGTCCCTCTTGAGAGCGGAGAGGGGCCAGAGTCGTGGTGGGTTTGATGGAATTCGTTGCTGGGGAATATTTTGCCACCCGTCGCGGTGGATATGTTACCGGGGCGTATGCAAATGAACTGTTCCGCGGAGTTACGTGACGTAGAAGGGTCGGCGGAGGCCCTTTTCGCGCAGAGAAGAATGGCGTGGTTAATTGAGTAATTTTCGTGTGCACGAACTTGCCGCGAGAAACGGGAAGACACAAAGAGAAGGAGCATCTAGAAAATTAACTTGTATAATTTTAACAGTTAATAAATCATACTAAACAGTTAACATATCATATCAATCATTATTACAATTATTGGTGTTTGTGTTTATAGATATATATCTTAAATGGGTACAGCTGGAAATAAAAAGTAGAAATTACTTTTATCCTTAACAAATCCCCCATCTCCGGGAAGATTCGTCATTTTCAGGTTTGCTCATTTAATGTTAATCAAAGTGAGATCATTAAATTGCGCAACCCCGTCGACTTTCCATTTAGCGAGCATCGATTCAACAACCCGAGATTGGCCCTTAGAACGGGAATTTATTATCGCCCCGAGATGGCTTTGCGGACTCGCAGACGGCGGGCTGGTGCGACCGCGCGGAATTAATTTCGACGAATACGATACAATACGTAACGGGGAGCGTAGCAATTTCCGCGACACGCGTGTTTCCCGATATTACGTTTCCAGGGACCGTCGTCGGCTAGCCAAGAAGCCCATAAATAAAGCTGCACGCCCGCCCGGGACGAGGCGAACCCGGTCAGACGTTAATTACGATCCGCGGACTAATTTCCAGGTAGATCGTTACCGAGCGAAAACGCCCGCGGCCGGGCAAATCGATTCCGATCCTCGACGCGACGCTCGGCGTCAAGACGTTTCGCGTGCAGCCTCCCCTGGACCGGGAACGTGTAATTTTGTTGCCGCGATTCATTTCGTTGGATATCGCGTATTCGATGCGGAAAGGACGACGTGGAAACTGGAGACGATAGAGGAAGAAGGGGTGTTATCGTGGCCCCCTGCTGCTAATATCGCCCCCTCCCCCTGTGTAAATTGTAAAAGAAGTGTGCAGAGCAACGATGTGCAAAATACAAAGTAGCTAACACTTTTATTTAGACTACATTTTAAGCGATGGGGTGGAATATTCAGGCTGGGGTGGACGATCGAAATTATATTCAAGGCTTGATTCGAAGTGACGAAAATAAAAATGTCAAAATATAAACTAGATATAATAAAACAACTTGCAAGGTTTGCAAATGAGAGACATGACGATCAATTTATAGAAATGGCGGGTGTTCCAGGATCAGGTGGCCCCCTGGTGATGTTCATATTTATAATTAACACTTTTATTTAGGTTACAATTCAAGCCATGGGGTGGACGATCGAAATTATATTCACGGGTTGATTCGAAGTGACGAAAATAAAAATATCAAAATATAAATTAGAGATAATTAAATACCTTGCAAGGTTTGCAAATGAGAGACATAACGATCAATGTATAGAAATGCTGAATGTTCCAGGATCAGGTGGGCCCTGGTGATGTTCATATTTATAAATAACACTTTTATTTAGACTACATTTTAAACGATGGGGTGGAATATTCAGACTGGGGTGGACAATCGAAATTATATAATATTCATGGGTTGATTCGAACTGATAAAAATAAAAATTTCAGAATATAAATTAGAGATAATTAAATACCTTGCAAGGTTTACAAATGAAAGACATGACGATCAATTTATAGAAATGGCGGGTGTTCCAGGATCAGGTGGCCCCCTGGTGATTTTCTTATTTATAGCAAAGATGTCCAGCTACCACTGGTATCATCTGTAGCACCTATTACTTCAAGAACAATGAAAATATGTTTGCCCTGAATGTTGCATAGTTTTTGGTAATAATGAACATTTATAACATAAGTTATGAAAGAAAAGTTTTTTGTCTTCCGCAAAAGCAGTATTTCTTGAAAACTAAAGAAGTCAAACTATTGTATATTAGTATGTGTGCATGTGATAAAAGGTATGTAGAATCGATATGCTTAATTAGATCACTTAATTAGATGACTTAATTAGATCACTTTGATTTCCGAAAATACAGTTAATGTTTCCGAACCCGTACCTGTTGACAAGTTGCCCCCCCCCCCCAAAGTAATAGTAAATTAACCCTCACAATGGGGGGTAATTTGGCCCCCTTAGTAATTGTAATATTACTTGCAAATCTACTTCTATATTTATTTACTATGTGTGCGACTTTTGTTTACGATCAATACAATTATTTACTTTAGTCATTCGCTTTTGATCACTAATTAATGCAACCACAAAGCTAGTTTTTATGATTTTTGTTGGGGGTCATATCACTCTCACTTTTGTAAGAATGCCTAAAATGACTTGCGTTCCTAAAACCTGTTAAATTGAATAAAATTATGTTTCTTTTACTCTCACCTTTTATTACATACAACCTTATTAGTTTAGCTACATTTTAGACAAAAATTTAAAGCAGTCTAAATTATAGAATGAAATTAATATAAAACAGGGGCCATAATAGCACCCCTTCCTCCACTGACAAGAAATCGTAATTTGTAAATGCAGAACCACTCCTATTTGTCCTTTCAATATTATGCAATGGTTTGCATCGTAGTTCATTCAATTTTTCGTGTTAATTTAACCCACGATTCATCTCGCAACAGGATTCCAGGATTCTCTCCCTGCAATTGTCGATTCTCTCTATCGACCGAGTAACATTAGAAACTTCCCCACGATCGCGAGGGGAACGATGACTATTGCAGAAGAACGGGGGTGAAATGTTAAAGCGCGTGGTCGATACCGGGTCAGAATTTGATCGCCGATGCCGAGAGTAAAATCAGCTAATCAAAGAGCCTAATGAGGCCAGACAAGTTCCCGGGAAATTGCAAGCGACTTTTGCATTGAAAGTACGGTCAATGGACGTAGGCACACCTGTTTCGCATAAATGAACAGCTATGGGGAATGCAAGGTATGGTTAAACGGAACAATGTTTCGAGATAAAGCCGACGGCATTCTGAATACATGGACTACAATTGAACACGGTTTTCTTTAGTTATTTTTAATTATTTGGTGATTAGAATGTTCACCTCACTTCTAATTATTTTTTAATTAAAATGTTCACCTTATTTCTAATTATTTCGTAATTAGAATGTTCATCCTAACTCTAATTAATTTGTAATTAAAATGTTCACCTCATTGTTATTTACTTTGCACTGGAAACGTTCATCTTATTCTTAATTGTTCTATAATTAAAATGTTCATCTCATGTTTAACCATTTTGCAATTAAAAATTGAGCAAAATTATCTCACAATTTTTCAACCACTGAAATATATTTCGAGGTGTCGAAGAACTAAAAAAATCGTTCGGAGAAAGTTTGGACTGTTGAATCGCGAGTTTCTTTTTTTCTTTAAGACGGAGAATAGAAAGGTGAATTATTTATCGCACTCTGGAACCGGAAAATGGGTCAAGATAATTACGCTCTTGGACAGTATTTTTTGTCAGAGCACTTAATTACATTCTTCCGACGATTTTGTATAATTAATGCAGACGTCCCCGACGAATGGGTCTTTCAGTGCTTTCTTGATTTAACTCTTCCCGTATTCGCACCAGTTTTACTTCCGCTACGACCCTTCCAGCTATCATTAACTCGTTCATCCGTGGTTTAATTCAATTTAAATTGTATATCACTTAATGTAAATTATTCAACGGAATTCCTTTCATCTTATAATAATCTTTAATATTCCGGACTACCTATTGAGTTCATCTTTTCTTCTTTTATATTTAAATCGTAGATTCACCTTGGCATTCGTTTCGAGATTATTTGCTTGGTAATTAAGCATCCGGTTGAGAAGAACGAAACGGAACTATTGACAAAAATTGCAATTTATCTGTGACAATTTGTAGCATACAATAGGGTAGTAATTTATTTCCTGTGGAAATTTCGCCGTTTAACGGTATGCATCGCGTGTTACCATGGGGAACGGGAATCCCGACAAATTCGCATTCATTAAAATTACATTATATCAACGATTCAAGTGGCTGCAGAATTACGGTCTAACTAAACGCGCGAAAGCCCAGCTAAAGCTTGCAACCCCATACCTTCCTGAACTTCGAACTACACAGAATGTGTAATGTGCCCCTATTCATTCCTCGGTCTAATCGCACGGACAGTATCTTTATATTTTCTAGCGATAATTATCAAAGGTTTTGTAAATAAAATAAATCTAAACTATTTACGATTTATCGAGAAGATGTCTTGGAAGCGAATCGACGACCGTACCAAGAGGAAACGCGGAGTTTTAACGGCGGACCAGCTATCGGCAATCTTTGGAACGATACAGAAAAGCTCTCGCGAATCAATCAAAGGCTTGGCACAAAGGACGAAGTCTTCACAGTTGGCTAAGCTACACCCCAGGGCTCGGATAAAGCAAAGTGAATTAAGTACAGTTCCGTTTCATCCGTCATCCATTCTGTCTGCAGTCTGGCTTTTATAGGGATCGGTTGCAGCCGGACAGCCGCGTTGGATAGGTTTCATTAACGTAATAGCTAATCACGCCTCGCGAACGAAATTATATTGCCGACTGGGAATTTCATTGGAATTATAAACTGCTGATACTGTGCGGAGCAATGTTTCGCAAAGAATGATTGCTAACACTTATCTGGGATACATTTTAAGCCATGGGGTTGAATATTCACACTGGGGTGGACGAACGAAATTATATTTAGGGGTTTGATTCAGAGTGATGAAGATTTCAGAATATAAATTAGAGATAATTAAATATCTTGTAAGGTTTACAAATGAAAAACATGACGATCAATTTATAGAAATGTTGGATAGGATATTCCAGGATTCGTAGAGCACACTATTGAAGAAAGCAGAAGGAAAAATAAGAGAAAAATGGAGACTGCGAGGCCAGTGGATCAAAGCTTATGTAAAATAGTGAAATATGAAATAGTAAATGATGTATGCAGAGCAACGTTTTGCAAAATACAAAACAGCTAACACTTTTATTTAAACTACATTTTAAGCCAAAGGGGGGAATGAGGTGGACAATCGAATTTATATTTAATGGTTGATTCGAACTGATGGAAATAAGAATTTCGGAATATAAATTAGAGATAATTAAATACCTTGCAAGGTTTGTAAATGAAAGACATGACGATCAATTTATAGAAATGCTGAATGTTCCAGGATCAGGTGGCCCCCTGGTTATTTTCATATTTATGATTAACATTTTTACTTAGACTACATTTTAAGCCATGGAGTGGACAATCGAAATTATATTCAAGGTTTGATTCGAAGTGACAGAAATAAAAATTTCAAAATATAAACTAGAGATAATTAAACACCTTGTGAGGCTTACAAATGAGGGACATGACAATCAATTTATAGAAATTCTGGATGTTCTAGGATTAGATGCCCCCTGGTAATTTCCATATTTATAATTAATACTTTTATTTAGACTACATTTTCAGCGATTGGATGGAATATTCAAACTGGGTTGGACAATCGAAATTATATTCAAGGGTTGATTCGAAGTGACGAAAATAAAAATGTCAGAATATAAATTAGAGATAATTGAACAACCTTGCAAGGTTTGCAAATGAGAGACATGACGATCAATTAATGAAATGCTTGATGTTCCAGGATCCATGAATCACGCAATACAAAAAGCATAGAAAGAAAAACAAAGAAACAATGGACTACAAAGCCAGTGGGTCGTAGTTTGCAAATAATCCATCATCACACGTGCATCGAATAGCGTCGATGGAAAAATAAAAGAAGTGCTTGTTATAAAATCAACGATGGGGAGCGATAAGTAGCGGAAAATGGTCTGATCAAGGTATCAAGCTCTTATGCGCGCGGAGGGTCGTTCACGCGCGGGAGGGTGCAACTATACAGGGTGTTTCGCTGCCTCGGGCAAATAGTTGAAGGGACGATCGCTGAGACGATTCCGAGCAACGTTTTCCTTTGCCAAAAAATTGGTTAAGGCTTCGGCTTCTTAATTATCAACGAAACACACTGACCAATCAGAGCGCGCGCAGAGTGCGCGCTCAGCCGAGGGAAAAACGTGTTCCGCTCAACAGTGGTATTGAGCACTCCCGCGCGCCCCGATTGGTCAGCGTTTCTCCCTTAACAGTTCAAGAACGACGCCTCAACCAACATTTCGGCAAAGGAAAAGATTCGTTCAGAATCGTCCCAGCAATCACTCCGCAAAATATCTGCATGATATAACGAAACACCCTGTATATGGAAATGAATCTAATTTCTATTCCCGTCCGTGTCTTCGGTGGAAAATGGTGGCGTCGTAAAAATGCAAATCCTGCTTGCTGAATAATATTCCTTATCCTCGCGGTACCTCCGTGTGTCTTCGCGATAGCGGTCACAGGGCCAAGTGGAATAAGCAATGAAGAAGGAAATGTACGGAGCAGTTAAATAAAGAATGTAGAGTGGGGGGGGGAAGTGAATTAAGAATGTAGGAGAAAGGAAGGAAGGTGAAGGGTTTTGTGGGTAAAGGGTTGAGTGGTTAAGGGTGGGTGCTTGGGGCCATCGATGGACGCGTGGGAAAATGTAAAAGAATAAAATGTAAAAAAGTAGGACTTCCCCGCGGAACGGTAAAACAAAAGAATCCAACAAGAAGTTTAACAATATCAAGCAACGAGGAACGACCGGGGAAGGAAATAAATGCGGGAGCATGAGCGGCAAAGGTATGCAAAAGGCGAAGGGCAAAAGTAGCGTTAAACATAAAACGTGAAGGAAAAAATATGTGCAGCCATGAGGAAGATGAAATAAACTTACAATGAATAATAAACGAATAGCCACGGGGGGGGGGGGGGGCGAATGCATCAACTCCTTTAACGACCCTCGCTTCGGCTCTTTTTACTCCGCCGAGCGGCAATGATCCTGTTCACTGCGCAAACAACTTGTTAACCGCCGCTGTTGCATCAAATTCGGACAATAAATCACTGCATTAGTAAACGGATTCTAAAAGTATCTTCTTCCGAATTGCAAGACGTTATCGATATAGAAAGAAACAAGGACTGAAAGAGTTCTGGATCTCTTTAATATATTCTACTTAAACTGCGTACCGTGGAACTTAAAATAAAAAAGATTTTCAACTATCTCTGAGAACTGATAAATAAAAGTTCTTTGAAGTAAAAGTCTTAGTTTTAATATAATTTAAAATACAGGTAAAAGTAAAAATTTTTCCATGACGAGAACAAATATTTTGTAGAGCAATATTTAAAAAGTTCCCAATCATTGTAACAAATACTGAATAAACAATAGCGACAGTTAAATTAAGTTATACAAAATTATTCTAGACAAGTTCTAGTTTCTGTTCCACACTTCTTACGAAACTATTATAATTACTTACTTTACAGCTTTCATATTGTTTATTAAATAAAGATACGAATAATATGATATTTTATTGTCAAATAAAACTGTAGTTAATAATTGGTTGTTTCATTTATCTTGTAAACCCTTTTTAAATAAATGTTCTAAAATAACTTGGGTAATAAAGGTAATAATAATTGCTTCCATAAAAATTCCATAGGAACAGCAGGCAACACGTAAAGCCCGAACAGAATTTTTTCTTAAAACGAAAGACAACCGTCTACTTCGACTCCTGAACAAAATTAATACCACCGACTAACAACACAATCAATTTAATCGCGAAGCGTCTTAAACTTTTCCACAACCGCGATTTCCCGGGAAAAACCGCCGAACTCGCGCGCAAAATACTGCATTTTCAGCAACTCCCTTTTCACCGCCATTGAAAGACGCCTCCTTAGAAGCGAAGGTGTCGGAAGAACGAGAGCGCGAGAAAGCCCGATACCACGGCGCGGAGGCTAGCAGAAAAAGCATCTCCGACTTTACGCGCGGCGTTCACGCGAAAGAAAACGTTCCCGATAGAGGCACCGTTCCGCGGCCCGGCGAGGAAAACGCGTCCGCCGACGATTCACACGGCGGAACCAAGCCCGCCGAGCGAGCCGGAATGTACACGCGGCAGGGGAAAAAAGGGGGTGGAAGTTACGACAAGGCCGAGCGTAAACTGTCAGCGACGCGAGGGTCAATAAAAGGAAGCAACGCGACGGGCAATAATCCGACTGCAGCCAGGGTGGAAATAAAGTGGAAAGCGTCCGAGTAAGCGCGGGAGCGTTCGCCGGGCAAAAGGAAGGTTCGTCGGCTGCGCCGGAGTTAATCAGGGGGTGGATGTCGGCGGGGGAAACTCAGGAGAAGCAAGGCAACGGGGAAACATGTGTAATTATTTAAGAAAAAACGCAGCTGACCACGGAGACGATGTTGGTCTAGGAAACACGCAGACATGGAGCATGGGCGGATACGGGAAATAATAATAGAAAGAAGCTGGCTTGGTGTGCGTGTGCGGCGGGGTAAAAAGGATTCGGCTTTGCAGAGGGTGGACAGCGTTCAAACGAAAGAATCTCGTGTCGGGGAATATCTTGCTGCAGATACGAGGGAATAGAATAAAAGAGAGGAAGACTGGGAGAAACGTGGAGGATATGGTTCTAGGAAGGACATTCCAGTGACGGACAGGCTTAATTTACAGTGGAGGCTGGTGGGAAAAAAGCCTGGGGTCCAGAGTGGAGATAACCGACGAAGGGAGACGCGTTATGGCGGAGAGGGTAGTTTAGTTAGTATGTATAAAGCAACGTCTCCATGGGACGCCTCGGTGTACATTAAGTACTACCAGCTATAACAATGCTCGTGCCGGAGGAAACTTGAGTCTCCTTTCTCGCAGCTTTGAGAACGACTGGGCGAATTTTTGTTGCACAGGTTGCTCGGCCACACGTGGGCAAAAATGAAAGCAGTAATTGTATCAGCTGAAACGAGGCGAGAAAATAGAAGAAATTTCTTTCGTTTGGGCTTTCGTTTCTCGAGCAAAATTGGCTTTGACAATTCGTCGATTGCAGGTGCATTAAGGAACCTGCAACCCGGTGCGACCGGAAATTGCGGCAGAAGCGAACAAGGGAGCGATTCTTCGTGTGAAAGTGCGTGAACAACAAAGAACGATATATTCGTTCGTACCGTGGTACGTTTTCAAGAAAATTGAGAAATTCGAGAAAATTCGTTATAATTAAGAAGCTACACCTCCGGTGTAACCGGAAACTGTGGTAATACCGAAAAGAAGGCGATTCCTCGTGCCAAAGTGAGCTGAAACTCAATAATAAAATGTTTTCATACAACGCTTCGTTCTCAAGAAAAAGTTTGAAGGAAGCCAGTTTTAGCAGATCGCGTCTAATTAACGAATTTTGAAATTCAATTTTTTTTTTTTTTAAACGAAGCGTGTGATATGGACAAATTGCGTTCCTCATTTTCGATGCATTTTGGCACGAAGAGTCATCCTCTTTCAGATTTCACCACAATTTTGAAACCTTCAACGAAACAAATTTATTCCATTCCTCCGTCTTATCTTAGCTCATGAAATCGTCCCTTTCATCGTTTCCCCCGTTTAGCCGAACGCCCTGTATAGATAGCAAGAGAAATTAAATAAAAAAGAGCTGGTAAAATGGTAAACTATCGCAGAAAACGAGGGAAAAAATGTGTATATCATTAACCGTATGTATAAAAATGCCGGATGACAATACTGCCTCAAATTAACGAACAACTGAAACCAACTCTGCGGCTGCACGAATTTTTCCTACACAATTCTAGTTTCTCCATTTTCGCAAACAAACACGAAGGATAGAGCCGAGAGCGTCGTAACAGGCGACAGGAGTTGGCAGGCATGAAAAGCATGCGGATCCGAGGAACTAAGAACAAGCGAGACACTCGTGGGTTCAACGCGTAGGAAGAGGGCAGTTTAGGCGTGTATGTGGCGGCGTCTGAACGACGCGTCGCGACGCCTCCGTCGCTCTAAGCGTTCGCCGCATCGTCTGCACGTACGCAAGAACGTTCGACGCTTCTGGTACTAAAGGGAAGCGTTATTCGCCCTCTTGAAAGGGACAAAAAAGAAGGAAACCCTTCGCGAACGGTGGCGTTGTAAAATATACGACGGGGACAGAGCGAAAGAGTGGCGAAAAACAAGGCGGAGTTGTCGTGGCGAGCGTGGTTGCGCGACGGGGAGAGTAATTCGAAGGAATAAATAATGGTGCGGATGTTTAGGAAGCTGAGAAGAGAGACGCAGGAAGTACAACGAGAGAACGCGGAGTATGAAGTGGGGAGAGACAGATGGAGAGGAATATTTGATTCCTGGAATATTGAAGAACCGTTGGTAGTAGAGGGTCGAGTGAAGCCTGTCTGCGATTCGGAGCGTGAATTTGATATCGGGAAGAAGAGAAAGAGATGTTGCACGGATAAAAACTCGGGAGTAACTAAAATGACAGTCGATTGTATTTCGGACAAGAGCAAGAAATCCAAATAAATGTGGCGTTCGCGTCTTCATCAGGCGCTATTACGTAAGTATCAGGACCACCCGTACCACCGTCGTAAATCGCCACTCGTAATATCGTAACCCCGATCCGCCCGTAAAGCGCCGAGAAATACAGCCGTAAAACAACGACAGCAACAGCGACAACTTCGGAAGGAAGTGCAGTTTGTCGTCTTCGGTGGATGCGCGAAAGAAGGATCGCGTTTCCCTTACGGTACTCCAACGTGTAATCGATGCGATGGTAAAAAGCACGGATTTACGAGGCCGGTGGAATGCACGCTCCGTGGAGCAAATAGGATCACGAGTTTGTTAGGGAAGAAGTACCGAAATCGGTGGAGTTCGAAAGAGACGACACGGTTGTAATATCTCCCAATCGGTGAAAGAGAATGATTGCACCTATTGTTAGTGCATCTTATTATATCGCTGCCTGTGTGCCTGAGAAAAAAAATTCGTATAGAATAGAATGTTATCGGAAGTTTGTCCGAATAAATGACGTTCAAATTTTATATCTGTCTCACCTAACTTGAGCGTCCCAAATATTTCGTTTATTTTTTTATGATAGGGAAGAATGTCAAAGGAAAAATGATATTTGGTTTGTAGGCGCAAACAAATTTTCTCTTTTATGATAGCTACGGTCAAGACGATGTCCAACGACCTATGACACGCGAAGAACTCATAAAACTTGGATTGTTCATGTGAATGTTGAAATGACCGTGATTAGATGATTGAGGAGGGACAATATTCTTGGGAAAAGGAATTTCGTCTGCTTGAACGAATGATAAATGCTGAAGAAGAAGAAGTTATAAATTATCGCAACGAGTGTTTATCGTTATCAGAAGACGATACTGAAAAATACTATCAGCAAAAAGCGGAGCACTCGAGGGATGAAAATCAAGTCTATGAAGTTTTTATCAGATACATACACGAATTTATCGGAATTATACTCTGATGAATGTAATCTGTGTACATACTATCTAATCACAATCATCCTGATGCAATTCTCAATAGCTCAGTTATCAGAATTGTACAATATTTTAATAGGAAATTAAAATATTTTGTGCTTTAATATTATATTGGATTTGATGTTGGGTATGGTTGATAAGGAAAAAGGAGTTTTGTCTGTTTGAACAGAGGACACGATACATGCTGATGAAAACGAAACTGTATGATTATTACCAGAGGTTTCGATTCGCACGTTCATCTGTTACACGCGCATCTGAAATTGGAACCGGCCGCGATCGGCGATCGGCGGGCAATGCTCGTGATTAGCGGCACGAGGCGCCAGCGCGCTCAGTCATGGTATTCTTTCGTAATAATTGGGGAATCCATTGGCGTGTGACGCGACGTATGATATTCTTGCTGAACGTAGCCTACGGACCCATTCAGGCCGGGGCATATATCACATTTCGACGGAATTTATGCAGTCCATTGTCGGTAGCGGCCGACCAAGCGTCTCGCGCCGTCCAATCGAGCATGAATCATCCGGTTTCAGTTTCGTCCTGCATCTATTATCCGACGCTTGTCAGCCGACTAATTTGCTGGTTAGTTCATACGCCGCAATTATGATCGATACGCGAGCAGACACTTTGCGAAACACTAGACACTAACGAAACGCGACGCCTTCTCGGAAATCCCCTTAACAAATATTTCAATAATCGTTATTGGGCCCCGGATTTCTATGCATTCAAAGGAAATTCGAAGATGCTAAATTGCAAAAGCGCACGTAATATGGAAAAAAAATGTACAAAGGATCAAAATTATAGTACTTTTTAAAATGTCTGATAGACGAAATAATTTTCTCTCGGAGTTCTACTATTTTTACTATATTCTGAAAAATATGATTTCCAAATGATTGGACCAGTTAATTTCCGATCAGAGATTTCTGCGAAATTGATCGGATGCTGGCAGGAGCATGCTTTTCGACGAATCACTTTTGTGAGAGCTACGTTTTATTTGCCGCACGGAATTTAATTACGAAATTAAATCAACTCCTATCGTGAATCGCAACCCTTGCTCGCCCACCTTTGTCACCAATGGAACATCTCTCTCGTCTCGTTACGAGTCGAATCGATTTAAGACATCGGGCAAAAAAATAAAAAGCAGGGACCCGGCGTTAATGAATTCTGCTTTATTAAACCTAGATCGATTCTCTTCGCTCTCCCCTCGATCGATTACAATTTCGTTCTCACTGCGACCATAATTCTCAACCGGCTGGTTGCCATCGAAATTCCCCGAACTCCAGGTTTTTCGTCGGGAACCGACACTCCGGTTCGCCCGATGAAAGTCCTCGCGAGCCGTTTCCTCCAGGACAACGTCCAACCTCCGAGCGCGCCTTTCATTTTCGTTTCCTCCGCCAAGGTTTCGCGACCGCTTCTGACGTCGTAATTGCGTTCGCCGTGACGCAGTACGTTGTTAGGCGGGATCGAGAAATCGCGGGGACGATTTCACCCTCCGATTTCGGTCCACCGTTTTTCGCATTCGTATATGATTACGCGAAACGGGGCGGACAGATGTAACGCGTTCTGATTGCACCGTCGCCACTGTGCTATTTACTATCTTTTATATTTCGTATTTGCCTGCTGCTTGTCGGATCTCCTTCTCCTACTCGCTTATTACAATCTCTTGTGCGATTTTCGTGCATGCATGTAACAATAAGTAATCTTTCAAGAGTAGAATGTGTCTTTTTGTCAGAGTTAATACTGATAGAAGTCATCAATCTTCTGGATTCTCCTATCCGTTCGCCTTTTGAATTGATAAATTATTTCCCGACGCATCTTTCCTTCTGTTATCAGGGATTGCCCCAATTTTAATATTATTGATTTTGTAAAAATGTTTAGTTCCATAATACGACTAAGAATAAACGGTATTGGACTATTTCCATCGATCGAACGGACACGCGAAAGACCTGCGGATAACCATGATACCTTGGCCACCATGAATGTTATTTCGACCGCGATTTACGGCTGATTTGCATAATGAGGTATCTATATTGAACACAGGCAGGCACTCCCATCCTGAGCTCTCGATGATAAAAGAAAATTGACTCTGCCGGGTTTCTCCTATTCTATTATCATTATTACGATTGCACTGATAAGTATATATAAGTATATTTAAGTACTACATTTGCATCGATCTCGAAATTTGTATAATAATAAAACATCCGTTCCGCTTTACAAAGTAGTCTTCTTCCGAAATCCGATTAAACGGCCGAAGAAATATGTATATTTCCTAGCGGTAACGTCCCGTCCGAACGATGCAAATAAAAACGGAGGAACAATGGGTCGAATGCGAAGCAGCGAGTAACAAAACCGCTCGACATGGATTTGTTACGATCCAACGCGTTATCGGTTTAATGCGATCGGGTCATTCAGCTTTTTAATTGCCCGTACGCCGGCTAAATGAAATTCCGCGACAGCTCGACAGCCGCGGCAGAAAAAGGGGGGGAGTGAAAAACGCGGCGCGATCGAAAATTGAGTTTTACACGTTGAAATCTGTTAACCAGTGCTCGAAACCGGGGAATTTCATCGTCGATCCGGCGTCGCCCTCCGTCCCTCGATACTTCCATCCCTATCCCCGCTGATTCGCGCCTCGATCGCGAATGCAATCTTTTTTTTTCCCCGGCGCGGATCGCGTATATTACGGCTTATCAATCGACACGCTCGTGGCTTAAACATCCGGATATGTGGATATCGAATTTTTATCGGGCCACCGCTGTCACGCCGGCTTTTTTTCGCAAATATTTACTGGACCTCTGTGAACGCGTAACCGAGCGATCGATGCTTATCGTTGGATTGCCTGTTGACTACAATTGAGCGATCGCTCGTGCAGAGAATATTCAGGGTACTAGGGATACCGTTGGTCGAAGTGCCTAAAATAATTGAAAGAAGGCACATAAGCCTATGTCTTTTCCTTAAATCGTTTAAATCGATTCATCTATGCATACGTATACAATATACCACAGAGATATTCAATCTTTGTTGTTTAGAGCAATTAGATACTGTTTTGTTCTGTTGCTTACGCGGCGCTCACTGTCGCTCAGCAATCGCTCTATCGCGCGGCCGCGTCTTGCAATATTATTCTGTGTAAAGAAATATGGAAAGTGAAGTTGAATCTGCAACGGAAACTAGAAAATTTAGGAAAGAAGAAAGTAATTTTCAAATCAGCTTGGTGCAAGGAATCCAAGAAACTAAAACGTCTCAGGGGACAAAATTGTGTAACTTTGTCCTTGCTTGGAAAATTAAACTTTTCCGTATTAATTCTATATTTTCTATGTAAATGGTATATAAAAGTTTATAACAGATTAAGTGCACAAAATTTTATTTAATACATAAGAGGAAAAAGCTTTCTTCACGATTTTGCCTCATTTATGGAAAAAGGGCACATAAACCAACTCCTAAAATTTATAAACGAAAACGCATATCATCCTCAAACCAAAACTGCTGTTATCATAATGTATTAAGTACATGTTTCTACATCCCTAAAAAAAATTCGATTTAATTGCACAACTTCTCATTAAATAGTACCATAATGAAATCTTTGCAGCTCATTTTCTCGAGATGGCATTTAGGGGTATGTGCCCTTTTTCCATCAAACGCCTCAATTTACTTTAGTCACTCACTTTTGATCACTAATTCAATCAATAAGTTAGTTTGGATGATTTTTATTGGGGGGCCACATTACCCTCACTTTTGTAAGGAGGCCTAAAATGACTTATGTGCACAAAACACGTTAAATTGAAATAAATTGGGTTTCTTTTACTCCCACCCTTTACTACATCCCTAAAAAAAATCGATTTGATTGCACAACTTCTTATTAAATACTATCACAATGAAAACTTTGAAGCTCATTATCTCGAGATGGCATTTAGACGTATGTGCCCTTTTCCCATAAAACGCCCTAATTTACTTTAGTCACTCACTTTTGATCACTAATTCAATCAATAAGTTAGTTTGGATGATTTTTATTGGGGGGCTACATCACCCTCACTTTTGTAAGGAGGCCTAAAATGACTTATGTGCACAAAACACATTAAATTGAATTAAATTGTGTTTCTTTTACTCCCACCCCTTACTACATCCTTGAAAAAAAATTCGATTTGATTGCAGAACGTTTTGTTAACTAGTAGCACAATGAAAACTTTGCAGCTCATTATCTCGAGATGTCATTTAGACGTATGTGCTCTTTTTCCATCAAACGCCTCAATTACTAAGATTACTTGATTTATAACGTCGGAAATACTAGAACGGAATGACCGGTTAGCCAACGATATTCGCGATCGAACCGTAACGTTCACATTTCCGATTCAATCTGCTGAGTAAAGAAACGTCAACTTGCTAAAGTTTTCTAGCAAGCGTTCACGAGGCTTTGCGACCTTTATTTCTCTAACATGCAACTGATTTTCTTATTCTAGATAAGGAGTTCCTCTGATTCGATTTTCCTACTTGCAACAAGAAAACGCTGTAGTATTAATTACCCAAATTTGTGTACCATTTTATCGAATTGCTATCGAGGTTCGAATGATGGAAAAATATAACAAGGGACGGACGAGGATTAAATATTCTTAAAAATCTATCTCTAAATATTGCTCCTTATCTACTTGCTCATTTGTCTCTACAAACTTCTGGCCTCTATTGCTTAACAATACGCGTGCCTACAGAATGGCCTACGAACCATCATCCGAGCATCCCTCAACCGCTGTCAAACAAAGAAGCGCTCTCTTGAACGGAACTTGCTCCACTCGGAAACCGTCAGCCTCTCGTTCGCTGCCTCGGTTTATTCCCACACGTAACAACGCGCCTCCCATTTATCGTACGAGCCTCCGCAGACGAGCCTCCGCCTCTGAAGACGCTCATCCACTTGCGGGAAAAAAGACTAGCCCCTAACCGGTTGGTTGAACCATCCAGGCGCACGTTCGTACGACTTTTACAGGAGAAGAAGAAATGCGAAAACTCGTAAATTCGCTGACTGAAAGACACATTCTGGGGCGGCCTGTAGCTCGAGGGGTTGGTACGAAACGCAGGGGCTGCAGAGTTGGATGTATCCAGTAAGTGCACGTACAGGGTGATTCCACGTGAGAAAGTAGGTCAAAAATGTGGAATAACATTTTTTTTTCATTTGCGGCTTCGCTTTCGGGAAAATCGACTTGAAACCTTCGCACTATTTTCGTCGAGTGTTTACTGGACATTTTTTAATTGCAAATTTAAATATGCATTATACTTTATAATATGTACCGCCAAATATGAATTACAACAAAGTTTCAGACCTGTATTTAATATAATTAGTCGAAAGAATTGTTTCAAACAGGTACCAGCCGAGGAATTGTCCTCTGAAGGAGATACTGGCAACAAAATTCAAGAATAACTCGGAGGGCAAAGGGTTAAACATTCGCTTGGCCCGCATGCATGTTGGCTAATATGCATTTCTACTGGTGCTCGCGTTAGACGATTGTCGATTCCACGATCGTCGACAACCACGATAATATCATTCAACCCTATAGAGAACAACTTTGGATAATTTTCATTTCTTTATTATACGCGTTGCACAAGAACGTTCGCGCATGATAAACTTCGTTATTTCCGAAATTGTTCAAAGTGTTCGTTGGGAACATGATTCTGCTGTACTTTCTATCGTATTCCGGTGCCTTGCTTCACTAAACGGCGGAACAATTGTCTGCTCTAATTGCCAATGTATGCGGTCTATGCAAATTGTTTAAAATCGCTTTTCTTGCAAGCGAAGCGTCAAGTGATGAAATTTTATTCCACATGTTCGAAACGAAAAAATTTGTAGTATTCTTTACGAATTATATCTTTCCTTCGTTAATTTACTTTAACATCAGCAAACCGCATAATGTTCCTGTAATTCTATCATATTAATCATAATTTTACAAATGAACCAACAGCAACATCAACGACAACGATATTCTAATCTAACTCTACTCCCAACGTTTCAGAGAAAGAGGAAAATAGCTGATTGTGTATTTTATAAATGTTTTCCGAGAGGAAAGTGCAGATATTTATAAAAAATGATATTATATCTAATAAAACAATTTTTTAATTATTACATCAATTTAATTATGTTCAATGAAAAAGTTTGCATTATTCCTTACGAATTATATCGTTTCTTCCTTAACTTACTTTAACATCAGCAAACTGTATAATGTTCATGTAATTCTATCATATTAATCATAGTGTTACAAATGAATCAACAGCAACATCAACGACATACGTATATTCTAATCTAATTCACTTTGCTCCCCTCGTTTCAGAGAAAGAGGAAAACAGCTGATTGTGTATTTTATAAATGTTTCTCAAGAGGAAAGTGCAGATATTTATAAAAGATCATGTTATGTTTAATAAAACCATTCTTTTTCATTAATTCGATGTGCTGTTATTATATCAATTTAATTATGTGTCAATGAAAAGATTTGCATTATTCTTTACGAATTACAACATCATCATTAACACCAGCAAACTGCATAATGTTCATGTAATTCTATCATATTAATCATAGTGTTACAAATGAATCAACAGCAACATCAACGACATACGTATATTCTAATCTAATTCACTTTGCTCCCCTCGTTTCAGAGAAAGAGGAAAACAGCTGATTGTGTATTTTATAAATGTTTCTCAAGAGGAAAGTGCAGATATTTATAAAAGATTATGTTATGTTTAATAAAACCATTCTTTTTCATAAATTCGATGTGCTGTTATTATATCAATTTAATTATGTGTCAATGAACAAAATTGCATTATTCTTTACGAATTACAACATCATCATTAACACCAGCAAACTGCATAATGTTCATGTAATTCTATCATATTAATCATAATGTGACACATGACTCAAGAGCAACGACATATATTCTACTCTAATCAACGATAAGAAGAATTTTCAGAAGAATTTTCGACTTGCTTCTTTCACGAAGAGTTACCCCTGTTCCGGTTGTGCCACCAGTTACCGGACACCCTGTATATCCGCGGTAATTAGTCTCGTTGCGTCGACGACACGCTCCGGCTCAACGTCGCCACGCGCAGCAGGCTACCTGCAGCCCCGTATAACCGTGCGTCCGATTTAATAAAGCCACGATGATTTTCCTGGCGAACGGAGGGTGGCAGGGGGAGATCGCGGAACGCCGCGACGAAAGGCCGGCCGACGAAAGTTTCGCTGAAACTTTCCGTATTCGACGGCGTGCTGCGGTTGGGACTGCTATGACTGCCATTGGAAACTCTGGCCGAGGGTGTTGTTACCGAGGGCGAGTGGGTTGACGAAGGGGGAGCCGTGCAATAATTTGCACCCTTGATAGAATGGAGGCGCCAGGACAGATTCTTTGAGAATTATTAGTGAGGGAATTGTTTTTCTTTTGTAAACGTGAAATGAGTGAAATCGTTGCAACCGATTTTCTTTTATTTCTAATCCTCGAACTGTGGAACGTTTTCTTTTTTCTTGAATAAAGCACGAGTCTATTTTGATCAACTTTTGCTTTTATACAATTTATTTTGAATTATACATTGGTTACCATAACGGAGGAGCACGTCGAGGATAGTAAAAGAATAGGACGCAGGTGTGTAAGCACAGGATCATAACAAAGTGGCAAGAAGCGGTTTTAACGAAAAACTGGGCAGCTGCGGTTACCAACATTGGCACGCGTTACAGTAAACTTTGAAAGCTCACTGACTTACAAAGTTTAAATCTAACATTACATCATATCAAGTTGTAACTTCATTGTTATAACACTAAAACACATAACATGAAAATATACCATTAAACTCAAAGATAAAAGTAATCCTTCGCTTATTGCAGCTTCGATTCTTACGTAACACGTGTAAAAATACTATTACTACGTAATAAATAAGATACTCTTACTTATGATTTATTAATACGTCTTAATTATTCTTCTAATACACCTTGTTCATCTCTCAATTATTAATACATCTCCTTTTTCCTTTAAATCGCGTCATCCGGTGAACGGAAGAAAAAACAAACAAGTCCGTAGCTCGCGAAAGTAGTTATCAGAAAGCGTTCCGAACCGATCAAGGAAAATCAAATTGGTAGCGTTCCAGAATTGAACGAAACCCCGAGTTTCCTTTCCCAGCATAATGGAAAGGTTGAACAGCGATAAAAATTGATTTCCAGAAATTCCATCCGATACGATTGCCTACACATGGCATAACGAGATGTAATACTATTAAATTTCCTACCTCGCGCGCCCAAACTTCTTTCCACCGAAACGTCGGTACTCCGACTCTTTCGCTCTCCCTCGACTCCTGCGCCGCAATTGTCCAAAGGCACTGATCACACGCGAACCACGGCATGATCGATCGACACTTGTTTTTTTGTTTTTCACAAACGCGAATGCTAGCCACGGCTCGTGTCGTATTCGCGATACTGGAACTCTATTTTGTTGTCCCAGAAGAACGAGGCTCGAGCCCCAGTTCCTTGACGTGGGGATACGTTAACGATGTTGCCGAGGCAGAAGGCAGGACACAACTAAGCTGTCCGACACGCGAAGATCGGATACTGTCACGCGTTTACATTACTGGGGACGAATGACTTTTCGGCTAACCTTGCGACCGATTTGCACGTGGCACGTGCATCGACAAGGGAAAACGTTTTTGTGCGTTTATGTTCGGGGATGTTGGAAAATGGAAAGATTTCGGGGATATATGTGATAGGGGGGGAGGAAAATGTGGGAGAAGAGGGTGTTTTAGAAATGCTCGGGAATCAGAGATTTGATAGAGATATCGAATAGGTCGGAATAGAATGTAGATTGTGAATTTTATGAATTTCTTTTCTCAAGAGGGAAGTACGGGTATTTACAAAAAGTAACATTACATTTAATAGAAACGTGGTTTAATAAATTCGATGTGCTGTTGTTATATCAATTTAATTTAATCAATTTAATTATGTTCGATGACAGAATTTGCATTATTCTTTACGAATTATATCTTCTTCGTTAATTTACTTTAACCTCAGTAAACTGCATAATGTTCATGTAATTCTATCATATTAATCATAATGTTACAAGTGAATCAACAACAACATCAACGACATACATATATTCTAATCTAACTCTAGTCCCCTCGTTTCAGAGAAAGAGAAAAATAGCTGATTGCGTATTTTATAAATATTTCTCCAAAGGAAAGTGCATATATTTGTAAAAAATAATGTTATATTTAATAAAACCACTTTTTAATAAATTCGATGTGCTGTTATTATATCAATTTAATTATGCTTCAATGAAAACATTTGCATTATTCTTTACGAATTATATCTTCTTCATTAATTTACTTTAACCTCAGCAAACTGCATAATGTTCATGTATTTCTATCATATTAATCATAATGTTACAAGTGAATCAACAGCAACATCAACGACATACATATACATATATTCTAATCTAACTCTACTCCCATCGTTTCAGAGGAAGAGAAAAATAGCTGATTGTGTATTTTATAAATATTTCTCGAGAGGAAAGTGCAGATAATTAAATGTTTTAAATAAATTCGATGCGCTGTTATTATATCAATTTAATTATGTTTCAATGCAAAAATTTGCATTATTCTTTACGAATTATAACGTCATCATTAACACCAGCAAACTGCATAACGTTCATGTAATTCCATCATATTAATGAAAACGTTACACATGAATCAAGAGCAACGACAACGACATATATTCTATTCTAATCAACGACAATCCGTGCAGAAGAAATATCTCTCCCCTTTTATCCCGTAATTCCAGAGAAAGAGAGAAACTAGCCGATTGCTGATAAATTTTTATCAGGAATATTCGAGCAGGAGTGAAGCGAGTAGGGAGAAGGCGCCGTTTCAGGATAGTCGGACAGGTGCGATTTATATTTTCCAATCTGCCATGCCGGAACCTCACAACTATCTCGTTCACGTGAATTACAACGTACGATAGTATTTTATGTCGAGGACAGGCTTGCGTGACCGGAATCGTGGATTACTCGAGATTAAACGGTATTCGTGTCGCCCGATGATTGTTTGCGTTGCGCAACTGCGTGCTTGCGGCTTCCGTCTATTACTTATTTCGTGTATGGACGTATTAATAATTTACCGACGAACATTTTTAGGTGGGCAACTAAGTATGATTTAAACCAACTCAACCATTACAAAAGTAATACGTTAAATATCTCGAAGCGTGTAATAGATATTAACGTAAATCTTGGATATACAGTGATCGAATTATTATGAGCAGATGGAAAAATTGCATATTCTACATTTCTGGTGGTATTCAAACTTCGATAACAGTGAACCGTCAAATACACCGTGCCATAAAGCAGAAAGTATAATAGCTTGCATAGCTATTAAACAAGTGTAGGTTCTTTCAAGAAGAAGTAAGCATCAGAAGTAATAACTAAGGAACAACAATTTTAGAAACTGTATCTGTATCGCGTAGCCACCCAGAAACAGAAGAAAGTTATCGAAATAATATCAAAAGCATGCCAAGGTGCATCCAAATGATTATAGATGCGAAAGGAGGTGATCAGATATTGACATGTATGTATATTGTTTTCTATTGTAAAAGCTTCAGAATTGTTGTTATATGCCTTTAAAAGCATAACAGTATATTTTGTAATAAAAAGGGTATGTATATATATTTTAATTGCAGAAGCTTCGAAATCGTTGTAATATGTGTTCAAAAGCAAAACAATACATTTTGTGATAAAAAGGGTACCGTATCAAGTGTACTTCCAATTCCATTCTTGATCAAGCTCGAATAAGTTGTAATATCAAAGTGTTCATATTAATTTTATCGCCCGCTGTATAATGAAAAATGACATATCGATTGCACGCATTTATGCTTTAACAATACAGATGCACAATACATTTAAATAGCGAGCAAAATAACTGGTCCTTGTTCTAAAGTAATTATTTCTTAGTGCCATAAAATCGTGATATGATTATTGCTCGTACAAGAAAGTGCTTTTCCTTCTTTTTCGTTGTTGTGCATGTAATAGGTTATTACATTGACCCTACACTTTAGGGCTTACAATTAATATCACATTGGTCTGCCTATAAAAATCATCATTTCTAAAATTACACTTAACCATGTTACTTGAAAAGTGTCTCAGCAATTATTACCCGTACCAAATTATCACTAGACTTCGGATCTTTATGCATTTATAGAAAATTGAAAGATGCGAAATTGGACAGATCGCACATAGTGCGAAAAAAACATACGAAATATCCAAACTATTATGCTTTTTATAATATCCAGTAAGCGAAATAATTGTCTACCAAAGTTCTACTTCTTTTTTTTACCACGTTCTCAAACATATGAGTTTGCATAAAAATCCTATATCCAATTATCATCATTAAGTTTCTTTAATAAATTCAACATGCACAGTACCGCAGCTTGAGATTCGCAACAGCGTCGACGGGCCAATGCGGTTAATTGAGCAACAAGCAGCCCCGGTGGCGTGCAAATGAGGATAATAAAGTGAACGGACGTAGTGGACACTCGGTTTGTAATTACACGGGGGAGAAAGAATTTCTGAATTAGCCAGGAATCCTACAGAGCTCATTAATCGGTCAGCTTATTAATTGCAGCGCGGCATCGCCACTGCACCCCTCCTTTGAATGATTTACGAAAGTGGTCAGCGATTGACCTTTCCTGCATTCTCCATAAAATTTCCGAGAAAACATCGCTTCGATCTAATTTTTTTTCGTAAAGTCCCCCTTTCGATCAAGCTATTATAGGTCCTTCGAGTTATAGCCGAACGTTTACTCGTGCGATTCTTGTTAAATTTGGAAGCATCGTCCCGTAAAAAGAACCGGGGCGGACTAGAAGAAAGGCACGAGGAGTTTATTCGTTTGTTGTCTGAAGCATGATTAACTCGTGAAATGGCCTGTACGTCGGTCGTTTTGAACCGTGCTATAAATTCCGTTACGGCCGCACTGGACATCAATTTTATCGCGGTCACTCGTTTTATTCCTACGCAGGCATTGTTTCTTCTTTTTTTTTTATTGAAACGTTCGTGTATTTCAATAAAAAAAAGTTTAATGGCGCGTTCATTTCCTATTGCTCGCCAATGACGGATTTCCTTTCAACATTCTGCGATCGATAGATTGCGGATTTCTACACAAATTCATATTTTCGAGGATACAGTTTAAAAAGTTGTCGTGTCGTAATTAGGTTGTAATTTTCCTATTTAAATTTCGTAATTCCGCAGCTTTTCACGTTTCTTTTTAAACTTAAATACAGAAATACATGAAGCCTCATTTCAGGGACAATTAATTAGTGTCGTGCAAATAATTATTGGAGCGTTTATTTTTCGTTGCTTGGCAATGACGGATTTCCTTTCAACATTCTGTGATCAGTCGACTGCGGACTTCCATACAAATTCATATTTTTCAGAATATAGTCAAATAAAAGCTGAAAAAGAAAATTATTTCACTTTCCAGGCATTATGAAAAGAACTGTAATTTGGATACTTTACCATTCTTCATATTACGTGCATCCCATGTAATTTTGCACCTTTCAAACTTTCCATAAATGCATAAAAGTCCACTGATTAATAATATTGCCAAATGACGAGTATGAACGGCTGATCATTATTAATTGGTAATGAATTGGTAATTGATCATTTTTCATTTACTTTTCTTTGTAACCCATCATAATAAATAATTACGGTAATCACAACCATTCATCACGAACACGATTTCATGTTAATTGTAATCGTCAATCGTTAACCACATTACTTTTTGCCCTGCTCAATATAGGAACAATAATACTTGAAATTAAACGATATTCTAAACTATTTTTTAACCTACAATAAAACAGAAAGTAGCAGTTTATTTGTCGCTGCCAACTTCCATAACTCTTCCACCCTTCTGCATTTTCTAGTAGGAATTCTACTGACCTGATACAGAGGCCGATCAGATATTCTTGAAAACGATCAAAAGGATCGTCCACCGGGATAATGTAATGAGTTTCGCCCGAGGCGTATAATACGATACAAGGATGATGCACGAAGCTGATAGAATCTGCGGAAAGCACGTTAAGCGTGGAGCAATCTGACTTTTTTACACGATACCCGCGGAATGCAAAAGAAAGATGCGCCGACAACGCTACACGCGTTTAAGTGGTGTCCCTACATGGTCGGAAACAAGGCGATCTTTGCGAACTTCTTTTCGAAGAAACGCTCGAATCGTATTAATCGAGAACTTTGTACCTGCATTCGTAAACACTTTCAGAACATGTGCACATTTATGTAAAGATGGAATTTATTTAATACAAAGGGAAAACGAGACAACACAATATTATGGACGAAATCTGGATATCGTGTATCACATTCGTGAACCGTCGAAAGAGTGATCAGTTCGTGATCGTTTTCTCGTTTCTAATCAACAACCGCCTCCCTTGACATTCCCGAAACGTATTGCAAAAGCCAAATTTATTCATAACATAGCATTGATAACCTTCTGGTACGAACGCACGCATTCTCTCTCTCTCACGCACATACACGCGACGCCGATGCGAGAGTTCTCGCGAGTTTCCCCGCGCTCGCATCCTACATTTATGTTAATCGAAAATGCAGCTGCAGTTCCGAGTTATAGTTCAATAACCAGAGCGCATTAAAGGAAAACGTTAGGTTCACGGCGACCACGATTGTGGCTGTTGCGCTCGACCAAATCCAGAAAACCAATCAGATTCTTAATCCAGATTCGTGTAGTTATCGCCTGAACAACGGAGAAAAGAACGCATTGATAAACAACCAAATGGCGACACTTTAAACAAATATATTCCGATTTCTGCGGGAGAAATGCGGTAGTTTTATCAATGCAAAATTGTCATTTTAGCAAATATTGACTCGACTGTAGTTCAGACTAGAACGAAGCGTCCCACAAACATATCAAGCCCAGATGGAACGGTTCAAGCGTTTTTGGAGAAAACGTGGCCGCCAGCGGTGAAAAATGCATTTACGAAAAAAAAACGCGTCTAAAAGTTTCGATTGCCCGTGCATTTTAATTGTTCTCGCTGCGGCTCGAGTGCCATAACTTCCGCGGTTCCTCGCATCTGGTCGAATCCCTTTGGAATCGTGCTCGTCGAAATGCTAAACTTTAAGGAAATGCAACGAAAGAGAAAAGTGTCAGACTAGGGAGAGCTCTTGAGTCTCCGGAAAGGTCAGGCATCGATCCGGCTCGTAGATTCGCGGGCCAGCTCAGCCGAGCGGTGCTCGTTCAGTTTTTACGAAAGTCGAGGCACCAGAATCCCGGCCGCACTTCCCGCTAATCCTCTACTCAACTTTGTGATCTTGACCAACGCGGGATCCTCCGTGCACCGAGAGAACAACGTCGTTATCCGGCGAAGCCCCGTTTTCATCTGACGTTTCCGCGACTCTTCTTTTTACGAAGCCACGCGACCCGAACTCCAGACGAGATTAGCCGTTGGTGAACCAGAGACATTTGGACGGTTTCCGGTGTGTGAAACGCTGGAGAGCCGGCCGGAAGGCGCGGGAGTGAAACGGAAAGAGAAAAAATTGATTCGTATCGGAGGGAATTCAAATTTAACGTTTCAATTAAAATTGCAGGGATTCAATTGAAGATCCGAGGGATTTTAATTAAAAATTCAATGGATTTCATTTAAGGCGTTTAATATAGAATTTAACGGATTTAACTTAAAACGATAAAAATTAATGTTCTAATATTCTTCATTTCTCATCAAAATCTGACGAATCAAATTGAAGTCGCTCCAATTAAAAAAAAAAACTCTCGTTTCCACTTTATACGCCACGGCACCAATGCGATTTTCTTACACCGTGCGTTTACCACCAATTAGCTCGTTAATCCGCGACTCGCGAGCTCGTCGAGCCTATCAGGCGCGTTCCATGGGGAAAAGAAAAAAAGAAAGAAAACTGATTTCACTTGCAAATCTCGTCAATCCGGATCGCGGATACGCAGCGAAACGAATGGGAACGCAGAAACAGGATACGAGGCTGTTCGTACAACTGTCGCATGTCACGTTAATTTCATACTACATTAAATAATCGCCGGGCGGGTTTCGAAATTTTATTTCTCCCCGGCGCGCTATTGGCGGCTCGATATCGAACGGATATTAGTCGCGCGTTTTTTTCCGGTATCGTTCCCCGAGGATAGCCTGACGCCTCATTAGAGATTTCCGCGCTGCCGTCCCTGGCAAGAAATTAAACGCTGACGTCTGATTGCGAAAGATTTATTTCATCGGCGCGGCCGTTTTCGTTTTCTTTTCTCTTGCTGTTCGGCTAATCGCCGATCTGACACGGTTGGACGCTGGCAAATGCGCGTATACGCCTGCTGGCGCCAGGCACCGGTTGCCAGGTGTATATAATACAGTCCCGCAAGGAGAGAGCTTCTTCTTTTCTTTATTCTGTGGAAAGCGTTCGGCGGAAAACGGATGGATTTCTAACAGAAGATCGGATGCCTCGTCGAAGAGCGAAGACAGATAGGATAATTATAATTATAGGTAGATCGTGCAGATAGTTGGGACGAAGTAATTTGAAGGAAACGTTGGACGATGGGTTATTCGAATGATTTTTAAGTGATTTTAGATGGGATACACTTTCGCGCGAGCGAGGTAGTAAATGAAGGAAGCGTGTGTAAAGGGTATATAAATGGAAATGGAAGCATAATGATAGGGTAGATTAAATAATAATAAATACTGTAATGAAGGTGAAAGTGGCTGTGAGAATTTAATTGATTGAAAATATTAATTATAAGAACGTAGGAGGAGTGGTGGAATTGGAACTGAAATAGTTACAAATGAATTATTAATAAAAGGATAGCTAAGTGTCGTGAATGAAGTTCCTGCAGGTAAAAGGAATCTGATCCGAATAATCGAAATGAACGAAGGAAAATGAAACGACTGTGGAGTGTAATACAAGATTGTAACTCTCGGTGAGCGAATTTTCTTAAGTAACACAGCCGGAATTAAAACGGTAGCGAACGGCGATAGTTTCAGTGGTATCATAAAAGCACGAAGTGTGTTTGGACAGACCGTAAATTAATCGGCCGAAAGCAAGGAGGGCTTGCATGGAGTAATCCTAAGCGAAACTAGTGGTATAACTCGAAATAAGTCAGACACGTGTAATGGCATTACGATTCTGCAGCGTTTCACTTTTTCTTCACTTAAATACAGGAATATACTGAGTAATATTTTAGCATTTTATTCACTCTAATTCCGCAATTACCATCACAATTAATTCCAATTGAAATAAGTGCACTCTCCTTTCAGCAAAACTTCGATTTCTCTCTTAATATAGTGCTCGATCCTATTACTTTAATATCTCGTTTACCAAAAGTAACTGAACATGGAAGAAACAATTAAATTACCATTTCCAACCTTTTTGAATTATACAATTGTCAAAGTTCATTTTTAAGAACTAATAAACTGTGACTAATTTATTTTATGTGCATTTTTATGAAGATTGCATATGCCTTTTCTGGGTCACTTGTTCTTCGATTAATATATACGCGTACATGTAATTATACGTTCGGCAAAAATAGTGTCGAACAGTATAGACTTACACGTTTATCAAAATTTCTGAACGAATTTTGAATGATGCAAATGAAAAGTGAATATTTGTCATTTCTATTTCTATTCAGCTCCGACTGTAATAGCTTAAACAAAAAATTAGAAAATGCAGAAGTATCCATCTTTTGCATTTCCATCCATCATGGTGATTAAACTCTTAATTATAATTTTGTAGTTATTGTAAATTGTTCCGTCCATTTATGAAATAAAACATCTCTCGATTTTCTGCTGCAGGAAAACTTTTACAATTCGGCGATATCGGAATTGTGCAGGAATCGCAATATCACTTTCTTACACCTGATACAACTTTTCGTGATAAAACTTTTAATTATGATTTTGTAGTTATTGTAAATTGTTAGATTGTATATTTTCGTTGAACTCTTACGTCCATCGAAACAATTACAATAACTACAGAGTTATAATTAAAAGTTTAATCACCATGATATTGCGATTCCCACACAATTCCAATATCGGCGAATCGTAAAAGTTTTCCTGCAGCAGAAAATCGACGGTCCCCTACTAAATATGGAACGGCGATAATAAAAACGATAGCCGTTAATTGTTTCATACAAGCACGGTACACGCGTGTTCGAGTTTAAAGCGACGCTGACGCCGCTTCACCCCTTTCCCGCGCGGGCCCCGAAGAACTAAATATTATACGCGCCGCTTTGGATCACGGATTTATTCATGCAGCACGATTTTCGCCTTTCACACTTTTCCGCGATTTTTCAGCTTTTGCCCGGCGAGTGATCAGCGCCCGGCCGGGCCAATGAAAAGAATCGCGTTTCACGTTTTCCAGCTGAATCCCGTCCGCTCGTCGGCGCGCAGATTTAATCCTCGCGGCTAGATACAACACTAAAATTACCCGACATTTGGGATACGCAGAAAATTTTCATCTCGCCCGTAGCCGAGTGAAACGGAACGACCGGCAAAAGAACAGCTGTCGCTCTCTTTTTGCGCGAATAGACGCAGAAATAGAATCGATAAATGATACATGTTTTAACAGCTAATCGCGGGATAATGTAAAGTAACCCTTGAATAAAATGGAACAAATTCTTCCGCAATTTTATGTTTCATCAGGGTCGAAATAAACGGTTTCGTTTTTTTTTTTTTTAATATACTGTTAGAACTTATTGTAGGATGCGAGCGCGGGAAGACTCGCGAGAACTCTCGGCATCGGCGTTGCGTGTAGAATGTTATTAATGTCATGATATGAATGAATTTGGTTTACCTATCGATAGGAAGTAAAGGGGTGCGAGTGTGTCAAGGTTGGCGGCTGTTTATTGGAAACGGGAAAAACGATCACGAACGTTTCACTCTTTTAAAACGGTTCACCAATGTAACACACGCTATCCAGATTTTGTCTATAACACTGTATTGTCTCGTTTTCTCTTGATATTAAATAAATTCCATCTTACATTATATGTAGCATTTAACATAATACCTGTTCCTGTATAATTTTTATGGAACGAATTGCTACCATTGGGAACTTGTTTACAAAGTGTTCTCATGGAGCAAATGTTTTAGGATCCGTGTAACAAAAGTTCCACACAAGCTAGTTATTTCGGAAAATTTATATGAAAAGTTTCTACAAGATAAGTAAAAGAAACAATATACTTGTTTCATTTCATATGTTTATTCAGTAAATGGTATGAAAATCGTAACATAAATAATTATTTAATTAAATACCTAAGTTACATCTTTTTGTAACTTAATTTAGCTGTTATAATTATTCAATATGGCTGTTGTACCATCCATTGACTAGTATTCAGTATTTGTTACAATTATTCAGAACTTTTTTGATACTGTCGTAGAAAAATCTTGTTTTTACATTTTATCAGTTCCATTGAAACTAAAACTTTTATCCATCTGTTCTCGGCGGAACTTATAAAGTAAAACTTTCTTCAAAAGACTTCCTCGCTCCATATTCTAAATAGATCATACTAAAAAGTTCCACAACTCTTTCGGTCCTTCATTTTTATACAAAATCTGTTTTGCACTCATTCAGTATTGATTACTTTCTAATTACTCCAATATATGTTCAATCATGGAGCCTCTTATCCGCCTGACCATATGCCTTCCAACCTAACCTAGCCTAACCTAACCTAACCTAATTACTCCAATATATGTTCAATCATGGAGCCTCTTATCTGCCTGACCATATGCCTTCCAGCACACTCATCAGTTCGTCCAACAGTTTCCCACTTCTTAAATCCCCGAAAATCGACCGCGTCCCAGAGACAATTTTCCAAATTGCTCCCAGTCGGTTCGACGAACTTCGCGAGAGCTGAAGCAGCATACGTACACGGTCGGTGCGCGACTTTCGCCGGCACGGTTTTTGGAAAATCCTCAGCGGCCGCCGTGACCCGGGAAACTCTTCGGCAACTATTTGGAACGAATTCCGAAACTGTCCGATTAACCGGAAGGACGTGCCGGAAGTGCATTTCCAGGGAACCGATGCAACGATCGTAACCGTGGCGGTATTCGTTCTGCGGTTTTGCGCGGCGAACTATTCCGAACTGACGGTCGCCGCGGCAGAAACTGTCACAATTTGCCCGGAACAGTCAGTCTACCGTCAAAAATGGACCGGGCTCCGCGTTCTTACTTCTCTCCCTGCCGGTGGCATCCGCGTGTGAGGGAATAGATAGGAATGTTCAACTGTTCCAACGGGACGTGTACGCGTATGTAAATGATTACACTCGGTTAGGACACTAACACAATTTATCGTGACTTGTGTGCCAAATGAAACGACTACATGCGTAACTGACTCTTGGCGAATTTTCTACCAACTCTGTTCGATCGCCGACGCTTCCGCTTCTTAAAAGCGATTCCACGCGGACTCGAAACTATTTCGCACCAATTGACACCTTCTATTTAAGTTCTAGCCGATCGTTATTAGTTCGCACTTTTTACCGATTTCCGGCGGAGGTACGCTAGAGCAGGGGTGGACGCCGGTTTGCACTTCCGGTAGCCTTTCGGTGATTCCCGCCGTAAGGGTGCACATGGACAATACGCAGAAGCCCTGATGGCCTCGCACCCATAACCTTCTGCGGACTTAGGTTTTACAACACGCGCAGTTAACTGTCGCCTTTCACACCTAAATTCCTTAATATAGGTTTCCCAAAATTCCGGCTCTCGAAATACACGTGTCACTACACATCTCCAAACCAGCTGAACACATGCAGCTAGTCGCTGCACATGAACTGCCGTTCTTTGATGGCGCAGCGTTAAATGCACATAAGATATTCCAGTCGCGGCAAAATTTTTAAACACAAGAATTAAAGAAATATGCAGGATGCCCCATAACTGGAGGTACAGTCGAACAGGGGACGATTCTATGCGAAAAAGTAAGTCGAAAATATAGAATAACATTTTTTCACTTGCGGCTTCGTTTCCAGGAAAATCGAGTTTAAGCATTCGCTTGGTCCGTTATAATCATTAGATGACTGTCAATTCCACCACTGTCGACAACCACGATAATATCATTCGATCTATAGGTAATAACATTGGACAATTTTCATTTTTTTTATTACACAATTTGTACCAAACTGAAGAAGAAAGTTGGTGTGCGATAAACTTCGTTATTTCGTTATTAAACTATCATCATAAATCGTGTTGGGAACACGATTCTGCTGTATTTTCTATGGTATCCCGGTGTCTAACTTCGTTAAACGGCATAACAATTTTTCGCTTTAATTGCCAACGCATGCGATCTATGCAAACGTTTAAAATCGCTTTTCTTGGGTTAACGAAGCGTCAAATGGAACAATATTATTCTACATTTTCGACTTGTTCTTTCTTTCACGTAGAATTACCCCTTTTCCGATTATACCGCCACTTACAGGACCATCTGTGTAACAACGTATGCAACCGTAAATGATAAATAAATTGGCAGGAAGAAAGGAATAGAGAGTACGAGAAAGTAACGGGGAATAATAACGGTGACAGGAGTAATAATAAATGGAATAAGAACAGTGAAAGAAGCTGACGTATCAGAAGTCAAGCGAAGTGCTTCGGAATTGATTTTGATTCGGCGAGAAATACTCGACCGCGTCAAGTATCGCGGAACGAAAGCATCCTTCTTTTACCTTCCTATTATCGAACCGTAAGACTCCCAATCCGGGACAGAACGGAGCTGGCATTCCCGGCGAACAATTCACTCGATCGTTCGAAATAAATGGAACGATCGAACGGCTCGAAGGGAAGCCCGGCGATGCAATCGCGCTTATCGAAAATTGATGCCGGTCTCCTTAAGCGGTACGTTCGTGGGGCGCAACTGGTGGGATCCGTCTCTCGGTCTCAAAGTGTCCACGGAGATCGCCGGCGGCATGAAGTACGATACGCGCGTAAAGCGTCGAGAAACGTAACCGTCCCGGAAGGCGTTCAGCTCTCGCGCCGAAGAATTTGCGACCGTTGGCAGCTTTCGCCGCGATGCCGCGCCGCGCTAGAACCGGCCGGAGAACATGAGATAGAGAGAAAGGGGTTGGAGGGGCGAAAACAATGGCCGAGACGAGTGGTGTTTTTCGCGCGACGCTCGCGAAAAAC
The DNA here is from genome assembly GCA_023838395.1 of Holcopasites calliopsidis. Lineage (NCBI taxonomy): Eukaryota > Metazoa > Arthropoda > Insecta > Hymenoptera > Apidae > Holcopasites > Holcopasites calliopsidis. The sequence continues at coordinate 369,273 of JALHAQ010000049.1, forward strand.
ATTTGTCCACCGCGAAACTCGCTGCGCGGACCTCGTAAGAATTTCAATGGGAAAACATCTCTTCTGGGTCTGGCTTAGGTGCGCGCTTATGACTCAGGTGCTCCGACTCTAGTCACGAATCGGTACAAATAGGATATAGTTATGTCGCGAGAAAGTGGACGGGTTTCTTGTCGAGGATGAAATCGTTGGATTGTTTGTAGTGTCAATGAAGCGTAAATGGGGAATGATTAAAGACGGAAGGACCTACTGTGACGGGTTCAGCGGCACGTGAATTAAAAAAAAAAGACAAGTCTCAGAAACAGGAGACGTTTTCGGAGCTCTTAATTGCTGTGAAGTTGAAAATTAAACATTTTATTCAAGTTAACTTTAATAATTCAGGCGTTTGATGGAAAACGGACACATACGTCTAAATGCCATCTCGAGAAAATCAGTTTCAAAGTTCTCATTGTGGTAGTATTTAATAAGAAGTTGTACAATCAAGTCGAATTTTTTTTAGGGATATAGTAAAGAGTGGGAGTAAAAGAAACACAAGCTCATTCAATTTAACATGTTTTATGTACATAAGTCGTTTTAGGCCTCCTTACAAAAGTGAGGGTAATATGGTCCCCCAATAAAAATCATCAAAACTCACTTATTGGTTGCATTAGTGATCAAAAGTGAGTGACTAAAGTAAATTCAGGCGTTTGATGGAAAAACGGCACATACCCCTAAATGCCATCTCGAGAAAATGAGCTGCAAAGATTTCATTGTGGTACTATTTAATAAAAAGTTGTGCAATCAAATCGAATTTTTTGTTAAAGATGTAGAAACATGTACTTAATACATTATGATAATAGCAGTTATGATTTGAGGCTGATATGCGTTTTTGTTTATAAATTTTAGGAGTTGGTTTATGTGCCCTTTTTCCATAAATGAGGTAAAATCGTTAAAAGAAAAGCTTCTCCCTCCTATTTATTACATGGAATTTTGTGCATTTAATCTGTTATAAACTTTTATATATTATTTAGATAGAAAATATAGGATTAATAACGGAAAGAACAAAAAGTTTAATTTTCCAAGCAAGGACAAAGTTACACAATTTTGTCCCTTGAGGCGTTTTAGTTTCTTGGGTTCGTTGCACCAAGCTGATTTGAAAATTCGTTTCTTCTTTCCTAAACTTGCTAGTTTCCGTTGCAGATTCAACTTCGCTTCACATATATCTTTACACAGAATAATATTACAAGACGCAACGTATCCAGTTGCTATAAGCAACAAAGATTGAATATCTCTATGGTGTATTATATGTATACATACATATGTATAGATGAATCGATTTAAACGATTTAAGGAAAAAGGGCACATAGGCTTATGTGCGGTTAATATGCCCCCCCCCCCCCATAGGCTTATGTGCCCTTTCTCCTTAAATCGTTTAAATCGATTCATCTATAATGCCCTTTTTCCATCAAGCGCCTCAATTATTTTAGACACTTCGGCATTCCGAACTACCAACAGTATCCCTAGTATTCTGAGAAAGCGTGCAGGCAAAACTATGCACCTTGCCCATGCTTCACACAACACGTGAGCCGTTTAGTTTGAAAGCGGCGTAAGTCCATTTATGTGTGAATCGAGATATTGAAGCGCTTGCGTTGGATTGAATTTAAAAACATGGCTAACAGATAACATAGTAGAATAATGTTTCTGGATTTCTAAGGATGTCAAATTCATCATCCCAATCAGCATTATATTATTTAAAAAATAATATGTTTTTGATGGGTATGAATGGACTTACGCCACTTTCAAAATCAATGAAATGACGTTTTCAATTCCTAAGAAAGTCCATAGGAAAAGTAAATTTCCCTTGAAATAAAAATAAATGTATACACTTTTATGTTATAAAATCAAAGAAAAAGAATTCAACTTTTATTCTATGTTAAATCATTTTTACATTAAAACTAATATTGTTTTATTCATTATAATTCAGTCTTCTCCAGTTGTGTATTGCTGGAGGGATTTAAAATAACTATATTGTGCAGGTGGTACATAATGTAATAAATCCATTAAGTCCTTATATTTTAGATTTGTGAGTAGTCTCGTTTTTTTTTTGTATAGTGGTGCCTTGATATTATTAAAGTTCTTCCCCATTGCGGTAGTAAATCCAATGTTTTCAATGGTGCATCCTCGTTCATTGTCGTTTTGTAGAATAACTTATACGGATCACTTCCCAAAAATCTCATCCAACATATTTTAAATCAATAATTACTGCTCTAATTATTACTCTTTCACCGCCAGCATTTTTCAGCCTCTTAAAAATCGCGTTTCCTAGAGGCTTAGTCGACATGAACTTCTCACGTTTCCTTTCATTTAGAGTGAACTTATTCTTTCGACACTTTTTTTTATGGATGACGCTGAGGGGTTAAACATAAAGCTCGGATCTCATAAAATTTGATTGCACAATATTTTCCATATCCATTTGAAACTCTCACAATGGGACTTACGCCACTTTCAAAATAAACTTTTTCATCGTTAACCAGCAAATATTCGTGTGATAGAATCTTAATGACTTTAAATATATTAGTAACAAGTTGTTTCAGAATGAAAAGATCACGTGAAAATGCAACTATTAACGTAGCTGACTCGATTTTTTATTTGAAAATAAACCTACGCCACTTTCAAAATAAGCGGCTCATATATTTTCATATTCCTATTTTATTGGAAGAATAACTGTAAAATAATCGCGGGAAAGCTCCCTCTATCGAATCACTTAACACGTTCACAGCCTGAACTAAAGCCTCATCGCAGCAATTAAAAAGAAACTAATTACTGTAATTAACAAACTTATTTACACCTTCATATACCTAAGAGAACTATTTATCCCCTTTATGCCTTGTTTGCGTTATTGGCATTTCGTCAGCTGCTAATAATTTATCAATAACTTCTTCCCTAACTTTCAATATGCTCATTCCACGACTGTCCCATTGTTTATGTATGTGACATGTGTTTACCACTACTATACCGCAAAACAGCTGTACTACAATGTTTTTCATACCATTTTACTGTTTTTCTTTAAGCAATTATAATAAGGTGACGTTTCATCTGATGAATTAACGCTTTCTTTTTACATTATTATACTCAAAAACAAGTTCAGATTTCTTCTTCCAGGTTTTCCTTCGATTAATACGCACTTATGATTTTTGCAAGTTGTTAACACGGAAACCGTTCTTTCATCAGTCCACTTAACGAATTTTATACCAGAACCATTTTCAACGGCCATAATTTCGCCACGTTTATGCTTTTCCTTTGCGTCTACAAACATTTTCAGTATTGCTACACCGCGCCGCAAAAATACGTTTGTTTAGTATTTTGTTTGTTTCAGTACGAAGCCGTCCCACGGCGGGGACAGTAAATTCCGGCCCCGTCGCGAATGTGTTAAAGAAGCATCTCCATGAATCGGAAACTGGTTCACAGTTTTCTTCAAAGAACGTTGAAAGTCGACGTTTTCGGAAACGAAGCCTCAAATGAAAATGTGTTGTTCTACATTTTCACGTTATTCTTTTTCCCCCTATAGAATCATCCCATGTTCAGTTGCACCACCAGTTACGTGTACACCCTGTAGAATAATAACAAACGAGCAGCAGAAGGTTCGGGATGTCATTCTTCAATTAGACCAAAGTTTCGCTCACTTCCTGCTTTTCATTGCTGCAGCGAGCTTGAAGTATGAAGATTTATTACATTCTCCGCGATGTTATGCAGCTTTATTTACCCGAGTCCTCTGCCGCAATTTTTGCTCGCCTCTGTCAGTAGAAATTGGTACTGTAGACTACAGCGGAAGGGCGCGTAGAGGAGGCACAAAGGGAAAGAGGAATACGACGCAAAACGAACGTAGGAAAATCAATATTTCCCTCGTGTGTCGGTCGCAAAAATAGCAGGTGTACACTTTGCGTTCTCTAGCTACCGGCAAGTGCGAGTGGCTCGTGATTCCAGACATCGAGGAGAAGCACGAAAGGCGTTCTTCTATTTCCAGAAAAAGATATCCGAGTGCGGGGAGGACGCGCGATGGCGTCTGCCCGATGCGTCAATCTGGGAGGGATCGTTTGTTTACCATGAATCATGTCACTCGATACGAAAGCCGGGAAAACGAAAGAGAGGTGCGACACCGTGTAACTGTCTCGAAGAGCCACGCTTATGGCAGATGTCCACGTAGTCGGGAAAATATTCCATTACTGCGCCCCTTGATTACAATTATTAGAATTCCCAACTGATTGCGATGCAACAGAAAGAATCCTCGCGATCGCTGGATGGGAACCAGTTTCGCGGGGATTTCGCGTCCGTTTGAATCCGACGCGCAAGGCTGAATCGGTGGAATTAAAGTGTCTCGGCGCGGCAGTCGCCGGAAGGCGCCGCGTCGGCCGTTCGTAGCAATCCTTTCGCTAACGAATCGTGAAACCTACGCAACGGGCGATTCTCCGCGACAGCAAGAATCAACTGGCCGTGGTCGTGGAAGAGGAGAGATGCTCCTTTTTTTCCGCGCGCTCCAAGCGAACGGCGGAGAAACGTAGTATTTTATTCGTTCACAAAGAAAGGGTTTAACGAGAGAAACCGGGCACGACCGGTCGGCGTAAGTTTAAACGGACGCCCGCGAGGGGTGGAAGGGTGCGTTTATTAACTCGCAACGAGCACGGGTCGCCGCGCTTAATTTTCCGGATCCGCGCTACATCAATGGAGATTTACGCCGCGGTCCCTCCACCCGGTTTGAACCCCGCCTGGCCAACTTCGGGGCGGCTCGAACAAGCTTAAACGGATTTACGCGTTTCCCCGTTGCCCCGCGCTTAGAATATCCGCGCTGCGAGTCGCCGTTTATCTCGCGGACCCCGTTGTTTCGTTCTGTCGGCTCGAGTCGACAGCGGGGAGACGGAGAGATTATCCCGAGATGCGTATTTCGGATCGGAGTTTCTTTTTTTGGCGGGGAAGAAAAGGTAATCGTATCATCCCAAGCGGACGAAAGTGTTTCCGGCAAAAACCGTTGACAGAGTCGCGTCGGACTTATGAAAAGCTTCCGACTCCATCGACATCCCCGGAGTCCCATCGCGGGAAAGTAGAATTAACGCGTGGCCGTCTAGAGAAAGCCGGTTTCGTACTCCTGAGAGGCTTTTTGCCGGCCGCGGAACAAAGGGCAGCTGGGGAGCGTTCGTGAAAAAGGGTCGCACGAGCTTGCGAGACGAAACAAAAGAAGGAGGCAAGGAAAGGGGGCTTCTTCTGGTGCGCATCAATCGCGGGGAACGCGAGAATTATCCCAAGTGAAATCGCGGAAACTAAATCCTGGTCAGGGAAATGGGGGGGAAATGAATGCTTGCGGATTCCCATGACAGGGATGGGAGGAAGGGAAAGAAAGAGTCCCATAAGCTTGAGAGGTTTCTTACGGAGTAACCGTAAGGGTGAGAACGGCGGAGCTGAAAGGAATCAATGGACCTGCTCGTGTGCGTCACACGCGAGAAACTTCTGTTCTTCGCGAGAGGCGACCCGATTGATAACTTGGCCACCGTCGATTACGGTGCGCCGGCTGTGGCCTTTCTGCATGCTGGCGCCCCAGGCATTGCGCCTACCCGTAAACATCCTGCCTGCCATCATTAAATACTTTTGCGAATGGTGACAAGAACGTGTAACGCGGAAAGTGATTTTTCAGGGCCGTTTTGCAGAGTAGCGTAGCATGGCAACGTGCAGCTATACAATTAAGTTGTAGGAGCTAAATACAAGGCTAATCAAGATATTTCGTGGCAGTAAATAGCAAAGCGGTCCTCCTCGACGGTGTTTGCTAGCCAGCCTCGCGGATTTGAAGTAACTGCATTGGGCGCGCAAACGCAGACGAGGAAAGTAATAAAAAGGGGATGAAAATGGAGGGACAGGGGATATCGTTCACCCCTTGAATACAAGGTACAAAAATGGATTTACTATTAAAATGAAATGTAATTCAGATTATAGTGGGTGATGCAATTATTACGAACAAACGGAGAAATTGCATATTCTATGTTTCTCGTGGTATCACGAATTCAACAACAGTGAAATACACCCTTCCCCATAATAATACCTCGCCGCGATGCAAAAAGTGTAGCAACTTACCTAGCTAATGGAAAAATTTAAGTTTTATCGTGGAGTGGAAACGTGCCACATATGAGCACAATAGAAAATCTATAGGAATTATTAAAACGTAGCATTGCATCGGAAGTAATAACTAATAAACAGCAACTGATTGGGAATGTTACGTGTGTAGGCATAACGACCCAGAAATACAAGAAAATTGTCGAAATAATATCGAAAGCATGCCGAAGTGTATTGAAATGATTATAGATGTGAAAGGAGGTCATCTAATATTGGCATATGTATAGTTTTTAATTGTAGAAGCAACAAAATCGTTGTAATATGTTGTCGAAAGTATAACAATGTATTTTGTAATAAGAAGGGTGTATTATTTTTTCTTATTACCATCATATTACCATATTACGTTCTTATTACCATTTATTGCCATTGGCAATATATAGCGTTTAATTGCAGAAGCTTCAGAATCGTTGTAATATGTTTACGAAAGCATAATAATATATTTTGTGATTAAAGGGGTATCATATTAAGTGTACTTCCAATTTCATTGTTGATCAAACTCGAGCAAGTGGTAAGTTCAAAGTGTTCGTATTAATTTGACCGACCACTGTATAATGAAAAGTGACATTTGGATTACACACATTTATGCTTTAGCAATATACATGCGCAATAGATTTAAATAGCAAAGAAAAAGAAGTTTCCGTTGTCGTAAAGTAACATTTTCTTAGTGTTATAAACACGTGATATGATTATTCCTTGTACAAGTGCCTTTTCTTTTTTTGCTGTTGCACATGTAATAGATTATTACACTTATATTTACCCTATACTGTAGGACTTACAATCAATATCACATTGGTCTGCCAATAAAAATCATCATTTCAAAAATTACACTTAACTGTGTGACTTAAAAAGTGTCTCAGCAGTTCTTCACAATAGCAAATTAATAATCACCAGTGTCAAAGCTCAAAGTGTTCATATTAATTTGACCACCCACCGTAAGTAAGGAAATAAAGAAACGTTGAATCCTCTGCAGTGAATTGCAAATTCCAGCATTGACCCAGCATTCTTAAGCATTTTTACGATAATTCATTTCACTAACCCGAATCACTACAATGTCATTCTCAATCCTCGCATTTCCAAACTTTTTCTTTTAAACTTTCCATTCCCCTTTAACTCGGTTCACGGATCAACCGTTCATCCCTCTGCCCAGGGAGAACCATCTTATTCCCGGTCGTTCCTCCTCCATTCTTCTCCCCCGTCGACCATCCTTCGTTCACGAGGAACGGTCGTTTGTTCGGCCGTTTAAAACACAAGGGGCGCGCTCCTTCCGGGGAAACTCGACATCCGGTGCACGTCAATCCTTGCCCAGCGACTCGGTGCTCCTTTTAAGAGCATATCGGGACTCGACCCCCGGGCCGCCACGCGCCACCCTCTCCGAACTGGCTGTCCCGTCGTTCGGCTGTCGGCCGACAAACGTGGAAACTTCGGCGACGCCCGAACGTTCGGGCGGAAAAATTAAGTCGATAAATCTGTAATGACACCTGCTTCCAACTGCACCGCGTGGAATTGTGACACTTACATGGACCATAGACGATCCGTTCCACGCGGTTTTCTCTTCCTCTTGACGCGTCGAGCTTGGGAAGTACGCGAGTCTTTTTCCCCATTTTTATACTGTATGATAGATTGTTTTGTTGTTGAAATAGATAGATCAGTTCAGAAGGGGGAAAGTTAAAATGGGAAAAGTCTTTCACTTTCCAGTGTAATGATACATTTTTGCCCGAGAAAATTTAGAATTCTTCTGCAACCAATAGTATGAAAATAATGATCCCAAAAGCCAAGTCAAAGTAACAAACTAGCAACAATTTCTGTTGTTCCGTTCTATGCGGTTTTCTTCTTTTTGGCGTGTCGAGCTTGTAGCTTGGAAAATAGTTGAGTATTTATACTGTTTCTGGATCGTTCAAACAGATCAATTCAAAAGGGAAAAATTAAATAAGGAAAAGTCTTTCATTTTCCAGTACAGTAGTACAGTCCAACTCGACAGAATCTAAGATCCTCAATGCAATCAATAAAAAAATAGTATGAAAATAATAATCCCGGTAGCCGAGGCAAATTAACAAGCTAAGAGCAAATTTCTCTTTTCGATACGGAAATCGACGCGGCTGAAGCTTCGAAATTTCGATCGAGCTTCCGATCACAGGCGAACGTTTCACGCGTCGAACGCCGGCCGAGAACGCGCGATTACACGTTCAGACGGGTGAAGTTATGTGGCGTGTAAAATGCGAATGCGGGGGCGAATAAGCGTTACGACACAGGGCCAGAATCGTTTGGAAGAATTTCAGCGTCCGGACTTTTGCAGCGCGCGTTGTGCGCCGCAGGATTTATGAACAAGAAGCTGCCGGTCGCAGAAGTTCAAGGGTCGATATGAATATTTCCGATCCCGTGCCACGTCCTGATATCCGTCCGCGATAGGGAACCGTGGAAACGGCTCGAAAACTTTGGAACACTGAATTCTTTGTCCCGGTTCCGGGTTTATTTGCTGGACCGGATGCTAGGATGCTAGGGGATGGCTTCACATTGAACATTTGGTCGGTGAATGTGAACATTTTTCATTGGCTTGAATCGTGCTTGGGGGTAAAAGTTGGGCGGAATATTTGAAAGAAATATTTTCCATTGTGGAAAATGAGCCGTTATAGAAATTGTTATGAATGGTTTATACGCGTGGAAATGATTATTTGACTTCTTTTTTTAATTACAGTAAAATTGCGAAATCTTCCTTTGTTCTTTGAGAAAGGATTTTATATATTTTTTGAATTGTTATGAATGAATGGTTCATATGTGTCGAAACATGATTATGATTTTTTTTTTAATTATACTACAAAGGTTTTGAAACTTTCCTTTGCCATTTGAGATCCATTGTTTCTATGTGTGGAAATGATTATGACTTTTTTAAATTATACTAAAATTGTGGAATTTTCCTTTGTTCTTTGAAAAAGAGTTTATATATTTTTTATAATATCACTTATGTTACTATGAACAAACACTCATGGAACATGCATATCAATGTGGAAAATGAATTGTTATAGAAATTGTTATTAATGAATTGTTATGAATGGTTCATATGTGTGGAAACATGATTATGATTTTTTTTTTTGGTTATACTACGAAGGTTGTGAAATTTTCCTTTGTTCCTTGAGAAAGGATTTTATATATTTTTTTATAAAATCACTTACGTTACTATGCATGAACAATCATCCTGAAATGAAGTTGCAAACTTACCTGAAACAAAAATGAATCATTCTATTATTGCACAGTTACAGAAATATATGTATAAATTACACTATAAGCATAAATTAACTATGCCGCTTAAAAGATATGATCTTTTACTTAAACCATTATTAAGCAATGTACATTTACTTTCATAATCGGATGATGATATTGATGCCAAGGTAAACTGCTGTAAAATATTGTAAACTTTCCTTCAGCGATATGAAAGGAAGAATGATCTCAATTTTCTTGAACAAACGTAGCAAAAAAGCTGTCGATAGATCAATTTATTAACCCATTCCTTCTCCATTATCCCAAACGCTTCGAGCCTTCATTCATCTTTGCACCTGTATCCGTGCTCGCTTGAAGCTCTCCCTTCTGAAAAGGTACGGTCATGCCACAGCGGGAGAAAAGCAAATTCATAACTCACTCCTCTCGATACGAGAAACTTCGAGCAACATAAAAAAAAAGTCGAGCTTTTGTTGTTGGAATAGAGCTTCGTTCCCCTCTTCCGGAAGAAGTTCACCGATCTCCCATACTTCACTACTTTCCTTCGGCATACAAAAAGAAGTTGCCGGAGAAACGTGAAAGAGTGAATGTGGACTTAATCACTAGCTTCATCTTCTACGGAGAAAGTAGGCATGGACGAATGCGCTGGCCCCCTTTGTGAAAATCAATTGAGTTTAAAAATCGAAAGGAAAATCCTTATTTTTATCGCTTCAAAATAATTATACTTAACTTTAAAGCTAGAAACCAGCGATTATTATTCTCGTTCCTTTATCGCCCTTTATAAAATATAAAACAAAACGTTCCAATCACGGAGCGAAATAATAAAAAATTCTGGTTCAAAGGAAGGACAAATAAATAAATATAGCAACGCATTGAAAACGATAAAGCTGATCAAGTTTCCTGCTTTCGCAATTATCTTCTTTTTTCAACCACATCCAGAACGTATCTCAGAAAATCCTTTCAATTTTCCCTATCACTACTAAGTAATCATATTTCAACGCTAAAAACCGAGAAATATTGTTCTCGTTCTTTTATCGCCCTTTATAAAACATAAAACGAACCATTCCAATCATGGAATGAAATAATGCAAATTCTGGTTCAAAGAAAGGACAAATAAATAAATACAGCAGCTCATTGGAAACGATAAAACTGTCCAATTTTTCTGATTTCCCAATTATCTTCTTTTTTCAACCACATCCAGAACGTATCTCAGAAAATCTTTCAATTTTCCCTATCACTACTAAATAATCATATCTCAACGCTAAAAATCGACATTGTTCTCGTTCCTTTATCGCCCTTTATAAAATATAAAACGAACCATTCCAATCATGGAATGAAATAATAAAAAATTCTGGTTCAAAGGAGGGACAAATAAATAAATACAGCAGCGCATTGGAGACGATAAAACTGTCCAATTTTCCTGATTTCCCAATTATCTTCATTTTTCAACCGCATCCAGGCCTTATCTCGGTTCGCCCGCAGGAAATGGAAGCTGTACAGTCTCCGAACTGCCCCGGCACAAACTGAACCCCCGCATAACCTGTTCCCAGTGAAATCACGGCCAGAGCTTCCCTCGGTGCCCGCGGTTTTTTTTGTTCTCTCCCACTCGCTCCGGTCGATGGAAGATTTGTCTGGCACTCGAGCCACCCTTCTCTATGACCGGTGTCAAGCGGACAGAGAACGGGGGAGAAGCCGGCGGGAGGGCGAGGAATTCGGCGAGTGTACGTGGTTCCTTGGCGAGGAGGCGGCACGTGTGATAACTTTTCCAGTTATCACCAGATGCCTGGCGCAATTTATTTCCCCCTCCACCTCTTTCTTATCCACCCGCGCATGTTCTCATCCCTTTTTATTCCCTACCCAGCCTTTATCTACGGTCTTTCCATCCCCCCCACCCAGCCGCCCTTGCTCTGCGCTTTTTGTGTGACCCGGGAAGTGCATCGTTCCGATCGACCCCGGTTCTTCCGCCAGTTTCCCCTCTTTTGTGTATCCCACTTTTTTTTAGGAACATTGCGATTATGTAGCTACTACGTGAATTTTTGCTTCATCCTTATTTTTTTTTCCAATTATTGCTCTCTGTGCGTTACTTTTGCGTTTTTCTCTACGTTCGACTTTTTCATTTTTAGCTCGCGCGTTTTTCTCTTACTGATTATTGCCTGGACTTTTTTTTACTTTTTATGTTACATTAGCTTTATCTGTCCAAACCTTTCTCCCTTTCTCATTGTTCTCCTTTCAATGTAATTATGTTGCCACTTTCTTCATTTTTGCTTCATCTTTATTTCTTTCTAACTACTGTTCGCTGTGTGTTACTTTCGCGTTTTCCTCTGTGCGCGAGCTTCCCGTTTTTAGCTTACGTACTTTCTGTTACATTTTCTAGAGTTTTCTACTTTGTATTTTACATTAGCTTTATCCGCTAAATCCTTTCTCCTTTTCATTGTCTTACTTTCAATGCAATTATGTTGCTACCTCGTTCATTCTTGCTTCATCTTTGTTTTTTTAATTATTGTTCTCTGTGTGTTACTTATGCGTTTCCCTCTGTGCGTTCTGTGCGCTTCGTTTCTGGCTTATGTGTCTTCTGTTACCTTTGCTGGGATTTCCTACTTTTTATTTTACATTAGCTTTATCCCTCAAGACCCTTTTTTCTATTTTTTATCATTTTTCTTTCCCATGTTCTATTATTATCTCTGTTCAGTTTTGCATCATCTCTGCCATTTTCTGCTTTTATTTTTTACAGTCCTTCGTATTGCAAACTTCGCGTCCCGCTATTATTCTTTACCTTCGTACAATATCCCCTTTCGTTTTGAAATACCGTATGTTTCACCATTTCCTATTTCCTCCTTGGCCCCTTGTACCTTTCCTTCAATTTGACAAGGTACTGTCATCCTCTTTGTCATGCCAGATATTGTATGCACCAACAATGTATAATTCCAACTTCGATTCCATCTAACTATTCCCCTTCCTTTTACATCTTTGCTTGAAAATATTCCTTCATTACCTGCTGAATCACACAAATACCGTCAATTCTTTTAAAGATTTCAGGCAATCAACGAAAATACAAGACGGATAATATATTTATTCGAAACATTGAAATTTAATTTTTCAATTGAGGGGCTATATCGATTCATCTATACATATGTATATAATATACCACAGAGATATTCAATCTTTGTTGTTTATAGCAACTAGTTACTGTTTTGTTCTGTTGCTTACGCGACGCTCACAGTCACTCAGCAATCGTTCTATCGCGCCGCCGCGTCCTGTAATATTATTCTGCGTAAAGAAATACGAAAAGCGAAGTTGAATCTGCAAGGAAACAAGCAAATTTGGGAAAGAAGAAAGTAATTTTCAAATCAGCTTGGTGCAAGGAATCCAAGAAACGAAAACGCCTCAAGGGACAAAATTGCGTAACTTTGTCCTTGCTTGGAAAATTAAACTTTCCGTTCTTTTCGTTATTAATTCTATATTTGCTATCTAAATGATATATAATGGTTTATAACAGATTAAATGCATAAAATTTTATTTATTAAATGAGAGGAAAAAGCTTTTTTCACGATTTTCACCTCGTTTATGGAAGAAGGGTACATAAACCAACTCCTAAAATTTATTTAAAAAAAACGCATATCATCCTCAAATCATAACTGCTATTATCATAATGTATTAAGTACATGTTTCTATATCCTTGAAAAAAAATTCGATTTGATTGCACAACTTTTTATTAAATAGTACCACAATGAAAACTTTGCAGCTCATTATCTCGAGATGGCATTTAGACGTATGTGCCCTTTTCCCATAAAACGCCTTAAATTACTTTAACCACTCACTGTTGATCACTAATGCAACCAATAAGCTAGTTTTGATTATTTTTGTTGGGGGCCATATTACCCTCACTTTTGTAAGAAGGCCTAAAACGACTTATGTGTATAAAACATGTTAAATTGAAGTAAATTGTGTTTCTTTTACTCCCACCCTTTACTACATCCTTGAAAAAAAATTCGATTTGATTGCAGAGCCTTTTATTAAATAGTACCACAATGAAAACATTGCAGCTCGTTATCTCGAGATGGCATTTAGACGTATGTGCCCTTTTGCCATAAAACGCCTTGATTTATTTTAGCCACTCACTTTTGATCACTAATGCTACCAATAAGTTAGTTTTGATGATTTTTATTGGGGGGCCACATTACCCTCACTTTTGTAAGAAGGCCTAAAACGACTTATGTATATAAAACATGTTAAATTAAATTAAATTGTGTTTCTTTTACTCCCACCCTTTACTACATCCTTGATAAAAAGTCAATTTCATTGCACAACCTTTTATTAAACAGTACCATAATGAAAACATTGCACTTCGTTATCTCGAGATGGCATTCAGACGTACGTGCCCTTTCTCCATAAAACGCCCCAATTATTTAACTGCATTAAATTGTCTCTGCTTAATTAAATACAGCCCCGACTACCACGCTCCACGGGAGTCGCATTTACCTCCCCCGCCTGCTCGGGCCTCAAATCTCTAAACCCCGACCCCTTCACCGTCCGATTCCACCCAGTTGGATTTCAGTTTCAGCGTCTTCCTCTTTCCCTTTGCGTCCAGCGCCATCCACTTGGCCCCCGTAAACTCTTCCCTCGTTTCTCATCCGCCGCTGTGTTCCTCCTTTCTCCGCCCAGCCCCCGTGCAGGACGCGCGGAACTCCGTCTCGAGCTCTCTCAACCCGCTTTTTCCGCGAGAAGAAGGAACAAAAAAGAAAAAAAAAAAGAGAAGTCGCCTCGACTCTCTGTCTCCAGGTAGCGCGAGTCGTGCGTTATAGATACGTGTATTAAGAACGATGTAAGTGGCGTGTGCTTCTTTATGCCGTGGCGCGCCGTTCCCGGAAAGAGGGAAAGCCCGCGAGGTGCTTTCCACGGGAAACGCGAGGCGGGTATCTCGCGCGGATCTTTCCTTTGAAAAAGAACCCCCGCCCCGGAGCGGCTGCCTCGTATAATTCGCGCGTTCTGTGCTCTTCGTCACGGAACTCTTCTCTCCGCGGTTCGTGGTACGGCGGCTCGTGGAGCGGCGTGTATACATAAGTTTGTTGCGAATTGTTCCATTTTATCGCGGCAACAATAATGACTCTTACTTCTTCCGCGGAACTCTCGCGCGAGGCGTGCAGGAAGTAGAATTAATTAAGAAATCGTGTATCGCGTGCTCGGAGTAGTTGCACCCGCGAGCCGTTTTCAACCCCTCTCGCCGCGATGAACGCGTACGGACGCGCAGTATGTGCATCGCGAGAAGCTAAGAGATTTGGTCTTGCGAACATTCGCTCAAAGGAGGCAGACAAATGTCTGAAACACTTTCCGGCAGAATTATTTACCTGTTGTGAGCGTACAATAATAATTAAAACTCCAATTAGCACCGACAGTGTCTCGATCATCTTGTTTTTACTATTCTTTACCGAACAAATCCTTCAACAAATGTATCATTTGGCCATCAATAAAATGTCCAATCATTCCGAGAAACGGCACGAGCTTTTAATTTGTCCGCACTCATTTATTTCGCCCGCCCTCTCGAGGCCACAGCGCGTTAATAATTTCTGCAATCTCGAAATTTGCACGAGCTCTAACAGGAAGGATCTCTCGTTTCGCGTTAAGGATCGCTTCCCAGTGGCCCCGTGGAAAAGAACGGACCGTCATTTCCCTTAAAAATATCCTTAATGTAAGTGATGGGATTTTAATAGCGGATCGTCGCCTTAACGACTCTCCGGCTAACTTCGTTATTATCCTGAACTCCTCCGTGCCTGCTAACTTTTCTTATTTTGCCTGCTACTTCAACGTTATTGCATTCTATTCGCCCTGCTGTTAACAAGCTTATCGCTATTTTCCATTTCTACTCTCTAGGCGCATGTTTCGATTTTTTATTTCAACCCGAATGCTCTCATTTTTTTTTTTTGAGTATGCAATATATTTTGGAGTATGCAATTGCAGATTATAGTTACATGTATAGTTAGAATTTTACAGTAGTACTAAAGTAATAGAATTACGGTTTAACCCCATAACAATTATTTTCTAAAAGCGCGTGCAAAATTTCCAATTCCTTTTATTGCTGAATTTTTCATTTTCTTATGATTATAGGTTATTGCAAACAGTAATTTGACGAATTATTCGCTTAAAGGGTAATTAGGGAATGTTGGAAAAAGGTTATATTAAAACCCCGAGTAGAAGCGTTAAAAAATAACCACACATAGAATAAAATGTTTTAGGACCGAACATTTTAGCTGAATCTCTTTCAAAACTGTTTTTAGTGTTTTTGATAAACAATACAAATTAAAGTGATACACTTTCTCGCAACATTCATCTTCACATTAGACGCTACGAATTTCCCCAGGCTTCAAATTTTTAAACCGAATACTTTCAAGATAGACGAGTATTCTCGGGCTATTAAGTTTATGTAAAAATTAAAATACCGAGTATTCTCGGGCTTTGAAGTTAAGGGGTTAACAGATTCTAGAATACAATGATACTTCTCTAAGGTAGTTTATTAGTCTGTTCATGTACGTTGGCTTTGATAGAGCTTCTTTTTACTTTGAGAAACTTTTAACATTGCGTTTTGCAGCAATAAGTAATTAATAAATTTGCTCACGATATGCAACAACTAATGGAATTTCTACAATGTACCAATCTTATTAAAAAGTTGTGAATATTATTCTTTAGAGAGAGTCGCTTAATAATCCAATGTAGCGGCGAATGCCTTAATTAATAAATTAATTTAAAGGAAAAGATGTGAAACTTCTTAATCACCCTTCGTAAATTTTTGGGAAATAGACGTCTGTAGAGTTGCAGTTAAACAAAGAGGAGCAACTCTTTAATTTCGCATTTCTACGTTCTTCTATTTTGTATTCCAACTTGTGCGTTTGCAACTTCTGTTTTGTGAAACATTTAACATTGTGTTTCACAATGATATGTAATTAATAGAATCTTTAATGATAGAAGATGTGGAAGATCTGGATGACTCTTTCCATATTTTTAGAAAATTAAAAGAATATGGTAAACAAATGTCTGTAGAGTTGCAGTTAAACAAAGAGGAACAACTCTTTGATTTCGCATTTCCACGTTGTCTCCTGCATTTTTCTATTCTTCATTTTAACTTGCACGTCTGCAATTTCTATCTTGCTAAACATTTAACATTGTGTCTCATAGAAATATGTAATTAATGGGTCTCTCAATGACAGAAGATACGAAGCATCTTGATTCCTAGAAAATTTAAAGTACATGGCAAATAAATGCCTGTAGAGTTGCAGTTAAACAAAGAGGACCAACTCTTTAATCCTGCGCTACTGCAAACCCTTTTACACACCCTTTAAAAGTAATTGATCGTTCGGGACCACTAAAGCGCCGACTCCTATCACTTCGTTTAACTACCCTTTGATTCCCTCCCTCTCGTCTTCTCCCAGTAAATTTACTTTACACCGCGCGCGCTTTCGAAGCTTCGAATGCGGACGCGGGAACAACGCAGGAAAGTCAAACCCTGGCCGGAAACACCATTCAGCTGCACAGTAACCATAAAACAATACAAACACGCGAACCGCTGCTAACTGAAAAGGCAACGACTTGCAACGAGCGAATGACAAATGCTTCCGATCATTTCTGCAACGGCAATTTTTCGTCTCGCTCGAAGTTTCACAATGACCGAAACCATTTCGGAGGAACCAGAGTTTTCTTCCGTCAGTTACTGTCCAAACGGATCTCCCCGTTCTTCGTGAAAGCGTGCAACAAAATTATTGGCGGGGGGAAAAAAAAGGGATACGGAGAAACAGAGGATGGAGTGTGCAAGCGTTCGAGGGAAGGGAAACATTATTCTCCTTCCTTCATCCGTTGTTTTCGCGATTCTCCTTTTTCCCGACGGATTTCAGCTTCGTTAGCGCGCATTACGTAGACGCATTGCCGTCGATGTTGCCGCGCCGCTTATAACATTGTTAATTCAGCTTTATTTACTTTCCGCGCTAATTGATGGACGCTGCGAGAGAATAAAAGGGGTGGACGTAATGCGGTTTACGTGCATGCACGCGTTCGCAAATTGGCATGCGCTTCGCGTTTTCAGAGCTAGTTCCTCCACGCTTGTTAGAGGCCATTAGGAAGAGGGTAAATTGTACTATAAGGACGCGGAGGTTTAAGATTCGGTAGTTTCCTGCCGCAGCGAATTTCATGGGAATCGCGTTTTTTTTTTACAAGAACTTCTTCTGCAAGGATTCCCTTTTCGTGTTCATCGAGGTTACTTTCGATTCGCGATTCTGAAGTATGGACAGGCGACGCGTAGCGCGAGAACAAAGCGCGACACTCACTTCCAGCCTGACCCGCTCGAAGCGAAGGCGGAGCAGCCGTGAAAAACGACAGCGATCGACCCGGACGATTAATGGCAAACTTAAACGCTCGATCGTCCGCGATCTTTGCGAACCGGCACGTACGTGTCTGCCGGTGACACCCCGTCATCGGACGTCGCGTGGAATTTATGAAATCGTTTTCTCATCGTACGTCGCGTCGGAACCCGTTGCCGAGTGTGCTCGCGCGAATCGCACGCGTAGCACGGCCGGACGACTTTTCCACCGGTCGGTCCGTGCGCCGTAACCTTTGCCCGGCTGTGTCTTATTTATTTCTCGAGTGTCCATAATTCGCTTTTGTTCTCGATGACGACAGTCGTTGACAGGGGATGACACAGGGGTGCAAAATGTATTGTTTGTAACGGTTAATCAAGAAAGTTCTTGCACATGTATGCACATTCTGTTAATTAAACGTGCTGTTGTGTATGCTTAAACAAAAGCTTGTTTGACAGATAATTTGATGGTGTATAACATTTATAGGAATTAACCCCTTAACGTGCACTTTTCTAAAATAAAATCTTCAATGACATCGCTTTTTTTCATCCGTGTAAATCTTTATCTGAACATTTTTTTATAATTCTTACCCTTATTGTAACAATAAACGAAATATAACTATTTATATTTAAGCAAAATGATAACACAAACTGCGACGCTGCTCCAATTAACTTATGCGTGCACATTCTTGCCATTATCGTCCGCTCGGATTAATTCGAGTGTGCGCACTAAGGGGTTGATCAACAATTGGTTAACGAAAAGGTATTCGTTTTATCCCAGTGTAAATGATTGTTAAAATTTAGACATCACGATTTCGATCTACTACTCTTTCTTGGCGATATCGACAAGGTATAAAGAGAGAGAGAGAGAGAGAGAGAGAGAGAGAGAGAAGGGGGTAAAGCATTTTTTGGTACCAAAAAGAAAAACTTTTATAAATAACAGACAATAGAACAGTTATTAATAGATCGTTGGGAAAAAGTAATCGATCTGTTTTTAAGATCATTTATTAACCAATTATACATTACTTATTAATAGACATTGAATTCTTATGCAAATTTATGTCCTTGAGAATGTAGTAAAAAAAGTTGGACTTTGGTAGCATGTTATTTCGCTTACTACATACATTAAAAAGCATAATAATTTGGATATTTTGTATATGTTTTCTGATTATGTGCAATCCGTCTAATTTTGCGTCTTTCAATTTTCTAGAAATGCATACACAAATCCGGAGTCTACTTATTAAGTTACCAAGTTATTTGCAAAGTATGCGTTGACAGGACTGCAGGCTTCAATGACTAACTAATTGAGCTTAGGAATATTTTGAATAATTTGGACGTTATATTAGTTTTGGCAGTGTATCTTCTTTCTGCGTTGACGCAATTTCCCTTCGCGTATGTGTGTACTATATGGTTATTCGTGGCTTACATTTTATGAGCAACATTAGTTCCGCCAGGGTAGTAAAAGTAAACGCGTTTCAGGAGGAAGAATGAATAATGTGTTCTTTAAGATTACGTCTCTGGTCAGCCATTCGTAGGGCACGATCTGTAGGAGAATTCGGGTGTATGTACGCTCAGCCACGATAATAATCGTAAACCTTCGTTTAATTTCACACTAGATCTGCGCTACGTTGATTGCACAGTCCGGAAGCCCCGCGATTCTGTGTTGCGAATAATCAAGCCAAAGGTCGGACGCAGTTGATTAAAACCTGCGGTCGTTCGGGATTATTCGATATCTCACTGGAGAAAAGATAATGCAGCAAACGGTTAATGAAAATACAATCAAGAAGGAAAAACATGAGAAACGCTAAAGAATACAAAACGATGATGATAATTTATTAACATTGCTCGGAATCATTCGATATTTCACTAGGAAAAGATAATACAGTAAGGGGCGAATAAAAATGCAATGAAGAAAGTAACGAAGGAGAGATATGAGAAACGTGAAAGAATGCGAGACGATTGAATAATTTATTAAGATTCCTCGAGACTATTCGATATTTGACTAGAAAAAAATAATAGAGCAAAGGGCTAATGAAAGTACAATAAAAAAAGGTAAGGAAGGGAAAATATGCGAAACGTGAAAGAATGCAAAACAATTTGACCATTTCTTAACATTTCTCGAATTTGTTCGATAGTTGACTAGAAAAAGATAATAGATCAGGATGCGAATAAAAACGTAATAAAGAAAGTAGCAAAGGAAAAGTATGAGAAACGTGAAAGAACGCAAAACGATTTAACAGTTTATTAACATTTCTCGGATTTGTTCGATATCTGACTAGAAAAAGATAGCAGATCAAGGTTCGAATAAAAACGCAATAAAGAAAGTAACAAAGGAAAAGTATGAGAAACGTGAAAGAACGCAAAACGATTAATTCATTACAAAATCAAACTCACAAGAAGCAGCGATTCCACTCATCAAAGAAAAGAACGCCAATAGCCCCATATATTAATCATTCCTATGCTTTGTATCGACCCTCGCATGAAATCGGACACAGCCATGTATACACCAATCGCCGGATCACATTAAGGGTGAAATTACCCCGAGATACGAAGCGCGTAAAAATTGACGAGCCGACAAACGATCAAATAAATCGTCCCTGAGGATCGCGGCCGAACCGGCACCACGGAACGCTTAAGGACCGGCGTGTAACAGGCCTATCAATGAAATTATGACGAATAAACTTTTCTAATTGCGCGGCCGGCCACGGATCCAGAAACATCGGTCTCGGAGGACTAATTACAGGCCTCTGTTTCTACACCTGTACGCAGGTATATTGCATCCCAAACTATTATCCTGCTTTGCATGCTGCATCAGGGACAGCCAGTCCTGGTAGGAACGGAGATCGTGGGTAAAGGAGATGGAGAGAGGCGGGACGGTAGATGGAGGAGAAGGATAAGGGACCGGTGAATAATGGGCTCGGAACGAGAGAACCAGTAAGCGAGTGAATGAACCGAGGAATAAGCTACGGTATCAGCAAGCTGAATGGGAATACGGGACGGTGAGAGAATGGAAGAGAGAGTCAATGAAATGGAGAAAGATTGAGGATAGCTGGAGGAGATGGTAATGGAAGTGTCATTGTATATGGTAAATGATCTTTATTAATATAAGTGGGGATTTAAGTAGTACACTGTTGGCCAAAAGTCATCCCATTTGAAAATAGTACAACTTCTCTGTAATTGCACCGAACGACTTGAGGTTTTGCAAGAAGATAGAAGGATTAGTTCACTAGAGATCGTGTTTCTTCGTCTTGGAAGAATCAGATTTATCGAAATCATAAGAAAAATGCAGTGGAAATAATTTGTTTTCACTCTTTTGTCCGAGCTTATAATGAAAATTTAAAAAATTCGTTTTATAGGTTTAAGTTAGATATGCATGTAACCTGATAATTGCATCCAAATCGGTTGACGTTGTTGCGAGATATAAACGTTTAAAGATCGCAGCATAAGGTGATTTCGGCCGATTTCTGCGATTTTTGACTGTATCCTGCGATCTTTAAACGTTTATATCTCGCAACAACGATAACCGATTTGAACGAATTTTTTAGAATACATGTATCTAACTTATATCTATTAAATGCTATTTTGTTTCATTATGAACCCAGTCAAAAAGTTCGAAAAAAATGACTGGCATTATTGTTTTCTTGTCATTTCGAAGTTACCGATTGTTTCAAAACAATAAAAACATGACACGTAGTAAACTAATCATTCTACCTTCTTACAAAACCTTGAGTCGTTCGATTCAATCATAAAAAAAACATGTTCCTTTTTAGGGGGAGGGTGGGGATAAATTTTGCAGGCTGAGTGATTTGAGAAATAGTGACTTCATCTCTATAACAGCTTGAATTGTTGCTAAACTTTCGGAATGTAGTGAGATGTAAATATAATGATACTGTTATAGATTAATTGACTGATAGTAAATGATCTTTATTAATATGAGTAGGGATTTAAGTGGTGATTTAAGAAATAGTGCCTTCATCTTTATAACGGCCAGAATTGTTGCTAAACTTTCGGAATGTCGTGAGATGTAAATATAATGATACTGTTATAGATTAATTGACTGATAGTAAATGATCTTTATTAATATGAGTAGGGATTTAAGTGGTGATTTAAGAAATAGTGCCTTCATCTTTATAACGGCCAGAATTCTTGCTAAACTTTCGGAATATAGTGAGATGTAAATATAATGATACTATTACAGATTAATTGATTGATAGTAAATGATCTTTATTAATATGAATAGGGCTTTAAGTAGTGGTTTAAGAAATAGTGACCTCGTCTTTATAACAGCTTGATTTCTTGCTAAACTTTAGGAATATGGAATGCTAAACTTTAGAGATGGAAATACAATGACACTAGACTGATTGTCTTTGGTTTTGTAAAATCTGAAGCTTCAGCCATGATTCAAGAGATTTCGATGCCCTCCAAGCTCCATTTAATTTCTAAACACACAAGTTCCCCCAATAGTGTATACCACTTTTCCACTATAAAAAAAGGACCAAGGATAAAGGAGTACCGCTCCGTTTTGAGAACAGAAAGGGATCTATGCACAGAATTTCAATAGAAGTTCCTGAACGAGACACGGTTCATTTTAGTCTAGGCTTTAGTGCCTCTAGTGAGACTACCAGAGACTCCAATAACAATGGACAGACAGTTTGTTATTCAACTCCCGGAACTGCTCAAGTGGGAGAGGGTGCACAAAGTGACTGACAACGAATCATATCTTCATATATATTTTGGAACTCAAAAAACTACAGGACACGTGGTTCTTTTTATGTCTGCGGATATTCGGTTTAAAGGGGTGAAATCCGCCCTCAAAGATTTCACCTGCAACATAAATGAAAGAAATTCCTTGCAAGAACATCAAATCCTTTTGACATGTAATTTTACGCAAAGTTCTTTCCATGGAAAAACTTACATGGTGTTCTAGTTCTTCGGAAGATGTTGTTTTTAACCGTAAACTACCCCGAAATTGAATTTTTCTTCTCCACTTAAAAATTCATTCCAGGCTTACTTTTTGTGTTATCAGAAAATAAACTTGCATTTTGAGTGAATCATTTCTCTGACAACACAAGCCACATTGTAAATGGAAATAATTATACAAAATTGAGGCGGCAGTTACACCCTGTACAGGAGTCTCTTACAACGTATAGGCACTTTACCTTGAAAACACATACATGCAATAGAATTTACATTGAGCATGGCAATGTCAATATATAATAACCATAAGGAAATAAAATAGAAATAAGGAAACACAAAAAGCAAGTTTATTATCTGACAACGCAAAAAGTATCATTGAATTCTCGATCACCTTATAGAACAAGCATTATTCATTTCGTACGTCTCAAACGAATTTCTAAGTGGAGAAGAAAAGTTCCATTTGAGGGTAGTTTACCCTCAAAAGACAAAGCCTCCCAAAGAACTAGAACACCATGTTAGTTTTTTTTTTACGGCGAGAAACACTTTGCGTTCATTAAAATTCCAAAGGATTCAATATTTCTGCGACAAATCCCACTTACTCCTGCTACACGTTAAATTCTTCAGCATTCCACCCCTTTAAACCGAATATCCGCAGATATAAAAAAAACCAGCGTCGCATAGTTTTTTTAGTATTAGGATGTATGTGAGAACGAAGAAAAGAATCGGAGGTGGGTACTTGTAAATACTTCACCACCGGGCAAATTTAAGTACCATCTCCGTTGTTTACGGCTCAAGTATTATGCATCTGATAGCGCGGCTCGATTATAAGAGCCGCTTCAATATTAGTGGCGCAAGTCGACAAATTCAACTTTCCATGAGTACAGAATATAGTACAAACTAATTTTCTGTATCGTTCGCATAATCAAGGCTACAGCAAAGCCATAGTTACTAATAGAGAGAAGACTTGCATGCGAATGATCGGGCATCTAAATGTTTTTGGGACATTTACTCCCGTTCTGCGGGACAGGCTGGTGCACAGCGATAAAGTTATTTTCACCGTCCGAGAGCGTTCCCCTGTTACCTTATATTAAATAATACGCACTCGCTTTGGAAAAGTTTTGCGCGGTAACGCCGAAATATAACCCGAGGAGTGCTGGATGCAAGCAGGAAAGGGGCAAATGTGTAACAATAACAACATTTCTCTTCTTACGCCGGACAAACGAGAAAAACTTCAGGCGAGCGTGGTTTAAACTTCCGTAACATTGCTGCCGCGAACTTTGCCACTTGAATCATCGCACTGTCAGTCCGGACTCACTTTAGTATCGCTCGCTGATCGTCAGAACGATCTTTAGTTGTCAATTTCCAACGTGCGCCAGCAACGATTTGAATCAAACATTCGTAAATGATAAATAATAAGATTATATAATCGATACCGATGATACCAAAATCCGCTACTGCAAGAAACGAGGGACTTGAACGGTCTGCGTTCTTCCACGTTCTGCTGCAAAAGGGTCGAAAGCGGAGCGGCATCCTTCAAGATAAAACACGACGTACTTCTGACGCGCCGGAAGAAAGCGTAACAACGGGCTACCTTAATGAAACACAGGCGGAACACGCAGAACAATCGTTTCAAGATTCTCAGTGCCGTTTTCACGTTCGCGCTTCGAGTCCTCGGATCGCATCTCTTTCGCCCCTTGACGCTTAATTAATTCCGCGAAATAGAGCAGCGCTGCCCTTCCATAAATACCGGAAGCAAGGTTCCCGTGTAAGAAGAGCCTTCTAACCGTCCGATTGAAACGAAACGAAATATTTTCATACGACTAAATTCACCGGAATCACGAGCGTTCGAAAATTCACGCGCCCTTTGTCGCGCGGCTTCGGCAAATTAATCAGCACGCCGCGGCGCAATCGAGCTGCCGAGATTCCCGGACACGCCGCGGCTGGAAAATGTTCCCATCTAATTACATTTCCGTTTCGCGCGCGTTCATCGGCCGTTTAACAAAGAAACACGTCGCTTTGCAAGCGTCGGCGATCCCGTGGCCGGATAATTCTAATGGTATTGCGGGCCGGGCGAGATTACACGACGGATCGGTGGCCGGCTATAATTATCGTCGACCGGCTATCAAGCCTTCTGTCATTTACGGTAAATTTACATTTCCCATTGCAAGGGCGACTCGCGCGAACGGGACGCGGGCGACGTCCGGCCGTACGGAAAGGTTGCCCGCGAAAGGGTTTGGCCCTCGCGACAGCGAACGAATGCGAACGGTTTCATTGTGATTTTTGCACTTCATAATTGTCTATGGCCCGTTTCAAGCGCCGGCGAATCTAGCTACGCTTCGCGTGAAATCAGTTTAATGGCTGTTAATTATTTGCTGGCCAATTATACGCATTGTTCGTGTTCAAAGCACGTGGCTGAGTATGAATAAATTGCGAGGCCACTTAAAATGTTCGTTACGTAATTAGCGCAATTAAGCCGGCGCGATGAATAGATTTACTCTCTGATTACGCGGGAACGGTGCCACATTTTTCTCGTCTCGAGGACGCGCTTTTATTAGCCGCTGGGCTCAAATAATTTATATATACATATAGTTTTTCTAACAGGAACCTTCGAGTGCGGAGAAAAAAGGAATCGTCTCGGTGCGAATTCCTCGCGTAACGCGCCTCGCCCCTGACAACCACTTTACAATCGCTCTTGCGGACCCTCTTCCCTTATCTCCCGCAGAAAAGCCCGACGTCTCCCCTCGTCCGTCTGATCCGGCGAGAAATCAGAAAAAATCAATCCCCATTTTTCCAAATAATCCCGCGATTTGCCAACAGTCCTGGCACTCGATCAGAGTCCGACTTTACGATCAAAGGCGTCGCTCTCGTCCACGCTTTGTTGTACAATAGGTGGGACTTTAGCGGTCGACGACGGGGCACGGGAGAGACGCAGAGGGGCGTAGAAAGCGACGGGGCGGCAGGGAATGCGCCGCCGTCCGTAGGAAACATTTTCAGCGGCACGCGTCGGCTTTTATGCCCGTGTTCGAGGGTCTCGAGAAGCAGTCGAATCGGAAGCTGCGCCACCGCGACCCATGGGTAATCGGTCTCGCCCATCCCTCTTCGTGACGCGAAGGAGCGTGGTTGGTGCGCAACGCCAGTGCAACGGAGGCAGTGTGAAATATTAGAATTAGGTAAAAGGAAAGAAAGTGGACTTCGAGAGCACAGAATATGTTAACGGTTGTAAATGATTTTCTGCTGTCGAAAAATAAACGGTTTAAGGGGAACTTAATGTCTCAGTCGCTTGTTTCATTATTTTTGAAAGCATTGCGATTTTGAGAATGGTGCGAGTTCATTTTCTTTTATTTTGAAATACTGAAATGTTTGCGTTTCGACTCGAACATTCAGATGAGGTCTATTTACTTAATGTAAATTTAATTTCCATAAACAGTCCTTTTTTGACAATCGACTAGGCTAATACCATTTTTCGGGACCATGAATGGACGTACAATCAGTTTCAAAATGAATGACCGCGCAATTCCATTTAACGACGAAATTTAAATTGATCAAACCAAACAAAATTAATTTGGATGTTAAATTGTCTACAAATGAAAAGTTCAGATTAAAATATATGGAAATTTGTCCTTTCCTCAATTCTTTTGAAAAATAGTCTTACGCCACTCTCAAAATAAACGTTCCATATATGTTCGTCGATTAACATTGTATAACAATGATTGTGTAATGCTCAAAATTAGTTGATGTGAATTAATTCACAACAAAAAAAAACGTAATTCATTTATTTTCCAGCGTTACACATTTCCGTCACGTCTTTCCCGTTACATTTTTTACTGCCAAACGAGCCGTGTAACATATTCAATGTTAAAAAGAACTGGTCAATTTATTTTGCCATCGTCATTGATCCTGATTGATATCCAAATTAGAGATTCTCCGTGCGGTGTATCCAGAGTATGCCAATTTGGCTTCTTTTCAGTTGTGAAGGATCAAAAATCATTCTACAAATCTTTTTTTTTTAATTTATATTGTAAACATCGTTCTTCCTATCCCTCTTCGTGAGCGTCAAATATCGTGGTCGTTACGTAATGTCAGTGCAACGCAGGCAGTGCGAAATATTAGAATTACATAAAAAAAGAACTGGCAAATTTATTTTGCGATCGTCAATGATTCTGGCTGACGTCGAAATTAGGGATGCTCTGTGCGATGTATCGAGAGTATGAAGATTGGGTTGTTTTTCTGCCTTGAAGGATTAAATATCTCTGTATAAATTGATTAAAATATTAATTACATATGTTCTTTAGTCACTTAAGGAAACTCAAATAAAATGAGATTATGCCCACTCAAACGTTTGCTTTGTAGTAAAAGAAGAATGTACATCATATGATTTTTTTTTGTGTTTAAGGTCGCATCAACTACTTGGTTATTAGCGACCACGGTTGCTAGTTTTGTATTTCGTTAGTAAAGTTTTGTTTGTCCATAAATTCTATTGTCTTCTCGAGGTTTTCTTCACTCTCGAATAGATTTTGAATTTCTATTGGCATTTGTAGCCGGTTTCTTGTTTCCTCTGTTTTCTTGCGGTTTGTTAAAATATGTCTGATGGTTAGATCCTGCTGGCACGATTCACACATTGCAGGAGTGGTTTTGTTCAGGACGAGGTTGTGTGTTATTTTCGTACGTCCAGTAATTAGCCTATTGATTATTATTTCTTCTTTTCTATTTAATTTGGTTGTGTCGCGGATTGTGTAAAAGTTTTCCGTAGAGTCTCTTATTTTACGCGATATGTTTTGTTTAACCACTTTCACCAGGATTCTCCGCACCACTGCAGCGATTCCAAAATACTTGAGAATCCTCGATCACGCTAAAAAAAAAGGAGTACACTAATCGATCCAAGCAACCGCGGCAATCTCGACGGTTTTCTAAACATATTCATTCAACAACAATCAAACAAATTTTCCACAGGACACGATCTCAGATTCACGATCTCAGATTCACGATCCAAGAATGTGGACTCGACATCCCCCGGTCGTCCCCTAATGAATATCATCCCCCGTTGTAAAGACCAAATAAAGTCGGTCACGCCTGCTTTTTACGAAGCGATCGTTCATTCTTTTCTTATGATTTCCAGACGGCCCATCCCTCGGGTAATCGCGCCACCCTGTTCGGAAGGTCGATTTTTCAAGGCGCTCCGCGTGCCGCTCCGCTTATTTATTCGCCGGCCTCCCTTGACGCGGCGATCGAAACGCGTGTTCAATTTTTCCGGGCGACACGCCGCCTACGTGTGAATTTAGACTGGAAGTCGATCGTGGCGATGCGCGATACGATTCCACCCGCTGTCGAATTCGGCGACCGTGAAAATAATGCGTGCTAACAATTTCCACCGATTGGTACATCTCTTCGCGTTTAGTCAAGCTTCGGTAATCGGATATTTGACGCGCGCGATAATTATGTTACTCCGCGAAAAGGATAGTCGAAAGGGATGAATAAAGGAAAACTGACAAGGTTTTGAATCGATTAATTTTTACGGAATGATAATAGTAATTAATCGCCCCTGTCGGACAATTATTTCCGGCACCAGTGTAATGGAATGAATTCACCATCCATCGGGCCGTCAGCAAATAGCGGAGCGGAAAAATTAGAAATAGCTCACGGCCCGTCATCGGGATTCAATGCAACCAGGGTTATTTTGTTGATTCAACGAAACGTTTCAGCCCGCCACGCAAACTGGACGACCGCGTTTGATCGCCGTCATTTCCGTGGATTCGCGCGTCAGCGTTGTTCGATCGACAAGGATTCATCCCTCCACTTTTTTCCCTACCCCACCGCCGCGTGAAACAAAACAGGATGAAAAACGTGAATAAAATGATTAAAGCTTCACGCACGTGTGCTCGCGTGTCTGAAGAGCGATTGCAACAAACGCAAATGTATCGTGAACAGCAGCTACAAATAGATTGCTACATCGAATTCTATTATCCATAATAGAATAGTTTAGGATACCGTTTGATCGAAAGTATTATTATACCCAAACAGATGTCGTTGGGCAAAAAGTAATCTGCTTAGTAATTAACAATTCTAACTAACATGATATCGTGCTGATGATTATTTCCTGCTCATTTTTATTCCATGCTCGTGATTATTTTCAATAATCAATTACATAAGTAATCGGAAAATGATCGACTACTGCCCAACTCTGTTCTTAAATGATTACCAACTCTTGCTCGTCTTATGTAATTACCAGACTGCGGACTTTTAATATGAATATACGAAACGTTCAATATGAATTACTTAATATGAATATATAAATTGTTCTAATGCGTTTTAGAGTATCAAGAATTTGAATTCGCATAAAAATCCGAAGTCTTTTAATTATGTGCGTACGTACAAGTCCTTGGCCGACACATTTCGGAGAGCTACTAATCAGTAGACTGAAACAATTACGCGCATAATTGCGCGGAACGCACGTGATCTGAAGAAAAAAAAAATATACAAAACAGCCGAATTGCAATACTTTTCATGCTACCTGGTGGGTGAAATAATTCCCCACCAACATTCTACTTTTTTTTTCGGCATTGTTCTGAAAAGTATGAATTCGTATAAAAATCCGCGGTCTAATCGCGAAGCGTGCTCTGTATCAACATTTACCTAGTTTCCATTCGAAAATCCGTGACATTTTAATGGCGTTCCCAACCGTGAAATTCGGACCGACGAATTCCATTGTCCGGCGAGTACTGATTTCTCCGCTGTACGTTGCACGCGTTGGATATTTTCCTCTCCATTCCCCGATTAATCCCGTTCGTTCGTTCCAATAATACAGACACGTTGCTAGGGAGCAGTATTAACGTTCGATAAGTTTCCGATCGAGCCGGACTCGTTTCACGATTCACGGGCTACCTCGCGATACTCCTTCGTTCGCACCTCCCCTGGGGATACGGATCGCGAATTAAGCTTATTCCGCTCCGCGCGTAATGCAACCTCGACGCAGAGTATCACGGAGAACTTCACACCTGGCGAATTTCGATGCTGCCGCGCGAGAATCTCGCGAGCTGGCGAGCGAGGAAATTTGTTTAACATCCGTCGTGGGGGAAAAAATTCCGCGAGAGATCCAATGCATCCGAAATTCGTTCCGATATTAAAAGTAAACCGTGACTCGAGGAAAATTGCGAAGCGGACCGGCTCTTGGTTTGAGCATTCTGACAAACGTTAGGCCTATTTTCTGTTTCCGTATTATTGGACGATCGCAAAAGTTCCTGCCCGATCTTCGCTTGTGTGTTCGTTTCGAATCGGGCAGCACGAACTGTCGCAATCAATCAACGCTCCTTTAATTCATTTCCCAGATCGCTTGTTTTCATTCCCGTGATGATTCGTAATGAATTTTTCCGCGCGTCGTGAACAACTCCGCGTGTCCTTTCTGCATATTAAAATAACGAATAAAGCCCTGTAGTTCCGGCGGGACAATCGTCAAAATTTCGATAGTGGTGATTTAAAGCAAAAAATGGGCGACCAAACTAAATTTCACAACGCCCATCGGTGCCATTGACATCACGTGCACGTTTGATTTGGAGAAAAACGAGGTGGTATAAGTACCAATGTGTTTAGTAAGGGCGTTTGGAGGACATCTGATAAAATAATAACTGCTTTCCAATCGATCAAAGATTACTTTGACGTATGCATGTAAGGTTACATTGCAATTACCTAATATTATGTACAATCATCATCACTTTGTAATATGATTTCACAACGTTCCTTTTTCCTATATCGTTCCCGTTTGGCGGCCCAGTTGTTTTGACGTAAAGCATCGATTTTTGTGTAAATATTCGGCCACTCTTCAAAGCGGAATAACTTTTTTGCAATTGGACCAAACGACTTGAGCGTTTGCAAAAAGGTAGGACTAGTTTATTAGATACCTCGTTATCGTCGTTCTGAAAAAAATCGGAATTTTCGAAGTGACAAAACAAGTAGTGAAATCCATCTTGTTAAACTTTTTTATCTGAGCTTATAATGAAGGTTTAAAAAGTACCTTTTATGGATCTAAGCAAGATAAATGCACGCCGAACATTTCATCCGAATCGGTTAACGTTTCTCGGAGCTATAAATATTTAAGGATCGCAGAAGAAGGTCGAAAATCGTAGAAATCCGTCGAAATCAGCGACATTGGACTTTATTCAAAAGGCGGTTTTTCAAAATTGCGTTATAAACTCAGACGAAAAAAGTTTTAAAGGATGAGTTTCACTATTTATTTCATAACTTCGAAAATTCCGATTTTTTGTTCGGAACGACGAGGACAAGATATCCAGAAAACTAGCCCTTCTATCTTCTTGCAAAGCACAAGTCGTTTGGTCCAATTACAAACAAAAAGGTTATTCAGCTTTGAAGATTGGCCGGATACTTTCGCGTGCCACTGTATATGCAAGAATGGCGTAGATAGAAAATATATTGTTGGAAACATTCAATGAAGAATATATAAAACAAAAATTAATCTAAATTGATTCTTAGAACTTTAGCTGAGAACTCCTCTGTTGGATCCTCTTTCTGTATAAGGATGTTTATGCAGGGGAAATAAGCGCGTCTACGAACGCGGGGACCGTTTGGTCTATGTTCAGTTCAGTTACAACCTTTGAAAGCTGGAGTACGATCTTCTCTGTGGTCAGAATATTTTTTTTTGAATAAATTCTTATAACTGATATATGATAATTAAATAAAATAGGTGATTTTATTTCCATAGCCTATTTCCAATAAATATCGAATAAAACGATTGTATACAGGGTGTTCTGTTATACCGCGTGTCAATATTTTAAGGGAAGATTGCTGAGGTGACTTTAAACAACGTTTTCTTTTACAAAAATGATGGTTAAGGCTTCGTTTTTAAATTATTAACGAAAAACACTGAGCAATCAGAGCGCGCTCAGCCTAGAGGGCGTTGAAGACCGCGGTTGAGCGTACCGCGATCGTCGCGCGCTCTACGCGCCCTCTGATTGGTCAGTGCTTTTCGTTTATAATTCAAAAACGAAACTGCAACCGGCATTTTCGTACAGGAAAACGTAACAACGTTCTGAACACAGAATCACATCAGCTATAACCCCTTAAAATATTGACGTGCAGTAACAGAACACCCGGTACACATACTTTGATAATCGGAAGAAAATGGTACTAAGATCTTCATATACAACGCCATACTAGCTTGAATAACACAGACGTAACATTTTTTTTAATATTCTCAAATATCGAAGAACTTTAACCCTCATTATTTATATACCGCTTCTGCCTTAGACGGCTAATATCGGCGGAGAAATCGTTCCAACGGCTTTACTGAACAGACTGCACGGTGTCGTCCGTGCGTTTTTCTTTTGCAGAGCTCAGCCGTCCTGTAAAATATGCCTCTTTTATGTGCCGCTTGTTCGCTGGTACACGCGCTTGCGAATAAATCCGACGATCGTGTCAACGAGGATGCGCCGTGGGCTTTTATCCCGGTTTTAGCCGCTGTTACCGCTGCCGCGAATATCGTGGCCGCGCTTTATTCGCCCGAATATTTAAAACGTCCGATGCACCCGGCCGTGGTAACGAGCGTGCATCATCTCGCGGACAGGGCGCTTCTCATTCGAGCTCGGTGCGGCGCTCGCGTTCCGTTAGTGGAAACGTTTCGCGACAATCGCCGTCGGATTCCGAATCCTCTTTTTATTTTAATTGTTTGGATGAGATCCTTGGCAGAGATGTGCGCAATTAAATAACAGCTTTACTCGCCGTTCCCGAATCGCTAATCTCGAGACACCGTCAACTCCTGGAAGCCGCGAGCTGGAAATTGGACCGACGACGCGAACGGAATATTACACGAACGATTAAGCGCGTTTCCGCGGCAATTAAGCGGCAATCGGGCAGAGCATCCGATTCGGCCCGGGCGACTCGATTTAATCGGTAACGAAGCCCCGTCAGATTCCACGAGCTTAATCGAATCAGCGACGACTTACCAAAAACGGCGCCGGGATCAGCGACCAGACGTCAAGGCGACGGGACAGGGTTGATTGGTGCCGAGCACGGATAGACGGAAGAAATTAATAACTGATTGTACAGAGCCGGATGAGGAGAAATCGACAAACTAAAGCCGGAAGTAATTGAACGGCGCGCGACGAGAAAAATGAGGGACTTCGATAACAAGAGAAATCCCATCGTAAGAGAAAAATGAGAAGAGACGGTGGTGACCGAAGGGGAGATATTGGGCGAAGGGCTGGGACGCTAGAGTATTAGTAAAGTATCGGTAACAAATAATAATAAAGTAATTGAATAAGTAAAAATATAGTAAGTAACAAGTCAAGTTATTGATGGTAGTAAAAGTATTGGGACAAATATATTAAGAGGATAGAAAGAGGAGGAGACAAAATAAAGATAAAAAAGGACACAAAGGAATACAAAGTGACCAGAAAAAGCAGATAGAGAATATTTCCGTCAGGAGTAATCTTAAGAAAGCAAACTTCCTTTTTCGTTGCGAAGAATGTCTATACAGAGTGTCCCAAAAATCAGACGAAAAAGTAGAATGAACTTTTTCCCGTCCGAGGCCTCGTTTTCAAGAAAATCGTATTCAACAATTCGTCGAATACACGTAGCTACAACCCAGCGTAACCGGAAATCGCAGAAATACCGGAAAGAGGGTGATTCCTCATGCCAAAGTCGGAAATAAATAATAGAATTTTCTCACACGACGCTTCGTGCTCAAGTAAATGGAATTTCAAAAAGGCCATTAAGAATTTGAAATTCGATTCTTTTGAGAACGAGAAGCATCGTACGAGAAAATTGGATTCTTTATCTTGGACTTATTATTGCACAAGGAGTCACACCCCTGCATGCTGTATCACGATTTCTAAATGTTGTCGCGAATTGTTAAGTGGAATTTTCTCGAAAACGAAGCCTCAAACGGAAAAGGTGTATTGTACTTTTCGGTGGAGTAACGGGATTACTTTCGCGGTCTACACTCTCGTTACACGACGGCACGTAAAAAAAAAAACACTCGCGCCTGTATTAGGAGAACGTAACGTTGCGTCGGAGGGTGCGATTACACGCGTGCACTTTGCGAGACGCGTGGCAGGAGTTTTAAATTTCCCCGTATCGCCTGCACGCGGCGTAACCAGCCCTGTTTATGCACACGTCGGGGAAATTAACGGGATTCCTGGACCGCCTGGGAAATCGATTGGCCTTCTGCGGGCAACCCTCCTAGCCGAGAAGATATATTCACTTCGTGCGGATGGCTGTGGGGGTCGGCTGCGGTAAGTTTTCGGCTTTGCTTGCGAGCCTGAAGTTTGCGGAAGGTGCTGATCTTGTACTTTAGATACTACCCCCGGAAGTGTAAAAAGCAACTGCTTGCTGCGTCGATGATAGAAAATTTCTCCAGGAACGGACGAATCTTAAAATAAACAGTATCGTTGAATAA
The DNA here is from genome assembly GCA_023838395.1 of Holcopasites calliopsidis. Taxonomy (NCBI): domain Eukaryota; kingdom Metazoa; phylum Arthropoda; class Insecta; order Hymenoptera; family Apidae; genus Holcopasites; species Holcopasites calliopsidis. Next base: position 403,274 of record JALHAQ010000049.1, read on the forward strand.
CAGCCAGATACAGCTATGCAGCTCGTCGGGAGAGACTTATTTGTTCGTAACTCGTTTTACATTAGCCCGAAAGAAACGGAATGAAAAATAATAAAAAAAGAACAACGTGTCTCCAGCCCTCGACACCGTATAAAACTCAGTGTACCTTTTTAAATCGCGTTAGAGAGGCAACCTTCAGGGTGAATCAGGCGAGGCATAGATATGGGGAAGAAAACAGGACAGGCGCGTAGCTCTCGCGAATGTGGTCGCCGGGGTTAATTTTTTAAAGCGGCTCCGAACCCTATCTAAAGGGTGAGGTAAACGAGCCGCGAAATGGCTCGATAAAAAATGGTCGAAAGGGAGCGTTTCGCGCCGGTGATCCGGGGAAACTGGGTAACCTTGCTTGAGAATGGGTACATTAGTTACTTTCCAAAATAAAAAGGAAAAACGGGGTGGTGATCGCAAGAGTCGCGAATGGCGAGGTTCATTCGGCTTTTTAATGAAACTTTCGAAGCGAAACATTATTTACATTCCTCAACATTTGTTAACAAGCGGCGCGTTATCACTTAGAACTTTAGCAACAAGATTCAACTACTTTGGTCAACTTGCACCACCGCTTATGCTCACTGCAGTTAAGCGATAAGAAACGTGTAAATATCTCGAAGAATATGGTCGACATGGACAAAATGCTTGGGATAAAAGGCGTAAGGTATCAAGGGGTACATACGATGGCTAAAATGTTTGCTAGTGAAACGACTTTGAAAAGCTTCATAAAGGGCGGGTAAAAATTGTTTAAATAGAAACCGGTATTTTTCCTAACATATTGTTGTAGATTAAAGCGTTTCCAAAACACTACTTGCACATGCATTTCGCGCTTGTCCAAGCCGAGATATCCATCTTAAATCTCACGTGCCACCGCATCGGTATCGTCGCGCTGAAATATATTAATAATTTCCGTGTGGATTGATATAAGATTGAAAATTTTATATCTCCACTTTGGCTGGAGCAACATTCATGTGTAAACAGCATTCTGCAAACGTTTTAACATGAACTAGAAGAATCTGCAGCAAAAATTGTAGAATCTTATTTAAAAAGAAAAATGTTAACCTTTCACAACACTTTTCAAATAAATATAGACATACTAGGTACCCCTTTGAAACATTATTTCATGTCATCTACATTTTTCGAGATACATACTTGCACGTTCCCGGATAAATCGCACACACTGCATTACGTTCGACCAAGTTTTCCGCGCTAATTTGTGCAAAAGGAAAGTTGCACGTCACGATAGAGAAGGATCGTACAGTTTCCGATGGTTGTTAGCAAAGAAATTTACAGGCGAGCGCGTAGAAAGGCGGGGACGAAAGAACGATAAAATAATATAATTTACTGGGGCGCGAGACGACCGTGCTTTATATCCGTCCGCGCCGCGGAAACTGGCTCGCAAACTGGACTCGTTGCAGCGTGACAAGTACATCGTAAAATTAGTTATTCCGCTTCGCAGCTTGCCGCCCCGCTCGCGTCACACTTTTGCGATCGGTCCCCGTTTGCCAGATGAATTCCTAATGCGATAATTACCGCGCCACGTTCTTCCGTTGTCTCCCAACCGCGCTCGCTTTTAACGACGCGACGAAACGCGTGGCAAAGTTCGCGACAAAGTTGCTGCGCGCCTTCGCCACTCGAACCCATCCTTCCCCCTCGCCGAACTTCCGGCGAGAAATTCGCCCCCTTACATACCATTCGCCGCTGCGCAGTTTGAATAAGCCGCGACGAGTTTCGAGCTGATCGTTAGAGTTCTGTTCGAGGGTTTGCACGTTGTTATTTATTGCATATATATTTTTATGGCGAGGTACTAGATCTTTGGGGAACTTCAGATAAGGAGAGGTGCTGTCCGACTCTTTACTTTGTAAAGTTTACAAAGTATAGATCTAATATTGAATATGAGAAATACACTTCTCCACAAAGATGAAGTAACATTAAATTTCGATCGGAAAATTGTCGAAATTTCAGCTGCTGTAGCTTCGTAAAAAAAAATTGTACGATAGTCCACCTGGGCTCATTTTAAAACGTGAATCATTTATTTCAACAGCTTTGCAGTTGATGTTTCTCCAGAATCGCTTTTCGATGTAGAAATGAGCGAAAACGTTACTTTCTTTCTGTTGCAATTTCACAGGTACAAACGATTATATAGAGGACATTAAATTTTGGGGGGATTTTGCTTTGAGGTGACTTTGTAGAGGGAAATCTCCCCTTTAAAATGACCACTGGACATTGATGTACGATTTTTTTTTCACTGTCTAATTGCAATTTACATGAAAAATCGGCATTAAATGGACAAATGCGATAAAACGGTGAAAAAAAGTCGTACGTCAATGTTCCTGTGGTCATTTTAAAGAAGGAACCTCCCTCTACGGGGCAGTCTCGAAACCGATTGGCAAAACAATTTGGTAATCTCTTAGAAACGTCTGAATTTGTGAAATTTCGAAGGAAAAACACCAAGTACAGTTTTTGCAGTGTTCTATACCAAAAATTGAATTTCGAGAAAAATCACCTCAAAGGCTTTAAAGTAGAGGCTTTGTGCTTTAAAATGAGCCTAGGCAGGCTATCGTACGAGTAACTTTTACGAAATTGCAGCAGTTCAAATTTCGACAATTTTCCGGTCGAAATTTCGAGTCCTTTCAATGTTGTCGAGGTGCGTATAACCACCCACTGCCTCCAAAAATAATTAAATGCATAAATAGGACAAGAGTAATTCCAAGATTGATCAAAGATTTCAATTTTCCTCGCAAACGGCGATGTCTGGTCAAAGTATACAGAAAATAGCGGTGCTTTCAAGTAGCGAAGACTTAAAATGGTCAGACGGCCGCATTCGCGCTCGAGAACTCGTTTCCTCCCCTCCTTTATCCATCGAGCAGTTCGATTTCTCGCTTGAGAATCCAGCGGGAGGAGCCACTTCAATTTCGTCAACTCCGGCGGACCCATTATTTTTTTATACCGTCTTCGTTATAAGAACGATGAAGGAAGGAATCGCGCGTAGGAGGCAACGCCGAAAGACTACTTCGATCGGCTGAACGTAATTTTCCAGGCCGAAGTAAGGCGTTAACGGAATAGACGCGAGCGCGAACCAGGGACGAGGGGTTCGCTCTTTGAGCCCCGTGAAAATTTAACCGGCAGCGTGAAATTCGATGAAACTGTGAAATTAATATTGGTAATATTTATGAGGAAATTGTCGATTTGCGAACTCGATGGGAAATATTCAATGGGACACTTTTGCGATTTTTTTAATTTTGCCGAGCAATTTCTATTCCTTGAAAGGATTGTTGAAATCTGAAGAGAGTAAAACGGAAACGGATTAATAGTTGATAAGATTGATAAGGACGCATTAATGATCAAGTGGGAATGAAGAGAAAAATGGAAGTTGGCGACCAACGCGAGAAGCGATCACTACATCCCAAGTATAGGTAAAGACCAGCGAGCACAAATGTGGAAAATACAGAAGGCAGTCTCTGGTTTGGTAAATCGGTCGATCGATCCCCCCCGCCCGGAGGGACTGAACCTCTTTCTGCTATCACGGGAAAACGATTTCCGAGACGCGCACAGGAAACGGGCGGCCACGACCCGGAAAGCAAGCCGGCCAGTCAAGAAAAGAGCAAGAAGAATTGACAGGAATCTGCTCGAGTGCCGTCGCGGATCTATACGATCTCGGGGAATCCCTCGTGCGCGATACACTCAATTAAATTGTAAATATCGTTCGATCAAGTGAAAAATAAATCGCACGAAACGGCAAGGAGAGGTTTCTCGTAAGACCATTCCGTACAGTTCATCGTTCCAACAGAAACTTCTCGCAAAGAGACAGCGCCAAGAATCCCTCGCGGCTACTTATTCCGAGAGCAGCCCCTAATTTTTAAGTTATCCTTCGCGAAAAGGAGACCACGACCCCCGCGTGCACCGGAAGCGACGACCCCTTCCCAACAAGTGTTGAGAACTTATCGGATCTCCTCGGCCCATTGACTCGACTCCGGACATGAATCACAAACTTTCGCGTGGCATAATAGTTCGACCCGACCCCCCTGTTTCGCTAGCGAAGAATAGAGCGCAACTGCATCGGCGAACAACAGAAGGATACTGAGCCGACAATATAATAATACGAGTTCGATTAGCAAGCAGAACGATCTGTATGTTTACGTTAAGCGGGCGGAAATCACCCCCCCCCCCCGGGGACCTTGCTGTTAACGTAGGGGAAGACCTTTTTTTTCTTGGCGAAGATTACCAAACACCACCCACCAACCACCACCAAAAGCCTTTACCCTGGGCCGGGAGATCCTCCGCTCGGCAAGTGCAGCTGGCACGTTGGAGGTCAGGGGAAAAGGGAGGTTAGGTATGTTCGGGCCCCTCTTCTTACTTTTCCCAACCAGTGATGGGGGATCCGGGGACCCGCCCCCCCCCCCTCCAGAGGTGTTAAGGGTCAGGTCTAAACTACTAACTATTCTCAACCTACTAAGAGACATACACACCACCAAACTATAAACTACCCCTTATAAACCAGATAAAGGCATTCACCACAGTTCGAGTCCTTAAGAAAGAAAAACGTGCACCCATCAATTCTAGTGATCTGAGTAATGAAGCTTAACCTCGATATGACCGTATGCTTAGAGGCCATCTATCTGCGCATTAACGTTCCTACCCCTTTAATTTCAGTTTCTTGTAATTGTCATATTAGTATCGCAATTTTTAGGTGTATTTATGTTACAATAATTGCATATTTTATAATACATATTACATTTCAAGCTCCTAGAAAGCACAAAAAATAACTAGAAGATAATGTAGCTATTTTCTTCACTATTGACTGATTAATTGTTCACTTTATTACGATTACTTACGCTATACCAATCAAGGACATAATGTTACCCCTGTCAATTTCTTAAATGCAGCTATCGAAACACCGTAACCGCGGAACTTTTAGCCTCGGCCTCCCCTACGTATTTTTGTCAGCGTATCCACTTAAGAATCGCCGCCACTGCACGATTGGCAAGGGAGTTGGGACCCCAATCTCGCTTATCAAACATTAACTCCATTGAAAAGCGTCGTCAGAAAAGATACAAACGTGTGATAAAATTTCTTTCGTTTACAATATCTACTTTTTTTTTTATACTATTTGACGACACCAGACACAGTGCTGTTTTTATCTCGCTTTTGCTTTAAGCTCGGACCGAAAGGAAAACTCTATGTGGAAAGGAACAGAGTCGAGAGACGAAAAGGATACGCCGAGAGTCTCTCGAGAGATTCAACAGAGTGGAAGTGGATAAGCGACAGTGTCGACGTCGTCGTGGAGGGCAAGATCAAGAGGAGCTTCCGTTCTGCAAATTTTACGCCGGTATCTAAACTTGGGATCGCAAATATCGAAGACGAAGAAGTCCCTGCTTCGAGGTCACTCGGAAGTAAAGCCTGTGCCGGACGAGTGTGGGTGTCGAGGAACGAAAGGAAGAGGATTGGAATAGTTGAACGAGGGTTGGAAAACGAGACGCCTTGGGGGGTGGCTGCGAGACCGTAGAAGGGTGCACACCGGTATACCTATTTCGGTCTAGTAGTATTTAGAACTATGACTTTATTAGAGGAACTAGTATTTCATAGTTAATTCCGCATGAAAGTAATAGTATTGAATGAATTTAATCTTGCTGATCAGATTGTTGAATGCACAATCATTTCGCGCAGCTTTACTCTAGTAAGTAACGAAGGAACTTGATAAACGAAGCTTGGAATAATTGCAAATTATGAATCTGTTCGAAATCATTCAATTATCTATTCTTAATGTCTCTATCAGAGTGTAAAATAAAAAACCATGCTATTCCGTTTAACAGTACAAGTTTGTTATTTATACTTCCCCTTCGCCCCCGCCTAGAAAGAAACAATTAGTTACATAACATTATGTGTCCCACGAAACCAATCAAGTGTGATCAGAAGCATTTCCTTTTTCTATCCTTGAAACTAAGCGAGTTATTCAGCTGACCTCTTTGAAATGCCCCACCCTGTATATCTTCTATAACTATACGCATATACAGACGACGGAACGGGATGATCGTGCACGGGAAACACGTGACGGAGGGAACACGATCGCCCGTAGCGACGAAGAGGAACGTACGCGGGGGTGGAAACGAGATGGAGACGACGGTAAAGGGAGAATGGAGGGAAATATCAGCGGGATAGGTAGAAATACAAGCGCGATATATGACAGTTTGATGTATAGTTGAATTTTTATGCCGGCGAGAGATGTTATTGCCGCGTCACAGGATGAATCCCTGATACGTCGGGAACGGCCGTGGCGGCGAGGAAAGTTGCCAGCGGAATCGATATCGCATGATTTATGCCTAGATTGAGTTTTTCCGTTCATTCTCTATGCAATATTCCATATCCCACCCTTTGCCCCTTTTATTAGTCGCGCGAAACGTCTGTTACGATATCTCCGTGCCTGTCGGGTCCTCTCTGCTTGTCGCCTCTGCCGGATTCTGGGTTTCTCTTTGCCGGCGCGGACCGTCGGACCCACGCGATAGAAGTTAATTTCAGTGAGGATCGCGCGACGGAATCGACTGTGTCAATCGACGGGGCGCTTGTAACACCGCACCACCCGACGTTCAACCCTGTTCTGGTCGAGCCTCCATTGGAAAAGTTATTCGTTGCGGCTTTCGGAGAAGATCGTGCCGTACGCTCGGTGCTTCTTTCATTGGAGAATTTGATGTCTGTCGGACGCGAAAGAATCATTAAGGAAGTCGACTTTCCATCGAATCAATTCCAAGAAAGAATTTTCTATTTCACGTCATCGTGGGTCGCTAGGTGCGACGATATATATACTCGGTAAAAAGAAATTTATATTGTTACGGGCAAGGGGAGATTGAACGCGCTTTTAAATAAACACCAACTTTATTGACACGCGAACGATAGCGGATGAATGTTCGTAGAGTTCTTCTTCAGTTCTTGTCTTCTTGTCTCTTCCTTCTCTCTTCTCTTTCTCTTCTCGTAGGAGTAATGCCGTCATTATATAGGGTTAATTACCACTGCTGCATGCTGGGGTTTGACGTTTTCTGGACGTGACTGTTGCACATTATTACGACACTTTGATTTCGGCGTAAGAATATGCAGCTTTGCAATATATTTTTTAATCTTCCACAGCCGCAAACCGTGTCCGAGAAAATACAAACTTTCAGAATACGGGTTAGAAAAATATTAGTTATCTGAGAAACCGTTTAATGAACAGACTTTAAAGACTCATCGATTTTTCTCTTTGTTGTAACCCGTTGTTAAAAGAAGGCTGCACTTTTTCTATATTTATGATACAGCGCATAACATTCCAAAGTTCAAGAATAAAATTCCAGATGATTTTCTGTATATTCTTCAACTATTTCGAACAAGTTTTAATTGATAATTTAATTGTGAAAGATCACGATGCAGAATGCAAGGATGGATATAAAGTTTCAACTATTATTAATATCATCAATACAATGTAAAGAATGGAAAGGAAAGTGAAATATGAATAAATATACCGAGCTAAAGTAGCAATCACGAACATCCACCAATAATCTTATGAAAGAACAAGTACAAACGAAAGGAATAGACTTCCCTTGCTTTCTCTACAAAAATACTAATGAGCCATACTGGACGCGGGCTTTCGAAAGAATTCATAAGCTTTGTAAATAGCCTGTCTAACCGTTACAAACTGAATACAGCAGAATCCCAAGATCTCAACCACATTATCCGGCAATGCCCAGACTTTGATGACGAGCGGAAATCAATGTTACACTCACTATCCAAACGCACAAGTTATCCACTGTTCAAGGTTATCCATCCGTGCGACCTCCGATATCGTAAACATAAAAGTCTAGCTACATTTAACTTAAGTTAAGATAATTATAAAGTAACCCAAATATATCATAAGTTACCGATCGCATAAAATATTGTTTCGCCATATAAACCGATATGCGGCAACATCAAATAAATAAAACAAATATACTGTAAACATTCATTTCTGAAGTAGTAATTAAACAGAATTCGGAGGTCCTCAAAATCGTAGGAGAACAAGTACCATCTATCTTCCAAGAAGCACTCGACTCTACACGCAGGCCACGGTTTTCCAGGGAAACAACCCCCGCAGCTCCAACCACTCTTCGACTCCCCCCCCCCCCCGCCCCGCCCCAATCGCCCGCCGATACTACAGCGGCATTGCACGGGTGCGAAAATGGATATCCACCGTTCGAGGAAGCCGTGAATTTTCCGGTGGATCGTACTTAAGCGAGCCGTAAGTCGGCGACTCGCGGCAGAGGCACGAACGCCTGTCGCGGCGAGCCACTTCTTTCCGCTTCCGGCTCCGCGTCGGTTCGCGCGTGGACGTCGCTGGAACGCGACGTCTGGACTTAGGCCAACGGCTTTTATAGGCGTCGCGACGGCGGCGTACGGCGGCTACCACCACCGCGGGGACGCCCCATCGACAACGCATGATTTGTCCCGTCTTCGCGCTCGACAAAAGCCATCCTCCCCAAACCCTTATTCGAACGTAATTCATGGAGATGCGCCGGTGTAATTTACGAGCCGGCCATCCATTTTTCTGGAAGACACGCGCCGCGAGCGTAGCTCGGGTAAGCGCTTCTGTCTTCCCGCCGATCGAACGACACGCGTTGCCGTTTCCTCTCGCGGGTATTCTTGCCGCGGATGGGGCCGAGATTAATTCGGAGACGTCGCGTATCGCGCTGAGTCTCGTGCGGCTCAAGGACGAAAGTGAAATTTTGGCCTTCTACCATTTATCCGTACTGATTTTAACATATTATAGGAATGTTAATGTGCCTTTTCGTAAATGGTCAAAGAAATATGGTTGGTAAGTTATGCATGATTATTGCATACAAATGTTATTATTAAATTGTCTTATGTACGCAAGTATGTAAGAACGTAAATATGTGTTTAAATAATGTATACAGATGCTGTACCATTATTATTCTCATTCGATTGGTTTCGGCCTACATAAATGAGTAATTATAGAATATTAAAGGGCAGACGGGGCCAGCTAATCCTTGCGTGATCATTTAGAGGACACATGTGCGCATATTTTCACGAAAGGTTATGACAGAGTTTCGAGGAGCACTTTTTGAAGCGTTAATTAAAGTTATAAGAATCAGAAAAACTTGACTAATTTCGCTGTATAGAAGTGGAATTAACAAAAGAACAAGCAAGTGTAAAAATGAAGAGTATATTTGCCTTCAAAGGGGTACTTCGTTAGAAACAATACAAAATTTTCGCTTTTGCTGAGCGGGCACACCGATTCAATCGAATAATGAATTTGGACTGAAATTTTTGCCTCGAAAAAAAAAACGTAGCTGCGCGTGGTTAACATTTGTTCATTTCTTCTAGTAATACTTCTTACCTTATTGCAATGTGGTATCGAAGATGGTTCAGTTTTTTAGTTCATGGTTTTTAACGTTTACCCGTGTTTATTAATATTTTGATAAACTTGTATTGATAAATATTCAGGCGTTTTCATTATTTAGTTGCTTGCGCATTTAAATTTTTTTCGTTCGTGGTTTCAAATGCCAGCGTTCAATAATGTTGTAATAATTTTGTCTTTTTTAATATCCAGGCATTTTCATTATTTAACTCAATTAATATTAATTGCGTATTAGTATTAGGCGATTCTTTACGAATCAATGACATTCCGCATCAATCTGTTCGTTGCACGCGCACGATTTTATTATATTCCTCAGCGCAGGCAATCGAAACCGTTCAAAGCCATTAAGGATAGACCTTTATCATCCGCAATAAAGGGCCTTTGGAAAATGGTAAATTACCTGCGGTCTGCGCTTGATTACCAGCCCACTGTATCTTCGTTAGAAGTGAAATTAATACAGGATGTCATCTGCAACTGATCCGACCTACATCGTAATGCGACGTAGCTAAATGCTTTTCAGATTTCGATTTTAGATTCAATTTATTCTCCCCGAAGGTATCTCACATACACAGCCAGATATCAAACGCGTAATTCCTTACAATTGCAACAGCGAGCATGGTGCTTCTAACATCGCAGGCATTTTCTCAAGATAACTCAAACGAGGGATTGCACTGCGCGATTTCGCGGATCGGGCCTGATCGGCTGATCCACCGGAAATGCAACGACATACGCCGCGCTATAATTAAGACGAAAATCAAAAGCACGCCACTAATTGGACGCGATTAGATTTCTGTGACGTTTCAACCGAACGTATGAATGCCTGTTCCCGGACGCAAACGTTTCGCGATAACTGAAATCGGTATCGCGCGTCCACATTCCGTGGCAACGAATGTCCCATACGATCTCGCCGATCGAAAATAAATCAGGAAGCGGCGAATGTTAGATGACGAACGTTAATTAAAACCCCTGGAGAGCGGGTGCGCCGAATCGTCGACCGACCCGAATAAACTCAATCCGGTTCTGCCAACTTTTATAATATACGTGGTTCATGATAACAAGCATAGTGAAATAAAAAAAGGAAATGAAAATTGAAAAGCCTATCGTCCAGGGCCGTTTTTCCAATTAAATTTTCAAATCCTCTCCCAGCATTTAATCCGAATACATTCATCACCTGCGTCCCCTCCGCCCCGCCGCGTTTTCCTTCTTTCACTCGTCTACTCTCTTATCGATGTATACTACCCCTCAAAAGTATCCGGACACTTGCTGTTGTTCTATAAAACTTAGTTTAACTTTGTACGAAAGGTATTTAGAACGGTTATAGAAATTGTAATTATTATTGTTATCCTTTTTTAGGTATCGTAGCATAATAGAATTAATTGTTATGTACAAATCATATAATAAGTATGCAGAAATAAATTTCCTGCGCAGAAATACAAAATCTAATGGAACGATCTCGACGCTTAAAGGAATCTCAAGTTCCACTTTGTTTCATCTGTGTGGTGCAGAACGAGTTCACCGTTCTGTTGATAATATATTTATGCTCTCGATAGAAATAAGAGTGGAGGTAACGCTATGCACTCGCCAGCTTCGCTTTAGTTCGTCTGTAGCTTCTTCCCTATGAAGATATGAATTCGAAACGAGAATTATCGGTGCAAAAACGTGCCAGTATCCTTACCCTTGCGGAAGAAGGATATTCAGTTAGAGAAATTGCACTGCGTCAGAAAATTGCGAAGTCGACAGTACATGACACTATTGCAAAGTATGCAATAAGTAAAGATTGCTCATAAAAAAAAAGGACAGGACGACCAGCAAAAACTACACAATCCGAAGACCGATTCATCGAAACTATAAGTAAACGTAACAGACGTCTTGCTGCATCGGAAATCACTGCCGAAGTTAATAGGACAAGGCAAGATCCCATCAGCGTGGCGATGGTCAAACGGCGGCTAGTGAATGTTAGTCTCCGTGGATGTGTGGCTGTTAAAAAGCCACTTTTAAGACCGATAAATAAGAAAAAACGATTTAGTTGGGCAAAACAATACAAAGATTAGACCATCTCAGAATGGGAAAACGTGTTACGGACGGATGAGTCCAAGTTCGAAGCTTTCGGCAGCAAAAGACGTCGGTTCGTTCGCAGAAGACCTAACGAAAAACTTAGACGATTATGTAACCAATGGTGAAACATAGGGGTAGTTCGGTTATTGTGTGGGGTTGTTTTGGTAAAAATATGGTGGGTGATATAGTCAAAATAGACGGGATATTACGCGAGGAACAGTATTTGAACATTTTAATTGAACACGCTGTGCCCTCCGGTGGTAGGTGAATAGGATCAAATTTTATATGTATGCAGGATAATGATCCGAAACACACCGCTAAATTGTGTAAAAACTACTTAGAGGCATTAGAGAGAGAAATTGCACTAAAAATTATGCAATGGCCACCACGATCCCCGGATCTCAACCCCATTGAAAAGTTATGGGACGAATTGGACAGAAAAGTGCGTGAGAAGTGCCCAACATCGCAAACGGATTATGGGAATGTTTGCAAGAAACGTGGAAAGAGATTTCCACAGAAACAATGCGGAAGCTGGTAGAAAGATCGCCAAAATTATTGCAAGTGGTAATATCTAACCGCGGTGGATACGCCGATGAATCTCGTATTTAATTTTACTGTAGTGTTGGTAAGTTCCACATACGTAATTTTTCATTTAAAATGTTACATATATCCTAAGGAATTAAAAATTTCATTAATAAATCGGTTTCAGTCACTATTTCAGGCACTTAAATAGCTTTTATGCAATGTTAATACATATTTCGCAAGTGTCCGGATACTTTTGAGCGGTAGTGTATCTTTGAACCCAATTTTCCTGCGGTATTAATTTAGTTTAGCGTTTAAGGACGAGAAGCGCAGAATTATTTTTATTCCAATATCAAGTGTCTCGTTTCATCGATAGTTTATATGTATAATTCCACTTCTAAATCATAAAACGATGCTCGTACCCTTCATTAAGCTGTTTAACAACAACGATATTGCTGCTTTCCGTTTAGGTGGATATCGCGTTGCATGCAGCATTGAGCTTCGACACATCTAGACGTATTAACGCGTGGACCGTGAACGAATTTATCTTGCTCCGGCCAGACGTTGTCTTCCCATCGATGCTGTCGTGCTTCGGGGGTAAAGCCAGTTAGAGGCGAAAGGCCGCGCGACAGTCCTTTCATGATAAATTTATGGAATCACGCGACGGAAAGCCCTGAAGTGGATTGATGAAACGGATCGGGGCTGGCGGAAGTCGTTCCGAATTAATTTCCCTCGACTCTCCTCATTTTTATACATCGAAAAAAAATGCATTCACCCATTATTACGTGGAAGAATAAAAATGGAAAGAATTTAATTACCGAAGGAAGGGAAAAATTGACGATCTCGTATGATCGATTTTCTACGGGTATTTTAAAGAATCGTTCTCTAACTATAACAAAAAAAAAATTGGTTCGACTTAATTCCGCTACTTACAGAACAGTTGGACTAAAGATCAGAATCCACTTACCTGAAACAAAGAAGACGAAAACATTATAACAACGCGAGAAGATTAATTAACAATAAAATAATACAATTGAAACATACAATTTGTACTAATTTCTTACGTGAAATAATTTTTCGTCTACAGTTCACTAAATTTCAAATATGAATCTTTTTGCTTCGCTCTTCCCATTCGATTACTCCACCAAGCAACACTTTCTCATCAAATTCGTCCAATTGAGAATGAATCCCATCGGTCTGACGGTTCGTCGCTGTAAAACAATTTTCCAAAACGGCAAACGCTACGCTGTGCTGCACCAGCGGCAAATCAGCGCGGTCTAATTAACCTTTCGACGTTCCACGCCGTAACACGGCCTTAACCTTCGCCGCAAGTGTAAGTAACAGGAACCCAAAAGGGGCGAGAGGGAGGCGGAATGCAGGCACGTAGAATTAAATTGCAGCCGGTGGATTTGCGCTCGATTACTTATTCCGACCGTGTCACTCGTAACTCTAATCTGGATTAAACGATCGATCGCGGCGGATTAGTGCGTAAAAAGCGGCGGCGCGTGTACATAGCTTCGAGAGTGGCAGCAAAATAGATAAGCGACGGAGTATTTCAGTCTGCAATCAAGGGTGCTCTGCCAAACTGAAATATAAATCCAGTTGGATTCCTATTTTCCATAATAATTATTATCACGGTTGATAGTATCAGTGAATCGTGTATGATATCGTGTGAAATTGTATATTGCAATATTAATGAATAATAATATGGAACACTCAAATATCTAAAAAATTGTATGCTCAAATAATTCTTTAACACTTTATTACATTTAAGGATAGTCCCGCAGTTTATAACATCAGTATTTGTATGAATTATCCAAAATAGTATGTTACAATATTAATGAATTATGTAGAACACTCAAATATTTAGAAAACTGTTTGCTCAAATAGTAATTTAACACTTGATGTCTCATATTTTTATGTATTGTTGCACAGTTCGTAACATCGATATTTTTATAAACTATGTAACATAATATCTTACAATATTAGTTAGTTATATAGAACACTTAAATATTTCAAAAAATTTCATGCTCAAATACTTTTTTTATCACTCCATTATTTTTAAGCCTAGCCCCATAGTTCATAGCTTCAGTATTTTTATGAATTATGTAGAATAATATGTTACAATATTAATGAATTATTTGAAAAATTCAAATATTTAAAAAATTGTATGATCAAATACTTCTTTATCACTCCATTATTTTTAAGCCTAGCCCCACAGTTCATAACTTCAGTATTTCTATGAATTATGTAGAATAATATGTTACAATATTAATGAATTATATGGAACACTAAAATATTTAAAAAATTGTAAGCTCAATATATTTCTTGATCACTTTATTATTTTTAAGGGCAGTTCCACAGTTCACATCAGCATTTTTATGAGTCATTTGGAATAATATATCACACTATCAATGAATTATATGAAAAACTCAAATATTAAAATATTTATATGCTCAAATACTTCTTCATCACTTTATTATTTTTCAGGATAGTTCCATACTTTGAGCCACCGCTTGTACTTTCTATATTTTCACCATCTTTCGGTTCTCCTCGACTTTACATCTTTGTACCCCCACTCACACATACAATCTGAATATCGGTATTAAAATTGGCAGGGCCTAGGCAATCGGCTCTGCAGTCGTAAATTTATTAAGACGTGACGGAGCGTAATTCCGAAGGGGGAAAGAAGGAAACGCAGGGAAAGCTCCGAGGGATGTCCGTCCAATCGCTCAGCCAGATACACCAACTACCCCTATCCGAAAGCCTTGACCGCTCCATGAATATTTCCACTCGTTCCTTCTTTTCGACGACATCAAGATATATCGCGGACCATGGATAGGGGTCACTGATGCTGTGGTATTAAAGGTATTTGTAAATTTCTCACCCTGCGTGGGGTAACGGGGATGAATTCGTAGCCCTTGGGGATGAAACGTTAGTGGTTAGATATTTATTGGATATTAGATTACAGTGTGATCCTTGTTCTCCAAGATCCGTTATACCTAATAATAATATAGAAAATTGCGTTCCCATTATTTCTCACCCTCCTCATTCTTTCTTAGAAAAAAAGTATAATATTTCCTACTCAAACGATTGCCTACGAAAAATGGCATAATAGCCTTTCGTTTAAGAGTGTTAATTTTTGTAGTAGTATGAAAATTATTGTTCCCATTATTCCTTGCATTCCTTGTTCTTTGTTAGAAATAAATATAATATTTCCTACCGAAAGTACCGTCTATGAAAAATTAAATAATAGCATTTCAAAAAAACATTCTTCCCATTATTCCTCCCCCTTCTTGATCTTTTTTTAGTAAAAATGTAATATTTCCTACTAACAGGATTGTGTGCGGAAAATTGCGCAGCAGCGTTTCGTTCAGAAATCTTAATTTTTGAAAAGAAACAACTACAGTAGCCGTAAGGGTAGTACAATAAAAGTACGATTAGCTTTATTTTGCATAACAGCGTTTCGTTTAGGAATCTTAATATTTGTAATAGTATGAAAAACATTCTTCCAATTATTCCTCACCCTTCTTCATCTTTTTCAGTAAAAATATAATATTTCCTACTACCAGCATTGTGTGCGAAGAGTTGCACAGAATCGTTTCATTTAGAAATCTTAATTTTTGAAAAGAAACACCTACAGTGGCGTTAAGGGTAGTAAAGGTTCGATTAGCGAGCGTAGGTCGTCTCCGCCACTGTACACTCTTCGCGTTCGTATTCAATTAAAAATCGCTTCCACCGCACAATTATCGACGGACCCGGGTCCCAGTTTTCTCTCGCTTATCGACCAATTACAGCAGAGCCAACTCTAAGAGGTTCAACATCCTCGGAAAAATACCCAAAGCAGGCGCACGTCCATGAATGAACGAAACCTGCCGCGCGGTGTATACACATTTCCATCGCACCGCTGTCAGACAAGATCCCCCATCCTTCCATGGGACCCGTGGCACCGGTTCAGTCCCATTAGAATCTTCTCCGGTTGGACGTTTGCCGACTTGAATCCCGGCCAATGCGGCGGCCTGCTGTTTTCGGAATTCGATCGGAGAAGCGTTTCTACGCGCTTGACGAACGGCTCGCATGATTACTTTGTTTAGCACGAGAATTCGTTCGCCCCGCTCGATCTTTCGCGGTCGGCGTTGCTCCGTGGCGCGGCGCGATTTATGAAGCATCTGATAGAAGCGGCGCGGCCGCGGCGTGACGCGCAAACTTTCGATTGAAACAGAACCGACCGGTCCGACGCTTGAGTAATTTACGACCCGCCGGCAGGAAGGCGGCCGCTTTAATTGCTCGATCATTCCGTCACGATTGTTATTCGCAGCTAGAATGATCGATCGATCGCGATCTTGAGAAGATAACGCGCACAGCTCGCCCGGTCCTAAACAGAGGCTACGCGGGGGATCGGCTGTGTTTTTCGGTCTTGTTTGGTAGCGAGAGGGTGGTTTTGTTGCAGCTTCCGGCGAACTTTTTAAGCTTCCGTCGGCCGGGGCGTTATTTGGAGGGATTTAAATGGGGCCAGGCAAGATGAAAGTGTTCGGGAACTATTTTAAAGAACAACTGAAGAAGTGTTTGAATTTATTAAGAAACACCTAATTTACGAATGCGGACTATTAAATGTATGAACGTTCAATCAATTTGCGGTATTAAAAAATGATGATAAAAATTTCGTGAGCGGGCTTCTTTGAAGTAGATCAAACGGTGCACGTCAAAACTCGGTTTTGGTGTCTCATATTTCAACATTATCTCATATTCGTACCCTCCCCTCTACTAATTCCAATAATATTTATATGCCATAATCAGCGTTATTTTATCGAAGATATTTAGGCAAGTCATCTTGTATAATCAGCTGCAGTGTGCCGCCAGCTCAAATACTTCTTTATCACTTTACTATTTTTAAGGATTGTTCCACATTTCATAATATCAGTATGTTTATGAATTATGTAAAATGATGTATTGCAATACTAATGTGTAATATAAATTATATGGTACACTCAAATATTTAAAAAGTTGTGTGCTCAAATTATTATTACTTTCAAGGGTGATTCCACAGTCCATAAGATCAGTATTTTTATGAATTATGTAAAATAATATCTGAAAATATTAATGAATTATATGCAACACTAAAATATTAGAAAAATGTTGTGGTAAATTATTCTTCATCACTTTGTTATTTTTATGTGTTGTTCCACAGTTCGTAGCATCGATATTTTTATGAATTATGTAACATAATATCTTACAGTATTAATTAGTTACATGGAACACTTGAATATTTAAAAAATTGTATGCCCAAATAATTATCTACCATTTAATTAGTTCTAAGGGTAGTTCCACAGTTCGTAACATCAATGTTTTTATGAATTATGTAAAATAATATCTCAAAATATTAATGAATTATAAAATATTAGAAAAATTTTCGGGCCAATAATTCTTCTTCACTTTGTTAGTTTTATGTGTTGTTCCACAGTTCGTAACATCGACATTTTTATGAATTATGTAACATAATATCTTACAGTATTAATTAGTTACATGGAACCCTTGAATATTTAAAAAATTGTATGCTCAAATAATTCTTTACCACTTTATTAGTTCTAAGGGTAGTTTCACAGTTCGTAGCATCAATATTTGTATGAATTACGTGCAACAATACGTTACAATATTAATGAATTCTATGAAACACTGAAATACTAAAACAAATGCGAGTCACCCTGTATAATCATCTGCATTGTGCCACCAGCGCATCTCAAGCCTATCCCCCGTCCCTCCTTCAATTTCACCAGCCCCACGATCGCGTCTCCTTAAATTCATCGTCGCCCTTTTTTCTCCTGTCGCGCTCCCACAACCTCGTTTCACGCAACACCCCATTCCTCCTCGCGATCTACCGCTTCATCTTCTCGCTCCACCGGTTTCCTTTTCCTTCTAACTTTCGCCCGCATTCGCCGTCCCCATATCTGTCCTCGTAACCGAACAAAACAAAGGCGAACAAACGAAAAAAAAAGAAAACGGAGAAACGCGTGGGAGCGAAAGCGTGGCAGCATTTTCGGTGAACGATTCGCTCCGAACAACGTTCGTTCATCTCTCCGGCCTGTTTCGCCGTACGTCGATTCGTCGACCGCCCTTTGCGCGCGCGAATAACTCCTGGCCGTGTCATAAGTGTATGGAACTCTACGGTGGCCGGACAAAATGCTCACTCCAGTTGGCGAGCGAGGGAGTTGATTTGTTGATCCGAGTATTCTATCGTTTTAACATCGAGTAGTAAATTTGGTAGAAAGTTATCAATGTTTTCTTAATCAAGAATTCATTTATGATTTAATGGATATTGACTAATTGAAAAACGCGATAGACTCGAGTGCGTATCTAGCAAGGGGGAGAGAATTACCGTTTATCGGCCGTTAATTCGACGGCGGAGATATTTTCGCCGGGTGAGAATGAATTAATTACGCACGGTAACTCGGGGAGATATAATTTTCAAAGCTGCTCGCATATTTATAAGATTTGTACAGGACGTCTGCGGCGCGGACAATGAATATTCATACGGTCTGGCCGAGCTATACACAGCCGTAGATCGGGATATCTAAACCGATAGCGGCGAGTGCTGAGATTAGAACACAATCGAATAAGGAATCGAATTAAATGTATGACGGTCACGAATTGCTCCGATCGGAATGAAGCGTGTTACGACGCAAAATGTAAGTCCACGTATGAACTATTCCATCTTGCAAAATGGCCAGCTGGCAATAGCAAGAAATACCCGTCCTCGGGATCTAAACTAACAGACCACAATTCCTCGTTCGAGCACCCATCGACCGGGCATCGAATGGAAAGCTGCCGAACGCCGTTCACGGACTACGAAAAAGGAAGCATCCGACGCGCCGTTAGTATTTGCACCAGCGCTCCTCCGTGTTCGCGCGACGACCACCGTTGTTCCCCAGATATCGGGGGCACAGCCGTGCATCATCCGCCCGGACACGTCCGAGATCCGCTCGCGCACCTGTGGCGAAACACCCTTCGTCCCCGCGCGGGCCTTCCTCTGGGCCCGGCGAAAAGGGAGGAGGAACCAGCTCCCGCGTATTCATCCGACGAGCCCAACGGTCGCATTGTTACCTGGCCGAACCGGCAGGGAAGTAGCACTCGTGAGGAATTCGAATACGCGCGGTATTTATGCGCGGTTCCTTCTTCCCACCTTTCGTTCCCCGGCCACTGGCGCGCCGTAGATAAAGAAAAGATGTAGAGAATCTGGGTACTCAGAGGGGCGGGGGTTGGTGGTTTAATGAAACCGACGATTGTGCAGCCGGCTCCGATTCTAATACAGTGACCCGCGGTTTCTTTTGCCCTTAAGCCCCAATTAAGACGTTTCCTAGGCCCGGATTAAGCACGCCAATGGAAAAGCGGATCACCGCTTTCCGACCCCCCCTCCAGTCCGCTGCGCCCTCCGCCGTGCCTTCGACTCCGTTTCCCTCTTTTTCAACTTTGATTCCACCCTCCCGCCCTGCGCCTTTAAACCGCCACCACCGGGCGGAGCTTTCGCCAACTCGCCAACGAGGATCCCTTGGCTACCAGACAGAAGGAACGAAGGATTCCCCTGCTTGTACGCGGAAGAAGATCGAATATAAAAGGGAAGGAAGCGAATACGAGACCCCATCATGTTTGATTAAATGTCGTGGAATGGAATGCGAAAGAGATCAAAACATTTATGTTACTACATTCATCGTTTAATCAGTTAATTATTTATATATTATGCTACTACATTCATCATTTAATTAGTTATACATGTTTCAGCATCAGTTTCATAGGTATTGTTATGAATATATTCGAAATATGAAGGTGCACGAAATCGATGGTTTTATAAAAGCGCTCCTATCACGATACCCTGCTTAAAGTTAAGATTAAACATTAAAATCAACACCTACAATTGAAAATCCACTCATCTTTCCTTCTCTTTATGATAATTCGGGCAAGTAAATGAAAATATGGCAGCATCAGTACATTCATCGTTTAATCAGTTAATTATTTATATATTATGTTACTACATTCATCGTTTAATTAGTTGTACATGTTTCAGTATCAGTTTCATAGATATCGTTATGAACATATCGGAAATATGAAAGTGCAGGAAATCGATGGTTTTTAAAAAGCGCTTCTATCACGAGACCCTGTTTAACATTAAGATAAAACATTAAAATTAACACCTACAATTGAAAGTCCACTTATCGTTCCTTCCCTTTAAGATAATTCGTGCAAGTAAATGGAAATATGGCAGCATCAGTAGCCCCAAGGAAACTCGTTTTCCAGAAGTTCGAGTTCGAAGGAAGGGCCAGTTTTAGCAGATTGCGACTACTTGACGAATTTTGAGAATCGATTTCCTTGAAAACGAAGCGTGGTAGGAAGGAACTTGATTCTTTGCCTTCGACGCGTATTGACATGAAGAGTCATCTTCCTCCGGGTTTTACCACAGCTCGCGGTCGCAGCTTGGTTACTACTCACGCACTCGACGAACCTACAAACTCGATTTTCCCGAAAACGAAACGTCAAGCGAACAAAATTTACTCTACTTTATCGTCCTATTTCCGCACATACAATCAGCCCTTTCATTTTTTGCCCACACGTAGCCGAACACCCTGTAGATAGTCGGGGTGGCGATGATGATCCAAGCTAGCCAGTCGACTCCGCCGCACAGTGAGCGATTCTGGCAATCTAGCATTACCAAATTAATAACTTTTTACTGGATTAGGTTATTCGCCTGAACATTTTACTTAACATTCTTTCGTTGCCTTCGGAGCACACGACGAAAGTAGAATTATTATCTAACCTTTTGCAAGAACGAAAACGTTATCGGTTATCGTTGTCGTCAAAACGAATCGTCTGAATCACTGCAATCCGACGGTGGATCCTCATTTTTATTTCTGAATAAATATTTAACATCTATGCTAGTACTATCCTTCCGGGCGGTTTCAATGAAGAAACACTACTACTGATATTTTTGCATATACTGATATTTGATAATACTGCAATTTGTAGATTTCACCGTCAATTATTTGAACATTACCTATTGTATTTGCGCCTGTTTTAAAATGAAGCGAAAACCTTTATTTTTCTTCTCACTGGGAGCGAAATAGTAGTTCATCAACCTATATTGTATTAAGTATGCTTATGGATATAAACAATATTGCATTCTGTAGATTTCACCGTCAATTATTTGAACATTACCTATTGCATTTGCGCCTGTTTTAAAATTAAGCGAAAACGTTTATTTTTCTTCTCAATGGGAGCGAAATAATAGTTCGCCCGCGCGGAGCGTGTTTTAAACTTTCCATAAACAATTCCGGCACAGTCGTCTACTTACCAAAACTACCGTCTAGAATTTATTTATATCTACCACTAACTATTAGTGCAAAAAGAATACGTACCGCCTTTTTCAACGCATGAATGGGGGGGGGG
The DNA here is from genome assembly GCA_023838395.1 of Holcopasites calliopsidis. Lineage (NCBI taxonomy): Eukaryota > Metazoa > Arthropoda > Insecta > Hymenoptera > Apidae > Holcopasites > Holcopasites calliopsidis. The sequence goes on from JALHAQ010000049.1 coordinate 424,686, forward strand.
GGGGCGTTTCGCCCGGGACGTTAAACAAGTTACTTGTTTAACTGCTTTTCGCGAAAACGTGCAAACATATGCGCAGCCAACAGTTTTCAACATACAATACACCTGAGTCCTAAATTGACATTCTGCTTGCTCATGATCGTTGAGAGCTGTAGATCATTTTAAAATTCTACTTAAATATTGAGAATCTTTAATCATATCGCGCGATGTAAATACTTCAAGTAAAGAGACTTTGATGAAACTTATTAACAATACGTACTTCCTTCAAAGCTACTGCAAGGCGAGATTATGAAATATCTATGCACATTACAGTTATTCACATTCAAAAAATTTACCGGGAAATCGCAATACGAAGTTAAACGCAATTTTGCAAATAAATGTAAGGAGTATTCACAGAAAAAGAAAAGATTAGACACTACTTGGCGGTACTTCTAGTAAAGAGACTTCGCCAAAACTTATTAACAACACGTACTTCCTTGAAAATATCTTCTGGGCTCTTCGATGACCTAAGCTTCAGTACCTTTTCGGACAGCTTATGTTTGAATAAAGTAAGGCCGGATTGCCGAAATCGTTCACCGTGCGACCGTCTGGGAACCGCTCTTTAAGAACCGACGCAACTCTGCAAATGAACTCGGAGTCCCTTAAGCGATCATACGGTTGAACAATTTCTATGAACTTTTTCCTCGGGGCCTGCCGACACACTTTTTTTACCCTTTGCCGCTTTTAACGTTTCCTTCTGCCGTTTCATTTCTTTAATTCTTCCCCGAGCACTTTGATCATCCGCGAACAAAAGGGGGAAAGACTTCTTCCGGCAAGGGTAGATCGGTAATTACCGTATCTCTTTGAGAACGATCCGCCGAGGAGGCTGGCGGACGAGTAAATATTTTTGCCGATGCTCTTTGCCGTTTGCTTCTAGCGATGCTACGTAATTAATCTTATCAACGATACAGTTGGCCCGCGCCCTTTGGGAGGCTGCGGAAATGATCGGTGTCTGGGTAGTTTGGAAGATTTTTAAACGAAGCTTCAGTCATAGAATTCCCTTTTCTTTTTAGAAGTTGTTTTCTACTTGATACTACGGAAAATAACTATATTGGGGACTAAATGGATTAAGTTTTGTATTCATCGGAAGCATTAGAGTTATTAGTATTTCTTAAAATTAATACAATTCAGCAGAAAACACTTTTTCTTTTATAAATCATTTGCATGTTTCATGTAAAAGGATAATTATATTGCGAGAACAGAACAGTTGATAGTGTGTAATAAAAAATAAAGTGATATCAGCCAGCAGATACTATTTTTCGTAATAAAAAAAAATCGAAAATGGAAATAAAGCGACCGATCAGCGTAATAAAATGCATCGTGCGCGTTTTCCACTAAATAACGGTGAAATTATTTCTGCGCCACGGCAAGTGAAAAATAAACGAAGCTTGTGCGTACAAAACAAGGGAGAAATGAATTTATTCATCCGTCTGATGTTGATTCTTATCGCTAGTAAACAAAAAATGCAGGTTGCAAATTTTCACGCGAATTATCCTTATGCGCGCAATAAACTCACAGCAATGTATCGCCAATATAATTTCACCGTTACAAGAAAAAAAAATGTACACCACAGTAAATTGCCCGATAAACGATGAACAACGAAAATAATCGACGACGGAAGATGGCTGGTACAATAATCGAATAACACGCCAGGAACATCAATCACGATTAAGAGCGTCGACGCAATTATTCTGCTCGAGAGGCAATAAAGCGTAAGTGCCTGCGGATCAATAAAACATCCATCAATTGTCATAGAGCGAATCTTGGGAGCAAAGAACTTGCCGTATCGGCGCGAAGGATAAATTATTCGCGAGCAACGATGCGCGTGATCCGCCGCGTCCCTCCAGTTTCCCCTGACGCGCCACGAATCCGCGAGGCGACGCAGGAAACGGACAGAAAGCGTCGGGTGAACGAAACGGGACGAGGGAGATGACGCGACGCCCCCGTTGGCACCGGATAAACGGCACGCCGGCGATGCGACGAGGAGCAAGTGGACTCAATTGAAATGAAGACGCGCCGTGGTTCGATCGCGGCACGGCAACGGTGAATCGATGTAGCGAGCGCAACCTGTGTCCTTAATCTCAATTTCAGATCACCGCATCGAATTCAACGTTCGATTGTTCTCTCCGCAGATTTCCACGCTGTCCGACTGCGCGGAGTCGGCCGGTATTGATATCCAGGTGAAGCAGACCGTGCGACCAGGTAATTAAAGAGAAAAGATGGGAAATATAAGAAATGTGATTGGCAAGTGAAATTAAGTTAATACAGTTTCGTTTGTCGGTAAAATATTGAACGATTGGGAACATTCTTCGCGCATCAAGCTTCGCGCTTCGTTCTGCTGCGATGGAAGAACAGGGAAAGGTAATGGAAGAAGGGTGAAATGCGTAACGAGATTTCTCGACCCCCAACGCGAGAGGGTCGACATGAAATATGCGTATGATTTCTAAAAAAAATTACGTTGCGACGAATTATACTAGCTTAGAATAATCTTACTTAAGAAAAATACAAAAGCAATGGAAGCTTTACAAGTATCACTGATAGCATAGAGCTTTTCTTTAATACCAAGTACAAAAGAGATTCTACAAAAATCGCTTTCACCCTTAATTATCGAAACCTTCGTCCCTTCTAAACCAAAGACGAGGGCCAACTATCGTTAACAAGATTAATTATGCAGTGTCGTTGAAAACAAGTGGCAAAGAGCATCGGTAAAATGTTTACCAGTCCAAAACTGGCCAAAGGGGTTGCTTTAAACAGGATTCATTGAAATCCAGCTTAACCCTTTACAAATCCTTCTATCTGGCTGTTAATTTCAAAAAGATGAGAAACGTAGATCTATTTGGTAAGTCGAATTAAATTAATGAAAATTAATCAGCAAAATAAAAATTGATAACTTTCCTCGCGTGTCACGGTTCGTTTCATCACGGAGGAGGGGAAAAACGTGTAACACCATTTTTCTACCCCCAATGCGACAGGGTGCAACAGACATGATAAAGCTGTGGTCGTTTCTCGCGAAAGGGTTGCATTTAAACAGGCTTCATTGAAATCTGGGTTAACACTTTGCGAATCCTTTCTCTCGCTGTCCGTCGTTAATTCCCCGACTAGCTTCACGCGGCGAGAGGAGGAAGGGTTGAGAAGGAAGAAAGGGGGTGGGTCCTGCCGTCCGGTTCCACCTCATAACTCGACCGGGAGAAGGGGCAAGAAACTTTTTGTTGAATACTTCATCCGACACCCGACGTGCTTCATTTAACCAACGGTCTTCAGCCGGCGTGCCCGTAATTGGGGCGTTTTTCAGGCGGTGAACGTTTGGGGAAACGTGCAAAGGTTACGGGAGTTCGTGTCGAACGAAACTATCACCCAGTGTACAAGCATTGATACAAAACTACGCGAACAAGAAGAAGTTGAAAGCCTTTCCTAACGGAGCTGCACTGATAAACATTTAATACCCTGTGCAATTAGTTGAGACACAATTTCCACGAATAATTCAAGACACTTTAATAAATAGAGAACAATGGCAAAGACGGGGGAAGCCTCGATAAGGAAGACAGGGAATTCCACCCCTTTGTTCGTATCACATAAATCCCCTTAATATTAAAGCTCTTTCGCCGATCCAAAGATTCGAGAAGCCCCTAAAGAAGTATTACAAGTTAACTTTCGTTGATTAAGTGCCCGCGATATAATTAATTCAGCTAGCGAGTAAAAGAAATCAAGTGTCTCGAACGTCTAATCATCTTACGAACTCCCTGATCAGTCAATTTAACCATTACTTCATAAAAACGAAATTCGCCCTCCTTTATCCGACACCCTGTAGCCGAGATATGTAGCCGGCTAATTGTCGCAACGCCAAATTCGCCGCCGCCACTCCCTCCCCCCGCCCCTGTCCCGCCCGCTGGCGGTGAGGTTTCAAGCGAGCCGGCACACTTGAAATAATTCTCCGCGTGCTCGACGAGGTTCGTGCGAATGAAACGACCGGCCGTTTTGCACCGTTGGCGACAGTTTCGTGTCCGACCACATTATAGGCTTAATTACGCTTAATCGGTCGAAACGACCAGCTGACAAGTTCATTCGAAGGAGCTGTCGGGCACGCGGACGCGTGGCCACGATGTTCTTTTCTTCGACCGAAACGGGAACGAGCAGGAATTTAACAGGTTGCCGCAAATGACGGCTATAGCCAGCCGATCTTTGGCGATATGCAGGCAAACGACGGCTATAGCCGTCGCGCGCATTTCGATCAATAAGAAAGAAAAAGAACAGCGTTAGTGCGAAGTGTACTAACGCATACACTTGTTAATTATTAAATAACACATCGAAGAAAAAAGGTGTAGCATGTCAGACAGCATATTAATTGTTCTTTTACGCGCCTTCTCATGCTTTACCGCTTCGGAACATTTGGGCATCTAGAGACAAATGACGGCTATAACAGTCGTTCACGACGACGATAACGTTCGGATAGTCGTACCAAACGTTTTAGTACATTTCAGTTCGTGCAGTTGAAAAGTGTGTTTCTGCGAAGACGAACCATTTATTCTATATTTCTTCATGAAGTAAGTAAACACAGATCAATTGCTCTTCTCGAATTGAATAAATGTAACAGTAAAATTAGTTGACAGAATATGTACACAGGTATCGGTGTATGTAAATTGATAATAGTGTACTATAAAAAAATATTAAGAATGCATGAACGTTTCGGTCTGCGTTCAAGCCTTTCTCAACATATAACGTTTATGTATCCTTAATTTTTATTCCATTTTCACTATTTTATAAGCAAAGTAAATGACAAATGATAACTTTTGTTTCAAACTGATTTTCTTGCGTTAAGTTTACCCCTATTTGCTCCCTTTTATTCATAGGAATCATTTTGAATTAGTAAAGCAAATGTCGTATACTCGTCACGACGGCCATGGCCGTCATTTTTCAATCAAATGTGATAATTTTCACTTCCAAACATACAACTTACACTCGATTTCATCTGGCAGTCATAAACAATGGAACAAAAAAAAAAATGTGTTTCTGAGCACAATCGTCAAATTAAAAGTGTGCGGCAACGTGTTAATCAATCATTCACGATAGCAAAGCGGAGAGCTGACTTTTTTTTGTTTCTTAAACAAACAGGGCGACTCTGTTTCACCGTTGTCTGAATACACATCGCAAGGTTCTCCGAATACGACTTATAATAGTACAAATGCAGCCTGCAATTTAATTCAAGGTTCAGCCAAAAAGTAAGTAAACCTAACCTAACCTAACCTAAACAAACGGGGTGACTCTGTTTCACCGTTGTCTGAATACACATCGCAAGGTTCTCCGAATACGACTTATAATAGTACAAATGCAGCCTGCAATTTAATTCAAGGTTCAGCCAAAAAGTAAGTAAACCTAACCTAACCTAACCTAAACAAACGGGGCGACTCTGTTTCACCGTTGTCTCAATACGCATCGCAAGGTTCTCCGAATACGACTTATAATAGTACAAATGCAGCCTGCAATTTAATTCAAGGTTCAGCCAAAAAGTAAGTAAACGGCAATGAATACGCGTAGGGCAGAAAGTTTCGATCGCCCGAAAAAACGAGGCCGTGTACACATTGCTTCCTGGTCGCAGGCAGGAGTCGAGGAAACTTCCCTCAAAATTCCGCGGAAGCTGTCACCAAGAACAAATCGAGGGGCAACGATAAATCTCGCTGAACCGAGGACGATAGAGACTAACCGTGGAAAAGAGGAACAAGAGGAAAGCTGAAGGAACGAGCGAGGAAAAGTCGCGCCGCGGTCTTTCCCAGACGGAATAACGATGCCGGATAACAAAGAGGATCGCCGGCTTTAATATCCGTCCGCTTGCGTTTCCAATTAAAAGCACGAAAGTCCAAACTGACGGAAACGCGTGGACCAATGTCCGAACAACGGGATTAACGTCGTTAGACAATCCCGAGAGTATTTGTCCCCTCTGTTTTGCCGTTCAGCGACACCGACGCCGGAATCGCCGAAGGAAAGCAAGCAACCGCGGACAATGAAACGATTCAAAGACTTCCTGGTTGGTTTAATCGTGCGGCTATTTCACTTGGAATATGGTAAACCTGTACTTACTGGCGACAGATTGAACTGTTTTTCATTTTAGTACTTTTAAATAAAACACGATAGATTTTAACGAACATCGTTTTTATTATGTTAATGCCACGTGATGAATTCTAACAATCATCATTTTTATTATGTTAGAGCTTGTCTTGGCTAACATTGTATTGTTCTGATAAAGAATGCGAAGTAAGGGAATGATACGAATTTGATGAAAATGAAAATGTGAAACAGGTTTCAATTAAATGAACTAATTAATTAGGTCATCCCGTAAGTAATGTCAAGCAAGAACTTGTCACACGGTCAAGTGGGATTTAAAAGGACTTCTTGATTGATTTAATTATAAAGTTGTTTTACTTGGAAAATGGAAAACATAAGTACTAGTAACAAATGGAACTGTTTCTCCAGTTTGGTAGTATCTTTAAATACACACATCACGGATTCTAAACAAGCATCATTTTAATTATGTTGAAGCTCACTTTGACCAGCATTGCATTGTTTTGATAAAAGCCTTGAATGAAACAGATTTTAATTAAATGAAGCAATTTTTAGGTCATTCAATAAGTAATGTAAAGACAGAACCACACAGTCAAGTATGATTTAAAAAGATTTGTTGCTAGTTTAATTATACAGTTTTTCACTTAGAAGATGGAAAACCTAAATACTGGCAATGAATGAAACTGTTTTTCACTTTAGTACTTTTAGATAAAACACGATGGATTTTAACAGCCATCATTTTTATAACGTTAAACCATGTTTCGGCTAACATTGTGTCATTTTGATACAGACCTCGAATGAAACAGATTCCAATTAAATAAGGTAATTATTAGGTCATCCCGTAAATAATGTTTCCTGACGCTAAAATTATGTGGAAGCTAATAATGCTTACATAGTTAACCTTTTTGTTACTTGTTCAATGGTTAAACGAGATTCTGCCTCGGTGACCTTAATCCCTCGATCAAACGATACGGTCGAATCTTGGTTTATCGCAAATGCGAAAACGTTGTTTAGAAAATTGAAAAATCACCTCTGCCACTATCCTACATTTGAAACACGTTCCCCATACACGTTACAGATATTTTTAATGTCGACATCAGCTATATCGCTTCTTTCTCAATTCATACAGAATTCAGTGCTGAAAGTGAATTTCTTTGACACCCACTCCATGACTTTTTTTAACACAAACAAATACACACGTTTTAAATTTACAAAAGGATACTTTTTTTAAAAGGCGCAGGAATAAATTGATATTTAAAAATGTCATCTAAGCGAGCTATGTACGTTTCTATAAATTATAATTAAAAAAACAACACGACTTGGGGGCGGACCTAACAATCGCAACAACACGAATTGTACAATATAACAATAGCAACAGCAACTCGGAAGCCATCAGCTACCAAACTGTCTTCCGGAAGTGGTGAACGGGGTGAAAGTTGCCGCAAAGTCTGGCTTTATCGAAATCCGGATCAGTCCGGCGATTCTCCGAAGGGAAAGTTCGTGACGAAGCTATCATCGTCAACGGAGACTCGGCGGAGGACGCGACAGCCACCAGGTACCGTGTCGAATCCAGAAAGGGAGGGGGGGTAATGAAAGCCCTCGAAGGCTTGGCAAATGCCCGCGAGCCCCTCGAGTACCGTAATTACCGATGTTGGCAATTAAGCGGCGCACTTTACGTTTCGCGCCTCCGTCGTCAATTAAACTTTCCACCCCTTTCGCGGCGGACTCTTGTTACTCGACGTTTTTATGCGTTCGCGATGGAAGTGTTCCGCCGGACGGAGAAATGATCTCCAATCTTATAAATAACGCTAAATCGAAATGAAATTAATCGAGTTTAAGCTATCGTTCCTACTCTACATTGATCATCTAAACGGTAAATATGAATAGATAATTTTATCCGTTATCTTATGCTGGATAACGGGTCGAGGTAATTACGTTCACACGCCGCTGATATCGATCGAAGAATCCGCCGGTTAATCTTCAATAGGACGTCCACAAAGGGGATGGAAGGTCAAAGGGGAGTGTTTCTTCGAAGATAAGGGGGCGTGAAAGAGAGGGGCCGCGTACCAATACACACGCGTACACGCTTGGGCTGTAAGTCGATGGGACAGAATCGATGAGGAGCAATTATCAGATTGAGCTAATGGAATTGATCGACGTTTCTGGATGAAGCGGACCGGGGCCTGCGATCGGCCACGGTGTTGCTGGCCTTTCCGAGGGAGCCTGACCGATCAATCGCGACTTAGAGTCTTGTGATTAACTGGACAAAGTGACGATCAAATTTCCACTAACTACGTCCGCGATCTACACACAGTGTATTAAACTACTATTCCCAGTACGTGGCTGAATTAATCATAGATTATTTGTTTCCAGAAATTAAGGAAGTCTCATAAGAATAATAGATTTTCAAATTGAAGCTTGATAAATGGGTCGAAAGCTTAATTTTTGTATTAATTTTAAAACGTAGATTCAGAGGATGTAAATGTTTGCATGGCTCAGTCAATTATTATTAAGCCGCGGATTTTCGTGCATTTACAGAAAATTGAAACGTGCAAATTACAAAGTGCGCAGATTATAGTGCTTTTTATAACTAGCTGGAACAATTGCCTACCGAAATTCTATTCCTTCTCATTTTATGCTCAAAAATATAAATTTCCTTAAAAATCCTCAGTCTAATTATTAGACTCCAGATTCTTATGCATTTATACAGTCAATTATTATTAAGTCGCGGATTTTTGTGCATTTACAAAAAATTGAAACGTGCAAATTAGAAAGTGCGCAGATTATAGTGCTTTTTATAACTAGCTGGAACAATTGCCTACCGAAATTCTATTTCTTCTCACCTTATCCTCAAAAATATAAATTTTCTTAAAAATCTGCAGTCTACTTATCAGACTCCAGATTCTTATGCATTTATAGGAAGCATAAAAATGAAAAATTAGATAGATTGCACGTCATCTGAAAAAATACACAAAACATCCAAATTATTGTGCTTTTTATGATATCTAGTAGGTGAAATAATTTCCTACCAAAGTTCTATTTTATTTACTGCATTCTCAAAAAGATGAGATAGCATAAAACGCCGATGTCTACTATTATTTATAGATCATCCGCTTCGTTCAGTGCAAACAATATAAAACATAAAAAGAATGAGATAATGAACATCTTATAAGATAGTTATTATTAGACTCCGGTTTTTTATACGTTTACAGAAAATTGAAAGATGCAAAATTAGGCAGATCGCACGTAATCTGAAAAAATATATAAAATATCCAAATTATTATGCTTTTTATGATATCCAGTTAGTGAAACAAGTTGCTACCAAACTTTAACTTTTCTTTTCACTACACTCTCAAAAATAGAAATTTGCATAAAGATCCGACGTCTAGTTACTATACACCCACACGCCAGTACAAATTGCCTTTTCCCCGCGCTAGAGAAAATTTAGAAACGCGTCTGCTCCAAGGCGGGACGACGACAGAAGAGCGCGCGATTGATACATCTTTCTTGTAATAGGATTTCCCGTTTGCCGGCGCGGCGTTTGCGCCTGGAAACTCGGCTAATTCTGTTTCCCCGTTCTCGCTAAAAGGTTTATGGAAATCATTCTTCTTCGCCCGGGAAACCGGATTTCAAGGGATTACGTTGTCACGGAAGTAACGTTCCCGCGGCAACGAAGGACCCGCGCCGGGACGTATTACGCCCGGCTGGTGTTTTCGCTTCGCGTCAACCAAATCGTCCAGCTCGTTATGAATTATTGTTTGCCTTGATAGGCTTTCAATTTTGCAAGTGTCGTCCTGACACCGTGCTGAAACTTCTCGCCCGAGCTGGGATTCTACGTGCGCGGGATTACCGTTAATCCTGGCTGCTTCGCGGCACGGTTTCGATAATCGAATCAAAGTTTTCAATTAATAATTCGTCAACAATGATAATATCTCGCAGTCAAAAGCCAATAAAAAGAACTGGAATGTTTTAATTAAACATCGCATTTCTAATTTGGAATATTTATTGAGCTCCTTTTTTTTTTTATTAAAACCCCGTCGTTTGATTTATAAGTAGTTTCTTTTTTTTTTTTTTTCTTAAATAAAGTCTGCGAAGGAATTTGTTGTGCGACCTCTCCGTTCGTCATGTTCGACAAAGTGATTCTTTGCACTTAATCAATCAGCCCTATAGAGCTGCTTCTACGTTGAACACGAAACCACGTTAGCGGAATTGTTCAACTCGTAAGTCTATCGATCACGAACAACTTCCAACGACACGTTCAAAACTTCTACCCGTATCGAGTTTGGCAACTCGGTTTCATATCTTGGACAAATTCCGTCGTGCCCGATAAACGAAGAACCCTTGTTACGCGAAAGGGGTAGTATCAGAGTACGCGTAGGTATTGCTATTAAATGAAGTATAAATAGTACTTTTGTCTATTAATCTTCTAATTTGGATAAATAGAATATTTCAATTATACTTGCAGTTGGAATTGTTTTAATTGTCGAGCATCCCTCTTCACGAACTTGGATATATAATAATTCCAACAGCAACTCATGCTACGTCAGCTGAAACTTGCACTTAAATCATCATTAGTCTTCGTTCAAACTACAATTTTCACAACTCAAAAAATTTTCACGCTAACTGTAGGGTCTTTCAATTAAGAGACCCCTAAATCCTTACCAGTAAAGTCTACTCTCGTGCTAGAAAAAAGTCGACGTCAGCTAAATAACGTCCCACGTGGGACAAATTAATTAATCACTGTGCCCCGGGCTAAATGATGTCAAATTGGTTGAAATCTAATTTGGCTTAGAATTACCTAATTTAAGCCCGGGCTTCTCCTGGAACGCTTTCCTCCCTGCTCATCGATGCATTTTTGCATTTGCTATTACTATTCCACATGTATTTATTATTGATATTTATAACATGTACCATTTGACATTGGCAAAGTGTATAAAATTCCATTACCTAATTTTAGTCGAAACTTATACTGGAACGCTTTCCTCCCTGCTCATCGATGCATTTTTGCATTTGCTATTACTATTCTACATGTATTTATTATTGATATTTATCACATGTACCATTTGACATTGGCAAAGTGTATAAAATTCCACGCCAATTGATCCCAAATGAAAATTAAAGATTCCACCGGCGGCATCCGCGTTTCCAGGACAATAAATAGCACGAACGATCGTCGTTACTTTCCACGAGAACCGACCCGATCTCCCCGACCGAACGAACGCGAGATATTAAGCGGCATTAGCGGGAAAAAATTCGCTCCACGAGCCACGGGAATGCCCGATAAGGCTGACACCGATTCGCGACGAGTCACAGATTACAATGGGACGGTCCGCGGCGAACCGGATGTTTGCCCTAACCGAATTATGCAAATTTTGCGGCCACCTGAAATTAGTGGTGCACGTCGACCGGGATAATGTTTAGCTCGTCGCGCGGTGTCGGCTTAACGACCGCCAAGATCGCCCCGCAAAACGAATCCCGCCGCTCGCGCGACGGGATGATTTTCATATTTTAGTACGAATCCGCCGCGGCTAATGCCCTTAGTTACGTAATTAGCGGAACCGACACGGGCTGTTGCGTTCCGTTGCAACGTTTCGATGGACATCGCGCGGCGATGGAGAACTTTTCCGGGGCGGGGGGGGGCTACGAAGTTTGTCATGAAGAAGAGGGTGGCACGATGGGCGGGGACTGGTTTAATCAGACGGGCATTATTATTTTGTAGCAGAACTGTAGCGTGGATATTTTTTTATCTGTCGAGGCACGAGTAGTTTGGACTTTTAATAGTAATTTTTTTGGACATTCATTATTAAGTAAAATACGATTAACTTATTTCTACATTTGTGTAGATTCATTCTTTTTTTTTACAGATCGTAACATGGACGCGAATTTTAGATCGAGAAACATGAATATGCTCAGTGAAATTCTCATTTATCGCAAAAATGTTCCAATCTCTAGTGAGCCATGATTTTAATTTGAAACGGGACGCGCGCATGCTAATACCTCGACGCGAGGAACGATTGAAAGGCGAAGCGAAACGCGGCGCTGTGCTTGGCAGAAATAAATGAAAAGTGATTAAAGTAAGAAGAATTCCGGATTGGCCCACATCGCGTTACGGGGGACACGTGCGTGCGGGCAAGTGCAAGAGAATGCTTCTCGCGTTTCTTACGCGCGACTAATGAACGTTATGCGATGCAATTAGTCAGAAAACGGACGGGCGCGGCGGAATAAATTGCCGTTCTTTCTACGAGCGGGGAACGTTAATTATCCGTCGCGACCGCGGAATTTGTGCGGAAATTTGTCACTTCTGAACGTCGTTAGACAGAGATTTCCACGGAGCGGAGGCACGGGTTAGCGATGTTTCCTTCGCATCGACACCCGAGTCACGATCTCGGTCGCGATACGCCCGCGGAACTGTCTGCAATTAATTTCTTCGTGCCGCGTCGCGCTCGTTACGCCGCTCGATGTATCTACTAATTAGCCGGTACGATCGGATCGTGGCTGATCGAGTGTCTGGTGGTCGAATCCGATTTCGATGTGCCTAACTGGCGTCGTTACTTCACCAGGTATCTACAGCCGGTGATCAAATTATTATGAACGGATGGAAAAATTGTATGTTCTGTGTTTTTGGTGGTACGAGGACTTCGATAACAGTGATATAAAGGCTTGCCTGGCTGATAAAAAGGTACAAGTCTGATCGTGGCTTGGAAACTCACCGGACATGAACCCAAACAGAAAATCTTTGGGAATTATTAAATCGTCGCATAGCATTCTGGAATGGAATAGAATAAGGCAAACGGGACCACGAATTCATCAGGGTCTGCGAGTCATTGATCTTTCGATGATTCATCATTTTATTCGATTTTTATTTTTCATTCTATTCTTCATTGCAACTGCTCTGTTGCTCTTCGAATTCCATTAATTGCATTCAAGTAGTAACTATTGTCACAGGTTCTATGATTATCAGAAAATCATATTTAGTCTGCGCTGGTATGATGTAATGATAATAAGTGAAGGTACAGGAATATGTCTATAGTATACATACAAACGTTATTATAAGGCGAATGTATCGTGCAAAATCGTTCAGAGATTGAAACCATACTATCCATTGCGCATCCGATTTTCCAGGGTAAGTAGCACGAACCAATTCAACATTTACTACGAAAATTACCTCTTATTTTACCTGTTCAACAAAATTTGGGATATATTCACAGAACCAGTTATGTATGTATTTAACAAGAATTTTTGCAGTGCAATGCAAAAGCTTGAACTACTATCATATCCCGATACAGTTATAAAAATCGAACAAAAAGTTTACAGAACTAGTTATGTATTTATTTAATAAGACACTTTTGATGTGCAATGCAAAAGCTTAGATTACTATCATATCACAATACAATTATGAAAATCGAACAAAGAGTTCACAGAACTAGTTATGTATTTATTTAATAAGACACTTTTGATGTGCAATGCAAAAGCTTAGATTACTATCATATCACAATACAATTATGAAAATCGAACAAAGAGTTCACAGAACCAGTTATGTATTTATTTAATAAGAACTTTTGATGTGCAATGTAAAAGCTTAGACTACTATCATATCGCAATGCAATTATAAAAATCGAGTAAAAAAATCATAAATGAAATGGAGACAGTAGTAATTCTTTGTCATTAACAGCAAAAGTATTTGCATAATGTAGAGTATGTTTGGACCAAGGGTTACTAACATCTTTTTGTTATGCAATGTAAGAGCTTGAACTACTATCATATCCCAATACAATTGTAAAAATCGAACAAAAAGTTCGCAGAACCAGGTATGTATTTATTTAATAAGAATTATTCATGTGCAATGCAAAAGCTAAGATTCCTATCATATCCCAATGCAGTTATAAAAATCGAGTAAAAAACCATAAATGAAATGGAGACAGTAGTAATTCTTTGTCATTAATAGCAAAAGTGTTTGTAAAGTGTAGAATGTGTTTGAACCAAGGGTTACTAACATCTTTTTGTTATGCAATGTAAGAGCTTGAACTACTATCATATCCCAATACAATTATGAAAATCGAACAAAAAGTTCACAGAATCAGTTATGTATTTATTTAATAAGAACTATTGATGTGCAATGCAAAAGCTTAGGCTACTATCATATCACAATGCAGTTATAAAAATCGAGTAAAAAACCATAAATGAAATGGAGACAGTAGTAATACTTTGTCATTAACAGCAAAAGTGTTTGTAAAGTGTAGAATGTGTTTGGACCAAGGGTTACTAATATCTTTTTGTTATGCAATGGAAAGCTTGAACTACTATCATATCCCAATACAATTATGAAAATCGAACAAAAAGTTCACAGAATCAGTTATGTATTTATTTAATAAGAACTATTGATGTGCAATGCAAAAGCTTAGGCTACTATCATATCACAATGCAGTTATAAAAATCGAGTAAAAAACCATAAATGAAATGGAGACAGTAGTAATCCTTTATCATTAACAGCAAAAGTGTTCGTAAAGTGTAGAGTGTGTTTGCACCAAGGGTTACTAATATCCGATATCCACCTGAAAATTGCATTGCTTTACGACTGGGGCAGTCGATAAAGTTTTATCGTTCCTCCTTTTTCACTCTCCTAGTCCCCTTTTTTTATATGTATAGAAGATACCTGTATATACAGAATCGGATGAAACACTCCGTGGTCGAAGATACGGTTCTGTATGTCCCGAATGGTTTATCGGATTTCTCTTGGGTTTTCACGCTGGCTCGGTTTTATGGGCGTCTCGAGATTATCGATTGCTATTCGGGGAGCAGCTTTAAGAAGCAGTTGCCGCCGTTGTTCCTTCGCCGTATCCTTAAATGATTGAATGCAGGGAATCCTTTTTACGCGCGTGCTGTGAAGTTTATCAGTAATACCTCTATACAGGTGATTCCTCTTTGAAGATACTTCCTAGTTAAAAAAATATATTTCCTCCCCCATCCAATGCATTCACGTCCTTCCTGTTGTTCCCAACTTTTTCTGCCGGAGCAAATTAATATTGTATTTTATTTACAACCGCGATCACTATTCAACATTCTTCGCTGGAAAATCGCTTGACAGTGGAACACGCCGATTAAAACACGCTGTATAAATTTCTCCTTCGCTCACCCTCGCCTCGCTGTAACTGTCCCAATCATATACTTAAATGAACCGTTCATCAGTCCCGTTCCTTCTGCGTGCGCCTCGAATTCGATATTGTATTCCTGTTCAGCATTTTTCAGCGAACGATTTCATAATCAACGAGCCGGGTTGTATATCAACTGCGCGTACAGAATAATATATATACATATATCGCGGATTCAACGAAACGCCCGCACCGTAACAAGTGCTTCCTCCACCGTAGTAATTAAACGGCAGAGGGAATCGGCGACTTTATCATTCTAACAATACCGTCGTCGAGCTGATTCGCAGCGACGTACAAAGGAAGCTCGGCGTCCCATTGCTCGGCGAACAAGTTAAATACATCCCGTGGAATCGATAGAACGATCCGGCCCAGCTTTCGCCATCCCGTTCCCCGATCGCCCTTTCTTCGTCGATCGACTGAAACGCTCCATTGTACTTGGAAAACATTGTACACCGTTGCTACGTGCACGCGCGGATCTCTATTACGTTCAGCGAATGAAGAAAGTAGCACAAAAGATAGTGGAATTAAAGATACCGGCGGAACGAACGGATGGAAAATTCTTTATCCGGCGACCGGCTTTCAGGGGCGTTCACGTTAATTTGCTGGGAAGAACGGTTTACACGGCCGCGCGGCAAAGAGCCTCCGTTCGCAAAGTGGAAAATTACGATTGTTTCCCTATTTACGGCGGATATTTTCGGAAGCAATGAAAACTCAATACAGTTAACCCGATTAATATGCTAATTTCATTAATAATGCGATTTATAATGTAACTTTAATAATTCGGTACAATGATTTTGTTTTTGTAACTTGGTCATGATTAGCCTCCGGACTTTGATGCGTTTATAGAAAATGAAGAAATGCAAAATTAGATAGATTGCACATAATATGAGAAATGTACCAAATATCCAAATTATTGTGCTTTTTATAACGTGTAGTGAATGGAATAATCTTTCACTAAAGTTCTACTTTTTTCATTACATTCTTAAATATGTGAATTTGCATAAAAATCCAAAGTCTAGTTATGATTATTATTATTGTTGTTACTAAACCAGTGACTAAAGATTCCCACCATCCCAAACCGTAATCAACTTTTTCACGCTGTAAAAAAGAAGGCTTGACGAGAAGTCAATTCGAGTTTGCGAATGAGCTGCCGTTACCCGCAGGTATTTCGAGAGCAAGTGGGCCAACGAAGCGCGGTCTAGGAATGTCGGTGGTACAATTATTTGCGGTTAAAGGACGTCGCTGATATATTAAGGCAAGGCTTCCCGGGGAGACTGTCATCCACAGCAAGCCACCACTCAACCCTTTACATCTTGCAGATTAGCAACAAGCCCATGTTACCCTCCGCCTAATTTCAGTCCCCGCGTGAGCCCATTCTTGTAATTGATTTTCATAAGAGTATCAGAGCACAGCTGTCAACAGTTTCGTCAAATCAGCATGATCATTAAACCGCGAATTTCCACGCAAATATGTATTTTAATAGCCACCATTTAAAAGCCACCACTCAACGCTTCACGTCTTGCAGATTATCAGCAACCCTACGTTACCTTCCGCCTAATTTCCGTCCCCGCGTGAACCCATTCTTGCAATTGATTTTCATAAAAGTATCAAAGCGTAGCTGTCAACAGTTTCGTAAAATCAGCATAATCATCAAACCGCGAATTTCCACGCAAACATGTATTTTAATAGGAAATGCATTGCAGAAGCGTGGATAATATTTGCATATTTCATTGATATAATTATAAATATTTATAACAGCTTGAAAGAATGAATCACGATTTTGCATGCATTTGATTAATTAATTGGTAACTGCCATTGAAATTCGTAAATGCAGCGTAGCATTGTTTATTCAATGAATACATTATTCTACTAAGGGCGATAGTAATCCCGTGACGAAGGGGGTTAAGGAGACGCGGCTGTTCTTCCGAAGGTGATCCAGAGGATTAGAACGGGAGTTCGAAGGATGCTCGGGATTACCGAACTATTGGTAAACTATCGCTGCTCGGAGCCTTGATTGGTTTAAACAAAGGACAAGGGGTTACATTAAATCAGTTTACACGAACGAAAATGTATAATAGTATCTAATTTGACTAATACGATTAGCATTTTCTGTAACCTTTAAACGGTTACGCTATCTTGTAGGCGTAAAAAAAAAATGGAATTTTATGTTCTTTCATACTATGACACTTTAATCCATCAAGAATAATGTACGATAAATCGTTTGCAAAAGAATCGTAATGCTATAGAAGTTACAGCAATTTAACAATGTAACAGTATTTTATTAGGCTTTCTCGTCTTCATAAAGTAATGAATAAAATAATGAAGTGAAACGACTGCCGATACCAGTGTAACCAGAGCTTTTAGTGTTTTTGTTTAAAGGTCTGCTACTTTTGATGCAGCACTTTTTAATTACTTTGTATGTTATCATCTGTCGCTCCTTATTAAATATACCAAAAATTCTAAGAAAAATGGAAAGAAGAAACACCATTCCAATTCAATTCTACAAATTTCCTTAAAGTCAATGAGATCAAAATTCACCGATAAATTCGTCAATATTTCTTATCGTCATTATCGATTTGTCATCGCTCATCATTTGTCGTTCCTTATTAAATATACGAAAAATTCTAATAGAAGGTGCAATTAAAAAAACACCATTTCAAATGCATCATACAAATCTCCATTCCTAAATTTGTGCCACCGATTAACCCCTCCAAAAATGAACTTTATCATAAAAACCAAAGAAGAGAGCGTATCTCGACTGCGTCCTGAAGAGGCCATCTGTCCGGACGTTTACAGTGTCGATTCACTGCCTCGTTACACCCGTAGAAAATCTATGCTCGAGCATCTTTGGAAAGTTCGCGACCGGCCGTTCTTTAGGCGGGAAGGGAGCGATGCTGACATGGTTCGCTCGAGAAGGGAGAAAAACGGGGCGGCGGAAAATCTGGACGCGACATGATGGAAAGGGCAAAGTTGCCGGATACTGGAAGCGGCTGATGAGAGATAACAAACTTCATCTTTCTTCACAATGGCCGGGCGCCTTAAACCACGGGCCCGGACAGGTGGCTATACATATATCTTCCTCCAGAGGACGGAAGATTCAATGCGGGGCGCGCGAGGAGATCGTTTCACTCGATCGTTGCCGTCAGCTAAAGCTTGGAAGAATTCGATGTTTTTGTTTCATGGAAAACTGCGGGTGAAAAGTGGCGAGCATTTGCAATTTACTTTTGCAAAAGGCTCTCGACAAGTGACGGTGTTCCGATCTACACGTAAGTGACGGAAAGTTATCTCCACCGCTCGCTTTCCCTTCGGCCGCTGTCGTCGAAGGAATAACAAATGTCGGAAACTTGATCCGAGCTCCTAGGTTCCATCAATCACATTTCGCATCTTCTACACGATAAGTGACAGTCTAGGTGATTAAAGGTTTACTGTCACTTATAGGGAACCTACTGTAGAACACTATTCCTCCAAGCAACCCTAATTCTCCAGTTCGAAAATTCACAGAATAAAACAAAAGCCATAACTCAGAAATTTTTAACTAGCAAAATTACTGGTTTTTCTGTACTTGATAATTCAGGCAATTCCTTTCATTTCCCATGTTCCGAAGCCTCAAGCCTTAAAAATACAGTGGACTCCCGATAAGTGACGATGTTCCGATCTACACGTAACTGACGGAAACTTGTCCCCAACCGCTCGCTTTCACTTCGGCCGTTGTCGTGGAAGCAATAACTAATGTCGGAAACAGGACCCAAGCTCCTAGGTTCCATCGATCACATTTCGCATCTTCTACACGATAAGTGACAGTCTCGGTGATTAAAGGTTTACTGTGTCACTTATAGAGAACCTACTGTAGAACACTATTCCTCCAAGCAACCCTAATACTCCAGTTCGAAAAGTCATGGAATTAAAAAACCATAACTCAGAAATTTTTAACTAGCAAAGTTACTAGTTTCTCTGTACTTGACGATTCAGGCAATTCCTTACATTTCCCAAGTTTCGAAGCCTCAAGCCTTAAGAATCCAGTGGACTTACGATAAGTGACGATGCTCCGATCTACACGTAAGTGACGGAAAGTTATCCCCACCGCTTGCTTCCTCTTCGGCCGTTGTCGTCGAAAGAATAGCAAATGTCGGGAACTTAACCCAGGTGTCAATCAAACTTCGCTTCTTCTACACGATAAGTGACGTCCTCGGGATCCCGATTTACCGTCACTTCTAGCGAATCTACTGTACTCGTTTCGAGTTGAATGACTCGATTGCCTTCGAGCAATGAACAAAACTATGACCAAGTTTGATGAAAGCGCAAAATACCCAAATAGTACGATCCAAGTAAATGTAAGAAATAGTTGGAAATTTAAACATGGTCTCGAGCCAGTTTCCCTGTGCCTGCGATGACATAAGAATCGCGCCACGACCGCGTTTTCGGCTTCGTAAAAATGAAACCCACGTCGGACTTCGGGGAAACGCGATTAAACCGGAAGGGAAATTTAATCTACTTTAAACTTCGTGTTAAATTCCTCGTCGCGCGGCTTTGTCGCTTTGAACGATGATCAGCGAATCGATCACGCCCCAGAGGGGAGAAAAACGAGTTCGGAAAGCATCAGGAGGGTGGCGATGATGCCAGGTGTTACAGGTGATGAAATTGCGTTCTATAAACTGCGGGAGCGTCTTCGTTTGTTTTATCTTGTAATTAACCGAATCCTCTGGGGAAGATTTTCGATGGTATTGACACGGTTTTAGCTCACAGCTGTTTCGTTATGATTTTCTTTTTCGTCATTTTATCTCTACCATTTGCGCCTAGTATTTGAATTTATCGCATTTACTTTAATCTAATCGATTTAATTTCATTTGTTTGTATTATTTATTTCTGCTCGCATTAATTTAATTCGCTTCATTCAATTTATTCAATAAAATGTTTTTACTGCTACTATTGTCATTTGTCATGAATGTTGACGTATAAAATCTAACGATTTGGAATTCTGTTTCGTAATAATATAAAGTGACTATTTTTAATTGAATTTCGAGCTAAAAAATAAGCTTATATAAGCGAAGATTGCCAGTTTCCTCGAGACCGCTGGCCAGAACTGTAAATAGAAGGGAATGGAGTTCGCCAAAAAGTTGAACAGACCGTGTCGCACAAATCTCCCGTAATGATCTCAATTAAAGGGACGCATTACCTGGAACTTCTTAAAAGACATCGGAAACATTTGCAAGAGAAAAAGCTCTGGCAGAGCGGAGCAAGGTAGTCTCGCGGAGACGGAGATTCAATTCAAGGTGGGTTAATTACCAGGAAAGATAATTACCCATAAATAACGAGAGGATCCGAGGGTTTCACACTGGCGAAAAATAAAATCTAGACGCGTTCTGTATTGCTACAAAACGCTGGACTTGTAAGCTTTCTCTGAAAAAAGGATTTTCCTTAAGATTAGAAAATGAGTAATGCCAAACAGCGAATGTGAAAATTTCGCGAAAGAAAATGTAAGAAAAGTGATAAAGTTATTACATAAAGCAACGAATAATGAATGCACTGCGCAACGAAAAGGTTGATCCACTTGGACTTGCGGTTACAATCCTGAAACTAGTTAATCGATTCGACTGAACTGTCTTTGAACGATCAGCTTAGACATCAGCGAGTGTTCATGGAAAATTTCATCTTAACGCAGTGCCCCATTTTTGTGAACTAAACGTAATTATTTAATTCTTCTAAATTTTCCTCGTAACAATAATGATTCGTCAATTTGCAGACAGACAAAAATGAAGACATAAGTAAAACATTCTAACTTAAACAAACAAACGTTTTCAGTAATTCATACGTTTTCCACCACTTTAGATTAATATATTCGTTCACTTCGTTGTTGGTTCGGTTAGATTTTGCAGTTGTTTCGGAATATCGCGGTTCCAGAACTCTAATCAGCACCCTCGCCTGGTCAGCGAGATCTCCCGGCATTAGCCCTATTGAGAATCATTGGAACCAACTTGTACGCGGTATAAATGATAATCGTTGACATTTTAGTAGCGTTACCGTATTGGAAACCGCATTGATGGTGTGGAACCGCGTAACTCCGAAACAACCGCAGGATCTGGCTGAATCATCGACGAAGGGGATGAATTTATTAACAACGAAATGGTAGAAAACCTACTGATTACTTAAAACGTTCGTTTCTTCAAACTAGAATCGTTTAGTTAAAGTTGTTGTTTCTCTGCAAGTGGACCTATAATTTTATTGCGGTTGAAAATTGAAAAAAAAATGAAACAAATGTTCACTGTACACCGGGCACTGCGTTAAGACGAAATTTTGCATGAATATTACCTAGTACTTAGGCTGAGTGCTAATTTAAAGTTTAGCCAACTCAGTTAATTAGCTTTAAAGTTATAACCAAAAGGTCCAAGTGGACCTGTACTTCCATCACGCACTGTATTAATAATATTTATATAATATTTGCAAACCGATGAAGACATGCAATATGTATTTTCAAGCAATCCCTTATTACTGCTTGATCGAAAAATACTCGAAACAAATTCCAAATATCAATCGTCAACATCCTAATTCCATCGCGCGTAATTCCAAACACAAATTTCTCTTTCTCCCACGATTCGATTTCCCTTCATCCGCTAGATCAGACTCTGGACACTCTAGCGCACGCATGCACAAAGCCAGCCATCAAGAGAAACCTGTCAAAGAGAAACGACGAGCTTCAAGATTCGCAGTCGATCATGGGCGAAAGGAAAAAAAAATGGGGTACCGAGGTAACAGCAAAACCGAGGGAATCTCGGGGTAAGAAAAGTGGGGTCCGGAAGTAGCTGCAGCGAGACGGGAAAAAATTGTGGGAAAAAGTATCGAGCAGGAACGGTGCATCGCCGTTTCCACGGTGATCAGGGAATTTCCCGGAGAGCGCAAGTTTCGAGTCAAAGTGATTTCGAGACGAGAGGAAAAGGCTGGCCCGATGCGGACACGAACACTACGCTGAACCAGTATCCGACGGAGATTTACCTGCGACCCGTCGATGGGCAGCCGAAAGGTCGAAGGTTAACCGTAGGAAGAATCAAAGAAAATTGCTGGAGTCGGAATGAATGAAATAATTAATGAGAACAATGGAGTTGGTAAACTTAATACATTCGCATTGGTAACTGGCTTCAAGTTTTCTGAATCTAAATCGACAGTTATTCTTTTCAACAGAGGGAATACCCAAAAAGATAAACCAACCTTACTAATTGGGAGCCATAGTTTTCCAGTTGTTAATAAAATCAGGATTCTAGGACTTATTTTTGACAGCAAACTTACTTGGATACCACACATTGAAAAAATCAAAGAAGATTGTATAAGAAAGCTCAATATAATGAAAATAATAGCTTCCAAAAAGTGGGGTGCCGATTTTTCAGTCTTAATCAGAACCTATAAATCCTTGATCAGACCGAAAATAGATTATGGTTCAATAGTCTATAACTCTGCTAAATCAGCTTTACTAAAAAAGTTGGAAACAATAAATAACAACGCAGCAAGAATAGCCACGGGGTACTAGCCCTATGTTAAGCGATTAAAACTTTTAATAAATCACTTACAAACTACTACAACAAATCCTTGGAAAACTCCAACAGAACAGGCAATCACATTAATATAAATAAAATATACAAAACTAACCTAGCATTAACTTTCAGTAGGATAAACCAAGTGGTATTATCAAGACTAAGAATTGGACATTCAAATTTATCACATGCGTATTTACTTAAAAACGAAAACCCACCAATATGTAATAATTGTAATGTAATTAATTCACTAGTGCATATCATTACAGTTTGCCCAAACTATCACAAGGAACGAAGATCGAGACAAATAAATACAAATTATGCAGGGAATTTCCAAAGTACCGATTCATGTTTAGCTATAATTAAATTTCTAAAAGATATTCATATTTTTAATTTAATCTAAGTAAACCGCAAACACCGTGTAGTTGATCATTACTAAAACCCAATGTATATATCGTAATTAAACTATAGTTACTAATGACCCGAATGGGTTGATGTAACTATAAAAGTATAATAATAAAAAAAATGAAGTTGGTAGTGTTAGAATGATTGATTTCTATGATACGCTATAAAATTCTGCTCTATAAAACGCGGAGAAGGGCCAGGGAGAAGCAGCGAAGGTACAGAAAGAGGCAAGACGGAATAGAAAGGAATAGGAGAAGGAAATTAAAATATGACCGAGGAGGAGCAGTGGGGGGGAGCAGAAGGTGGAAGGAAGAAAATGTATCGGGATAAAGAACACTGGAGACCCGGAGTTCGCGCTATTTTCTTGTCGTCGGTCCCCGGGAGAGAATAAAAGTTGGAAGACGATCCGGGGTGGCGCGGAAGCAATTTCCCAAAGGCGCTCGGCGATCCTGAAAGTAGCGCGCTCACACGAGATTCCCCCAATCGACGAAGCTCTCTGTTTCTTCTCCGCCTGTTACTTTTTGCTTCGATACAGGTGGGTGGCTCGGCAGATTCCGAGTCATCGATGGGCGATAGAAAGAGGACTTTTCGCAGGTGATTGCGAGATAAAACTATTAACGAACAGAGAAAGAAA
Organism: Holcopasites calliopsidis; assembly: GCA_023838395.1. Taxonomy (NCBI): domain Eukaryota; kingdom Metazoa; phylum Arthropoda; class Insecta; order Hymenoptera; family Apidae; genus Holcopasites; species Holcopasites calliopsidis. The sequence continues at coordinate 448,484 of JALHAQ010000049.1, forward strand.
TGGTGCAATGGTCAACGTGAAAAAGATTCCCTTGAACGAGAAGAAAAATGTCAGGAAAGCTTTTCCCACCAAATCCGAAGTGGAGAATTCTTTGAGGAGCACGTTCCACGAGTATCAAAGCCCGCCCGTCGATGCAAAACGCGAAGATTTCCCAACGATAGCGATCCCAAATGGAAGAAAGAAGATTCCGCAACAATTGTCGGGTAAAACAAAAATACAAGCTTCCCCTGGTTGATCGAAGCAAACGGTAAAACCTTTCCGCGCGCAGGAGCGTCAAAAACAATTTCCCTAGCAAAGGGAGAAGCTCGAGAGGACAGTTTCTCTTTAGCGCTGCAAAAAACTTGTCCGGAACATCGGTCGGAATGTCGGCGGTAGGAGGGACAGAGCTTTCGCCTGTAAGGAAAGAAAGACCACCTCTGTGAGCAGAGAATCGTCCGTTCGTAGGAAAGAATTGCGGAAAGTTAAGTCATCCTCGAAGAAAGGGGCTGGCTTTCCGCGCGGAACAAAAAGATGTAAGGAGGAAGCGGATCCTCTTCGAAGGGGAGAAAAAAAAAGGAGGCAAAGCTCTCCTAAAGCGAGGAACACAGGAACGTAGGTGAATAACGATGGAGGATGTGGCGAAACAATGCTACGGCCAGCTATGGGACTGGACGGCGGGTCGAATTAATTGCGAACAATCAAGAGGGAACCGCGGAACCTCGCGAGATACCCGTTGCACAGCTGCACGTACACCGACCGCCTAACGGCTCGCCGTAAATCGCCGATTGCCATCGTCACGGAGAGCTCCGTCGACGGGATGTTTCTATCTTCGGCTGCTCCTCGGCTGCACCGGGACGTTCCGTAAAGAAGCCCGCGAGCTCGTATCTGGTTCTTGCATTTCCAACGTTTCAACATCGTTTCCGCATGCAGCGTGTTCGACAACAAGTGGCAGAAATTTTCAGGGATGATTCTTCACGCGACGCTGAACAACGTTTCCTTTTGTCGCTGACGAGAAACACCGGCCAATCAGAACGCGCGCCATACACGAGAGCGTTAGGACTGGGCGTTTTTCGCTGATGATTCTAAAACCAAGCCTTAGCCAACAGTTTGGCGAAGGAGAACATTTTTCTTTCTTAAATCAGTCCTTAGAACTTCTTCCACCAGCTGTCGAACACCCTATCGAAGCGTAAGGATTAATTATCTAAATATTGTACATTTTGCAATGTTACAAGTTAAATTGTAATTGAATTATAATTATCCTCGTTCTTATGATCCAAATGAAAGATGAAACACGAATTTATCCGAATATCAATAAATCCTTTGGGATTCGTTACTTTTCCTATTTACTCGTTCACGATAGCACGATAGTTACTCTTACGTGATCAGATAATTAGTTCCGTAACGTTACAAGATAGTAGATTTAGGCAGAGTTTATTCTTGTTTTTTTTTCTTAACACCGCAGAGATATTTGGGAGGGAAGATTATTGAATTTATTATGGAGCACGCCCGCGAATTATGACCGCAGTTAGGAGGATTAGTTCGCGGGTAAAGTAATTAGCGATTAATTAAAATTTACTTAAGCGTTAAACAAGAGCCGAAACGGTCCAGTGGCCCGGTGTTGATGAGCAACCGGGATTCCGTCGCCGTTGCGGATAACCCTCCGCTGTGATCGTATTAAAGGAATTTATTACTATGAAGAATTCATAATATTCGAATGATCGAAAGTATTGAAGATATTCAAGAAATCGCGAAGAGAAATCGGCTGCCCAGACCTCTTACAATAATTGGATTTACAACACATTGTATTATATAGATATCAGTGTATGAACAATAGACGATTTGCACATCACGACAAAAAGATTTTCCATCAGACTTCATAAAACAACGTCACGGTAAAAGACTGTGCGAAGAGCCTCGTTGGAAAACAATTCCCGCGTCGAATTAACTTGCCCGAATTACCGTCAAAGAGGATTAGCCCGAGCGATACACGAAGGCGGCGATAATTAAAACTTGCACAATCAAACGAGCATCGCTCCATCCGAGTATCAGAAGAACTGCTTCAATCCGGAATCACTTCCGGACGCTTATCGAATTATCCACGACTAAAACGTGCATCGCTCGATCCGAGTATCAGAAGAACTGCTTCAATTCGGAACCACTTCCGGATGCTTATCGAATTGTCCACGACTAAAAACGTGCAGGTAGAAAAACCACGGTAAAAAGAAGCCCGCGAGCGTCCGAGAGCTGTCGAATTTCTTCGGCTCGGTGCGATCCGTCGCGGGCATACGTTTCTATCGAACTGTCCGAACGATTCGCCCGGAAACGCGGCGGTTGCAGCCATTCTCATTAGAATAATCGCGCGATCGCCGATCGCGGAAAAGTTTCCGCGCGGCATGGGTATCACCTGGCCGGAAGTTTTCGAGGCGCGCCTCGTTTCGAAGATTTCTTCCGGATTGCCGGGAAGAGAGATCGGCGGTACATCGCGCCGTCAATTTCCCGTAAGTTTCCCTCGGAAAAGTCGGTGAAATCTCACCGACGGTGCTTCGTCCTTCGTGTCGCTTCTTGGATGCTAGTTTCGTTTCTTCTTTTCGCGGAGAAGCAAGTCGGCGAGCCGGTCGAGAAATTATTTCCAGACGATCAAGATTTTCGTTTATTTTCCTTAATAATAAGGAAATTTAACGCTGCATAGAAATAGGTTTGAAAGCGACGCAATTTATGTTGTTAAAGGCAGTTGCACGGAGCAGTGGGTAGTTATTAGGCGTAGTTAAATATACGCATTCCTGCGAGTGGTTGAAATCATTGCGTGCAAGAGGAGAGTGTACAACGCGACACGCAAGAGAACGGCGAAGTGAGCGTATTCTCTTCCGCAGCAGAAGGTAACACGGAGTTCTTTTGTGAACGTGAAAACGAAATCGCATTAGAACGATTGCGTTAAACATTCAAAGAAGGTGGAGCTCTATTAAAATCGGCGGGCAAGATCGTTTTGCAAATACGTTAGGTAGCGCTCGTATGGTCTCCCGGCACGAAGGGCGGTCAAAGTGAACGTAGTAAATTAGATCACCCCCGTCAGATTCACCCCCCCCCCTCGGTGGTGACCATTAAGCCAAAGTATCCAAGGCTTCAGGCCGCAGCTCGCCTTTTTTTTTATCGCGCGTTTCATCCCCTTTAACTGCCTCTACCCACTCGTCGTTTGCATCTTATTAGGCGATTTCGAGTTTAATTGGTTCCCCTTCATTTCCCTCCGGCCGGCCGCGTGAAATCCGTCCGAGCTACGGACGCGCTCGACGACAGTCACGATTTTAGCAACGAGCAAATTAAGAAGAGAGCCACGGTAATGAATTGGTAATTAAGATTACGGCGGAGTTCTTGTTTTTGTTATTTTATTTAGAGTCGCGTCAACGATAATTAAGGGCGGACTTTATCTTGCCGCTCGGTATAAGATCCCACGGTAAACCAGAATTTTATCACCAAGCAAGATTTAATATCCTGGAAGCTCGTGTTATATATTCTAACGACCAGCGCGTAAGCGAGCTTTCAAAGCAACCCCTCGAAACGAGCGTCTCAACCCTTGCAAACAATCGTCAAGAACATCTACCCTCCCAACATGCCCTTATGAATGTCAGCTTTATGAGCGTCCCCGGCGAACCGACGATGAACCGTGAAGCGAAATTTGCAAGCAGCCTGCTCCGAAATCGCGAAATACGACCTGTCTCTACGACCAGAGTTGGGCAAAAAGTAGTCTGGTTAATGATTAACGATTAGAACTAACATAAAATCATATTCATGATTAATGGTTATGATTATTGAGTAGCTCAGCGATCATGATTAATGAGTGACTGAAGTTAGCAAAGAGAATGTAACGAGTAGACATTATTAACTTTATAATCATTAATCGCGAAATGATTACGTTTTTGATTGTGATTAACTTAGAAATTTGGCAATATGGTAGATGTAACGGTGCGCAGCATTTATTATGAAACCTATATTCATTTAATAATTCAATGAGAAAAAGATTATTCACGTGTAATCCCGTGCAACAATTAACGTATGTTAATTTTAGTACAGATAAATTAATCGTTTGTTCAGTGATCACAAATTACAGACTAACGATTCCTTTCTTTCATTACAGACAATTATTGCAGACTCGAAAATGTAATCATCTTATCACTGATTTATTACAGGGAAGGTTACTTCATTAATTATAATGATTATTATGATTACTTTTAATAATGAATTACAAAAGTAATTACAAAATAATTGGCTACCGCCCGACTCTGTCTACGACTAATAAATATTAGGTAATGGACAAAGTTCGTGCAGTTTTATCGTAAAAAACTTGAGCAATCTACAGAGCTTTTTGTAGCATGATCTAATTAAAGCAAGTCCTTTATGAATTTTTCCAACGTTCTACAAGTTTATACTTTTCTCTTCGTTTTCTTCCCTAAATCGTTTGAACCATTTTATGTTGGCTTTATAACGATAACAAGCTTACCGATAACAAAACACAAGCGTGTCTTGCGGTATCTGCTACTGCACTCCCAAGTTGAAGTTCCAGAAGCAAGAAAGCATGAATATCCAACTCGATCGCTCGTTTTATTTAATCTCGTATAAAGTGTCGAACGATGAAAGAAAACAGGAAAAGCGTATACGAACCAAAAGGGACGTATCGATTCGTGACTTGCATTGATTAGGCCTGTGAATTACTGCAAGAGATTTGATTCATTCTATCGCCGACACAAAAGCCGCACGAAACTTTCTCCCGTGCCTAATTAAAAACACCTTAAACCAGATCTCGACGCCGGATACCACTTCCAGAGAAGGAATCCGGCTTGAAATTCCGCGAAAGCAGAAGAAAGTACGAATCATTAAATTACCTTGCTCTACCTAGCAAGTAAGCCAAAAGGTTCGTTTGAAAAGATTCCAGCGTGCTTTGATTTCCATTTCGCCCCCCCGAAGAAACGGTTATTCTCTGTTTCGCTATTCCCGCGTTTTGCTTCTACCCCGTTCCACCCCGGAGGAATCTTTGCAACCGACTGAGGCAGCTCGATCGGCGCTGCCTCGTAGACAGAGGGGTGAGCCGAAGCGAATGGACTCGGGGCCAAAAAGCGGCGAACCGCTTCTCTTTGCCGAGAGGCACGACGATTTCGGTGCGATTCAAAACGAAACTGCTCTTTCGGATGTACAAGGGGAATCTAGGTCTTCCTGTAACGCGAAATCGTTCTGCGCGGCGCTGCGTTTCCGTGTTTGCGGATGAAACGACGCTGCGGGAAACAGAAATCGAGGACTGACGACGCTTTCGACTGCTTCGATTCGCTGACTTTCCCCTTGTTCTCGCCCCGCTTTTGGCTCTTTGACTGTAAAGTCGACGCGAGCCACGAGATCCGAGCGAGATTCAAAGTCGGGAAACGGGGAGGGGTTGCGAGAGCAGCTGTGCAAGGTTGTCAGGAAAGGTCAGAAGTAAGCTTATACCCCGTGTCAAGTGGGGTCAAGTAGGTCAAGAAAGTTTTTACACAATGTCATACCTGAAAATGATTTTAATAATTGTTCATAACTTCTTCCGCAAGAATGCAGCCTTCTATTTGTTTTAACCCCTTAACTTAACAATCCTTTTTATTGTTGAATGTTTAACTCTTTTATGATTATAGGTTATTGCAAACAGTAATTTGACAGACTATTCGCTTAAAGGGTAATTAGAGAGTGTTGAGAGAAAGGTTACATTCAAACCCCGAGTCCGCTCGTCCCTTTTAAAAAATAAGTCCATATAGAATAAAACGTCTTAGGACCGAATACTTCAGTTGAATCTCTTCCAAAACTGTTTTTAGTATTTCTGATAAACAATAAAAATTAAAATAACACAGTCTCTCGCAGCATTTATCTTCACGTTAGACGCACCGAATTTCTCCAGGGTTTAAATTTCTAAACAGAATACTTTCAAGGCAGACGAGTATTCTCGGGATTTTTAGTTAAGAGGTTAATTAATAACTGTCGAACTCTTATAAGAGGTTAACTTAATAAAAGGTTCGCTTCTGTGAACTTTTATTTATGGGATCACGCGAAACAGTCAGTTGACGAAACTGTGGTGAAGACAGAAGACCAGCTTAGGAATGGATTCAAAATGCAATTTACTACCATCTTTATAACAGCAGAAATATTCGAAAGAGTTCGATAACCATTAATTAGACGAAGCCTGCATTCATGCAGCAGAAAGAAATTTGGAACATTTATTAAAACTACCAAGGCAATTAATAAAAATCTTTCAAACGCTTGTGACTCTTTAATAAATCATTTCCGGACATAAATTTACACGAGCTTTTTTATCTACCTGACCTCATTAACTCGTTGGCAAAAGTTTGATCCTAGCCTTTTCGGCAGCCTGCATTCCTCTATCATTGAAAGAACGTTATACGCTTTAATTAATTAAACTTGAATAATGAATATTTTCAGAACTCACTGATTGAACGTTAAGATAACGCGCAAAGATTGAACGAACATCAGTTCCTCTTTTTCGATTCCCGTTTTCCCGCAGTTTTCGGAAAAGCAGCCCAAAGCAGCAGCTTAGGAGTGGCGCGGAAATTGTGAAATTATAAAAACCGATGAATCTCCCTAGCATCGCCATAGAAACGACGATATTCTCTCGGATTGTTCGGTGCGCACAAAGCAGCGGTGGATCGGACGCGCGTTCGGCTTCGTCGGCGAATAATCAAACGGCAGGTGTTCCCCGCATTAAACTCGTTCCCCGAGTTTACCCCCGCCCGGAGATCGATTAATCACCATCTCTTTATTCCGTCCGAGCAATGGAATCGGCCTCGATCCGCCACGGACTTCGATCCGACTTCTCCGCTTCGTTCACCACCTCCCGAGATCGCGAAGCGTTTCCCGCGAAGTAATCCGAAGACGTCTTTCTGTCGTGAAAACAGAATTTTAGTCGGCGGATCCTCGAATTCCGGTCATTCCGGCGGGATTCGCTTGGGGCCGCGCTTCTAGTGGAAGGACACATCGAAGAAGCTCCGTAAATGAGGAGACATGATAGAAACTGTTCGTCGAAAGTGAGATTTCCTTCGGAGGAAATAGAACGCATTTGTAGTTGAAAAATGCTTTCGTCCACAGCTGCATCAAAAATTCAATTGTTCTGAATTAAAAATCTCGAATATATATCCGCACCGATTAAACGGTATTTAAATACAAAGATCCCCTGCAGAACTACTTTGCAAAGAAAGAAACGGGGAACAATTTGAATCAATCGCTTGGTATTTCCTGCAACAAATTAATCTCACAAGAACTATTCGAATGAAGATTAAAATGTTTCATCCCCGCTCGGACGCACCGTTGAGCGAATGTTATGGACGAAGCTGCGAGAAGTGAAGGAAGTATGCACGCAACGGGACGCACCCCATAAGGCCCGATCTAACGCGGGCGACGAAATTAAGCGGAAGAACGGCGGCACTCGGGTCGGGAAAAGCCGTTGGCTTGTTTGAAAGACGCAAGAGGGAAAAGGACGAGGCGGAAGAAGCGGATTAAGTTTTCCCCGGCCGAAGTTCACGAGCCGCCGTAAAGAGGACAGAAGGTATTCGCGACACCCCGGAGAAAGAAAAACTGCCCCGAGTGTCGCAGGACAAGTTTAGGCCGAGGGAAAAATTAAGCGGACGTGTCCGCGTGCAGTCGCCCTTTTAAAAACGGAATCGACTTCGTGCCTGACAACAGGGCCGGTCTGAAAATTTCCGAACGAAAACGTGGACCGACTTCGAGCTCAAAGCTTCTTCGATTGTCACGTTCCGGGGGCTCGCATTGTGTTCTCGCAGTGGTCGACTGCATTGTGATTTAATGCGATTCGTCGCGCCGAAGGGACGGTTCCGGGGAATTCTAATTTCGGAGCGATTTAACCGTGCTGCGATCGAAAAGTGTTTTCTGCTAGTTTAGCGATTATGGATCGTTTTATAATTCCGGATTTACGAGTGTTTCTTCCTTTAATCACCGTGAATGATTTTTCTAAGAACTTTACTCGTTGGGTTGACCCAGCGGGTTTTGATTAAGGGTCAAGGTTTAGGAGCTGCTCTAACTGCCATGTAATTATATTATTAACTTTTAAGTGACGAGGCATTCGCCAATGTAGTTAATTGTTATTTCCAAGGATAATAATAAAAATCTGTCGAACGACGAAACACTCACCAATGTTGGTTAATCGTTATTTCCAAAGAGAATAATACAAATCATTCAATTCAAGAAGCACACACCAATGTTAGTTAATCGTTACTTCCAAAGATAATAAAAACTTTTCAAACGACGAAGTACTCACCGATGTAGCTGATTGTTATTTCCAAAGATAGCAATAAAAATGTAATTTACCCCGACGATTGTTCCAAACTTATTAAACCCAATCACTACGATTACTTTAATTCGAAGTAAACTCGAGACCGTAATAGACCGAACGAAGCCGACATCCCCGCAACAGTAGAACAATTCCCGCAAGTTCGAACGACACAACGCACGACTTGGCCGCTACAAGGAAACAGTCAAGGTTCCCTGGAATTACATCGAGACACGTCTGGCATAGTTGGCAAACGCTAGCTGGTGGTCGCTGCCTGTCAGTCACTCGGACAGCAGTCAAAGCTGGCCGAAATAACTTGACAACTCGTAAGTTCGAGCCCGTGGTCACCCCCCGAGGCGTTGTCAATCCCGGTCCGTGCGGATTCGCGTCCACGTTCGCACCAAGTTTCATTAGTTCCTGTAACCATTCGCCACTGAACGGTCTAATTCTCGAATACAGCGGGTCAAGGCCGTCGATATTCGTCGGAGGATCGACTCTTGCTTGTACAGCGTGTCAGAAATGATTGAAACGACGAACGGTATGGCGATTATTTCATTGACGGTAGTTGCAAATAAATTGTATTAATCTTTTTATTCCCGTTGCGACTGGAAAAAGGACACCTTAACTGATTGCCAAGTTTAGACCAAGGGGTTGTTTAGAAATGTTTGTCTCGAAAGAAAGAATTAAACGATTTTCCTGTAAAAATGTTTAAATTTAACGACAAAGGTAGTTGCACGTAAAGAAATGAATTTATCCAAGGATAAACTGATAAAAATTCTGTTCCTGCACTAGATTACCAGTAGATGCACGGTTTCATCCACTGGTGATTTTATAAAACAAAAGTCTCCAATCAAAATATTAGTTTTATTCTTTGAAATAACAAAAAGACAATAATATCGATCAATTGTATTAATCTTTTTATCCCCATTGCGACTGGAAAAAGAACACCTTAACTGATTGTCAACTTTAAACCAAGGTTTAGAACTGTTTGCCTCAAAAGAAAGAATTCAACAATTTTCCTGTAAAAATGTTTAAATTTAAAGACAAAGGTAGTTGTACGTAAAGAAATGAATTTATCCAAGGATAAACTGATAAAAATTCTGTTCCTGCACTAGATTACCAGTAGATGGACGGTTTCAAGCACTGGTGATTTTATAAAACAAAAGACTCCAATCAAAATATTAGTTTCATTCTTTGAAATAACAAAAAGACAATAATATCGATCAATTGTATTAATATTTTTATCCCCATTGCGACTGGAAAAAGAACACCTTAACTGATTGTCAAGTTTGCACCAAGGGATTGTTTAGAAATGTTTGTCTCGAAAGAAAGAATTAAACGATTTTCCTGTAAAAATGTTTAAATTTAACGACAAAGGTAGTTGTACGTAAGGAAATGAATTTATCCAAGGATAAACTGATAAAAATTCTGTTCCTGCACTAGATTACCAGTAGATGGACGGTTTTAAACACTGGTGATTTTATAAAACAATAGTCTCCGATCAAAATATTAGTTTTATTCTTTAAAATAAAAGGAAAAACAATAATATCGATCAAAAATGCAATATTTCTATGATCCTTGATTAATTTTATCCTATACACGGTTTCTCGTGAACCTTTATTTCCTCCGGAAACGTTCCGCTATTTACGAAAACGTCGTAGCCGAAAGAAATCCGTGATTAATGGATCACGCGGTTCCATTAACGAATTAAAACGAAGTCAACTAAAATCGGATTTGCCTCCGCTCGAATTACCCCTTCTGTCCCCCGCAGCTTCGCATTAACGGGTCTGCCCGGCCGGTAACGTTGCGTTATGTCATTCGCAGTTACGATACACTAATTACCCGACATCATTCCGGCCGGGCGTGGCGTGTGCAATTATTAAACGCTGTCCAAAGTCGACGTTGTTCGAGGATTTAAACAAACGCGACGCGACCGAGCCCCGCTTAATGAGATTATTTCGCAAGAGCCGGTCGACGGTGCTCCTTAAAAACACTACACGACTGGTCACGAGATAACTATTAAGGCCACGATAATTTCCTAAAGTACTGTGGCGTTTGGAAGCAGGGGAATGCGGGAGTGAAAACCGGGCGTACCTAATTTGTTTCTCCAGCTGGTAAAGAAACGGAATGGCAAAAAGTAAATTTCGACACCGCCAGAAATGTTTATTGGACCTGGCGGAATCAAGAAATGAGACTAGTCTTTCGATCAAATTGTTTGGCTGATGGGCACAAGCAACATCTCCCGGAAGTGTGCACGCATGGGGGAAGAAGAAATCGTTTGTCTACGAGGCTGGTCAATAATCTGGCATCGTTGCAAACAGACGGACACGCCGCCCGTGGCGGACACGATTCATTGTTCCGACATTTTTCATTCATATTTTAATTGACACTTTATCGATGGGTCTGCTGCTCTGGAACCTCGTATTGTTGAACGTCGCACGACTCGGGCAAGGGACGAACGGCTTTCGTTCGCGGAGGATGGAGTGCGAGGTGTGGAAATGTTTGACAGATGTTTGAATAAATTCTATTTCGTGTCCCGTTTATAGTACAGTGTCGTTTGAAATGTGGAATGCTAATTGTTGGTCTTGTATAAAAGTTTACTAATCTTAATGATTTATTACCCTTAGCCCTTTAACGCGCAGACCCTTAAGTCGGTGTTTCGGAACACAAGGAAAGAACAGGAAGCAATGACGCGGAATACATTTTTCCAGGGAATACTTGAGAGAGTACTTGAATTTCTTAATTAAAAGCGTTGAGATTTTGAGAAACGTGGGACAAAACCGGATGCCTAATGTATTTCTCCTGGCAGTAAAAAATTAAATGACGAAAATAAATTTGGACACCGCCGGAAATGTTTGTTGGACAGAATGCGGAAATGAGAGCTGTTTTTTTTATAAAATTGTTTGGCTGATAGATAAATAAGGTTTCACGGAAACATGCAAGTAGCCGGTCTTAGGTGTGGATAAAATCGGGTACTTATTAAAAATTACATAAAATATGTTATAATGATAAATAGACTGTGGATTTTTATGCATTCATAGGAAATTTAAAGATGAACCTAACCTAAGTTGCACGTAATGCATGTAATATGACAAAATATACAAAATTTCAGAATTATAGTGCTTTTTAAAATACCTGACAGGCGAAATAATTCCCTACTGAAATTTTACTGCTTTTACTATATTCTGAAAAATATGAATTCGCATAAAAATCCGCAGTCTAATGATAAAACTTTTGTTTCCATTATCTCAAAATTAGCATGGGGAGTTACTTTAAATGATATTCACAAATAGTAACTTATTTTAAACTATGCTAACTTAGGTTAACTTATTTTAATTATACAAAGACAGTTTCACGAACTGTCCTTTTAGCTCACTTAGTTTATTAGTTTATTTTACCTTTCACAGAAAATTTTGCTTGATTTATTACCAAAGAATTGCAAGTAAATACCTGGTTGTCCTCCTCAACGCATGTGGCAATCTTATGTACCCAGTTTTTCACCAGTTTTAAATATCTGCACTTCAACGTGCAATAAAAAATTGGCCAAGACGCCAAAATACTGTGCAAAGACTGCAGAATGCAACTCAGTAATGATCATAATAGGGTTCTTTAAGTTCAAACGGTAAGCCAGTTCACTGACGCAACACTGAAACCTTTCGACTCGAAATTTTGAAACTCCTCTGGTGGAGAAACCACGACATTCTCTGCTCTGCGATTGATCTCGTATCGTTGTGCGATCCACCTGAATGTAACCCTACAGGACCCACGGTTACTGCATGTCAATATTTTAAGGGGTGATTGCTGAAGAAATTCTGAACAACCTTTTCCTTTGCCGAAACGACGATTATAAAGCTTCGTTTTTGAACGATTAATGAAAAGCGCTGACCAATCACAGCGCATGTAGATGGCGCGCTCAACGGAAAGAAGATCGTGACACCTGATTGGCCACCGCCTTTGTCCTTAATCATTCAAAAACGAAGCTTTAACCACCGTTTTGACAAAGGAAAAAGTTGTTCAAGATTGTCCCGGTGATCGCACCTTAAAATATTGCCACGCAGTAGCGGAACACCATGTACACGTGCCACGCATATTGCAGCTCTTATTTCAGAAAAGAACGACGGTACCCGATTTTACATTCCCCCTAGCGCGACCCGAACAGCCAGCACGGACGCGATGCAATAATTATTGCCGCCAATATCGTATAGCGACGATTCCAATACAATCTCGACCACGTCGACGTCGCCGGTGCATTTCCATGCCGATCACGATCCGAGAGGATAGACCGGCTTGTCGGTCACGTCGCAATTATTAGAAGACGCCCCGCCGCCACGCGTGTAATCCGGCATTAATTATAAACATGCGAGCGGCGCGGACCTCTATCCCCGCGATCTGTAATAGACATCTAATTACGCTAATGCGGTAACGAGGCCGGCCGAGCCAGTGATCACATTCCACGGTAATTCCATGCATCGTTTAGGCCTCATCCCCCCCTCCTCGGCCCCGAAAACACGAGCGCTCGATAGCACGGTATTCAGAATTAAAGCTTCATCAGAATGTTCGACCATACTGCACGCTCGAATATAAGCACCTTCCCCACCCCTCACCCCCCCCTCCGCCCGCCGGTCTATGCTTGTATTTCATTATTAACGGAATTATTGTTACGCGTTTCGTGCTTCATCGGCCGTAAAACGGGACAAAGGATCCCATAACAGGAGACACCATATCCACGAATAAGGGATTTCCACCCTCTGTCCGGCTTAGAGCGAGTATCGCGAATACTAATAAAGTCGTGACGACTGTCTTTTCGGGGCGAGGGTGCACGCGCTTCGGGGGGGGGGGGGGGGTCGTCATCGCAGTTTTGACGACACTGTTATTCTCTCGCGGCACGATCGCTGAATGCCGATGCGAAAATGACGCGCGTTCCATGCAGAAGGAAACGGGACGAGAGATTCGGTGGGTTTAGTTGGCTCTTTTGCCAACAAATAAGTCGGTTCCAGATGGAGCGTTTCTTCGTTGAGCAATTTTGTGAGAATTTTTGGCGAACTTTTTTTTACATCGATACCGCGGCAATTGTTATTATTTGGTGGTTTTCTATGAAACTCGTGTAATTTTACCAAAATTTATGTTAGATATCACAGTTTTTGTGCTTGAGAATGTAAACGGAAGCGAGATGAGAGTTCGGTGGGTCTAGATGGCTTTTTTGCCAAGAAAAAAGTGGGTTCTAGATGGAGCTTTTCTTCGTTGCGCAATTTTACGAGAATTTTCGTCGAACTTTTTTTTACATCGATACCGCGGCAATTGCTATTATTTGGTGGTTTCCTATGAAACTCGTGTAATTTGACCAAAATTTACGTTGGATATCACAGTTTCTACGCTGAAGAATGTAAACGGAAGCGAGATGAGATTTCGGTGGGTCTAGTTGGCTTTTTTTGCAGCGACATCGATCGGCATCGAGAAATTAACATCACCGTGCAATTTTATGAAAGCTTGTATCGAAGTTTCTTTTACATTCATACTGTGATATTGTTTCGCGACTTTTATCAACCCGTGTAATTTTACCAAAACATTGCCTAATATATCATAATTTATACTCAAGAAAGTTAACACAAGTTCTTTCATTCCTCGTCTTATTAACGTGATGCCATACTTTCATTTTCATAAATATGATGAAAACCATCCTTTATCAGACAGCATTCTCCAGACCAAACGACAAACAAAGGAACTTCACCTACTGCATAAAACTTTTATTCCGACGATTGAGATACCACGACTGTCTCCACTCGCAAAGAACAACTTAATTGAGGCAGCAATTAAGATTCCCGACGTGCTTGGAGAACGAGCCTGCCTGCGAAACCGTTACGCAAACTTTCCCTCTCCCTCCAATCGTTCAATAATGATAATAACCATTGCGCAACAGATTTAGGGACAGGGGGTGGTTGTTTTTCGCGGTGAATAATTTCAACTGGACGAGGAGCAGCGTCGCCATGATTCGTCAGCCGCGACGACGACATCATTGCGAAGAATAGTATGACCGCGTTAAATATTGCAAGGCGAATCTCGTCGAGCGACACTCGTGCGACGCCTCTGCTTTTTACCCGACGCCTGCGTTACCAGCGCAAATAGATTAAACGCGGCTAACGAAACGCCTGTGGAAAGCGAGCCGTTACGCAAACGGCGGGGCGGAAGCGTCGTCCCGTTGCTGCGACGATCCACCTAAACGGAGGGACGACGCGCGGCCGAATGGGGTTAACGAATGGTGACGAGAATGTCCTCGGTTTTCGGCGAGATTTTTAATTGTGGGGCGGCGAGGGGTGGAAATGTGTTTCTTTGTGCTAATATTGCGATTGCTGTGAGAAAGGCGAGATATAATGGTGTGGCTTTTTTTTTCAGATTGAAGATGGAAGACTTCGGAGTCGATTGTTGTTAAAAATATAATTCGATGACTTTTGTACTAAAGAAAAATGTGGTTTGGAATAAAATTTCAAAGAGCAAACATATTCATTGGCGAGAGGTACAAATATCTTTCATCGAACCTAGTTTCTTTAATAAAAGAACAAAAAGAAAGATATAGGAGGAAAATTGTACTCCACAAATTTCTCAGCCCAAAAGAAAACTATGAATGTCAAGCGTACCAGCACATTTTGAAGTCACTAGTTCTTGAGCGCTACGCCCACTTAGGCAGGAGAAAAATAACCCACGTCGGAGCCGCGTTAAAGCAGGACGATTCGCAGTCGGCCACCACGAGAAGACAAGCGTCATTCCTCAAATCATCCCCGTTTCCACCCTGCTAAGACCTTTCGCACCCTTACCACCACTTTGCTCTAATTGATTTCAAGTGTAACGAATTGCCTGTTGGCTGCGGTCGGACAAATGGGTTACAGCGTCACTGCGACGCGACGGTTTTGCACACCGAGCGTAAGATCCACCCTAGTCAGAACGGGGGCGCGGTAGAAAAAGAAGAATTCGTAGCAACGGTACTGTGGACACTTATTATAATTTTCCGGATGTTATTAATATGTCGAAACGTGTAACCTCCCAATTTGTCAATCTTTTATTTTATTAACAACGCTGCAAATTTTCAACAGGCCTTGAGAACAAAAATAAAATGAAACTAACATTTATCTTCGACTGTAGAATTATTAATATGTACAAACTTGTAACCTCCCAGTTTGTCAATCTTTTATTTTATTAGCAACACTGTACATTTTTAACGAGCCTTGAGGACGAAAATAAAATGAAGCTCTCAGAAAGCTCATAATAAATTCCAGCAAAAAATGTCTGTTCATAATAATACTCAAAATAAAGTTCTTATTAAACTAACATTTATCTTCGACCGTAGAATTATTAATATGTACAAACGTGTAACCTCCCACTTTGTCAATCTTGCACTTTATTAGCGACGTTGTACATTTTTAACACCCCTTGTGGACAGAAATAAACTGGATTCCTTACAATGCTCATAATAAAGTCTGGTAACAAAGCCCGCTCATAATGATTCTCAAAATAAAGTTCTTATTAAACTGACATTCATCCGCGACACTTAACAAGTCGACCACACTCGCCCATAAAGAGAAGCAAGTAACGACAAGTGCAAGAGAAGCTGGCAATGGAGGACGAGTACATGACGAGAAGAATCGTTGCACGCTGTCGTTACTGGACCTCGTCGTTCCCCACTAATCAACCAGTTAATTGAGAAAGAAAAAAAAAATTGAACGCATCGGCGACCCCTTGGCCGGCTACTTTTCCACGTTCCGTCCACTTGTTTCTTTTTCCATCAGAACGATGATCGTTGACGCGATATCAAGATCGACGAGGCCGCGATAAAGCTGCTCAACTGGTTCCGTTTGCCGAAGGTTCCTCCCCCTTTTTTTCCAGCGGGGCCTTTGGATGCCGAGGAGTCGCGTAGCTCGCCCCCTCGAATCTGTCACGCTTTGTTTCACGTTCAACGTCCGCGCGGGGGTCGTCGCCGAACGGCGAGCACGAGCGATTCTACGTCCGTTGTCGACTTTACGTATCATGCTATTTTTCCCTGGTAGCATTCGATCAAGAAATAATATACAGCTTCGATGGTGGGAGGAATAATTCGTGTTCGAGATATTGGAAAATAGGCTTTCATTGGCACAACCCTTAATAGCTAATGAATTGATCGGAGTGTATAAAATACCTCATTCTGAAACTCGATGCAGTACTAATTTCTACGGATCTCTTTGCTTTGAAGAAAAAATGTGGCCAGTGCTAATGGCGAAGATAGACCGACCGGATATGTAAATAGAAATTCCTGAATGTAACATGGACAGCGCCACCAGATACCAGATGGGCTGCTATCGATTTATCGAGGGGGCCCCTTAATTTGTTCGGATAATCAACGTCGAATCTTAGCGTGCGGTTGCATTCGAAGATGGACACGCGCCATTTGTAACGACCGTGCGTTGCGACAGGTAAAGGGGCTTTTAATTACGCGGCATTCATATGTCAGTGCGTTGGTCTACAGAGACGTCGCTGTATACCCTTGCTGCGCATAAAGCAGCCAAGTTCAACGGCAATGGACACGAGCAGCACTCGAATGGCTGAGGATGGAGGAAAGCCCACTCCGGCTACATTCCCATCGTTCAGAAATTCAGCTAAAATTACGTTCCCTCGCGTTCCACATCCCGGGAAAAGGGAATCGTATGAAACGAGGGTGTTAGAGGAAAGAAACAAAAAAATCGCAGCTCATAAGTTGGTCCAAGGAAGTTGGGATACTTCTGCAGAATATTTCCCAGTAAGATGAATTTTTCTATGAACCCTTATTTCGTCGATTTGAACGGTATGTCAAAAGCTCCCATCAATGTGACCGTTGCTGCACAATTTGTAAAGGGTTATTGTAAAAAAAAAACAGTTTTTCGCGAATATCTCGTTATCTATTAGCCTCATGACAAAGATAGTTATTATGAAATTTATAGCCCAGGAAATTCTCTACAAAAAGGGTTCTATGAGTTTTCTCCGTAGGAGTAACAGTTTCGATGTTAGGCGTCTTATAATGTTTCAACGTTCACGCTTCTGCGAGGAATAATGCACGCATGTCCATAGCACCTCGAAGCAGAGGCACCGAGAACAATCAAGTGATATTATCTCGGTGACGATTACTCCTACGAAGAAAACTCATAGAACCTTTATTGTGGAGAATTTCCCGTGCTATAAGTTTCATAATACCCATTTTTGTCGTGGAATTAATATATAACGAAATATTCGGGAACAAGTGTCCTTCTTTTTACTTTGACCCTTTGTAAATTGTTTAGCAGCACTAGCATCATTGCAGACTTTCGACACGTTGTTCGAGAACTCTGAAATGAAGGTCCACGCGAAAATTCATGTTGCTAGGAATTATTGCACAGTTTGGACACGTTTTTCGTCTAATTTCCCTGGGCTACAAGCGCCGAGTACGTTTTCAACGATCCATAATAGCGGGTTCATCCTAGCCCTATTCCATTGCCATGGTCCTTCTCTCCCGTTTCTTAAGCGAGAGTCAGAATTTAGCTGGGCGCTTGGGAAATTTCATAAATTACCAGGGAGATGGAGGGTGGCCGGTTGATATACGCGCTCCAGCAGGATTTATTCTTGCCGCGGACTGACTTTCGTCGTGGCCATTTCGCGTGCTACGATACGACGTCGTCGTATTACTATGCTAACGCATGTACGAGGCCGATGGTAAACAGCCGAATTATGAGCGTGACGGGATTCGTTGACAGTCGCATTATTAGCCTGTCGGCGCTCTTGCACTGCGAAATGGAACGGGCAAAAGTCCACCCCGTCGCGGCTATCGGACGATGTAAAATCACAGGAAGCGATTCCAGTATTAGAGATCGAAGGAATGACGCGCTGATTGGTCGCGGGAATATTGATAAAACGTTGTGCAAAAGGTGGAGGGAAGACTCGTGTGTTTTGTCAAACGAGGTAGGTAATATTTATGATTTACTCTTATTTAATTATTAATCCTGAAACAGAAATCATTCTTTCCTCCTTCTAATAATCACAAGGGACAATTTAAATTATAATTTGTAATTGCTCAATGGCAATGCCGAACGTTTCAGTGAATTACTGCTTTGGAATATATTCATAATTAATTAGATTTACTTTGAAGAGTAGTGAAATATTTATTTCTGCTCCCGATATTGTTAGCAACAATAAATAACGAAGCTTCGCGAGCATGCTTGGAACATTTCCTACGAAATACAAAGCAGAATTCGTCGTAGGTAAGACAGGTCAGTTTTAATTAATGTATCGCCTTAATAAGCCACTTTGCAAACATTACTGGAAAATATCTCCTAACTCTGAAGCATTTCTATAGTAAATGGGGCGTATATATGCAACAGGATGAATTTACCAGAACTTAATCGACGATAATTTATTTCTAATAATCCATAATTGTTGATGGCAGTGTTGTTATAAAAATAGGAAAACATACACATTGGCCAATGCAGGGGAGGAAAGAAATATATCAAGCGCTTCTCCGTCCGTGCTTAATTGGTCGCAATTATGCCGCGAAATTAGTCTTCCGCCAAAAATGTTAGAACATTTCGAACTTTCAGCGAAACGGAAAGTCGAAATGGTAATTCCCTCCGCTCTGGTAAGAACTAGTTTTGCCATTAACAGCTGCACAGCGCTGCTTCTAGCCCCGGCAGAGACTTGCCATGCCGAAACACTGCGGTATTCGCGGGGATGAAAAACTTAAACAGAAACGAATTTCTCGTGCAACGTGTGCCGGCAAATTTCGGAAACTTCAATGCTCCGCTCGGACCGACATAAAAGCGTTAAGTGTGAACTATTTTCTTTCGCTTCGACGCATTTCAATGTTCATTCTTCCGCGCTTTCCTTCGTCCCACAGAAATTTCAGACTCACCAACAGATAATGTATAACGCCCCAACGATTTTCAATAGTTTTATAATATAGCACGATCGGCACATTTCACTAGAAATTTCAATGGTGGGCAAGAAGACAAGGGTGGGAATTGGAATGTCAAAAAAAAGAAAAGCCACGTTGAATTTCCCTTGTCATCGAAAGTCTGAGAGTTTTCTTATCGGAATTTTGATACCACCAGCCAGGCATCGACCCGTCGAAGCTGATCAATTTTTATTTGCCCGACCCGTTTCATTCTTCGTGGCTACTTTCATTTCGCCAGTTGTTACTCTTACTTCGACCCGGCTTGGCGTGTCTGATGGCTTCTAAATTGATTCGATTTCCTCGTCGCGACGGAGGCAATTATGATAGCAGACGATATACCTGACAATCTATCAGTGGGACCAATTCTACCGCTGGTTCTCGATAGGAAACCATTGTCATCAAAGATGGGGAAATGAAACATTAATGCTTGTGGGACGAAGAAGGGCGAAATTATTTACCAATCCGTTATTGGACTTCTATGTCATTATGAAGATGTACATGTATGCATGTATAGTATGCGTGAAGACTGTGAGAACTCGAAACATTTTTCAAAGAACATAATTATTTTTATATACAAATATAATGCAATTATGATATGATATGATATAATATAATCATATCATACTATTTTCTTTATAATTTTCCGAAACTGTATTCTGTTGCTGCCAAACGACTTTTGAAAAGCTCCAATCAGATTGAATTTTCCAACGTATAAACATGATAGTATTTTCCTTTGATAAAAAGCAACGAGAAACGCCAGATGGGCAGAGTTGCGAGCGGAATTGAAATTCAACGTTTCCCAGTGAGTTGCACCCCGTTTCAGTTAACACACACTTCCGGGCCAGTTTACCATTCTAACCAGCCCTCACGCGTGCACGTATCACAGTATGCACGTGTATAACTCCGCGGAACTCACCGTCTAAAGATTTCCAGAGGGAGGCTTTGAGCAAACTTTATCTTTCAAGTGCTCTGGCGGCAACCGGAACTCGGTTGGTGTTAAACCTGCCCACATATCTTTCTCCGTTGCTCTTTTGTCCGTTTTCCGTGGACGTCGCTTTCTCGTTCGTACTTACTCACCCCCTATTCCTCTCGCAATCATTATTATCGTAGTTACATCGTCCGCTATTCGTCTGGGAAATTTGCCCGCAGCATTAAACGGTATGTCCGCTTTTCTTCTTTAACAGCGACACATTATGTAAGTTAATATGCGTACACTAGATGGATTATTTAGTTTCCCCTCATTAAATAAATTAAACATGTGTTTGCCTAAGGATGAATTCAATTATAATTGTTTCTTTTTAACTTTTAACCCCTTGATTAGGGTAGCTTCAATCCTCCCTTTAAGGACACTTATACAGACTTACTATCTCATTAGCATCGAAACCTATTTAGAGTTCTCCTTTTAATTAACATATTGTGTGACGTAAATTTCGGATGGCAAATGCTGCAAAATTCAGCATTTAGATTTCGTGCCGCAGACAAGCTGAAAGCAGGGTTTCGGTCTATTAACCCCAAAATAGCGTCATTCACGTACTCTGCTTCATCTGAAGCACTTTAAAACTTTGTTACAACCCTACTTTGAGGAAGGAAGTGCCTTTAAAGGGAGCAACGACACGAATGACCAAGGCCTGAAGAATGGCACGGCCAGACCGCAGTGAAGTTTCCCTACTTTCTTCATCGCAGTCTGTCCATTAACTTTTTCCAAGCTACCACTATCCAAGATTGTCAATCCTTCAAACGTTGCATTAATACGTTATTTCAGGATTAATCGTTCGGACGTTTTCAACTTATATTCAATCAAATATATTTCTCCACTGCCATTCCGCACGCACTTGCATATTTTGCATGAAATAATCGATCCACTGACACCTTAATCGCTACACTCATTGCAAAATATAAATATATTATATAATTTGCAAAGAACAGGTCCAGAAAGAGGTGCATCGACATCGTTTCTACCTAGAAATCTACTACTCTTTACCGTTTAATACTTTCAAAATTGTTGCCAAAGGCACGACGACGTCGTGTGATAAAACGCGGAGAAGAAGCTCGTAAACGGCGCAAAGAGATCGGGGCGGACTATCGGTCAGGCTCCTCGAGATTAAAGGGATCCTTTCGTCGGTGGAGTCAGCGGGGGGTGTGGGTCGACTTCCGGGCAAAATTGCAGCCGGCCGAATATGCGGATGCGCGAACAACGAGGCAAGTAAACGGTGTTTATTGCCCCTCAGAAACGTTCCCTCGCTTTATGCCAGTGGAATACAGGGTGAGAAACGAGGGGACAGACAACCGGGCGAGTTAAGAGTTAAGGCGGTTGGTTAAAGTTGTGAAATTATACGATGCCGGCTGCGAAACTCTGGCCGAAACTTATACTTAAGATTTTAATTACTCCGCTCCCCCCCCCCCCCCGCCCTAGAAAAGTATCGTTGAAGAAAGATGGACGGACGGGGAGAATATTTGCGGAGAATCGTTCTGATATACATAGCAGTCAAGTTCTAAGAAGATGATCGTCGCGAGGGGTGTATCGATGAGGGTGGAAAGGAGACGGGGTGAACATTGCTCTATTGTTACGTAAAAATGGCTCGAGATGTGGATAATTTAATAATTAACAGGAAGAAACCGCATCCATACAGTAAACTTTGTTAAATAGATCGCACGAAAGATATACTGAAAGCGAAAAGAAATGAATACACCGATAGCCAATAAAAAAAAGAAAAATTAGCAGGAACCGTTTCACAGAATCGGAAGCATCCTTCATCCGTTCTCGGATCGGCGAAACTCCGACGAGGACGGGACTGTCTTTCGTAGCTCCTCGAAAGAAGTGAGCGAGAGATGAAGAGGAAGCTCGTTCCCGCCTGCCCTCTGACCCGCATCGATAATTACCAGCAGTGAAACAAGACGGAAGGAAGAACGTTCCCTCGTTCCCGAAGACCGCGAGCGCACGGACGTGAAATCGGGGGTAGCCGAGGCTCTCGTCTGCGCGATTCAATCGGCAAGAAGCGACGAGTACCGACGGCGAAGGAATCCTTCGAGCGATCGAGCCCGCGGTGGCTTCTTTGGTCGAAGAAGCGAGAGAGACGCCGATAGTCTAATTATGGGTGGTCGTTAGTGGCTTCAACGTGCCTCCCACCCTGTAGCCAACCTTTCGCGGTGGCCAAGTTTTTCGTTCTATCGTCGCCCCCTTCCGTTTGTGCCAGCGCTATCCTCCCTATCCGGCAGCCTCGGACGAGATTAACCCTTAAACACGGCCAGGCAATTTTCTGACCGGCGCGTCTCGCGAGACTCGACCGGTTACGCGTCCGCTTATTTACGGCCGCGCAACGGAGAGAAACGAGGGACGACGTCGGGAAATTATTTCGTGGAACACCACTCGTTTTAATCTCGGAAACGGATACACACCGTGATAATGTAATTCGTAAAGAGCATATAGTTTAACGGGTTTCAAAAAAACAGCGCCGGCACTTTAACGTGAAAAAACTTTGAAGTTAAAAGTATCCGGAGAATGGACACTGGAAGAATCCCGACGCGTCTCTGTCGATCGAAAACTGAAAGAAATGGAGATCCTCGCACAATGCTCCGATTATAATTTACTCCGACGGATGGTCCTTCTTTGTAAAGTTTCCCCGCATCGACGGGACGATCAGTCGAGGGAGAAAAACGCGTTCGAATCCGTGGAACGCTTCTTCGATTAACTTCTCCTCGGAACAAAGCGGGAAAGGAGATTTAGCGAGGTTCAATTAAAAATCATCGCTCTTAAGTATCTCTAAATTCGAGCAATTCGAATTTTAGTTTCCTAAGTTCGCTGACCGTCAATAATTGCGGCGAATCGTTTGATTGCGGATCCGATGCATTTCTGAAGCATCAGGAATGAAAGTGCTAAGTTAGCTTTCAGTGCTTTGAGTACGAAATTGATTATCTTTATTAATATTCAGTAACGTCAGATTGAAAATTTAACAGTTTTATTGGGGATTTCGTAGATTTCTGTCGCGGAATTTAATTTCTATGGTAATTTGGTTGTTTTAGGTTTGGTGATTTTTTCGTTTATAGTAAATAAGCAACAAGTTAGTCAACAAACTTCTAAGCAGAGAATAACATGAAACACTATCAGAATCATTTAATTAATGACAACTGCAACACCAGAGATCCCATCCTATCAATAATTCCCAACTTTCTCAAACTCCTTTTACCACTTTACCTATCTACACTGGACTCTGAAACATTCTGTAAATAATAAGCGCGTGGAAAGGTAAGAAAAGTGAAACGTGAGTAGGAAAAATAGACAAGTGAAAAAAGCATATAAGAAACTTATTTCTATTTCCACTCCAAAATCAGCCCAGTACCCATTGAACTTTATTATCAGTATAATTTATTTATTTCGAGTCGCATCAGCTGGAAGCCATTAGCGATCACGTTCCACTGTTAGAATGGGTACAACATATTATTGTAACATAGAACATATTACCATATTACACTATAACAGATAGTATATTATATATTAATGAGTATTTTTATACGTTTCAAGATCGACATTATATTTTCTGAACGTTTTCCATCGTTGAGACATTATTTGACGGTTGATTGAAGTTTCCACCCTCTTTCTATCGTTGTCAAATGAAGGACATTTTGGCAATATCGTGTTCGATAGTAATCTGTAATGCTGCGATTGATGCTGACTCCCAAACTTTCAACAATTTGAACTGACCAATATCGCTGCCGCTGACGAATCTCGTTGAACCGCGTACTACGCGTGCAATGCAACGTTCAATCTGGTTGCTCGCGCTTATGAACAAGCGTAACGCGAGAAATAAACTATTGGCGATCGATCGGAGCGGATTCGATGTGCCGTGCAAACCGGGGCGCGAGATAGAACG
Source organism: Holcopasites calliopsidis (assembly GCA_023838395.1). NCBI lineage: Eukaryota > Metazoa > Arthropoda > Insecta > Hymenoptera > Apidae > Holcopasites > Holcopasites calliopsidis. The sequence goes on from JALHAQ010000049.1 coordinate 472,557, forward strand.
AAGCACGTTTTGAATATCGCGCAGAGCTGGGGGAGCTCCTGAATCCATTAGAATTAATTAATAACTTATTTGAACGGCAATAAGGCCGGCTTCGGCGAAACAATTAACTGTTATTTCAGGCAATTACTAGTACGGCCCGGGCTATTCCGAAGATATTACAGCCTTTTGTGGAAAACTGAATTTTTCTAGATGGCTCGTGATAATGTTCGGTGTCCGATATTCTTTCATGATTTTAGCATTGCATATGATATCTTTAGTAAAATGGAGTGCGCTAAGGAAGAAAGCGAATCGTTTACCAGGGCCGTAAGTTTATATTATCCAGTGAGAATACAGTAATTAACATTTTAGTTATCAGCTGTATAATATATAAAAAATTAGCCCCACGCTGAACGCCGAACAATTTGTTTGATTTTCCGATATTAATTTAAGCGCGATGGCAATTGGTAATTTTATACCGAAGTTCAATTGCTTCAAGTTGATTTCAAGCCTAGAACAGAAACTGATAAAACCTGATATTTCCTGACAAAATGAATATCGCTGAATTTAATTCGCTGGAATGCCTATCGCTCGCTACGATGATTAAATGACTCCGATATGCAAATTCACCTGGCAAAACCAGTACGGGGGGCTCGCATTGCAAACATTTGAATCACTTGTAATCGAATGTTATCTTTCTCTTGTAATTTCGGAGTGATCGCAAATATGACAGGCCACCCTTCGTTCCTACATGATTATCACTTGAACAAGCCTGCTCCTCGTTTTGTTTATTAACAATTCGATGTCGGGGGACGTGGATCGACGTCCTTTGTCTATCAAATATCGCTTCTGCTTGTGAATGAACTATATTGTAGTTTATGTGAACCTAAAAGAGGCTTAAATCATCATTTAGCGTTCCTCGGATTTGTTAAACAAATACGGACCTCTGAATTTTTCAACCTTCGGCCATTTTTGGGGGAACAGGCTGTGCTTTTGAATTTTTATCTCGGACACTACTGAACAGATCGAGATATTTTTTCTCTCATGTTAATCTAAACGCTTCGGCCTATCGCGATACATTTTCTTTTTGTTTTTTGAAAGAAGTAATCTTTCGTCATGAGAAAATAATGCAGATAGCGTTGCTACAATAATATTTGTATTATTTTTAAATACACTCATAAACTGGAAAGATATTGTATTAAATAAAGGAGCAACACTCTTTTGGATATACTTATGCATTTTCCAGTTATGTAACTTGTAAAACTTTTCAAAGTGTTAATAGAAGCACCAAGAGATATGTAAACACCTATACCTGTTTCAGATGTTCATAAATCTGAATATCATTCGGACAGCGCCGAAGGTCGATCGACAAAGTTGCGCTACGGTTAGCAAAGTATCCAAAACGACTCGCGAAACGTAAATTGCTTCGCCGGGCATCCCCTAAATTGCCAAGAAGGATAGGATGCCGAGAAATCGAGGAGATTCAAGGTCTCCTTAATACGTCCCCGTAATCATAGCTAATGCAACACGGAAGTCCTTTCCGCTTATTATTACTTCGCAGTCGGGGTTGCCGGGTCGAAGGGTGGAACGACAATCGTGGCTGGGAGACAAGGGGTTGCTCGCTTCCGACTCTGGCTCCAGTAAGATATCGTCCTATCGTGTTTCAGCCATATACCCCGTGTCCTCTTTCACGCATGCACACACACACACACACAGTTCGGAGTATATCTGCTGGAGTATATCTCGCGACCCTACTGGCATCTAATTTGCTCGCGAGACTTGCCTTTCCAGCTGAAATTATGCTCTCGCTTCTGATAAGCGTCTATAACGAACGCGTCGCTACCCCTTTTCATTCCCAAGGCAGTTCACGCGTCTCTTTTGCTTGCGAGACGTTCAAGTGCGATTGCACACGAAAGGCTAAAGCCAATAAAAGAATAGGAGGAAATACAGTGGGTGTAGAAAGTATATTCCCTTAGAAACGGAATATCTTTTTTTTATAACTGACGCAAACGATTTGAGTCTCTGCAAGCAGATAGACGGACTAGTTTACTAGACATCCTGTTTCCGTGGTTGTGAAAGAATCGGAATTTTCGAAGTTACATGACAAATAGTAATAGTTATTCTTTCAATTTATTTATCTGGGCTTATAATGAAAATTTAAAGAAATGCCCTTTGTAAATCTAAGTAAGATGTATGCATCCTGGAAATTTCATCCAAATCGGTTAAAGTTGCTCGGAGCTATAAATGTTTAAAGATCGCAAAAGAAGGTTGGAAATCGTAGAAATCGGCCGAAATGATTTTCAATTTATTGTATGATTTTTAAGCATTTTTTTCTCGGGGCAACGTAAACCGATTTGGGTGAAATTTTCAGGATGCATATATCTTACTTAAACTTACAAAAGGGATTTTTCAAATTTTCCTTAGAAACTCAAATAAAAAAGTTGTACGAACTCTCACTATTTTCCTTGTAATTCTGATAATTTCATTTTCATCTAAGACAACGAAAACAGAATACCTAGTAAACTAATCCTTCTAACTCCTTGTAGAAACTCAAATCGTTACTTATACATTACGTTAATAATACGTTAGTTATACTTTTTACGCGTGACATAACTGCAACTTTTTAAAATGAAAAATGAACGATGGTAAACAGTTATCGTACAATATATCGACATCTGTTTCACACGAACTTAAACGCATCAGCCACGCTTTGGCGACTACCCTCGCAATTAGACTGAACATTAATATTTAACTGGTTCCTAGGAATTTCTTTGGACTTCGTAGAAAAGAGTTTCATTTACGAGAACGTTCAAGAATCATTCGGAAAGTTAACGCGAAAGGTGAATACGGTTCGTTAAAAGTATAACGATTCAGCTTCCAACTCGACCTCGGCTCATTCAAGCCGCGCTAAGTTATTCTTTTGTATGGCGAACGCCGGAAAGCGATCTCCGGTTGCATTAAGTTATCGGACCGAAATGTTTTCCTTTGAAGACGGAATTTTAAGTTTTCCTGCCTTTCCATTGAACAACGTTGCTCGAACGCGACAGGAAGAAGTTTCGTTCCAAGGTTCTCATATTTTCAATAATAATATAATTGAACAACTTTAATAACCACTTCTACCGACCCCCGAAATACACGCCCTCCCAAGATAATGAAAAAGAACGATTTATAAAACATTAGGTGCATGCAAAAGTTTTAGTCCCTTTCTTCTCAAGTTTCTTTTATTTCTACATAACAGATGAATTCAAAATTACTGTTCGAAATATTTTCCCGTATTTTCGACGACTTTCCCCAACTATTTGGCAAGTTTCGGATTCCGTCGCGGAAAAGTGACATTTGTTTTGGGGGCAATGAAATCGTCAAGCCATTTTCGTGTTTCCGCAACATTTCGAAAGTGCTGGCCGGATAAAGAGCGCTGCATCGACCTGAAATAGATGACAATCCATCGACGCCGAATCCGTCTGAAGGAATCTCTGAACAGCGTTTTTTCCTAGCTGGAACTCGTATCGAACGCAACGTCGAATATACACGCTTTCCGACGCTCCTCGTGCTCGTTGTCGTTTTCTGACGTTATTGTTTCTCGCCCATCATGAAGTTGGCGTCTGCAGATAGATCAAGAGCAACTAAACGATTGCACGGAAGGACGGGAAAGTAACTCTACGTGAACGCTTAAAAAAAAAAAAAAGAAAAGACCGCAGCTTTCGCATACGCCTAATAGATCCGCGGAAAGCGGACGCCTGTCTCCGCGACGATTTCCCGCAACAGCGACCAATTCAGTGAACGACGCCCGTATTTCCCGCGGCTGTACAAGGATTTCCAGCGTCGCGCTGGATTATTACGCGGTCGAAACGAGTATCGCGCTGCAAATGACAATTTGTTAGAGTCCTCTCCCCGGGCTTTCCGTCCTCTCCCGCCGTTCCACCCCCAACCCGGGCTCGCCACTTTCGCCACACGCTCCGTGCAACCGCCACCAACTCCCCCTCCCCCACCCCCCTATTCTGCGGAACGGGGTTCTCGCGCTCAGCCAGCAGCGGCTCGTCCTGGAGATATTTCAGCAACAGCTCTCCCGGCTTCTTGGCATCGTACGTTTCGCGAAACAGCCTGCGCGGCCCGGAGAAAAAGGGGACGAACCCGTGGCACGGGGGGTGGTGAGGGGGAGAGGGGCTGCGACAGCCACCGTCGCTGTTCCGTTCCTTTGTCTCGTTTCTGCATGCGAAATCCTCGCGAGAATCTTTCCGGAGCGAAGCTGCGGGACTTAAACGGAATCTTTCCAATGACGAGGAGGGGGGGGATATGGAAGGGGTTGGGGTAGGTCGAAGACGGTGCGGCGCAGCAGGCCGATAAGGGCGTATTTTAAGGTTCGATGAGCATCGGTCTTCCTCGCCTCCGCCTCGTACGACCGATATACACCGCATTCCTCCGCTGGTACCACTCAATATCGGCGAGTTCAATTGATCGTAACCCATTTTATATATTGGGGCGGTAAAAATGTCGCGTTCCCGTTTTTTTTATCCCCTCCCCGATCCCCTGCGACCTCGGCCGTTCCTTTTCATCCCGTTTTCCCTTCCCCTTCATCTTTCCCTCGTTTTCGTCGCATTCTTCCTCGCTCTTTCGCTTCTTCCCTAGGCTCTGATCGATTCGTTCTTCCTTTCTCTTTCTTTTCTCATCTTTTCGTTCGACTACTGTTGGCGCTCGTACACCCGCGGCTCTCTCCCCGTTCCGCTTCCTGGTTCCGTTCTTCCTCTTCGCCCAGGATTCTTGCCGCTTGACGTCGGACCAAGGTAACCCCGAAATCTTTCTCGGGGCCGAGCGGTCGCGCCCGAAGGGATCCAATAAGCGCACACCATTGTTGCTACCGGTCGCCGCTAATCGCGACAGGATGCGAATTCCGGGACGAAACCGAGGAGACATCTTTGAGGTAAGACGTCGCATTTGAAATCGCCCGACCGGAGATCCTTCCTGAATTTCGCCCTTCCACGCGACTCGACCGGGTAATCTCTTCTTCCGGTCGGATTTCAGCGTTTATGGTACGAAAGTAATTCCCGCTACGGAATACCAAGGGCAAACGAGCGCATTCTGTTTTAATGGAGAAATAAGATGCGATTCTTCCCTTGATACTCCAATGCGATTCAGGGGAAATTCCTTCATTCCTAATGGAACGAAACAACTGTCTCTGATCATTATTATTTGGAATTATTTGGAAGTACTAAATATAGCCGTTTTTATTCACAAAAGCATATGAATCCATTAATTTCTTAAGTGCATAATTAATTAGGTGCTTCTAATCAGAGCCGGATGAATTTTTATTTAAATAATAAATAATAAATAAACATTTGATTGTGATTGCAAATAATAGCTAAAGTTTTTATTTAGATAAAAGTCATCTAAATCATGCCAAAAGTGATCTGTTTATTATTTCTTATTTGCAAATAAATGATTATTTCTTAGCTTGATTGAGGTGGAAAACAAATGAATCATTTCTTGTCTCCTCTAATTTCTTCTATTTTGTACATCCAATGAAATTAATATCTATGTATAATATTTACATAAACACAACTATTCTTTGTAATAATTTTCTTTTCCAACAGATAGTTCGTAGTTCATCTTTGTCTTTAAAACTACTTTTTTAAAACTTACTTTAAAACATACTGTCCCAAAAGTTTGTTCGATTTTGGCATATTGGTCAAAGTTGCCCAAGAAAATATCCACTCGACTGGAGCCAACGATGGTGCAGGCGTGTTATATTTTATAAATATACACTTTACTGCCGGGTACGCAATATTAACTTAATGACTGTGAATAATAAATAATAATTTACGAATGATAACTGAAACTGTATTCGTAAATAACAATTAACTTTATTATTTGCAACGATGTATTTAGACTTGCTCAAATAATAAATAATTACTTTTTATTTTTATTTGAATAACTAAACACCAAATTACTTATTATATAATTCTGATTTAAATAATTATTTATTTAAATATTGCCCAGCACTGCCTCTAATAGATATTCTTGCATTCATAGAACATTTATGTCCGTCTTATCCGAATGTCATGCAAAATTACCGCAAAATTTACGCTATTAAAATTCACTAAAATGCTTCCCTTTCTATAGTCCCTAATCACACAACGCTGCGCTTACAGCATCTCTACCTACATATATTTTATTACTAATTCAGCTCATGACCGATAAATTTTAGTGCTTGTTTTGCAACATACTATTATTATGAGTGGCGTATTAAGGAACATGGGCGGTATTAGATAGAGTCAACAAATTACATGTTCCACACCCACGCAGCAACATAAATAAGTTTAAATCATTAAACACTGCTCGCATCAAATCGAATGCAAAAAGGAAACCTCTTCTAGGATATACATACATATAAATACACGCTGGGCAAAAGGACGCGTTCATTCGCGTTCGTACATTCGTCGTCCGCAAGAAACAACGTCTGGGGTGAACTTGGTAGCATCGATCGCCGATCCTTCAGCTCTCTTTTAATTAGCTGAATCTGCCAGCCACGCTAGAGAGTGCGTTTATTGGATTCCTTTCGCCAGGATCGCTTCTCGGGGCACGGCCTCAGATTTCTCGTTGACACGATGAAAAAGGATGTTCCATGCTTTGCCATTAGAAAATTCAATTAACGTTAACGTCGCATTAGCGTAGAAGCTTCCGCTGCACATACTGGGTGCTCTGCTACTGCATGTCAATATTTTAAGGGGTGATTGCTGAGATGATTCTGAAAAACGTTTTCCTGTACGAAAATGCTGGCCAAGGCCTCGTTTTTGAATTATCAACGAAAAGTACTGACCAATCAGAGCGCGCGTACGCTGAATGACGGTCTTGAGCGCCCTCTCGGCAGAACTCGCACCCTACGCGCGCTATGATTGGTCAGCGTTTTTCCTTGATAATTCAAAAACGAAGCCTTAACCAACATTTTGGCAAAGGAAAAAGTTGTTCAACATCGCCTCGGTAATCACCCCTTAAAATATTGACATGCAGTAGTCGAACACCCTGTATATGTAGTTCATTATTATAGAAATAATGCAATCTTGGATAATTCTACGAAGCAACAAACATGCTCCTGGCCTGTTTATTTATTACAAAGATACTTCGTCAGCGCACATTTGTCCTTTGTTTAACGAATCGCATTTAGCTAACTCCGATTACTTTTTTGGACCATACAAGGTCCCCCTATTTGATCAACTATTAACGAATGTGAGAGGGCGTTAACAAGCGTGGATCGAACAGGGTTGACAATGAAAGTCTTTTGCGAGCGAGTATGTGGCATGACGCATAGAATTCACGGCCACTCTGATAGCGGGGTAATAAAATGTCTACTCTCCGGACCTCGCTGCGCACCCTCGCCGTTCTCTTCGCCTATCTTTTTCCACCCCCTCACACAATTGTTAACAACAACGAACCGCATATTGCGTCATCCACGAGCGATCGCAGTTACCCCGCCACGGCGGCGAAGTTAAGGCTTGTTCGCGGTGTGTCGTTCGAAACGATCCCCCCCCACCAGGAAAACGAGATCGCACCATCGAACACTGGCGACGCGTGGAAGAAGCCGGAAGAACGGCGAGACTGGTCGATTGGAAAACTTTCGTGCCGGGCAAGTTTAACGGGGCGGGTGCGCCGACGTTTGTTGCTACTCGCGAGCCCCGTTGCGATCGATGCAACTCGAAACAATATTCGGCGAGGTCGCACGGTTAGTACGTCGGAGTCAAAGGATAGACGAGAAGAAGGTCCTGCATGGCTGGCGCGGGGGAACCGTTTGAATTCGCTGGAACGCGCACTTCTCGCTTGGACGTTCCGCAGCTTTTTCCCGCGAGCGGCGGAATTCGTTTCTCCTCCGGCCGCCACGCGCTCGTTACTCCCGATCGATGGGGACGTTTAATTACGAGACTACGGATCGACCGGAGCAGTTCGGGCCATTGAATTCGAACGGCTCACGATCGACCCGCGCCGACGCTTTTACGATCTGCGAAATCGCGACGTCCCGCTGGCTTGGAAATGCAGTGGCGCTCGGTCTGGACGCTGTGGCGACGCGTGCGATTGCCTAGGGATACCTTCGTCCCCCGAAATTCACAAAACTCTCGTACGATTTGTCGGGTATTAAAAAGTTGCTTTCTTTTTTAATCACGATAGAGTGAAATTGGAGAGGATTATTTGTATATGAAAAATTGCCTGATTTTTTGCATACATATAAGCTGGTGGCCAAAGATATCCCCCCTTCACCCTTTTGTAACAGTGCTGGGCTTCCGAAATCAACCACTATCGTGAATCTTCAAACGTACGATTATTGTTTATAGACACTTGTTTGCGAAAAAAATAACATTTTTCGTGACTCTCTTCTTTAAACATATGCGAATGCCTGTCTAATTATTTTATAACAATGGAAACGATTCAGACGATAGCCATCGATGTAAAATTAAAGGGCTTAGTTGGTTTTCTAAATTTTGAATGCAAGTTGCAATAAATACCAAAGTCCCTGCGGTACAGAATTCAAATAAACAAATTCTTTTTACTCTACATTTGTAGTATGATGAAATACAAAAGCATTTATTACCTCACATTAAATAGTTCTTTCTAGAAAGAGTCATAAAGTGATTACTATAAATCGTAAATGATTCAACTTTCATTTCGAGCTTAAGCAAAAAAGTCGAAAAGATGACTTTCACTGCTTTTTTTCTTATATTTTCGAAAATCCCCAGTTTTTCGAAGCGATGAACGCGTGACGTCCAGTAAATTAATCCTTCTCATCTTCTTGTAAAACCATAATAAAAAAAAAGTTATTCTGTTTTAACAAAGAGGAACATCCAATTAGTATACTTGTTATACGAAACACGGAACATTCGTTTTCATCAGCCGTCGACAATTATTGTAATTAAAGTCACCCCCACATATTTTACAGTCTGCAACGCGTCATTTTTGTAATCAAACCTAACCGTTCGCAAAATTAATCATTCACGAGACCGTTAAAACGCTTCGTTCAATTAAAACAATATCATTTTATCGTATGCCCGTTACTCAATTTCGTTAATTGATTTTTATCCACTTTTTCTAATAAACTCCTATTTAATTAATTCGGAAGCCGGACTTGCTTAAACGTTCAATCATTATTTAATATCAGTATGTTCGACGTCATTTAATTCTTTTTCTACTTTCCCCTCCCCCCTCTGCCACGAATAAAAAGGTATTTGTTATTGCCAATTGCAAAAGCAAATTTGAAGCAAACAGAATAATCGCGTGGCCAAACACACTCCACCGGCCACATCCGGGAAACCCGCGCTCCATCCGGCCTAGTTGATTGTACAAACATGTGCTCGTCAATATAATTTCCCTGCCATTGTACAATGATTCGTTACGATTTCAATTAACCTCCCGCACTCGAACGAAAGCGATACGCACACACGCTCTAAAAGCGCAGACACATCGATGTATCCGGCAAAGAAAGTGCCTCGACATGTTAAACACTTCAATCTCCTTGCACTCATTTATTTAACTGTCCAGTATATCAAACGTTCTCTTATTTGCCCTACGAAACCGATCTCGAATTAACATTGATACCATAATCCGTTCACCTGTGACCTACCACAACCACCAACCCTTCTGCGTACGGAATTGAGTATCTATCGTTCGACCATATTTTTATTTCAAGTAAAATGCAATGGTGTCATACGGTGTGTCAATATAGAATCTTAACCGACTCCACAATCCTTCCTCCGAATAAGATTTCATTCGAACGATCCCCGAGTATTTGTCACTTATTAGAAACGGATAAAACAAATTGGATTTCTTGCTTTGATAAAAATTGTATGAAGCCCCGGAAGCATTCCTTCATAGATCAAATTGAATCGATCGAATGCATTCCATGAAAGGTTCGCGTTCTATGAAAAATCTTTGTCGAACTCACGTTCCCGTAACGCGGCTCGTAAGTCCACGCCCGCGGTGTACATGGTAAAGTTAATCGCGTTAACCCCTTGGCATGCAATGACGTCTGGGAGACGTGATCCATTTCACGTGCCATTGTAGACTTATTTTATAATGTTACTTAACTACAGTCCATTAACATTATGTATCAACAGGATTAAATATTACATAGCGATGTAAATTTCGAAATAAAATGTTCTGTTTCTGATCGTGCATATAACTGTTCAGTTGAGCCAGTTAAATAGTATTCTTCGGACGCGTCAAATTCCATTTTATTTGTACGCCAAGGGGTTAATAACGTCAGGACTCACGCGCACCGATATTAATTAGACGATTGAACGTGACACCGTTGGGGAACCACGTGAAACGTAGTTCGCCGTCCCGGTTACTACCCCCTTCAGGCCCGGTCGCCAAACACGATTCCGCGTCTAACCATTTTTCAACCGACTGGTCGGTCTTCCAGCGTCGACCACAATCGGATCCAGCTGCACGCGTAAGTCATTGCCGGCCGACTAGGGTTACGGAGTCGTAGAAATGGAGAAGCTCGACCGACGCGGGAATAAAGTCGTGTCCGGGAGCACGGTTCGTTGACTCGACACCCTCTCGACGAAGACGGCGACCAGTCGCGACAAAAGTGGAGAACAACGACGCGAGAGTGGGTTCGAAGAGGGTCGGGATCGAGGTCTCGCGAATTGGGGTGGTTACATGTCCGATGAAGAGCGATTTGTACGAGTAAATTTATAATAGCAATTTTATTTATTCTACCGCTATTTATTATATCGTGATTTATTCTGTTAAATATATATCATTATTTATTATGTCTATCAGATATATATCATTATTTATTATGTCTATCAGATATATATCTGTATTTATTATGTCTGTTAAATATATATATCACTATTTATTATATTATTACTTTAGCACCCATCGTTTGTTTTAATAAAATGTGCAGTTAACATTTTAGCACCACTCATAGGTCATATTAATAACGTATTCATGTGCGAAATTAATAACTGTTGAATGGAGGGTCTTAAATAAGCCGCGAATTTCTATGTTCATCGCGATATCTATCAAACTATTTCGTTTTTCTATCGTTTTTTATGTATTGTGTAAATGTGTGTTGTATAGGTGATATAGAATACACGCAAATTAAAATCGAGCTAATTTATTAACAACAATTCACATCCTGAAAGTATACATACTAATTTCAATAATAAGAATAATTTTATTTATTCTATCACCAGATTATTATTTTAGTGCCTATTCTTTGTTTTCATAAAAAAGGAGCAGTTAGCATTGTAGTACGACTCACAGGTCAGATGAAAAACGAATTCATGTATGAAGTTAATAACTGCAATTTTATTTATTCTAGCACCAAATTACTGTTATAATACCTATTTTCTTTTTTAATTAAATGTGTAATGAGCATTTCAATACCTGTCTTAGTTCAGATAAAAAACGAATTCATGTATGAAGTTAATAACAGTGATTTTGTTTATTCCATCGCTATCTTAATATTCTGATATGATTTTGTTTGAATAAAATGTGCAGTTAACTTTCAGTACCGTTCGTACTTTCTCAATGTTTAATACCTTTAACAAACGTTACAACACCGTCATTAACATGTCTTATTACTTTCCTAAAACAGAATACATTCTTCCGCAGTCTCAAACTTAAACAAACGGAGCAGACATTTAACAAACGACAGCTGTCCGTTCCGGAATAAATTACCCTAAAGAGAAGTCATTGGCTGAAAGGTGGAGGAGCCTCGCGCCTTAGTCGAACACAAGCCGGACCGTAGCAACCCCTTAACGAACCGAAATCCTCCATGCTGCATGGTACGCGATTAATCACGTCGAAGCCACCTACCACCCCGAACCGGAAGGAACGCTGTACAACGGTTTGTTTGCTGAAACGAGTAGCTGTTGCTTAAGCCGGCGAGTTGCCTACAAGCCTAACGAAGTGTTCCACCGTGCGGAAAAAAAATCGCGCGCAACGACGCTGTGCAAGTATGACCGTCGTGCCAGCTTTGCACGCCAAACGGCGCCAAACTCGCATGGCAATAACGAGCTTGCGCGCTTTTTGCTGCTCGACGCCGCTCGATGCTTCATTTTCACGTTCAAGTTTCGCAAATTCCGCTCTACTTGCGCGAAACAGCGACTTTTTCCCCTTTCTTACGTTTCCTCTGTGAATATAAATGACAAATGCTAATGATGCAAACGCGTGTTATGTATTATTAAATCTGCTTATTCAGTTAGTGAACAACCTAATTAAGTTTTAATTTAACAGATTACTGCGACCGATTTAAGTATCATTTATTATATTATACACATTTAGAAATTGAAATTTAGCAGGTAATTTCATTTGAACGTTTTAATTCTCCTTTTAATGATATGCGCGATAACTTAACGCTGATCGTAGTAATAATTATTGTTTCAATATCAATATTGATTATTCATTTGGTAATTACATACATTTACTTGTGAGTACGTAAATAATGCGAGGGTCATCAAATATGTAAACTATTTTAAAAGAAACTTTCAGTAAATTAAAACAGCTTCCCTTTGTACTTCTTTATACTAATATCTGATTATTACTAGTCGACAGTTCCATCGGTTATTTTTATCAATGACAATCTCTCTCGTTGCGCTGCTATCATAAATAAGACTCGTTTCAGGACAGAGTTACGCATGAAGCGATACAACATCGCAATCTAACTCACAGCCGTACTTAAAAAGGGTTAATTGAATTGGCTTCACGCGCACATTTTCCATACCGTCCTCGATCGAGCCGATTCTAGATGGCCGACGACGATAGCGACGCGTCCTTACGACGCAGTCAGGGTTTCTATTAAAACGACAAGCAAAAGAAGATCACGGCTCCCTTTCTACCATTTGCGGCCTCAGGCCGTTTTCGCTGTCGTCTGGAAACTCTTCTTTCTTTATCTTTCCTTCGTTTCGCTACTTCCGTCATCCACTTCGTTCCTCTGGCGTTATTAAAAGATTACGATCAAAGGCTTTCTCGACCACAACCCGATGCGCCTTACGATCAAGTGATTTGCATGTTGGTCGATTCTAGTCACCCCGCGATGACACATTGGACGTGTTTAACGAGAAAAATAGCTTCAGCTGTTGCAAGGAACTGACCGGTCCCGAGCCAGTCCCTTCTTGCAAGGCATTACAGTAAGCCCCGCAAAGAAGGGACTGGTTTCGCCTTCAAAAGAAGGAAATCGCTGTCCCCACTTCTCCGTTCGAAGTTGCCGCGCCGAGCGCGAAATCGGAGAACGAGAGGGAGGCGTGAAGTACGTGAATCTTTACGGAATTAGTGAATAGGATTCTACCTGCTCCAGAATCGCTTAGTGTTAAAATGAGAAGGCATGTCATATTCTATCTTCTAAAATATCACATTTCACCTCGATAGAAGCCTTTGGGGGGTTTAAGTCATCATTTAGCTTTCTTTGGAATTGTTTAAAAAATATGGACCTTTGAATTTTGCCATTTTTGGCCATTTTCGGGAAAACAGGCTGTGCTTTTGAATTTTTATCTCGGAAACTACTCAACCGATGGAGATCTTTTTTTCTTCATTTTAATCTACAGGCTTCGATCTATCGCAGTGCATTTTTTGTTTTTTGGGACAAGCAATTTTTCATTATGGAAATTGTAAACAAAATCTATTCTTGCAAATTTCTCCATGAAGGCCATCACGGGTTTAAATTTTGCAAAAAATATTTTCAGATTCCTTGAAGCTACAAGACAAGCATTGGATCAGGATGGAAACATGCAAAATTAACGTCACAATGAGCTGTAAAATATTGGCCGCTATCTCGAGCCCCTCGCTCGTCGACCACGTTCGCTCACGAGATCAAAGTCATGCCGAATAGTCGACTCCCTCGTTACAAGGAACTGGCCGGTCCCAAGCCAGTTCCTTCTTTGCGGGGCTTACTGTAAGGGGGAAGTTCCGTCACCGTTGGCAACGCGTGAAGAGATTAACGCTTCTCGCCTTAAAAAAGATTTACCGTTTTTAAAGTCGGCGACGGTTCTCTAATTGTTTTATCTTGCTCGAGAAAAGAATGTTTAAAGAGTACGAATACCGTAAGGGTTAAGGGAGGAACGTTTCCGGTGCCAAAAGCTAATTGTTTGGAAAGAAATCTTAGAAGAATCAAATGTGTGCTTAATTAATGTTGTTGCAATTGCTACGCTTAATAAGTCGAACAATTTAATCCTCTGGGTTCAATTCAAATCCTGTATCAAAGGGTTAACAGTAGGCGCAACCCATTGCGACCATATGAAAAGCACCTATGACCCCAAAGTCACTTCCCATGGAACGCCCAGTCTGAACCAATTAACCCCTTCAATCTTTCCTTCTGTACGATCGGAACACCTTTGCTCCACTTTCATGCACATTCTGCCTACCCCATTGTGTTAATTAACAGTTCTCTAAGTGCGTCGGGATTGTTACTCTCGCTCAGTTCAACCGCCAAGCAGCGCTCACGAAGAATACTGTTCAACTGATTATCGAATCGCACAATCTTTTTGCACAGGTCGAAAGTATGTGTCACAAAGATGACGAAAATGTATACAATAGATTCTCTATAAGCGACGGTAAATCGGGACCTCGAGCCCGTCACTTATCGTGCAGAAGGAGCGAAAGATACGGGGCCAAAGTTGCGACATTTGTTATTCTTCCGTGTTTGGCCTTAATCAGAAAAATCTCGCAAGTACGTCAGTAAAAGTTGCAATTAAAAAAGTCGATAATAAAAAAGTTGTTTATTTCATCGATATGCTTGTTCTGATCGGTTCGATGCTCGCACCTGCTTCTCTTTCACTCGATGTGTCCTTTTCTATTGGAAAAACATCAAACAGCGGTGGGGAGAACCTTCCGTCGCTTGTGCGGAGATCGGAATACCATCACTTATCGAGAATCTACTGTATTATAAATGCTACCAAAAGCTTGTCCGAGCCTGGGACATGAAGAAAAGCAAGAGGAAGGGATAATAGAAAAATGAGGGTGAGAGAGTGACAAAACTGTCTGGTCAAAATTAATTACAATAAATAATTGATTATAATAAATGATAATAAACATGTGAGACTACTAACAGCAGGCATTTATCCATTACTCTCACTTATTTTCTATCCTTTCTCCCGGCTTTCTGGATCCCTCAGACTCAGACCAGCGTTTGGTAACATTTTCAATGTACATTTTAGTATATGAAGATATCGATGCGATTCCATTATCAGTTGACTATTCCTTGAGTACTCCCTGTCGGTTACCAAGCAGTGTACAATAACCATGTTCAGTCCTCGCCAGCCCCGAAAATGCGGTCGCGTCAAAGTGCAAAGAAGTCCAATTAATTCTGCCGGACGAAGGGAGCACGACCACGAAGATGTCATCGCGATTAAGCGGGAAGGGACGAAGAATGGAGCCGGTCGACGACGCGATAATTCACCGGCGTATCTCGCTTCGGGCTCAAAGGATTAGGCAAGCAGCTTGGAAACGCGACAGCGAAGTCGATTCGACGCATTACGCACACCCGAGCGGGCAATTAAGAGTGTTTTATTTAATGCCCGAAGTCAAAACGGAAGTAATTACAACTGCTCGGAGTACAAAGGCCACGGGTAGAAGGCAGGAGCGAAAGGGTTGCGCAGTTACGACCGCAAGGCCGAGAAACCAACGGAACCCAAGAGCGCACGGAGAGGAAGAAGGAAAGGGTGAGAGAATGAGTGGGGCGGGGGGGGGGGGGAGGGTTGGGAAGGTGGTGCTCGATCGAGCAGGTGGTTAGGCAACTTGACCGCGCCAACGCAAACGGAAAGCATCTCGTTAATTGAAGGCGCCGATTAAAATCGTATCAATCGCGGTAATGTTAATTAACCCGTACTTGTTCGACCGCACTTGGTTGTGCGTATGCAGATTCGACTTCGCTCGGGAGCTTTACTGCGTGAAACATCGAAGGATTGCTGAACGGGTGGAGAGTGCACGTGAATATGCTGTTCGACCGTTTGATGTGGACAGACTTTATTAGCGATTGAACGAGCCGTTCGATACGCGACGCTGCGCTTTTTCGAAGACTCCTGTTCGTGATTTTACGACCACCAATTTTGGGTCTTGCACTTTCTCGTGGAAAATTAAAAAGTTGTGAATGAGGTATTCGAATTTTAAGTAAAGAGTACAGATATTACAAAGTACATTAAGGACAAAGTACACAGTAAGAAATGGTGAATTGAATATGTTATTAAAATTATGACTTTATTATGTGCTTCCCCTTAATCTTACTTTTGTTAATTGAACTATTTGTATTGTTCACACTTCTGTATCGCACAATCACCTGTTCGCCAACTCTAAGTTAAACTAGCATGGTAAATTGCATGAATTATTAAAATTATGACTTTATCATGTGCTTCCCCTTAATTTTATTTTTATTAATTGAACTATTTGTATTATTCGCACTCCTGTATCGCGCAATCACCAGTTCATCAGCTCTAAGGCAACTTCAGTAATTGCACTGTAAGATAAAGGTACTTAATATCGCCTAGCAAAAATGAAATTGCTACAAACTGAATAATAATTGCTATTTTTCTGTGCGCTCTGTTTCGAATGAAAAACAAACTGTTTAAGTTTCATGTAGCATATCATTGGAGTCATTGGAGTCATTGGGAATCATTGGTGTCTGCACATTTTTAATTGGGACCTGAAAAGAACGTAAGACATTCAACAATCGAGATTCGAAGCAAAGTGTTCAAGGAAAAGTTGGCGCAAGAAATATCGATTCGCTTTTGCTGACGAATCTAGATTGCATTCTCGAAGGCTCCAGTTCACGATATTATAATCCCACCCCCTTCAAGTATCGAACTATTTTTATGAATGAGAGATATTAAAGGCTTAAGTAAATACCCAATCACGGTAAACTCAATGGATCATTAAAGAGACATGAATCTCATGATAATCCCTAAAGGAAACTATCCGAGCATGCGAAATACGCAACGGTGTGGCGGTCGCATCGTCACGCAACTCGACCAAACTGCACCCCGGTACCCATTTATGCTCCGCCACCCTTCAGACGGGTGCTCTCGGTGCAGCGCAGACGAGGCGCGGCTTTTAATTCCTTTTTGTGCCGCTTTATTTACACGGGACGATCCATTGTCCGGCGTCGCGTCGCAGCTAATGCGCAAATTGAATCGCAAAAGCCGCATAGTATACCCCTTCCCCTCCACCCCCCCCCCCCCCCCCCCCCCGCCCTGCCCCGCGACCACACGTAATTTCGTTGCTCGCGAGGGAAAATGAAGGGGAGGCCTTTTTAACTCGTTTACCCGTTGCGGTACTAACGAGACCGACGACCTGTATCCGCCGTTGCACGCCTCGCTGCGCTCCGGATCAGCTGGTCGCGCGACAGATCCGCGCGGAAGAGGAACGTGCGCAGGCCGATTGTTCGGCAAATGACGCGACAGTGGACAGAACCAAAGAGTCTTCGATTCTGGCAGATTTTTTTCGAAAACGAATGGTTTTTTTTTTAGTTGCGACTCTTAACACATTCGCGACCGCTGAGACGTGAATTCACGTCTTTCCAAGCTCTATTCCCGCTTCCCGCCGACGTGAATTCACGTCATTTGGAATTCTATTCCCGATTGCCGCCGACGCGAACTCGCGTCCTGCAATTTTTGTTTCCGAATACGGTAATATTAGACGCTTTCGATGAAAACCGTTATGTCAGTGAGACAAGTGAGAATGTCTCAATTGGCTCGCTAATCGTAATCAGCTTCGGAATTCCATTATTTTCGCCGGCACTCGGTATTTGAAAACGGAAATAATTTGCCGGTCGCGAATGTGTTAATAATAAAAATGTTTGAATGATAATTTTCATCGATTTAAATTGTATCGATTTTGGCTGATGCGAGGTATTGTGCGCGGCAGATGGACTATGCGACTCGGGAAATCAAGAATAAAAGAATAAGGTCAATTAATCCTTGGACGAAGGTGTCACAGCCGAGCCGTCCCGATTCGTGTGATCGCGTGACGCACGTAAATAGCTCGCGTGACACGAGAATTAACTAGATCCAGGTGATCCGGGCATAGCGACGATACTCGGAATCGGTTGTTCGGTGAATTATTCACGCGGGATAGCGTTCGGCGGCAAGAAGCCGCGAAGGGAAGCCACAGGTTGGCGTTGCTCGTAATTTGGCTTTCGCCCTAGGAGGTCAAAGATATTGGAGCAACTAATAAAGTTCCGGGATAATAAAAATTACGAAGAAGCGTTGAAATAGATCCTCGCGGATTCGGTGAATTGTTTCCTCCTCTGAACCGTTTGCACGATTGCAAAAAAAAAGGCATCAACCCCGCTCCAGAGTTGGGCAAATCTTATTCTGACGTACGAATAAAGAATAACGATGGAGACCGCCACATTTATTCGCAAATAACGATTCTATTTGGCGAGGACTTGCTCGTTAGCTACGAATAAATATCGATTGTTATTCGAACCCAATTTATTCGAACACGATTTTATTTGATCCTTTACTCGACTGAAGCTACGAATAAATGTGACGCCCGCCACTTATCAACGGCTGCCAGAGCGGATCATAACTTTTTTCTTCACCACGGACCTCCACATACAGGGTGTTCGGCAACTGCAGGTCAATATTTTAAGGAATGATTGCTGAGGTGATTATGAGCAACTTTTTCCCTTGCCAAAATGTTGGTTAAGGCTTCGTTTTCGAATTATCAAGGAAAAACGCTGACCAATCATAGCGCGCGTAGAGCGCGCGTTCTATCCAGAGGGCGTTCAAGAACTGCCGTTCAGCGCACCACGATCGCGACCCGGCTGAACGCGCGCTCTGATTGGCCAGAGTTTTTCGTTGATAATTCGAAAACGAAGCCTCAACCAGCATTTTTGCAAAGGAAAAAGTTGTTCAAAATCGCCTCAGCAATCATCCCGTGAAATATTGACATGCAGTAGGTTATATACAGAACACCCTGTATACGTACACTGTACAAGTCACGTGATACTTTTATTCGCTATTTAATCGGCTACTTCTTTACTCGGATAAGAATTTATTCGTCGCAATTCATTCGGAAACTTATTCGAATGAAATATTCAGACGAATAATGGCCAACTCTGTCCCGCGTCGCGTGAACCCGGCATCGGAAGCGGTCGAAGCAACCGCGTGGAAGGCGTTTCGCGAAAGATCTCGAGCGTAAACGCAAGCGAGCAGTGTTTTTCCACTTACCTATCTCCTGATTCGTGATCCTGCCCCGGCACAGCGTGCAAGCAGCCAGGACGAGAAGGAACGACAGGATCGTGTGAACGGAGGCGGCCATCTCGTCCAGGAGCATCTCGATGTCGCGTCACTTTTAGTCACGTCAACGGCACACGAGTTCTAGTAGTTCTCGATCCCCCTTTCCTCCGACAGTGAACACTGATGGTTCTTTCCTCATCCAACTATGAGTTTCCCTCTTTTTTTTTTTTGCAGTGGCGGTCCACCGTACCACCCTTGCCTGGTCGAGATTCTTCACTTCCCGAGCAGAGTTTCCCTTTTTCAAACTTCTTCTTTCCTCTTGCTTTCTCTTCGCTTCCTTTCCTCGAGGTAACTCGCGCCAGCCACTCGAAAACGCTTTCCGCGGCTCGAGTTGTCGTCCCTGTCGATTGCTACCGTTTCGTTTCTCATTTGTTGCTCCAACACGCAGGTTCTCGACAATCGCGTACGGCTCTTCAGTTGCCTCTCCTCGAGTTTCTCCCCCTCGGCCACCTTCGAACAGAAAATCGACCACGATTTAGACACGGAGATTGGCGAGACTCCTTCGCGAACGGTGGACGAGTGGCGGCGGGCAGCTGGCGAACGCGACCAGCTTTTATGGAATTCAATTGCCACGGGCCACGTGATGAACTACTAACTGCGCGATAGTGGCGAGCTACGGGAACGGAATCGCGGCCGTTTGGTTAGTTCAAGTACGATCAGACTACAGCGGACTCTCGATAAGTCAGTAAAAGTCGGGACATCAATAGCCTCAGTTATCGTGTAGGAGAAGCGAACTAGATAAGCACCTGGAGCATCGAAGTCTCGTTCACTGACAAAAGTGTGTTCGAGCATGGCGGTGCGTTACGGGGTCCAAGGGGCTGAGAAGAAATTGACAATGGAATTGACAATCATTTAACACAAGCATCAGTAAATATACATATTAGCCGACATTATGTACGGGGGCTAAGCAAATATTTAATATCGATTTTCTTGGAAACGAAGCCTCGAATGAAATGATGTTATTCCACATTTTCGACTTGCTTTTTCACATAGAATCATCCCCTGCTCGGTCGTACCACCCTGTGTATACAGAGTGTTCTGCTACTGCATGTTAATATTTTAAGGAGCGATTGCCGGGGCGATTTCAAACAACTTTTTCCTTTGCCAAAACGGTGGTTAAAGCTTCGTTTTTGAATGATTAACGAAAAACGCTGACCAATCAGAGCGCGTGTAAAGCGCGCGCTTAGCCGAGAAAAGATCGTGATACGCTCAACTGCAGCCTTGAACGCCCTCTCGGCTAAGCGCGCGCTCTACACGCGCTCTGATTGGTCAGCGTTTTTCGTTAATCATTCAAAAACGAAGCTTTAACCACCGTTTTGGCAAAGGAAAAAGTTGTTCAGAATTGCCTCAGCGATCACCCCTTAAAATATCGACATCCAGTAGCCGAACACACTTTATATTTATACACAGGGACTCCCTGTATATATTTTTAATTGTAGAAGCTTTGAAATCGTTGTGATACATTGTTAAAAGCATAACAGCATATTTTGTCATGAAACGGGTATAATTTTAAGTGTACTTTCAATTCCATTTTCGATGAAACTCCGAACAAGTCGTAATTTGGAAGTGTTCATATTAACTTCATCACGCACTGTAATCCTTTAAGAGTGCTTGATATTGGTTTTACAGTATGAGTACCATCATTAAACTTTACATTAATTTTGATATATGAACGAAAATCTTTTTAATTGAATTGTAACACGTGATTTAAGTAATGAATTCCTGTTCCTCTGAGTATGAATTGTTGATCATATTGCATAAACGCAGCATGTTAATTCGAGCTTGCCAGGCTGTACGTATTCGGTGAACTGTTTTAGTTAATTGTTGTTGCGATTGTAGGATTAATTGCATCACTCTACGTTGCAGCCGAATTTGGCTGGAAGTTGTGTCTGTATCTCATGCAATCATGTTAATCTACCTATTTGTATCAGGGTTCTGAGTTTATAATTGTGTGTATTGCGTGATTAAATATGAGGATGATATCTTTGAGAGAGGAATTAAATTCTCCAATTAATTTTTATTGATTACAGGCAGATACAGGACAGACTTGAAATGGGTCTACGTCCACGAAGAAGCTTAAAAGATTCATTTACAACATTCAATAGAAAATTCAAGCGCAGAGTTCGAGCACAGAATTTCTTGCGAACTCTAAACAAGTTCTAATTGATAAGCGTTTCGTAATACCACACTCCGATGGAGATTCATTCTCGCTGAAGAGCAGAAATGTAATTCCTTCAGAGAATTTTACTTTTTACTGCCAACTTGCTGAAATCTTTTAACAAATTCGTTTCAATAAGTTTGTTGCTTATTTTCGTGCTTATGAAATATTTTATGTCAAAAGGAGATCGGCTTACCGATGCTACTTGTAATACAAAACCACTTAATTAGTATTCCCTGATATTCTCAACCGTAAAAAGTAATAATATTTTAATCATCGAAGAAATGAATGCATTTGCCGGGCACGAAAAAAGGAGAGTACGATAAATTGAAGCCCTCCTGACCCAGCATTACTGAAAAGCGGTAAAAACTAAATCGAAATCGAAGGACCCATTATTATACTAGCATCGCGATTCTCGCCTACAATAAGAACAGGTAATTTTTTCGCAAATTGGGTGCCGCAGGATGAAAGAACGCTTGCAAATAAAAAAAAAAAGAGTCGTGCGCATGGCTGTGCGCGTTAACATCTCGTAAATCTTTGAACGAATAGAGGCGTGCGGATTGTAAATGAAAAGCTTGAAAAACGAAACCCGACACGGGAAAGGCGCGCGAAGTGCGGGCATTTTAATCAGTGACCCGAATCGAAATAATGAAACGCCTTTGGGTATCGCAATCCTTCAATCAACGTAAATGACGTACCGCGATGCTATTGTCCGATATCGTAATGAAATTATTTCCTCAATTTCAAATACGAGATTGCCATTCAGGATGTAAATTGTTCTTTTTTTTTGTATTACATTACCGTGACAATTAAATAACAAACAGTTGCAACGAATCTTTACGGGAAATGATTCAAGTAAAATAAGAATAACTATCGCACCCATGCTTTTACAATAATTTCAAAAAGCAATATATGGAGTCTCTCTGCATATCGAAACCATCCCTCTCGCACGTTTGATACCCCAGGCGTTTCACAATGCAACACACATTTTCCGAACAAAAAAAAAAAGAAGTTCCAATCGCTTCGCTTCTTTCTCGTCCGCCCGGCCTTTCATCCGGCATCACGGCTGTCGATACGAACAGACGACTCGAGCGCGACGCGACAAAAACTAAGTTCAAAACTCGTTATCGCAAGAACTCGCAAACGCGTCGCGGACCTCCCGCTCGCGCCCCCCCCCCCCCCCTATTCAATGCGCGTCTTTGCGGATATCGCGAGCGAACGCGTTGATATCGAGCTGGAAACGTTACCGCATGAATCTCACTCGATCGCACCATCATTCGTGTTCATCATCCGCATCCACTTCTCTCAATTTCTCTACCCTCGTTCGCCCTCTCACGCGTCACACCCTTGCATCCCAAGCGCAACCCTTTTCTCCGTCTCTCTCCGCGTGGATCCTATCCTACTCGTTTTTCTGTCTACCACGCGCAAAGGCCTGTACTATGGTCTGACAGTTATTGCATATTTCTTGCAGGCTCACGAAAAACGCTCGTATAATCGTAGATGATTATGATTTTATTATGTGCCTCCCCTTAGTGTTGCTTTTATTAATTGCACTATTTGTGTCGTTCGCACTTCTGTGTCGCACAATCACCTGTTCACTACACGTTAAGTTACCTTCGCCAATTGCATTGTAGGGTAAAGATACCGAATATCGCCTAGCAAAATTTCAATTACTGTTCATTGAATAATAATTATTGATATTTTTGTATGCGCTTTGCTTCGAATTGAAAGAAGATTATTTATGTTGTAGCATAAGTCGGAATCGTTGAAACCTACACATTTTTAATTGGGACTTAAGAAACAAAGGACATTCAAAAGTAGAGATTTGAGAAAAAGTGTTCGAGAAAAAGTGTTCGGGAAAAAGTGGGCTGAAGAAATATTGATTCATTTTTGCTGACAAATGGACTGCGCTTCTTCGAAGACTCTTGTTCAATTATATTACAACAACCACTTTTAAGTATTGAACTATTTTTAAATTAGGATTTGGAAAAAGTGTTCTTCGTATCGCCTGTTAAAAAGGTATTGATTATGAAGGTAGTTTATGTATTCGTAAGATTTTTAAGTCACTTTCATATGTGCTTTTATTATATCTTGCTATTATAAATGTTTCTAATCAATTTTTTAATGAAGGTCAGATATGAAGAATCTTACTATTACACAAATGTAGAAATTCGATTTTCTTTAACATTTTACTCTTCACTGTAGGACGAACAAATTTCATTTCGATTGCTGAACAAATTTCGCGATCCAACCTGTAACAAAACTGGCATCGAAACTATTGTATTGGGAATGATTGGGAAATACTACACTTTAGCCGGTATTAGGAACACATAAAATTTTGATAAAAGAAATAAATAAGTTTCTGATAAAAGAAAAACGCTGTTTCCATCAGAAAAAACATTCGAATCCATTAAATTCTTTAGGTACATCACTAATTAAGAATTTCCAGTAGATATTCTTGCAGTCACAAAATTGTTGATCCTGCCTTCTCCGAATATCATGTAAAATTGTCGCAGTCCCATAAGTTTCTACACTATTAATATCCACTAAAATACATCCCTTTCTGTAATTGTTAATCACATATCACTGCAATTGCACTTTTCATAAATTTGCCTATTCTACTATTTGAACGTGTTACGCACTTGATTAGTTTGGCGATACTAGAAACATAAGTAGCATTAAGAACCTGTAGCGACCTCCAACTCCTGCCGCTAGAGGGATTTGGCGCGAGCTACCCCGTTCTCTCGAAAGTGCTCGCCCCGACATCAGGTCGTATACATATAAACATCCTACGACTATCACTCACTATCCCGTCGTCTAAGGCAAGGGTCTGCTCGTTAGCCTTACTGACGAGTCCTCTAGCAGGCCCAGGACGAAACGCTCTCCTAATCCCTACTCCATAATATTCCGCTCAGTCCTTTTACCACTCCTTAACCGCTACAAAAACCTTCAGTTATTAACTACTGACTTAATAATAATTACCAACTGTACAGATAATCACAAATTTATAACAGGGGACAGAATCAACGAAACAGTCGATTAACAACAACAGAAATGTGACAAACTACAAGATTCCGAGGATTCTTAAATGAGATCAGGACGAACCGCTACAAACCTTCAGTTATAAACTACTGACTTTAATAATAATTACCAGTTGTACAGATAGATAGAAATTTATGACAGGGGACAGAATCAACGAAACAGTCGATTAACAACAAACGAAAACGTTTGCAAAGTAAAAATGTGTGACAAACTATAGGATTCCGGGGATTCTTAAGTGACATCAGGACAAACCGCTACAAGCCTTCAGTTATTAACTACTGACTTTAATAATAATTACCAATCGTACAGATAATTAAAAATCTATGACAGGGGACAGAAGTGATCGAAACAGTCGATTAACAACATACAAAAGCGTTTGCAAAACAGAAATGTGACAAACTACAGGATTCCGAGGATTCTTAAGTGAGATCAGGGCGAAATGGGCAAACGTGTCATAATAATGCGCGGAATGTAATCGAGCAGCCCTAGCTCCGTAGATTTCCATGTAAATGCATAGACGCGCGTGCGACTATTCGGCGGTCAGCACCGGAGCCCGAGATCGAACCCCTAACGATCCTCTCTTCAGCATACTCAGGCCACGGTCCGCAAACGTGGCCGTGGAATAAGGGCCGCGGGGAGGAGGGAGGGGTTCGGTTGACAATAGGCGAATCCGTCGACGACGGTCACGGGAATTCGATTGCGCCAGATACGCACCGGCGAATGCAACGTAAGTCTTTCGGGCGCGCAGGAAAAGCCCGCAGCAGCCGAGTCCTCGCCCCTTTCATGCGGCGTCCCGCGGACGCCTGCGCCGGCTATATGAATATTCCTACACACAATTGTAATGCGCTTTTCGACGACGATCCTCGGTCACGATTTCGGGCCGCGACGCTTCGCGCGCTTTGGCAGGCCGACGCAGCGCGCGCACGCGGGACGTGCCTGGCGTACGTCGACGCGCTCGTCGAATATTAAAAGGAATAATAAATGAACGGGGCCGGAACGATGTGAATCCGCGGCAATCTATTTCTCGTGATCGATTCGCGATTCCGCGAAATTTAGTTCACGGGCGAACGGTATGCTCCCGAGCGCAACAAATTATTGTCGCGATAAATAATTTATACGGGAAATCATTTTTAGGGACTTTGTCTTTCCTCTTCGAATAATTGTATATCGCCGATCGATTGCACGTGGGAAAACGCGGAAGGACCCGCACATCTCTCCGCGACCGACACGTTCGAAGGTACAATCAACCGGTCGAAAATCACCGGGTTCGCAATGGTCTCGTCGCAGGTAGAACAGCGCCGACAAACGATCGTGTTCTTCGGAAAAAACGACCCCTTCTTATTTGCGGCCACGGCCGGGGTTAAATTGTTTTCTCGATGGCGGACCTCTTTGAAGAAAATTGCCGGTTAACGAGTGACAAGTGTCTAATTTGCTTCCCCCGTAACTCGAGGCCGATTCTTAGTATCGCGATCTCTCTCTCTCTCTCTCCCTCTCTCTCTCTCTCTCTCTCTCCTTCTCTCTCTCCCTAATACTGATTATCGTTTTAAAAAAAGACACTGGACGTAACCAGGGGTTTCTCTTCGTTTCGAAACGCCAATGAAGAAAATTATTTACACACCTGTCGTCGAACTCCGCGTTCCAGTACCGTGGCGAAATAACGCCGAGGCCGGTTTTATTGACCGCGCGGCATTAGTGGGTTCGTTTGTTAATTCAATCTCGCAGTTTAAAACGCCGTAATTATGTGCGCGGTTTCGTCGGACGTGGAAATATCGAAGCGCGAATAATCTCATACGGTGTTGTTATCGCGCACTTTGGCGAAAATTTTGCAATTTTTTTTTTATTTATTTGCTGATAGGTTGTCGTATTAGGAGCGATTCAATTCTCCACGGAAACTGTTCTGGATGTTTGTGGAAACTACTGTGCTGTCGTTCGCTGACTTTTCCATCGCGTCCGACGAACGATTTAAAAAAAGCGCGGGATCTCTCGGATTTTTATAGACGGCGCCAAAAAGTAAAATTGCTTTGGAAATGATTCGTATAACGTATCTAAATAGACCGTCGACGTTTAATTGAATGACTTGTGATCAAAAAAAATCTTCTGAGTGGCAAACAAAAAACAAGGAATCCTCGAAAGGCAACAAAGATCGCATCAACGGCAGACATCTTCCTTCTCGGCCAGCCTGGCCGAAGGATGAAGAATGAAAGAAGAAAAATGGGAAAGTCAACCTAAATCATAATCACGCCGGCCGCGTCTTTCGAACTGGGTCACGCGGACATCGTTCGCGGCGCCCGCGGCGCAAACTGCTGTAAAAACGACTAAGCGCGGCAGAAAAACGGAGGCGACGTCAGAAGGACCGACGTGGATTACATCCATTCTTCCTCATTCAATTCCCCGTTTCTATCGGGCCGCTCGGAATCGCAGTCGCTACCGTTGAATAGAAACGCGCTTCTCGGTCGGGGTATTATTATCCGCGCTGATTGCACCCGAATGATCGACACCTTATTGTGTAAACGAGCCCGCCAAACCGTGCCTTACCCCATTAGCGGTATCCCCCCCGGTCGAGAAAAGCCCTCTCTGTTCCGTGGAGGTATTTCCTCCCGCAGTAATTAAACTTTTCCCGATCCCGTTACCGGACTCTCTGAAAAGCTTCCGCGCGAGACACCGTGTCTGCGATTCGGTGGAACGCGTCGTATTGTATGTAAATAGGGCGAAGGGACATATTACTGACCGACCGCGTTCCTAATATCGCCACTCATTGCGATACGTCGCGAAACGAGCAATAAAGTTTACGTGTCCGAAACTGACTTAATTCAGTGGATACTAATTAGTATCCAAGTATACATACGTAAGAAGACATACACTGTAAGAGCAACGTCATGTGATTAATAATTATAGAACGGGAAGTACTTTAGTGAATTTTAGTAGTGTAAAAACTTATTGAACTGCGGCAATTTTGCGTCACACTCGGAGAAGGCGAACGTAAAGATTCTACGTGTGCAAGAATATTTATTGGGAGTACCTAATTAGTGATGTTCTTAAAGAATTTAATGGATTCCATTTTTTCGATAATGGAAACAACGTTTTTCTTTAAAACACCGGCTACATTTGGTATTTCCCAATAATTCCCCAATGCAACTATTTCGATGCAGTGTTTTTTTAGGGGTTGGATCACGAAATTTGTTTAGCAACCGACATTAACTTTGTTCGTTCGATAATAAACAGCAAGATATTAAAGAAAATAGAATTTCTAATTAAAACACTGACGATAGAAAAACATTTACATAGCAAAATATAATAAAGACACGTATGAAAATGACTTTAAAATCTCCTGTATGTATATCATATAAATCTCATACACATGAATTAATCAGTATTTCTTGACTAGGAGATACTAGGAACACTTTCTTCTCAAATCCCGACTGTTGCATGTCTTACGTTTTTCAAGTCCCGATTAAAAATGTGTAGGTTTCGTAAACGTAAATGACTTGTCTTTAATTTGGAACGAAACGTGCACAAAAATGGCAACTACTATAAAGTGAACAGCGATTTAAATTTTGCTAGGCGATATTAGGTACCTTCGCCCTACAATGCAATTAGTGAATTTAACTTGCAGTTGGTGAAGTGGTGATTATGCGACACAAAAGAGTGAACGATAGGAATAGAAGCAATTATTAAATGTAACACCAAGAGGAAGCGGCATGATAAAGTCATAATTATGTATAGTTATGTTATATATACGGGCGTTTTTCGTTAAGCTACAATAAATATGCAATAACTGTTACAATTAAATGCAGGCCCCTTGCGCTTTACTATGCGTCGATTGTTCGACGTTGCATCGGAAAATGGAATCGCGCGGATTTGTGGGGGTGTTTGGTAATTGTTGCGGATAGACGATGCCTTCTTGGAAACCTTGCGGCCGTTCTAGGGACGAGTCTTTGAATTAACTAACATGGGACTGTATACCGTGGTCATTGGCAAGAAGATCCCAAGTTTTAAGTGGATTCTGAACCACAGATGCCAACAACGCACAGAGCTAGGGGGTCCTTTAACGAGAGCAGTGACGCGAGAGACGTTCCCTATAATAATTTGGCTCGAATTTTGCGCATAGTTACAGCATACTATTACAATAGAGGAGAGGCCACGAACATGAGAGATAGGGTGGAAATATGAGACACCAAGGTTTCGACCCGCATACAGCAGTGATAATTTTGGCAATGATCGTGCATGAAGTACTATGATGACTAAAAGACTCTCCCATGTTAAATGTTGTTCGTAGTTATCGTTTTTCTTTTGGTTCAATGGACGCTTTACGTTTAATAGAAAGGTTCTAGTTTATATTGAATTTTACTTTACTATAATGAAATTTACTTTGGATTACTTTGCTGGCGTTAAAGAAACAGAAAAGAAGGTAAGCTATAATATATGGTTTTCGTTCTTTTTTTGGTTTAATGGATGCTTTACGTTTAACAGAAAGTTTCTAGTTTATATTGAAGTTTACTTTGCTAGTGTTGCAGAAAGAAAGAAAAGGTAAGTTGTACTATATTAATTGTAGTTTTATTATATTAATGCAGATCAGATGTGGTAGTGTTTTTAATTATGGTATAATAGGAAGATGTAAAAAGACGAATGAATAGAAATAGAAAATACTTGATTGGTAGCAATGTAAAACAGTCGTATGTTACTCTGACGTTTTAAAATTGATTATTAAATAATAAAATGAATTTCAAACATTCCTTCAGATGCCATGAACAAAGTTAAATAAAGAAAAGAGGAGCTTAAGAAAGAGTTATTACAGCTAACAATTACTGCCTTATTATTATTGTTTGTCTAATTGTTATTGTTGTATTATATTGGACGTTCTGTTGCGCTTGCAAATTAATAAAACCTTTTTATCAATGCCATTGACACAGGTTCATTACTTATTTCCCACAAAAGTAACACAGTCTTATATTACTGCCCGAATTTCTACTAGACCGATTTTGCCAGCATTTACAAACAGTAAAAAAAGAAACGTTCTGTAAGATCAACAATATTCATGAAATTCGCCGAATACCATCGTTCGACTGTTACATTTACGACTATTCTGAGACATCCTGCACCAAAAAATAACACGGCTATCCCATATTCGTGGCCTCTCCTCTAACAGCGCGGTAAATAACCCGGCCTCGTTGCTCAAACAATCAGAACAATAACGCGTACAAGACGCAATTCATACATTCGGACAATCCTCAAAGCTTCAACGACAAAAATAGTTAGCCCTGTCAACATTCCTCACGGTTCTCTCGAGACACAAAACACGGGTTTACCTGTTTGCTTCCACACTCGGTCGCTCCTGAGGGTCGTGTCCCGAGTCTCCAGAGCTCGCGGGACACGTTACATAATTTCCACCAGAAGCTTAACACAGCGTTAACTCCAAACGGACTCTACCTCGAGACCTGCCACTGGCAGAGTAAAAAATAACTTCCTTCACTCGTAAAACAACTCACGGGGCGTTGCGAGATACGGCCGCAGGACCGCTGGCGAGGCGTCTCAGGGTGTTTCGCGCTTCTTCCCGAACGCAACACCACGCGCACCAAGTACACAATCCGAATCGAGCTGCTGCACACTTGCTTCACTGTGACCGCCAACGCGTTTTTTACGACTTGCCGGGGAAAGTTCGAGGGAAAAATGCCGGATAAATTGGAAGGCGACGGTGGAAGGTTGCAGCCCCAGAATCCGTCGGTTGAGCAACGGCACGCGACTAGAACCGCCGGCGCGTTTGTCTGTCACCCTTTGCCACGCGACCGATCCATCGTCCCCCGAAGCGGCGCGATATTAGCGTTTCGCGCTTAAGGGTTAAACACGGGTCCGGGGGGACCGATCTGCGTTGGCGAATCCGCCTAACTCGAAAGCGGCGCGAAAGTCGGGAGATCGACGCCGACGTCACTTTTTGCTCACTGTACTCCGAACCGATTGGATGCGGCGCGGAACTGAACGTGGTCGGTGCCTTCTCCGATTTTTCGTTCAATCGCGAGAAAAGAGATCGATGATTGGCGAGGGGTACGATTGCTCTCGGTGAACCGAGTATCGCGTTCGCCGCGGCACAGAATACGTTCGTGCGTCGCGCGCGCGTACGACCAACCCCCGTTCGACGGTGCAGTGGCGCAGGGAGCCAGAGTTCGTGCCCCAAGGACTGCACGGTAATCACTGAGAGTCGCGTTCCGTGAGACACGAGGCGCGCGCCACCTCCCCGTTGGAGCGCGCCCGGGAAGGCACGAAACGCGCCGACCAGCTACGAAGGAAGGGACACCGACGCGACGGGCCCGTGGCCAGCCGGATCTCTCCTCCAGCCGCGAGATTCCTCGTCGCGGCTTATGAGGATGCGGCGTCTCAGCTCGTTACTTTTGGCCCGACCCATGCTATCGGACACTTGTACACGCGGTGTCGGGGTAGTTTTCGCTCCTGCTCGGCGGTGATTCGTAGGGGATGCTGCGTCGGGGAGAGATACAGCCTCGATTTGTATACATGGTGTTCGGCTACATATGAGCAAGATTCTATAGGCTAAAATGAGACGGAATAATGGAATAAACTTTCTTCGTTTGAGGTTTCGTTTTCGAGGAAATTGCGTTCGGAAATTCGTTGGCAAATTTGGTACAATCATTCATTGGTACAACCTAGTAACTTTACCGTATTTCGTTGGTGCTTAATCTCGACTTTAAGAGAGGAAACACCCCTTTTGTTCGAACCACCCTTCTCCTTTATACATGTATACCGGTGAATAGACAAAAGCTAGAGAAAAACGTTTCGAACGAAAGTTTTATTGTCTTCGATGGACAATACATTGGTGTCGACAAATTTTCTAAAAACTGATTTCTTCACAAGAAAAAGCAATTTTTGCTCCTCTTCACCTTTTTTGGAAAGCACGATATAAGACATTGTATAAGACATTGTACAATTAACAGAGATATGACAAGGTTCTTGATAGGTCCAAAATTAATGCCAGAGTTAAGGACAGTGTTTTAGCTGACGAATTATTTGTTATAGATATACCTGCATCCATGCGTACAAAAATAAAGTTTATAAATGCGGCGTACACGTGGTACGTACGTGTGTTATGTAAAAGTCTATTTAATATCCACAAATACATCTCGTACAGTTCGAAAGTCTTCACTCTTCGCGAACACTGCAATTAAGTACAACATTTCCCTAAAAAAACAAGTGAAAAATTGTTTTATTCTTCTTTGGTTACAAAATCACGTTTCAAATAAATAACATTAGAAAAGCGCTCGATGCAGATATAGTACTCCAATGTGCCGAGGTGTTCAGAGATCTAGGCTTTTCGTGAAACTATATCCACATGTCGACAATGGTGTGGCTAATGCAAAACATGTGTTCAATTTACACCGGCGTTCGTTCACGATGACAGCTCGACGGCATTTCGTATGTACGTATACATACATGTACACCCTATACGTACATACATTTTTTTAGAGACATATCAGCGGCCGCATTATTTCGCAAAGTGTTTTATTGCATCCCCGTTCACGACTGCTAGGAAAAATGCTCGTAATGCGGCCAAAAGCGAGTCGCCGCGTTCTCGTGACAATAAAAGCACCCTCCGAAGATTGTTCATCCCAACAGTTATCGCGTCAACGCGTAACGATTGCGCATCTCAAGATTAAGTTTGTTTTGTTCGATATTTGATTATTCTCATAAATGATATGCAAACGATAAGTTAAAGGAAGTATCTAAAAGTAATACCGCACTTTTTTTTCAAAGCCAACCAAAATTATTGACGGAGTTTATAAGTCATAAGGGAAAAGTGAAAACACACTTTCGTCCCTACACTTAATTTAATAATTATCGCGTGCTTTGATAATTGCTGTACGTCAATGCGTATATAGGGTGTTTTGTTACTGCATGTCGATATTTTAAGGATCGATTGCTGAGGCCATTTTAAGGAACTTTTTCCTTTGAGAAAACGGTCGTTAAAGCTTCGTTTTTTGAATGATTAACGAACAACGCTGACCAATCAGAGCGCGTGTAGAGCGCGCGCTCAGCCGAGAGAGGATCGTGATACGCTCGACTGCAGTCTTGAACGCCATCTCGGCTAGACGCGCGCTCTACACGCGCTCTGATTGGTCAGCGGTTTTCGTTGATCATTCGAGAATGAAGCTTTAATCACCGTTTTGACAAAGGAAAAAGTTGTTCAAAATTGTCTCAGCAATCGCTCCTTCAAATATTGACATGCAGGAGCAGAACAGCCTGTATGCGCGTTCTGATTGTCTAACGTTTTTCGTTAACCATTTAAAGAGGAAGCGTCAAACAATATTTTCGTAAAGGAAAAAGGTGTTCAGGATCACCTCAGCAATCACCCTTTGTCGGCTCTCGAGATAGTTCTTGGACACCCTGTATACAAGAAAACGATAGTGTTTTCTTAGTTCCAGAGAGTCTGAAGAAAATCTCAGAAATTCTCATTGCACCCCTAACGAATCGCCTCGGTAAGTATATTGTTTAACAAATTGCCGGTTTCGCGTTTCGTAGCGTCGCTCGTGATTCCCAAGATCGGTCTCCCCGCGCGTGAGGAATCACAAACGGACTTCTTTATAACATTTTACTTCCACTTCTGTGCTTACCCTAAGCGTCGTCTTTGAGTTATTCCAGCGAAATCAGAGAGCATCGTGAAACGTGACAGCTGCCTACATTTCCGATTCTCCCCCGACGACTCAGTAAAGCAGAACACACCTGTGACCGCCGCGAGGAGAAGCCCCACTCCGGTTTCGCCGTCCGCGGTTCAATCGTCTCGTTTTTATTCAAAGGCTGACAAGATCCTCGCGAGCCCGCGAAAGAAACGCGGCGCGGCGTCGCGTCGCGCCGAGCCGTGGAACGAAGTTGTTCGCATAAATAAATCGTCGTATACCGGTTACACGTGTCACGTTGGCGGAAATGTCATGATCGGCCGATGCGATCCCTTCAACGGAGTTGTTGAAGTCTTTCGCGGAACGCCAGGGTGTATACGAGCACGTACGTTTCGCGTAGAGGAGCCGCGCGAGGACTTCCCGAGCCGTCTCGGCGAGTGCATACGTCGAGATTTGCTTGTCGCCGCTTATGAGAATCCATGCGCTTCTCTCCAGCTGGGTGGATCGGCGAAAGGGAAGATCGCGACATCATCCGGCATCCCGCTGTGCGTACACACCGATAAGGACGGCGCAGGGTGTATTTTTAACGCGCGAAGATCTGTCGTACGGTGAACAAGGTGACAGTGATTGCGAAACATCGCTTTTAATGATCCCACCGTAATTTACGTTTTGGTGAATTGTACAGCATTCGTTTAACCCTCAAACGATCATGAAAAGATCAACGCAAAAAACCGAAAGGGTCCGACGGACCCGAATATGAAACATGACTGAAAAAGTGGAAGTGATAAGTCTGTTCGTTATAACATTTTTATTAAAACTAATCTATTCATTCACTTTATAATATAAATAACAGTATAATGATGATATTAATATGTTTCCAATCACGTTTCATATACCACTCTTACATAAGCTTTATTTAAGCTTTATTCCCTCAGAAAAGAAGATATTAAAAAGAAATAAGAATCGTACAGCAAATAAGATAACCAGCATCGAAGTTTCGAATGTCCACACGTTTTATTGATTTAAGCTCCTTAAATTCACGGCCTCGTTACATTTCCGCCGGGTTTATTTCCTTTAGCGAGAGAGGCAGCTGGTGGCAAGTGTTCTTTCTCTCCCTCTCTCTCTCTCGTGAATAAATGGTAAGAACACAGTTCGCCGCAAGTACCGCGCGAGGCGAGCTTTTTGAAGATTACAAAGAGAGGAACGATCTAACCCACGCATCAAGTGCTATCCTCCAAGTCACTCTGCTGGTAGAGCGTCAAGCCAGCAGGTGCTCCCACAAGATTTGCTTGCCGGGGCTTACGAGCCTTCCGCCTACCATGAAAAGAGATATATTGACATTATGACTATTGGCATTCTATGGCCGCCATCGAGATATTCGACAGGATGCAACGAAACGGGCCGAACCTGCCGGATGCGAGGTAAAGCTATCATCTATATCGATGTAAGACAAGGCTGATGGAGCAGACCCGTGTATGAAGAGGTGAAGATTCTCACTGCTGAGCTTAGCCGAAAATTGTGCATTTCCAGGGATATTAAATGAGATTCAAATGGAATCATTTATACGATCATGTAATAAGTGACACGTCCACTCTCATTACTATTGCACAGAGTGTCCTGTAAGTGGTGCTACCATCGAACAGGGGAGGATTCTATCTGAAAAAGTAAGTCGAAAATGCAGAATAACATTTTTCTCATTCGAGGCTTCGTTTCGAAGAAAATCGACTTTAAACAGTCGCCTGGCCCGCGTGCATATTGTCAATAAGCACGATAATATAGTTCAACCAATAAATAATAGGTTTGGATCGTTTTTGTTTCTTTTTTTTTTGCTTGTAACAAAGCTGAAGAAGAAAGTTCGTGTATGATAAACTTCATTATTTCAGAGATTGTTCAAAATGTTTGTCATCGTGTTGGGAACAGGATTCTGCTGTATCTTCTGTTGTATTCTGGTGCCTCGCTTCATTAAACGGCAGAATAACTTTTTGCTTTAATGCAAATGTTTAAAATCGCTTTTCTTGGGAAGGAAGCGTCAAGTGATAAAATTTTATTCTACATTTTACCACCGGTTACGGGACACCATGTATATTGATATAAGACAAAGCTGGTGGAGTGGACGCATGTATGAAAAGGTAAAGATTTTTACTACTAAGCTTAGTCAAGAATTATTTATTCTGGGAGATATTAAATAAGATTCTAATGGAATCATTTATATCATCATGTAACAAATAACACGTCAACTCTCATTACTATTATATTTGTTTCTATATTTAACTCATTTGGATTCTGGCCCGTTTAATAATAACAATAATAATAAAATAGAAAATGTCCAAAATGAAAAGGTATCAACTAGAAATGATTGAGGTCTTCTTTTTTGCGATTTATTATAGTCTCATCAACTGCTCAGTTATTAACAACTTTTGCTTCACTTATGCTACTGTATTTTTGTTAGTAGGTTGGTTTTCTTTAGATATTCCATGAGTTGCTTTATCCTGCCCTTATTGAAATATTCTTTTATCGATGAATGAATGTTGAATTAGTAAGAGAAGGTGTTCCACTATAATTGTTGCACTGCAGTTGGTACACATAGGTGCTGCAGTTCCGAATGTACGAAGATGTAACAATCTTTGCTGCTGAACTTAATCCAAAATTCAAATCCAATGTTTATTTGCGTTCTGGTAATATTATCAAGGTAAGAAAACTATAAACAAATGCCCACGGACGAATGAAACAGCAGCTACGAATGATTGAATAATAAATGACCCGCTTTTCGCTTCAATTTATCCCGAACCGTCGACTTTCCTCAATCAACGTATATTTTAATATTAAACTCCGATTAAGCCGAACCGACTAAGAAAATTGAAACGAACTCCCGCGTCTCGTCCCAGCAATAGTATCATCGATTTAACATGACACAGAAGATACACCCGTGCGTTTTCGTTCGCCAAGCGACACGCCGATGCTATCCTGAAACGCGAACGCATTCGATTTACCTCGTCGAACGTAGCCACGCTACGCGAGTACACCGCATTAAAGCGTTCGTTTGCTTAATCCGCGAACTTGTCGGGTGGCCAATTATTCAAATATAATTGAATACATGCATAGGGAATGAAGAGAGACGGGACGATCCGTGGCACGGGATGATATATAAACGGTCGGCCTTCATTCGTTTCAGACTCCACGATTTTCTTGCCCCCCCTAATAACGCGTGCTGTTCTCTTTTCGCGGTGGCCGGCTGACGCCGCGGAGGAGGGATGCGCTTTGAAAATCGCAAGCAATAAAAGCATCGAGCGCGACGATAGGGAGCGGGGACCACCTTGCGATGCACTCGCGACGTTTCTTTTCGCGAGACGATTGCGAACGTCTTGCGAGCAGCAAATTCAAAAGGTGAACGTACGTATGTAAGTATTATATTTTGGAAAGATCGCTGGCGCGGCAAGTTGGATGAAATTAGAGGTTGCACTGGTTATTCCGTATTTGTTTTTGCTGTTGGCGCAGCCTGTTGATGACAGGTAGACCCGCCGCAACTAGTTTTTTACTGGAAATACCTGCCGGCGATATTTTATGACTGCTGTCAGAAAGAGGGTGGTTTCTGTGGTTTTGAATTCGGTTCCTAGAAGTTCTTAATTAATTAGAAACTGCGGAAATAAAACATAGCGACTTATTTTGTCGATCACGTAACTAAACAGATTTAAGAGGGAAAAAAACACATATTTTATAGTTTAATAGTTAAACTACGACTTTACAATGAAAACGTTAATAACGCTGATAATAATAATTGACAATGTATAAAGTAGGGGATAATAATCAAACAGCAATAAAAAGTACCAGGCACAAAGATAAATCATCAATCGCGAAGAGAAAAGTGGAAGACATCTTCATTCTCTTTAAAAACAGAATCCATCGTAATTGCAATAGTTGAACTACGACTTTACAATGGGAACGTTAGTAACGCTACTAATAATAATTGAAGATGGATAAAGTCGGGGGTAATAATGAAACGGCAATAAAAAGAATACCGCGTTCCGTTGAATGGGAGAACGAAAAATAAATGGCTCGATCGTGAAGAAAAAAGAAAGGTGGAAAAATTCCTTTCCTCCGTGTTCCGAGAATGCGTTTCGTGTGTGTGTGTCTGTTGGGAAACGGAGCGCGGTATCCTGCAGTCCCGTCGCCAGAGTTTATGAGGGAATGCATGTCATTGTCCCTATTGTGCAGCTCATGGACCGCAGCGGGTGCAGGCACGACAGAGACCCTCGAGGTGTCTGCGAGGAGGTAAAACATTCTCCACGCGTGATCTCCCATTGTCGAGAGCGCGCAACACGATATTACGCCGAGCTTCTTTCTCCCGATTACCCGATATCGATACAGTCATATGAATAGAGACGGAGTTTCTCGAGAACTGATACCGACGTTCGTCAAACTTTTACGATTCCACGAGAAGGGGAGGGATCGGCACGAGGAAAACCTTGCCGCGATGATTGATGCAACAAATTAAATGAATAGCAATTGGGAAGGGAGAAATAATGAGGGTCAATTAAATGCTCGTTAGAGGTATTTCCGTGGAATTTGGAAATAATTGTTGACGAGCCGAAGGGTCCTTGAAATTAAAATGGCGATTCTTGGAAAGTTATTTCTTCATTTTAGAATTCCCCTTCGAATCGTCCTTAATCAAATATCCTGTTCTATAAAGCGTTTCGCTTTACGAAGCGCAACGCATTCTATTTCCATCGTTGCACTATTTAGAAGCCAACCAGTTAAACGCGGCCCGGTACTTTTTTTCTCGCACAGAGATGATGGACACGAGGGTAGCAATTCTATTTTCCGTTTGGCTCCCCGCGTGAACTCGCGCGGGCATGATTAAAGGATCCGACTGATCGGATCGGGATAAAAGAAAAATAGAAGCGGAGAGATGAATTTTTGACCAGGCGAAGGCGGGGGTGGAATGCAAAAGAAGAAAATGGAAAAGGGGCGTGAAGATTTGATGATTCGAAAGCGCGGAAACGCGAGTCTCTGCGAACGCTTTTCGACCCTTTCCCCGGTGGCGGCGTAAATTGAAATTCATGAAAGGATAAATCCATCCGCTCCTGATTCGGAAACCGGGCTGCGGCACTCTTGCGCAAACTACCGCAATATACTATTTCTCGCTACGCGCCGATGGTGTAAAGGGATACGAAAGATTACGCGGGCCGATTAACTGTTACACTTGCCGCGAACGGAAATCCAAGTAGAGAAAGAGGCGAAACTCTGCTCGGAACTCGTTTCATAAGGCGTACAACCCGGACAGTAGGATCCGCGTTGCGAGGCGTGGCTGTGGTACTTTGCATTGTTACGTACCGTGTACTGACAATTTTCGGTGCACTGCGGACGTCCGACTGCGTCAAGGAGGATCGACTGGGAAATTTTGGTCGATTCAACTAGCCGCGAATGCAACATTATGTTTTATTCTTCCAGAGATCTTTGCACTGGTTCCAATTGTTTTTTTCTTTTATTTCATTTAGATTCTATTATATTTAGCGAAATTCAAGCGAATTTTCATTATAGTAATTCTTGCAATCTTTTGGATTTTCTATCGGCTGATTAATTGTAATCACCGCTTAAACGAAACATGTATCTACAGTGTCTAATATCATGAAGGAACTGCTTGTTTTCTCCTACACTAATCCTTGCAGTTTCCCAAGTTTCCTATCGGCTGATTAATTGTAATCACCGCTTAAATGAAACATATATGTATAATGTCTAATATCATGAGGGAACTGTTTGGCGAGACAATAGCAATTGCGGACTCTCTCAAATCACTGGCGTTCTCGTAAACCACAAAGCGCCGAATCGTTGCACAAACAAACGCGGATACACATCAAGCGAGCTGCAATAGACGTACATCATCGAGATTTTTCTCGGTCATGTTGATCTTTCGGATTGAGAGCGGCCGAGGTAAGGGCTAATTAGCCATCACGCCTGTTTAACCGGCTCGAGATATAGACAGCCAAGGGGGTGCTTACGACTCCGGCTTTACCCCGCGGAGAACTTGCTTCAAGGCGGAAAGAATCTTCCTCCCAAGTTTCGCCCGTGGGTATTCGGTAAATATTTGATGACCACCGTTGTCCGATGCATCGCGGTCGAGTCACTTAACGATACCCGCGATAAATAAGCGGAAAAGTTCCCTGAAAGACTAAAGAAAAATAAAAGCCGGGGCTGGCAATTCCTATAAATAAGTCGGTTAACGGAATAGTGATAAATTTGAGGATACAAAATTATAGGCTCGCATTTTGTGACTGTCTTCGTCTAGAAAAATCTATAAACTCAGCATTAATACTTTTACACGATTCAAAACTAATATTTCCAACAATTTTGCATTCTCCTCAGGGCCGCAAGCAATCAGAAAATTATACAGCCCTATTACTCATACGTGTTTGACGCTGTTCGATATTATCTTCCCACCGCGAGCGATCTCCATCTCGAACCGAAGCCTCCGCAGAATTTCAACGCGGAAGAAACTACCCCGGCTATAAACTTGCCGGCATCGTTTAATATTACTCCTCATACAATTTGGAGAAGCTAATCCAAACGCGGCGCATCCGGCGAACGATTTCAATCCAAAGGAAAATAGTCGACCGCAAAGGATCGCGACGTGTCAGCGCGACAGGATTCCACGGATTCCATCGCGGTGCGTGTCGGCTCGCGTGGCGCTCGACTAAAATGCGGTTAAGAAGCTCGCCGAGCTTAACTTGCTCTATATAATGCGTTTAGAGAGAGACAGAGAGAGAGAGAGAGAGAGAGAGAGAGAGAGAGTTGCATACGTTCTACAGTCGTTAAACAATGTTGGAGAATAGGGAAAGGTGTTGTATCACGGTCCAATTTTTATGTTACCGTCCACAACTTTTTTGTTTGATCCATTGAAACACGCCCGTGGATGGTAATAAGTAAGGGAAAGAGCACAACCGGAAAAAGGGGTAGTTCCACGCGAAAGAAAGGAGTAAAAAGTGTAGAATAAAATATTGCCATTTGACGCTTCGTTTCCAAGAAAAGCTATTTGAAACATTTGCATAGGCCGCATGCATTAGCAATTAAAGCAGGCAATTGTTGTTCCGTTTATCGTTCTACAACGACGCGCGTTATACATTTTCACAAAATGTTCACCAGTCTGGAAACACGAAACGGTGATAATGATCACAATATCGGAAGTAAATGAATTACAAGCTACGCTGAAGTAACGGAACAGAATTATTATTACGACTAATACTTACTTTGGCAATGAATTTCTTTTGCTGTCATCTCTGGGGGAAACAAGAAATCTAGAAGGAGTAAGAAAAAATCGAACAGGGTAATTGTTAATCTTGAACTGACTCAAGGTACAGAGAGGTCCGCGGCACAACACCCTCCCTTATCGTCGATGCAGATATCAGCTGACGAATCTCTCTCTCACTCTCTCTCTCTCTCTCTCTCTCTCTCTCTCTCTCTCTCTCTCTTCGCGTTGGGATTGAGATTCCGTTTCAGTTGGCGCGAGTTTCCGTCAGAAGGAAATACGAGGGTGACTGTTATTGGAGGATCTCCATCCCATTTCCACCCCCCCTTTATATGAATTCGTCTTCGTATCCCATTTCCCTGTCCTTGCTTCTTCTTCTTCTTCTTCTTCTTCTTCTTCTTTTTCACGCGCTCTGTCCATCGCCGATTCTCTATTCCATGCACTTCCATTTCACCCCCCCCCCCTGTCTTTCTTTCTTTATCTCTAGCACCGATTCTCCTATGCCTTTCTTCTCTCTGTCAAACCGTTCATCCCTCCCTTATCAACGGCTGTGCGGTCCTTACTACATACACTGCCTCCGTCCCCGTCTTTCCGATTCAACCGGAATCGGTGGCTCAATCACTGTTCCACTCCAAGGATTAAGTGTATATCACATGATACGAGGTTCGGCGGAATTGAATGTGCCAATGGCGGTCGGCGTATTATTAGAGGGAATGGATATGCACGCCGTTTCTTTGGCACGAGTGAGAATTTTTTTTTTTAGAGCGTGAGGATGTTGACGATTAATATTTATAGACAAGTAGAGGATTGTTTTTGTTGGAAATGTTGGTTTTTGTTGAAAATATAATTTCGATGATTATTTAAAAGAAAAGTGTTGGCATTTTAATTGTTTCAAGTAGAAGTAATACCTATTTTTTTGTTCTCGTTCGTCGGGCAATCATGCGTCGAACTATTATGCATGGAGATGTCGGCTGAACAATCGATTGTTGAACTGAATAAAATCTATACGCGAGGATTATGGGGGAAAACAGGAACGCGAAGCTCAGTGACGCGGTGGTGCAATAAAATCGAAATAACATCTATATGGCTGTTCTTTTTTGTTTTGCCTACCTTTTATGCGCTGTTTTTCCAGGTATGTTTTCAGGAACACTATCGCGAGAATAAATGTTGTTTCTGTGCAGGCATATAAACGATCTGGATTTGTTTTTTCACGGAAGGTCGACCAACGAAAAAAAATAAAAAATTGCAAAGTGGCCAATCTGTTTTTCTAGCCAGCCGCGAAGATCTTTTAATTGACGTGTCATCGACGCTGGGATATTCGAGTGAATGTGAACAGTGTGCATAAATACGAATAATTTCGTTTCAACGTGTTTATTCTCATCTTTCCTGTTTCTTTTCAATATGTATCCGACACCCTCTATGCAGGTTCATCCGAGTCACTGTTATTTCCCCCTCTTCGCTTAGAATAAGGCAATCGTCGAGTGGTAACGTGTATTGATAGCAATCATGGGAAACCTAATGTAACGAACACAACGTGTCATACTGTAAGGCATAATGTTATGGCGCCACAAAGGGTACTGGATCAAGAATGAAAGTGCCTGTTAAATGCTAAACAGGAAGCTGGGACTTTCCATGAAGAAAGCTTGATAAGCTTGTCCATCTCTACTTGGAATTGCAATTTATTATGCACATTATGTTAGAATATATTTGAAAGTTTACTAACTCATGCAAGAATTCTTTTTGAGAAGAATTCTTTCTTTTTCCTTATCATTCTTTTTACAATGTTTACAGTTCTTACAATTCTTACAATCTTACAGTTCTTACAATTCTTGCAATTCTTTAAATTTTTGCAATTCCTAAAGTTCTTACATTTCCTGCAATTCTTACAATTTTTGCAATTCTTATAGTTCTCATAATTCTTGCTATTCTTACAATTCTTACAATTCTTACAATTCTTACAATTCTTACAATTCTTACAATTCTTGCCATTTTTACAATTCTTACTATTCTTGCAATTCTTACAATTCTTACCGTTCCTACAGTTCTTACAATTCTTAAAATCCCTATAACTCCCACAATTCCTGCAATTCCTGCAATTCCTGCAATTCTTACAATTCTTACAAAAAAAATAAATTTTTACCTACGTATACAGGACTCATCTTTTTTGTTAACAGGACATCCAATTAACAACCTAAACGCGAACATTCCTTCATTGCTACCTACTTCATAAAAAATCCTACACTGTACAAGATACAATGCACAACCAAAGGATAGGTCCACTTGGACTTTTGGTCATAACTCTGAAACTAGTTAAACAATTCGACTGAACTTTACTTCGTCCTTTAGCCTAAGCACTCAGTGAAATTTCATCTCTTTCCGGTAACCCACTTTTGTACAGCAAACGTTTCCTTGACTTTTGTGAATTTTCACCGTAACAAAATGTAGATTCACTTGCGGAGAAACAAAAACTGTAACGAACCAAAGCATTCTAATTTAAAGAAACAAACATCTTCGGTTATTTATACGATTTCCACCGTTTCTCTTTTATTAATAAATCCATCCTCTTCGTTGTTGATTCAGCTACATTAAGTCACCGAAGGCGTTCGTTTCTTCAAGCTAGAATGTTCCAAGTTGCTAAAGTTTGTTTCGGTTTGTTACTCTGCAAGTGAAATAAATGAAATAAATGTTAGCTGCAAAAAAACGGGGCACAGTTTGAAGATATCGTGGATACTCTCTGGCGCCTATACTGAATGCTGATTTGGAACTGCAGCCGAATCGGTTGACCAGCTCCACAGTTATGATCAAAAACCCAAGTGGAACAGTCCTTCCGGTACGCGCCGCGGGATAATCCAAATCGATGACCCCGAATCTATACGGACTCTTACGTCGCCGATCAAAGATTACCAAAACGAGAATCACCGTCGAAATCCGGACACGAGTCGCGTAATTGCATACAAGTGGCCGTTCGTTTCTGCCCCCTCATGGAACTCTCCCCGCTCACCGCGGCGAATCAGTAAGCTGTTCGGCTCATTAAGCGTAGAAAGTCCCAAAAGGTAACGCTATCGGATCCACCTGAACCTGTCGCCCTAGTCCGATTTGTTTCATCCCCCCCTTCTATCAACCAGACCGACTGCACGATTCACTGGCATGGGACGAGCGATTTTCTTCCCCGGAACTGCCACCCCCGCCCCCACTTGGTTCTCAGCCACTCTGGGGATTAAGCGTGTATCAGATGACACGAGATTCCGTAGAATTGAATGCGCCAGCGGCGACCGCTGCCTAACCGATACGCCGCATGATTATTCGGTTATTTTATCGGGGACTCGGGATCGAACGCCGCAAGGGGGCGGCTGAGCCACGTCGAAGAGAGAAGAAGGGGCACGGCGGTGCGCGAAGAAGCGGGCGTGCATATTTCTCGCCACGGTCGAATCTCGCTCGTACGAGCGCGTAAAGGTGCACGCGCTAATGCGACTGTGCGAGACGGGGAGAAAATGGTGGCAGAACCAGGGGGCAGATGAGGTCCCTTCGAATCTTTCCGCAAAAATAAATCGGTGACGTTTGATACGGCATGTACGGAGATAAATATCTACACAGAATTCCTTGATATAAGATATTATAAATATTCACCCTCATTTTCCCAACCCAATTTATCCCTTGGTGCCGAATTGACGCGGTGGTAAAGAAATGAATAAAACGAAAGCGCAGATAGCCAATTTTGCAACATTCTCTTATTGAAAATAAGAAGACCGATACTGTGTGCTTCGTGTTAAAAAAATAAAATAAAAATCGCAAAGACTGGGGCAAATTTCTCCACAAATGACCGAATAATACAACTTTCTATGAAAACAGTAATAGAAAAACTATGTTAAATCGACAGGAGGAACGGCTGACGGTTAAACGATGCAAAATAGAAGACGTCTTGGTAAGTTTCAATCCTGCAACTGTGTATAAAAACGAATGTTCGATTTAGAGGCACAATTTTACAAATCACTTTCCTCTTTGCGTAAGGAATTGTCTCTTAATCAATACTGTATCATATCATATCACTAGGCAGCGGATTTCTGTGAAAATTCATATTTTCTAGAATATAGTAAAAAAAGGTGGAACTATGATAGACAATTGTATCACCTACCAGGTATCATAAAAAAAAACACTATAATTCGAATACTTTATACACTTTTTTCATATTACTTGCGTTCTGAACAATCCTGCACTCTTATATCTCCCACAAATGTATAAAAACCCCCGTAGTCTAATCATGACTTCGCGCCACCCTGTCCAG
This sequence comes from Holcopasites calliopsidis, assembly GCA_023838395.1. Classification (NCBI taxonomy): domain Eukaryota; kingdom Metazoa; phylum Arthropoda; class Insecta; order Hymenoptera; family Apidae; genus Holcopasites; species Holcopasites calliopsidis. Next base: position 517,099 of record JALHAQ010000049.1, read on the forward strand.
CTTTCCCCCGAAGGGAGCGACCAACTAAATTCTGAGACCGTGGAACACCCCTGGAAGCACCTCGTCGCCCGCCGATCGTGTCCAGCAATTACACACCGTCGTTAGACCGGTTTCCAAGGGCCCGAGCGGATTAACATAGCCGAGATCGCGTGATCAGAGCCTAGACCACGGGGGCGACGCTCAAGACGATAGGTGTTACACGCGTTGCACCCTCTGGGCATTGGAGAACGAAAAATAGCAGGCTAGCGATCTTGTTGGTTAAGGTGAGCGGCGTTGAGAGAGGCGTGAGATCGCGCGTGATTACTGGTAGGGATCCTTCGACCAAGGAACCCTCGTTCGACGGGGGCACCGGGGTTTGTGTGTTTAACCCAGTGAAACAGCTCTAACGCGAGAAGAATGATTTATGGACGGGCGGCAATCACGTGGACAGGCTCGGGATTGCCGGTTGCGGACAGTTCTAATCGCTCCGCTATTGGGACGGAATTATTGAATTAATGTAGACTCCACGGAATGGATCAAAGATTTTTCTTTAAGTCACTCGTGTTCCGGGGGACATCGATGAATCGAGAATCTTCGAAATATTAAGGATTTCGTGAAAACGAAAAATCTGCCTTTTCCTTTACATCTGTGAACGAGACAGTTGTTTAATCATTAATTATTTATCGAATACAGCGTTGAAATTAAATGAACTTCCTGCAAATACTAAGCAGTATCGCTCGATGATAAATATCCTGCGTTCTATTATGATCAATCGTGTATATTCAAGACACGATACATTTTATTCTAATCAGTGATTCGAAGAAGCTGTCCCACGAAGTGAAGGAGACAATTGTTTAAAAGCGTTTCGAATTTTCGCGAAAGGCGTCAAGGCGGTGGTACGTGCGCGTCCGCGATACGGCTGTCGCGATCCCGGTTGGAAAGATAGCGGCGGGAGCACGGAAGCGAGACCGGAAGAATAGTGTTCGAAAGTAGTGTCGCGTGGATCTGTTTTCGTGCGAGACTAGCTGGCTCTGCAGACGCGTTCGCAGCGGAGAGAATCGCACCGGTGAATACGGCCGCGCGTGATAAGAAACGTGCTTCGATTTAATACCGGAACGATTCAGCGATTTCCGCGGAAATCGGCCAACTGGCCGATTCCGATATGATGTTTTATCGACGCTGTTCCTCTCTCTCTCTTTCCCGCTGCAAGTCAGCGTCACCGAAACGCAGGCGGAAAACACGTCCCGTTTCCGCTCTCGAACGAAGTAGCCGAGATGTAACGCGTTTCTTTATCGCTGGAACTTTTTACCGTCAACTTGTACCCGCATCGATTTATTCGTGATTCTATCGAACGTGGATTCCAAATTGTCGGACCCTTGCCTCTTCTTGTTGCGCTATTTATTCATGTGGAAGTGTACTCTGTATTAACCCTTCGACCCTAAGCGTTGCACTGGTGTAACTTTCATTTTAGAAATATACCAGATTCTGGTACTTTGCAATTCCACTGATAGGAAAGTAGGGGGATGTGCGGTGAGACCGGGTACCATTGTCCTTCTAAAATATCACGTCGATTATCACGATTGCGCGCTCGTTTATTATTCGCGTTCGATAGCGTAACTACGTACGGGGTATCTTGCAGATGGTCTATTGTGTCGTACGCGGCAGCGCTGTGGCTCGTCGAAACGAAGAACGAAACTACCCCCTCCTGCGCGCGCGAATAAAATCTGCTCTGTTTCGATTTCAATGTAGAATTTACTGGAAACGGTGGGAGCGAAATACAGAGGCATTGTACCCTTGAGGCAGCAGCATCAGATTCGATTGGAACCGCATCGATTTGTGCATGATTCCATCGACTGAGGATTCTAAATCGTTGGACCCTTGCCTCTTCTTGTTGTGCAACGGATTCACGGGAAAGTATACTCGGTATTAAACCTTTGACTCTCAGCGTTGCACTAGTGTAACAATCAGTTTAAAAATATACCAGATTCTGGTACTTTGCAACCAACGTGGCACTAGTGCAGCATTCGTTTTAAAAATATACCAGACTCTTCTGGTACTTGCAGTTTCACTGACAGCAAAGTAGGGGAATGCGGAGTAAAACGTATAGTGTGACGTTCGGGTGGACCTCACTGTGAACAGGTGACGATTAACAATCCCCTTTGATGCGGATAATATATTTAATCATATCTTGAATACTTATTATAATGGAAAGTTACACTTAACATCTCACAGCACCAGGACACGACAAGAAAAGTATTCCCTATATCCTCTCTCACGCCATCTACCCCTCACTCGTTCATAAGGCCCATCCTCAACAAAAACAATCTCTCTCTCTCTCACACATTCACAACGATATGAGGTCAATCGCAGTGCAGAGAATGTCGCAGTTTTTTCTTCAGAGGAGTTTCAAAATTCCCAGTTGAAAAGTTTCTGGATCCTGTCAGTGAGCTGACTTCCTTTTACCAGTGGAACTTAAAGAACCTACTGTGATCATTACTGAGTTATATTTTGCAGTCTTCGCACACTGTTTTGGCGTTTCGGCCAGTTTTTTATTGCCCGTTGAAGTGCAGATATTTGATGTTTAACGAATTACCTCATTTGGGGCAAAATCGGGTACACGAAATTGGCACACGTGCCGTGGAAGAGAACGAGGCACTTGCAATTTTTCTTTAGTAAATAAAGCAAAGTGAATTGATATGGAAGCTAAAATAAAGTAATAAACTAAATAAGCTAAAACTGTCTGTATTATAATTAAAGTAAGTTCAACTCACTTAGCATAATTTAAAATAACTTACTATTTGTGAATATCACTTAAAATAACTCTGCTTGCTAATTTTGAGGCAATAGAAACGAAAGTTTTATCATTATATTATATTTTATATAATTTTTAATAATTACCCAGTTTTATCCACGCCTAAAACCGGGTACTTACTATACAGTACCCGGTACTTAAATATTTCCGCGAATTCTTATTTGTCAGCCAAACACTTTTAACAAGGAACAGCTCTCATTTTCGCACTCTGTAACTTCTGGCGGTGCCCAAATTTATTTTTTCCATTTAATTCTTTACCAGCAGGAAAAATACGTTGGGTCCTCGGTTTCGACCCACATTCCTCAAAATCTCAACGCTTTCAATTAAGAAATTCAAGTACCCTCTCAAGTATTCCTTGGAAAAATGTATTCCGCATCATTGCTTCCTGTTCTTCCCTTGTGATTCGAAACACCGACTTAAGGGCCTGCGCGTTAAAGGGCTAAGGATAATAAATTATGAAACTCAGTAAACATTTATACAAGAGCGTACAATTAACATTCCACATTTCAAACCACGCTTTACCATGAATGGAACACAAAACAGTATTCATTCGAACCACTATCAACCGTTCCCACCCCTCGCACTCGATTCCCCACGAAAAGCTGTTCAACCCCTTACACGAGTCGTCCGACGATCAACAATGCCAGATTCCATAGAATCAGCCCCATCAATAAAGCGTCGGTTAAAATATGGATGAAAAATGTCGAAACAATGAATCTGCCACGAGCCGCAAGCCCATCTATTTGTAACACCGCCAGCATATTGACCAGCCTCGTAGACAAACGATTTTTTACTCGACGCGTCCTGCCCTCCTTGTTTCCCAATGGAAGTGTGTCTATGCGCGTGCCGTTCGTCGCATTGTTTCGGACAGTGTCAAAATGAAAACCGTACAGTACCTTGCCAATTGCATTTCGATCATTCGCTTCGAACTCTATCGCTATCGGAATATCTATCAGCGTTGAAATAAAATCGTCCACGATATTCGGATCACCGTAGCAATTGGCTTTGCGTCTTATGCTTCGTTCTGTCGTTTCTTGTTTTTCTTTTCAATGCAACGAAATGGAAAGGGTTAATCGCCTGGACCGATAATTCATAGCCAGTGAGCGCGTCATGGCCGCGACGAGAATCAAAGGAAATTAACTTCTGATAATTAACCGGACAATACGGGGTAAACGCGGGGTACGTCGCCGGCGCCTCGCTGGGTGGTTTATTAATTCATTTTTGCTCGTTATCCCGATGCCACTGTGTGGTACTTAATGCAACGTAAATAAAAGTTCGTTTATCGAGGTGTAAAGCTTTGTTTTTTTTCTGCTGCCAGTTTGGAAGATGCAGGGATAACTGGAATCTTTTCTAAATTTTCTGCTATCGCAAGGGACGATTATTATTGATTATATTCATGAAAGATTAATTTACATTTCAGATAATTCTAAATCAAGGCATAGAAATACATTATTCTTTCACACTTTTTTTTTTAATAATTCCGTGCACAGTTCTTAAACAGTCACGTTATTTAATAGAAAACCCTACCCCAACCTTCCTTCCTCTTCGCTCCGCAGTTCGACACGGTATCGCGATCTAGGGATCACGGGTTAAAGGAGCCCCTGAAAAGGATCCGGCTGCTCGTTGCGCAGTCGCGAAAGGATTTAAGAGGGGCTCGGAACAAGTCGTCTCGCGACAGAAATCGCCCGGCCGTCGGGCAGCCGATTCACGAGAGCGAAAGAGCGGGGCCGACCGTTCCTTTTTTTCTGCCGCGGCCTGGAGATCCAGCCGCTCGATAACGAGGACCTTAGTAATGTAGCTGTCAGATCGTTTAATTAAGGAATCTTAAGAGTATCGTCGCTTGATCGGTCTAAGCGATAGCCTAGCGCGTTAGGGAACCCGGTGAAAACGCCCTTGCGCGGGATCGAACCGAAGGGGAATTATGTCCAATTTCATGGCTGGTCGTCGAGCGATCGACGATTAATTCGTCCGTTCTATAATTAAGAACGTGCGTGTGCGCCTTCGTCATTCCACGCGCAAGAAACGTTATGAAGCAAGATTGGTTGCACTGGGACGTGGACAACGTCCCGGATATGATTATGAAGAAACGTTTGCTCCAACAGTTAGAATAGAGACAATTAGATTATTATTTAGTATTAGTGCAGAAAAAGATGGGGTGGTAAAAATGTACGATGCGAAGACTGCATTTTTACACGGCAATTTGGTTGAGGAAATATTTATGGAAATACCGAGAGGATGTATGATTGGTGATAATAATTGCAAACCTTACGATTATGAAGAAGCGTTTGCTCCAACAGTTAGAATAGGGACAATTAGATTATTATTTAGTATTAGTGCAGAAAAAGATGGGGTGGTTAAAATGTACGATGCGAAGACTGCATTTTTACATGGCAATTTGGTTGAGGAAATATTTATGGTAATACCGGAAGGATGTAAGATTGGCGATAATAAGGTTTGCAAGCTAAAAAGAAGCATTTGTGGATTGAAACAAGCAAGTAAATGCTGCAATGATTTTCTGACAGGACAACTTATCGAGAGTGGGATGAAGCAATCGAAAGAAGATCCATGCCTATTTTATGTAAAAGAACAAAATGATTTCTTATATTGTGTTGTACGTGCGAATGATATGATATCAGTGAGCAACAATGAAGAACTAGAAAAGAGATATTTTGGCCGGATTGAAAGACGTATAGATATTTAAAGATATTGGATAAGGAGAAAAGATTTGGGAATAACAAGTGGAACGGAAGGAAGGAAAGATATATGTACATCAAGAAAATTATATTCAAAAACTATTAGAAATGTGTGGCATGAAGGAATGCAATGAAGTGAAATCTCCAATGGATGTTAACCAGAAACTTGAAGATGACGAAAATAGTGAACTGTGCGATAAGAAGATGTATCAAGAACTGATGGGAAGGTTGATGTATTTAAGCGTGTGTATTAGATCAGATTTATCGTTTGCCTTGAGTTGTTTATCACAATTCAATTAGGAACCAAAAGTAATGCATACGATGGCACTGAACAGAATTTTACGATATCTGAAAGGAACTATCAATTACAAAATAGAATTTGGCAATCTTCAAATGATACTGAATGCGAAACGGATGCTACATGGGACAGAACAAGAGATGCTAAATCATTTGGTGGATCACTGATATATCACAATGGTAACTTAATTCACTGGAGATGTAAGAAACAACCTACAGTGGCATTGTTATCAACAGAGAGCGAGTTAAAAGCAATGTTGGATGGATTAAAGGAGATTACTTGGACGAATAGTTTATTGGAAAAGATAGAACTATTAAAGGGTTTGAAGAAAGAATTGAGGTGCGATAATTTGAACGCAGTTAAACTTGCTAATGGGGGTAATTTCAAAACAAAGTCGAAGGCATTGAATAGAAAATGTTGTTACATTAGGGACGCTGTAAAAGAACATAATGTGCACGTAAAACATATTTCAAGTAGTAACATGACTGCTGATTGTTTAACGAAACCTTTGAATGGACCAAATTTATTGAAGAATGTTAGGACATTTTTAAAGATTGTTAATTCATAAAACCAAAGGGGATGATTGTGGGATTGTTTTATGAATGTATTATGAGAGTGAAGTTGTTTAAACGAGTTATGATAAGCAACGATAATTTCACACGATGCAATTTATTGTGTACAATTTTATATTCTGATCAAATATAAAGATTATATAATAACTATAACCACATGTATTGTTATAAGGGGTTACTAATACCCCTAAACGCGGTATAAGTTAAGGTTGCGCGAAAAGTTATCTGATTGATCATGAACGATTACAACTAACACGAAATCATGTTCATGCTTAACTATTAAGATCACTAAGTAATCATGATTAACCAATAACCGAAGTAACAAAAAAGAATGTAACCAGTGGGCGTAATTAATTGAACAATCATTAATCACGAAATGATTACGTTTTTGATTAACTTAGAAATTTGGCATTATGATGCTAGCCGTTTCGGAAAATTCGTATCTATTGAACAATTCAAGGAACAAGATTATTTACATATAACCGGGTCAACGTTAATTTTAGTAAAATCAAATTGAACTGATCAGTTAATCGTTAGTTCAACGATTACAGACTAGTGATTACAGAATACAAAATGTAATCACGATTACTGATTTACCCCAGGGACGATTACTCGATTAACGATTACGATTACCATGATTATTTTCAATATTTAATTACATAAGTAATCGCAAAATAATCGACTACTGCCCGACTCTGGTGAAAATCACTAATATTGGACAACTATTTTAAGGGTCTTCACTCAAAGAAATAAAACGCTTGTTACACATGGTTTATTAGTCCTTAAACCTGACCAAAAAATTCATCCATGACAAATCTAATTCATACAACATACACATCATCGTCACTTTTATGTTATCCTTCCAAAAAAAAAGAAAATCGACGACAGCCATTCTTCGGCAGCGCAGAACCAGAAGCTGCTCCCAAAGGGCAAGCACGAACGATAAATTCCAGGTCCCTAATTAATTCGCAGAGGCGACACGCGTTCCAACGTTATCGGAACGCTGTCATCTTGCGGTCTCGGATTCGAGGCTAAATAAATTTCGCGTGATCCTCGAGACGAGATACAAAGCTGAATCTTTTCGCTGATAAAGATAAGTGGACGTTGCTCGATGCGTCGCGACGTTAATACGTACCACCCTCCCTGGAGGGGGAGGTGAAGGAAAGGACAGGTGGGGTAATATGCTAATCGGTCCGCTCCTTGAATACCTGTCCAAGGACCATCGCGCGAAACTGATAAACCGATACGGAACTCGAATGCTAAGGACTCCGCCGGGCGGAAAGCACGGTCGAGCGGAGAAAGTTTAAACACGAGATCGTTGCGCTATCCGGCTCGACCAGTTACGGCCGATCGTAAAAATGTTAGAGGGAATATTTTAGCACGGTAAAAAAACGGCTCGGGATAATGGTAGATCCGCGAACGCGTTGCGCTGAGCGCGCGATTAAAAATCACAGCTCGCTGACCATTTTTTTTTTTTTTTAGCCAGAGATCACTCGGATAGTACGGCGTAATGATACGTCTCGGTGGTGAGAAGACGCTTGCTTCGCAGCGAGGCTCGATAAAAACTCGCCTCGCGCGATGAGGGGTGTGGAGCGCGTGGATCTGTATCTTTAAATATTTCGTGCGCGAGAAGAAAGATAAGAGTCTCGATAAGAAGATTCAGTAGGGAAGAGAGAAACTGATTAACCCTTTTATTTCAGGGGTTGCACACCCCATTTATATTTGCGAGCAACCTATCGATTGTTCTTCTATCGGTAGCGATTTTCGAAATATTAATTAACCCGCTCTCGCGGTATCAGAATTTCGCTGGCTTGATACTGTATTAAATAATCGGCCCGATAAATATCGAGCCCCTCTTGACGCGCAGGTTTGATGGGATTTCAACCGCTTCGGTAGTTCGGAGAAGGGGTAAACCGCCGTGTAATCGCGGGATCGTTTAATTAGAGAATCTTAACTGAACCGTTTGATTTCTGGCGAGAAGGGGGTGGAGGATCTCCGATCGACAGACGGATGAGGGGACTATCGACCGCTTTCTTCTAACGGATCGTTGCCGACCACTCGAGAATGCGTGTGAATGGCTCCATTGGCTGGATTCGAACGTTAGCTTTCCTAATTTATGATGAAAAATCGGCTGGGATTGAGTCGACGGTGCGTGGAGTCTTTGGAATCTGATGCGGCTAATATTCATCGTTCCAGGGAACAAAATTGTTGTTTCTTGAGGAAGCTGACGGCTCATTAGGCCGAAAAATCTACGGCAGGTAGAATTCCGGCTACTGACACGACTGTTTCTGTTTCTTTTTTTTGGGGGGGCCTGACTCGGTCCATTTATAGGGAGGAAATGCGGCGTTTAAAGATTTTGGAGCGAAAAGCCGATTTTGAATTTTACATTTTAATATTTTACATTTCAATTATACATTTATTATATTTTACACTTCAATTATACACTTTAATATTTTGGAATATTATACAGTTTTTAAACGTTGATTTTCGAGAGTACAATAATAATTGCTATTCCGGAATATTTTTTTTACAATCATTTGTTAAATTATGGGCAACAATTTTTGTTTTAAATTATTTACATCTTCATTTTCTAACCAGGTCATAATTGTAATTCCTTCCTTCATCCCCTTATGAATTCTTTACACCGACCGTATTAATTTTTTTTATTATAAACGTACGCGTAGAAAACAGAGTACCCAATTTCGAAGCATTTCATTAGACACCCAGTATAAATACGCGCGGTGTAAATTCAAATGGAACAAGCCAATAAACTGTGTACATAACGCAGCTCCATAATTATTGTGCCGGCCGGTCATAACAAAATAATTGGCTGCTAAAGAATACAGGCCCGTTTAACGACTGGCCCCCGAACGGCCGTAATTTCGTAAACGGCGCGTTTCGACGAGCCGACGGCACGTTTCGGCGCGACTGTGATACCGGCGCGTCTCTGCGCTGAAGAAATTATTGTGGATATTAATTAGTTCGGTAATTAGATTCAACGAAATCGGCTGCGTCATCGGGACGGTGCCGTAATTAATATAACTAATTTGCTCGGCCGGAATTCGGATTATCACAAAACGCGGTTGTTCCGCCGTTAACGCGAATATTAATATCGCCGAATCGCGCGATGCGATCTGCGCGAACGTTATTAATGGTTAAAGCAATCACTTCCTTCGCCGAAATTTCGTTTCCTCGTGTGGAAATTTCATTTGACTATAAACGCTACCAAGTAGGTAGGTACCAAGTTAAGAACTGTAAAGCAAGCGAGGCTGCCAGAAGTATTTCCGCTGTTTATAACAAAGATTAATTATTTTAAAAAAAGGTGTAAAAATAATTGTTGAACACCGAATTTATGAATTTCTGATAATTACTCCAAGAAAAGCAATTTTAGAATAGGTCGAAGTAATGAGAACTCTAAAGCAAGCGAGGTTATTAGAAGTATTTCCGCTGCTTATAACAAAGATTAATTATCTTAAAAAAAGGTGTAAAAACCATTTCTGAGCACCGAACTTCTGAATTTTTGATAATTACTAAAAAAAAAGCAATTTTAAAATAGCCTGAACTAATAAGAGCTCTAAAGGAAGCGAGGCTTCCAGAAGTATTTCCGCTGTTTATAACAAAGATTAATTATTTTAAAAAAGGTGGTTTAAAAACAATTTTTCAGCACCGAATTTCTGAATTTCTGATAATTACTCCAAAAGAAGCAATTTTAGAATAGATCGAGGTAATGAGAACTCTAAAGCAAGCGAGGTTATTAGAAGTATTTTCGCTGATTATAACAAAGATTAATTATTTTAAAAAAGGTGTAAAAATAATTTTTGAGCACCGTGTTTCTGAATTTCTGATAATTACTTAAAAAAAGCAATTTTAGAATAACTCCAAGTAATGAGAACTCTAAAGCAGGCGAGGCTACCAGAAGTATTTCCGCTGTTTACAACAAAGATTAATTATTTAAAAAAAAGATAGTGTAAAACACTTTTTCACTTTTTGAGCACCGAATTTCTGAATTCCTGAATTTCTGATAATTACTAAGAAAAAAACAATTTTAAAACAGCTCGAATTAATCAATCGAATTGAGAAATCAATTGATTAATTACAATCAAATAAATTTCACAAAAATCAAGTTTCCATATTCACAAGTGTCCGTATCAAGTTACGGTACAATTTAATGTTTCTATACACCGCCAATGCATTCCGAAAATAAACAACCCCATCGGGCTGCGAAGGCAATTCCGTTCTGGCGAATCGGTCGATTTCCTGAATCGCATACCGGAAACAGACGCGCGTCAGAGTAATAAGCGATATGACAATATTTATGAAAATCGATATATTATAAGGAGGACGGGGAGGCGGCCACGAGAATCGATTCGAAGCGTACGGGTACGAGCACGATTCCACGCCTCTATTATATTATCGACGGGAACAATACCGGCAATTATGGCCCGTAATTATTGTCATTATTTAAATCACGCCGCCGTGTGCGACACGTCACGCGGGCCAATATTACGTGCATACGTGTCCGATGCGAAACAGTCACGCTTGCAAGCATTATTAATCACGAGTTTGGTCATGAATAATTGGTCTTCGGTCAGTGTTTATGATTCATCTCGATTTTCTCTTTCGGTGTGCGTGCGTTTGTTGAAGACTTCGAGTAAGAAGCTTCTGACGATTGCTGGTGAACGACGAAACTTGAAAAAGAATGATAAAAAAAGGTTCATCATTCTGAATCGCCATCCGAAGTACGATATTACAATTAATTAAATAGTAAACAGACGTTCTAATTAAAATAGTAGTCCTATCCCTGATTGGGCCCATCTTCACACCTCCTCCCTCGTCAAGCATTAAAACATAGAGTTAAAAAGTCTATCGTCCCAAAATTACGAAGCTGTCGTCGTCCAATACAGGAAACCAGAAACAGTTATCACATTTGCCCACGAAACATCTCCTCTCATAATTCACCACCCCTCTATTCGTTATAAATCACCCTGGCTCTCACGCGTACCAGGTGCTGCCCCTAACTATAACTAGCTTAGCTGAACTACCGGGAAGACCCTTCCAGGAACTGTAGTTCGACCTGCAACCTCGAGCAACTCGTTCGAGCACCGTACCATTGGACGAAGGGAACGAAATAGAATAATTCGTAGCAAGCTGAATCTTTCCATGCACCTTTAAACAGTAACTCAAGAATCCCTATTGATGTGACCGCTGCTAAAAAGAAACTTGATAAAGGGTTAAAGTAAAATGAAAAATAGTTTCTCGCGAATATCTAGTTATGTATTAATCGTACGCAAAAATGTGTAGCATAAAATTTATAGCACAGGAAATTCTCTACGGAAAAGGTTCTATGAGTTTTTCCCGTAGGGGCAATCGTTACCGAGATAATGAAGGAGAGAGTCATTTCTCAAAAGCATGAAGGTCGAAACATTGTACGCCGTCATACATTGAAATGGTAACTCCTACGAAGGAAGATCATAGAATCATATTTGTAGAAAATTTTCCGGGCTATAAATTGTATAATAACCATTTTTGTCGTGGAACTAATAGATACCGAGATATTAGCGAAAAACTACTTTTTCCTTTCACACTAAAGAAACTATACGAAAATTCTGAATGCCCAATTTCTCTAGACTAAAACGAAAGAACGCACGAACGAATGCGTAGTAGGCAATAGACACCGGTGTACAGTGAAGTGTACATTGTGTCCCGGATGCTGTGCACTGGTGGTAGATCGATCATCGGCGTTTCAGTGGGATGAGCCATCGCGAGGGCAGGTCTACAAAATATCGCGGCTGTTTGATCAGCTCTACCATTTGCTCAAATGGCGTGAAATTCGACAAAGCTGCCGAGTGGCACTGGCTACCCTAGAACATCTGTGTGACCAAAGCCACCCCCCCCTCCCTACACGCACACACACACAGAAACACACCAAAGTTTCAACGAAGCATAGACTGGCGCTTCGCGAACGGACCGGTTCTCCCGATCGTCGTTCAACCCCTCCTTGCCCCCCCCCCTGGATACCAACCCCTGAAGCGGCCTTTTAAAGCGCCACTAAATTCCATTTCGCCCCCGGGGCAACGGCTGATTAAATGCTTCTGCCGTAGATGCAAATTCTGACTGGCGGGAAATATGAAACGCGCTGATGGGAACCGCAGTCCCCTCTTTTTTTTTTTTTTTTCTGTAGCTCCACCTTGGCCCCCTTCTGATATTCGTCAAGCGAGAATACCTGTATTCATGGAGATGCATTATCTTCCGTGGCGAAATGTTTTCACTGGCGGCTCCTTTTTTTTTCCTGGGGAAGAACGATCGAACGCTTGTTAACCGTGGGCCGATCGGGACGATCGAGCGTGATACAGAGAATTTCTCTGCGGCTACCGCCGCGCGCGAGACGTTTTCATTTTCACGGTGCCGTCCGGGTCGGAGCAATTTGCGGGTTGATGGTGTAAATTTAAATTGGGAGAACGTTAGACGGCCGGGTGAGGATAGATGGGCACAGAGCGGAATTGTAATCAGATCCTTGGCGAACGCCGCGCCGCGAATGTGCTTCCTCTTCGACTCTGTGCACGCAATTGGACTTCCAGTTTATCGATGCTCCGGGTGTTGGCTGACGGAGAACCGTCGGGGGGAGTGGGAATATTTAAAGGTGGGAATGGCGAAGCTTAGCTAACGATAAGGTCGACTAACTCTTCGTAATTTTAAATAAATATTATTAACACGGTAAACTTCCATTTACACTCTGGGGTTCGAGGGGGAACGAATTCGGAGGCCATTTTCTTTTTGTGCAATTCAGGGAAGACAAGTTACACGTTTGGAGCTGTGGAAGGAGGCTCATGAAATATTTAGAAGGAAAAGAATGAGTGGATAAATTTGTGATAAATACATTTGGAATCGTGTGATTTATCGGTAGACTATTAAATACATTTACGCTAATTACATCTAATTAAGCTATCAACTGACTACAAACTTCTTCAATAAATATTCTCCTCCGTGAGTCGGTCGTACGAATCGGAAGACAATGGCAGCAATTGTGAAAAACAAAGGGCGATGGAATGCGAGATGGACGTGAGCCATTTTTTGTAGAATTAAGGGAAGAGAAATTACGCGTTTGGAGCCGGCGAGGAAGACTCATAGAAGCCATTATATATTTAAAAGAAAAAGAATGGATGGACAAATTAACGATAGTTACTTTCGCAATTGTGCGACTTATCGGTACACTATTAAATACTATCACCCCAATTACACCTAATCAAGCTGTCAACTGGCTACGAACTTCTTCACCGAATAAATATCCTCTTGCGGGACGGTCGAACGGATCGGAAGACAATGGCAGCAATTGTCAAAAGCAGAAGGCGATGGAACGCGCGAGGTGGACGTGCGCGGACCGATCGAAATTGCACGCTAGACGGCGAAGGAGATACGGCGTCGGATCGATGACGGTAATCAACGAACCCGTCGGTTACCATTCTAGCCGGGTAGGGACTGCCGGGCCGTGTCTGACAACCGTTCATTTAACGGGGGGCCATTCCTTGGAAATCCAGAATAGGTCTCCCCACCCCCTCTGGACATTTCGGGTGCCAGGTATTTAGCCTATCAAACGGAACGCATCTGACTCGCGTAACATGTAAAATGTGAACGATCCTGCAATTAGCAGCGCTCCGCATCAATATCCGCGGCGAACGGGCGTGAGACTTGACGATAATCTACCTTCCGGTTAAGTTCCATCAGAAACGAGTCGATGTTATCGTGAATTGCTCGTTCGATGAATCTCACCTACGAAAGTTCTTGCCGCGCGTTCATTAGCAACGGTTGTGGCTGCCTGGCGGTGCTACTCCTGGAGATTTAGTCTCTTGGTAACCAACTGAGGGCTCGAGGTTACTGAAGGGTAGTTTCACTGTGGTTCAGGTGTTGCCTGAGCTTGAATTATGCAGCCGTCGGGAGATTCTATATTTACAAGGGAGGTGACACTAAAACCGCTGTTAAAATTAAGAGAATCCTCGATCGAGTCGATTACCTACACGTTCAATTAAATTTATTTTGAAACTAGATACATATCTGTGTTTGACTCATAACCGGAGACCGAAAGAGCTCGGAGGCTTTTTAATGTGTCCTATTCAACGGGCTTCAGGAACAGATATTTTGTCCATCGGTATTAAAAGAGTTGCCAATTATTCTAGCTAGACTGCGGATTTTTATGCAAACTCATATTTTTGAAATTGTAGTCAAAGAAAACAGAACTTTGGTAGAAAATTATTTCACCTACTAGGTATCATAAAAAACATTATAATTTGGCTATTCTATACACTTTTTTTATATTAATTATAATTTGCTTATTTTGTACACATTTTTATATTAATTATAATTTGGTTATTTTGTACACATTTTTATATTAATTATAATTTGGATATTTTCTACACTTTTTTATATTACGCGCATTCTGTGCGATTCTGCGTTTTTTAATTTTCTATAAATGCGTGAAAATCCGCTGTCTAATTATAACAAATACCGGACACTATTCAACGGATAGTATTGCAACGATACTAAATAATTTAGACAGTTAAATTAAGTTATAAAAATATGTTACTTAGGTATTGTTCTTGACAAGTATTATTTTCTATTCAATGTTTCTTACGAAAATTTACATAACTATTCATGTTATGATTTTGATATCATTCATTAAATAGACATATGAATAATATGATATTACATTGATAAATAAGACTAGCACCTAATAATTCGGCTGTTTTCTTCGTCCTACAGAAACTTTATTAATAAATCTTTCAAAATGTCTGTTCCGTAAGAACGCTTTGTAAAGAAGTTTCCAAGGGTAACAATTCTTACCACAAAAGTTCCGTATGAACAAATATTATGTCGACGGAAACACAAGTTCGAGCAGCATTTTTCAAAAAAGAAACGAAAAGAGACTGTTTATTTCGATGCCTGTTAATGAATCGATAACGTGTCCTTTTTCTTAATAAACCTGTTCTAAATCTACATACACCAATCGCGGGGTTCCAATTCCATCGAAGCGTCCTCGAGCATTCGCGTGATGAGCCGAAAGGGGGTGAGGAAGGACCAAAGGAGACGGAAGAACGGGGGAACAACTTCATAGCGGCGGTAGAGACGCGGGTGTATTTATTGTTGGGATGCTCCATGGTAACCGGAGGATGTCTCTACTTCTGTCCGACAGAGAATTCGGCCTGCAGCCCTCCGTCCGCACGGCGGCGGCGAAACGCGGCGCTCGGATAGATGGTAGGTGATGATTACAGGTACGAAAGGGGAGGCGCACGGTCGGCGCACGTAACGACGCACCAGCGTCGACACGCGCGGGATTATAAAATATTACCGAACGAGCTGTGTTATTCGTGACAGCTACGCCCGTTCGGTCGATGCTCAGAAGAATGCGGATCGGCGAGGATTTTGAGAAAGGGACTGCCGCGTCCTGGAACTTATTACGGTACGACTGTGCAGCGAGTTCGGGACGCCCCTATGCTCATCCCTTTTCCCAAGCTGTGGAATTAATCGAGCGGAACTCTTTACTGACAATTTCGTTATGGTTGATATTCGTTTCTCTTTTTTCGTCAACCAGTTCAAGAAAGGTAAATCGTAACAAAAGTGCAATTCGCTGAGAAAGTTCTTGTATGATGGAGCAAAGGTGAGGATACGAATATGAGAGGGGGTAAACATACAAGACACCAAGGTTTTGCGATTTTTTAAGAAACAAAGTAGGGAAGTTATACTGTAATAATCATAATTATATTATGTTAATGCAGATTTAAAGTGTTCGTGTTTTTATACGCGGTATAACAGGAGAAAGCGAACAAGCGAGTTGGTAGAAATATGAGACACTCGATTGATAGCAATATAAAATAATCCCACATTGCTACCACGTTGTAAAAATTGTTTAGTAAATAATAAAATGAGTTTCAATCATTCCTTCAGATGCCACGGGCAAAGTTAAATAAAGAACAGAAGGGCTTGAGAAAGAACTACTAGAGCTAACAGTTATGAAATTATTATTGTTACTTGTTCAACTGTGATTGTTTTATTATATTTGACGTCCTGTTATGATTGCACATTAATAAAACCTTTCTATTAATGCCATTGACTTAGATTCATTACTTATTACCTCCAAAAGTAACACTGTCTCATATTACTACCCATATTTCAACTAGCCTGATTTTGCCTTCATTTAGAAGAAGTAAAAAAACAATCAAAAGTTCTGTAAGGCCCACAACATTCAGGTTTATGCAGTGCATACAAAATTCCTTCGTTTGATTTTGCTTGAAAAGAATAGCTTAAGGAAGAATGATTAGAGCTAACAATTATGAACTTATTATTATTATTACTTGTCCAACTGTGATTGTTTTATTATATTTGACGTCCTGTTATGATTGCACATTAATAAAACCTTTCCATTAATGCCTTTGACACAGGCCCGTAACTTGTTTCCGTCAAGAGTAACACTGTAACACTTTTACCTCCATGCCTGTGTGGAATGTAACAACGTTTCAGCCGAGTCTCATTACGCACCTGGAAAGATGGCACGCCCTGGACTCCCGGAAGTTCATTAAAGTTCAAAAGGCGCCGACGACATTAACCACAGGACGCGACGCGTCACGCTGGATTTTTCTTGAATCGAGATACAAGGAGGATTCTCTTGTTTCTATGTAGTTTTTCTTATTTTATCCTTTTGGCGGACCAAATTCGCCGATGGGTTGTACAAATGGAATCCATAAAAAAAAATGTAAGGCAATAAAGTGGAGATATTTGGTATACATTGAAGGTAAGAAAGAAGGAATCAAGAGTGCGGATAAAAAATGGGCTTCCACACAAAATCGACTGGGACGAGATTAGCATAGAACGAGATGGGGTAAGAGGAATCGTGATTCGCGTAATGGAAGTGCTCGATACCGGATAAACAGACGTCAGAGCCAGTAGACTCGAATACACTCGGTGAAATAAATGCACTGGGCGTGTATGTTCTCTTGTAAATACATAGAACGTCAAAGGCTTCTCCTTAATTCTGTTGATACATTTCGGGAGAAGCTCGGAAAATTCCTGAGATTTCTAAAGCAGCCACATACATACAGGGTGTTCGGCGACTGCATGTCAATATTTTAAGGGGTGATCGCTAAGGCTATTCTAAACAACTTTTCCCTTCGTCAAAACGGTGGTTGAAGCCTCGTTTTCGAATGATTAACGAAAAACGCTGACCAATCACAGCGCGTGTAGAGCGCGCGTTTAACCGTGAGGGCGTTCAAGGCTGCAGTTGAGCGTATCACGATCTTCTCTCGGCTAAGCACGCCCTCTACACGCGCTCTGATTGGTCACCGTTTTTCGTTAATCATTCAAAAACGAAGCTTTAACAACCGTTTTGGCAAAGGAAAAAGTTGTTCAAAATTGTCTCAGCAATCGCTCCTTAAGATATTGACATGCAGTAGCGGAACACCCTGTATAAACATCCTGCGACTATCCCTCACTATTCCGACGTCTAAGGCAAGGGCCTGCTAGGTAGCCTTACTGACGAGACCTCTAGCAGACCCAGGACGAAACGCTCTCCTAATCCCTACTCCATAATTTTCCGCTCAGTCCTTCCACCACTCCTTAACCGCTACACAGGGATTAATTAGTTCGTAAGTAATTAGGTTTATTTAGTTCGAAGAGGCTTTGATGACTTGGATCGCCACTTGACTTCGACTACCGTCTTTGCTCACTCATTAATCAACTTAGGCTACATTTCTATGCATGGGATTATTTTAGTTCACATGTTGTTTAGCAATAGCAAGGAAACAGAACACTGTGGAACCAGTAATAACTGCAGCATAATGAATGTTTCATTTTGACATCGGCTAATAGAATTTTGTCTCCAAATTACATAAGCTGTAACTTTTGACTGGTAGGAGAGGGAAAAAGTGGTTGAAAATTGCCTCAGAAGTCAGCCCCTAAAATACTGACATTCAGTAGCAGAACACCCTGTATTTTGTTAAATTTAAAAGGGGCACCGTTGCGTTAACCGTGCTTTATCGACGCACAGTTGGGCGACATACAGAAAAGTTGGGCAGTAATTAATTCTTTTGTAATCGATTACTGTAATCGATTATTTAATGTAATCCTAGCAGCTGTAATCATTAATCGGTCTATCAAGATTGAAATGAATCAGTAGTCATGATTGCCTTCTGTAATTTCTAATCAGTCATTCTTTAATCATTCAATGATTAATTATATTTTATACAGATCTGTAATGTATATCTGTACGTTGAAAGTTGTACAACGCGTTCTGATTGGTCAGCGTTTTTCGTTAATCATTCAAAAACAAAGCTTTAACCGTTTTGGCAAAGGGAAAAGTTCTTCAAAATTGCCTCAGCAATCGATCCTCAAAATATTGACATGTAGTAGCAGGACACCCTGTATGTACAGAAAACACTCGCATTGCAAACGACTGTTTGATACAGAATTATTTTTATTTATCTATGCAAGGTTGCATCAACCCATAGGCTATTAAAAATCGCATTATTTTACATTAGTTAATATCTTTTAAATCGACAGTATAATACATGATGGATAGTTGGATTAAATGAATTAAATTGTTTATCTCTTATCGGAGAGAAGAAGACAGAATTTTCTCTCTCGTTGTTGCGTGCAATCTCCATTTGCTTTTTTTTTTATTGAAAAACAATTCTTGTTGTTACATGACAAAATGCCGGCGACAGAATGAAACGTTTAGGGGGAAAGAAATTGAAGTGCCTCCAAGAATGCATTGCGGACGATCTCCATTCTCTTTTCCATTCCGTAGTGGTAGATACGCATCGGGCTCAATAAACGTAATCTTTCCAATCACTATAAACGAGAACTAGACTGCAACGCTCCCTGGACTATCACTTTCTTCTCCCCGGCTCTCCTCGCCTTTTTATTCCTGTACGAATTGCAATAAAGACTAAAGGGACAATGCGTTACGAAAAGGGATCGTATCTTTTATTTATTTAAAAAATGCATAAGAATACATACAAGGCGAATGACCCCATTTTGCCAGAGTTGGGCAGTAAACGATTATTTCCTGATTACTTTTGTAATTGATTATTGAAAATAATCACGGTAATCATAACAATTAATCAAGTAATCTGAAGTAAGGCAGCATTCATGATTACACTTTATTATTCTACAATCATTAATCTGTAATTTGTAATCGTTCAACGAATGATTAATTTACATTTAATAAAATTAACGTTGTATGCAGTTACATATAAATAGTTTTTTTCGTTGAATTATTGAATAAATGCAGATTTTCTGTATTTTCGATACCTATAGGGGGCCACAATTTTCTGCTAACTGCACAAAATGAAAATTGACATTTGTATGCCTAATTCTATTAATTACTTCTAAAAATTAATTTCTAGGGAAAGATGTATTTCATAGCTTCCCTTATTAAAATATGCGTAACGTCAATGTTAATGAACAGTTCTATGCTTACTAATTAATCACTAATCTATATCTTTGACAGTATACTAAAACAAGTAGTACTTCTTTAAAAAATTATTCACCTTCCAGGTATAAGAAAAAAAAACACTATAATTTGGATATTTTGTATACGTTTCTGATATCTCGTATATATATATAAAACATAAAAATCCGAAGTGTATTAATAAAAAATTATAAAAGCAGAACGATATACATAAAATAGTAAAAAACTAAATGCCAGACTATAACATCTCAAGCTATACATTGTCTAAATACCTTGAAATAAAAAAAAAACTGACCTCTAATGGAGCCATGGTCACACTAATGGCGTCATTTGCCACACAGAAATTTCAAATGAAAACATAGAACACGTAAAGTCCTCGATTAATTGCAAATCCACAGAAAAATGCTTCATCCCCAAGTTGTTCTAAGCCCCCCCAAGCGTTCTCGTTCTCCACCGCCCGAATCGCCGATTTGGACCCAGCAATGGCCATTTCCACGCGCGATATCCTACCTGGGCGAATCCGCCCCCAGGGTGTCCCAATTTTTTCCCCGAATCAATTATGAATTCAAGGGTCGTTTCTTGTCCGACAGAGCCGGAAGCTCTTACCGCCCCCCCCCCCCCCCGCGTAACACCACTCCACTCCGTCGAAGTGACATTAGTAACCGATTTTCCGTTTCGTCGCGCCCCGCCACCCACCCCGGCCCTGTTATCAACGATCGCCATTTGCGCCTCGGCCCCGTGGAAACTGTCTTATCACCGTATAACCGGCGCACTTTCGCCGCGGCACAAAGCGAGGGTCACTTCACCCTCGCCGCTCCGCGCCGACAACCGCCCGCTCGCGTTCTCACGGAAACGCGCACGAGCGCTGGGACACGAGCATAAAGTTGCTCGACACCGCAGATAGGACTTTGCGTTCGGACGGCAACCGTACAGATATACCGCTTCGTCGCGAGTTTTGCCCGCCGAATGTACCTCGGGGCTTCTCAGGTATCCGGCCGCAACTACAGTTCCATTACGGTGCGGCGCCCCGTCTACCGGCGGGCGAAACTTTTACGAATCAAACGGGCGACGCTTGCCCGTACGCTATGATTGATTCCGCTTGTCGACGCGCCGATGATTCCAGCGGGCGTCGATTACCCGTGCTGCAGAAGTTTCGGGACGAGAGATATCGTTTGAGGAATTCGCTTGGAAAGGGCTGTGGGCGGTTGGATGAATTTTCCGATTACTTTTATTTCTAAGGAGCAATGGAAAATGTTTATTTTACTATTTGTAAAGAAATTGCAAGTGTACGATTGTGGGAAATTGATTGCAGGTAGGGAAATGTGTAAAACTGGATACCTAATGTGTTTTTTCTGTTAGCAAAAAATTAAATGACAAAATTCATTTAGACACTGCTAGAAATCTTTGTTTTTTTTTTATAAAATTGTTTGGCTGACAGGTGAATAACATTTCCCGGAGGTGTATGATAAAACCTTTGTTTCTATTATTTCGGAATTAGCAAGCAGAGTTATTTTAAATGATATCCACAAATAGTAACTTATTTTCAATTATGCTAACTGAGTTGAACTTACTTTAATTATAACAAAGACAGTTTCATAAACAGTTTTAGCTTATTTAGTTCATTACTTTATTTTAGCTTCCACATCAATTTACTTTGCTTTATTTACTAAAGAAAAATTGCAAGTGCCTCGTTGTCAATTTCATGTACCCGATTTTGCCCCAAATGAGGTAATTCGTTAAACATCAAATATCTGCACTTCAACGGGCAATAAAAAACTGGCCGAAACGCCAAAACAGAGTGCGAAGACTGCCAAATATAACTCGGTAATGATCACAGTAGGTTCTTTAAGTTCCAGTGGTAAAAGGAAGTCAGCTCACTGACAGGATCCAGAAACTTTTCAACTGGGAATTTTGAAACTCCTCTGAAGAAAAAACTGCGACATTCTCTGCACTGCGATTGATCTCATATCGTTGTGAATGTGAGAGAGAGAGAGAGAGATTGTTTTTGTTCAGGATGGGCCTTATGAACGAGTGAGGGGTAGATGGCGTGAGAGAGGATATAGGGAATATTTTTCTGGTCGCGTCCTGGTGTTGTGAGATGTTAAGTGTAACTTTCCATTATAATAAGTATTCAAGATATGATTAAATATATTATCCGCATCAAAGTGGATTGTTAATCGTCACCTGTTCACAGTGAGGTCCACCCGAACGTCACACTATACGTTTTACTCCGCATTCCCCTACTTTGCTGTCAGTGAAACTGCAAGTACCAGAAGAGTCTGGTATATTTTTAAAATGAATGCTGCACTACTGCCACGTTGGTTGCAAAGTACCAGAATCTGGTATATTTTTAAAATGAACGTTACACCAGTGCAACACTGAGAGTCATATAGGCTTAATACCGAGTATACTTTCCCGTGAATCAGTAGCACAACAAGAAGAGGCAAGGGTCCAACAATTTAGAATCCTCAATCAATGGAGTCATGAACAAATCGATGCGGTTGCAATCGAATCTGATGCTGCTGCCTCAAGGGTACAATGCCTCCGTATATTTCGCTCCCCGCGTTTCCAGTAAATTCTACATTGCGATCGAAATAGCGCGGACTTTGGTTCGCGCGCGCAGGAGGGGGTAGTTTCGTTCCTCGTTTCAACGAACCACAGGGCTGCCGCGTACGATACAATGGACCATCTGCAAGACAGCCCGCGCGTAGCTACGCTATCGGACGCGAATAATAAACGAGCGCGCAATCGTGATAATCGACGTGATAATTATACGGACACCGGCGAGCTGTATAAACGGACGGATGAAAGTTCGTTCGACGCGGCGCGTCCGGCGTGTCTCCGTCACTTTTTGACACACCGCCGGCGATTCGTTGTCCCGATTTCAGCTGATTATCACGGACCGCGGCACGTGAATCCCGGCACGATAATTTTCAACTGGAACTCGTTCGCTGCGCTTCACCGTTCCTCGCCCGTTCGGTGTTGTTTCCGCGGCGCAATCAATTTCAGCCTGGCCGCTCCTCGTCGAACTTCCGGCCCCGATAAACACGCCGATCGCGGGATAATAAAGTGGCGGAGGAAGGTTGAACGGAGACAGCTGAAATCGCTGGTCGATAAAAGAGAAGGGAAGAAAGATCTACTCCGTGCATCCACTTTACGAGTTCTGGGGGGGGGGGGGAATACCTTTTCATCTTACTCGCCTCTCGCTGCTGCAGCTTCTTTTCCGCAGCGCGCATCTTCTTTGTTCCCGTTTATCGGCCAGATGTGTCTGCTTTGCGCGATGAAAAAAGTTCCAACGGAAAGGACGAGACCGCTCGCGCGAGTATATAAAACGTAATAACGTAATTACCGCGAAGGGGATGAAAGCTTCGTTTGTGTGGAATAACAGAGCCACCGTCGATTGCGATGATCGTGAAACATATTGTCGAAGTAATCTTTTTCGCTTTCGAGATACTCGCAGAAATATTTTTACCGTTACGTATTTTGGTTTGTTTTGAGCAAGAACTCGTTGCTGAGAACTTGCACCGAATATCGCGCGCTGGAAGCCAACTTATTCACGGAAAATCGACTGAATAATAGGGGTAAGCAATAATAATACTATGCAAAGTTTCCGAAGATCGCATGAATGATTAATGGTGCTGAAAGTGACGTATACTTTGATAGTTAACGCTGACGGAAGTAGAAATTGTCTGCTGTAATTTTCCAAACGGCAAGAACAGAAAGTTTATAAAAGTCAGTTAAAGAAAGATTTTCAGGGAACAGTTATGCGTAACGCAAAATGAAAAAAGAGGATCGTATGTTCCTCATATTCGAGCGAAAATGTATACCATGCGGAAAGGCCAGCAGTAACTGGAAAAAATAAATCTTCAAAGACGGCTGTGCAACATTTTTTCCCGACCCATTTTTAATGAGCTTCCTTTTATGTATGTACATTCGCGATTTAACGACGCGTCTAACTTTCGACTGCGCTCGCCGTACAGTCTCGCCGCGAGCGTAAATATTTCGGTGACGAGGAAAGATCGCTTTCATAGGCGAAGGAAGCCATTGATTCGAGTATTAATGAAAAGCCGGCTGGATATCGAAGCGGGACGCGAGCCGAAAGTCGAGCAACCTTCTCGCAGCGTAAATTGCGTCGTAAAAGCGAGTGCAAGGGAGGCTCGTAATCGTAAACAGTTTCATACACGACGTTAAATACTATCGTTCTATACTTTCTACTATAAAAACGAGGGAAGAAGAGGAGGACGAGGAGCAAAGGAGAAAGATGGGAGACGGGTCTTAAACGGAAGTCAAGGAGTGCAGCAGAGGATGCGCGGTGCGTCCCCACGGGAAACGGCGCGAAACGACCGCCGCGGAGATGCGAATCGCCAGCGATCGAAGCTACGAGCGGTTATACTCGACGTGGCGAAGGGAAGAATTGCAATTGTAGCGGCAGGAAGGCTGTCATAATCGTACAGATAAAAGCGAAACCTTCTGTCCCCTCTGTTCCACGAGCATGGGGGAGATGCCACGAATATGGGATGACAGTTTTATTCTTTGGTGTATTGAGGCTCGGATTAGTCATAAATGAAATTAGTCGAACGAAGAAATTTGGGGAACTTCATATGGCATGTGTTCAGTACACCTGACTATTGCGGGCCTGGCAGAATTTTTCATTTGGTCCGCCTTTTCTAAATGAAAGAAAATCGGACTGGCAGAAGTTGGGGTAGTAATACGAGACAGTGTTATTTTTGAGGAAAATAAGTCATGAGGAATCTATGTTAAAGGTATTAACAGAAAGATTTTATTTATTAAACTGAATATTGTGGGCCTTGCAGAACTTTTGATTCTTTTTTTTATTTCTTTCACATGAAGGCGAAATCAGGCTAGTAGAAATTTGGGTAGCAATATGAGACAGAGTTACTTTCGAGGGAAGTAAGTAATGAATCTAAGTCAAAGGGATTAATGGAAAGGTATTATTAATGTGCAAGCATAGCAGAACGTCAAATGTAATAAGGCAATCACAGTTAGACAAGTAATAATAATAAGGCAATAATTGTTAGCTTTGATAACTCTTTCTTAAGCCCTTCTTTTCAAACGAAGTCAAACGAAGAAATTTGGCGAATTTCATATGGTATGTGTTGAATAAATCTGACTATTGTGGGCCTGGCAGAATTTGTTTATTTTGTTTGCTTTTTCTAAATGAAAGGAAAATGGGACTGGTAGAAATTCGAGTAGTAATATGAGACAGTGTTACTTTTGGGGGTAGTAAGTCATCAACATGTCTCAAAGATATTAATAGAAATACTTTATTAATGTTCAAGCATAACAGAACATCAAATATAATAAAGCAACCATAGTTAGACAAGTAATAATAATAATAATAAAGGAATAATTCTTAGTTTTAATAACTCTTTTTTAAGCCCTTCTGTTCAAACGAAGTCAAACGAAAAAATTTAGACAATTTAATACGGTATGTGTTTAATAAACCTGATTATTGTGGGCCTGGCAGAATTTTTCATTTGGTCTGCCTTTTCTAAATGAAAGAAAATCGGACTGGTAGAAGTTGGGGTAGTAATATGAGGTAGTGTTATTTTCCAGGAAAATAAGTCATGAAGAGCTTATGTTAAAGGCATTAATAGAAAGCTTTTATTAATGTTCAAGCATAACAGAACGTCAAATGTAATAAAGAAATCACAGCTAGACAAGTAATAATAAGGCAATAATTGTTAGCTTTTATAACTCTTTCTTAAGCCCTTCTTTTCAAACGAAGTCAAACGAAGAAATTTGGGGAATTTCATATGGCATGTGTTGAATAAATCTGACTATTGTGGGCCTGGCAGAATTTTTTTATTTTGTTTGCTTTTTGTAAATGAAAGAAAAATTCGATTGATAGAAATTCGGGTAATAGTATGAAACAGTGTTATTTTTTAGGAAAATAAGTCACGAACCTACGTTAAAGGCATTAGTAGAAAGGTTTTATTAATATTCAAACCTAACAGAACAACAATTATAATAAAACAATCACAATTAGACAAATAGCAATAATAATAGGCCAACAATTCTTAGCTCTAATAATTCCTTCTTAAACCCTTCTTTCTTTTACTTAACTTTGTTCGTGGCATCTGAAGGAATGATTGAAATTCATTTTATTCTTTACTAGTCAAGTTTAAAACGTGGTAGCAGCATGAGATTATTTTATATTGCTACCCATCAAGTATCTCATGTTTCTACCAATTCGTCTTTGTACTTTCTCCTATTGTACCTTAATTAAAAACACGGACACTTCAAATCTGCATTAATATACATAATAATCTGCATCTCACTTTTTTGTTTCTTAAAAATAGCAAATCCTTGGTGTCCTATATTTTCACCCTATTTCGTATTCCTGCCTTCTACTTATTTTACTCCATATACTATATTATTACTATAACTTACCTTTACTGTTTCTTTAAAAATCAAAAACGAAAATCAAAAGAAACCAAAGTAAACTTTAATTTAAACTAGAAACTTTCTATTAGACGCAAAGCATCCGTTAAACCAAAAAGCGATAACTATGAACAACATTTAATATGAGAGAGTGTTTTAGCCATCATGATGCTTGATGTACAATCATTGTAAAAATTGTCAATGCTGCACTCGGGTCAAAGCCTTGGTGTCTCATATTTCTACTCCAACTCATATTCGTACCCTTTACGTCTCCCTTATCCCCCTCGAGTTTTCTCTGCTTGGCGCAAATCGTCCGACGATTTTTACGAAGCGACAAGCTTTTACATTTCGTCCACGCGATCATATTTACTTGTTGCAATATCTCGTTGTTACCGCGAGTCGTCCGTGGCCTGCTCGCTGCACAACCGAATCATGGTTTTGCCTAAGCGTACTGCCACTTCTCAAGTACCGTCCCACGAGTGTCGTTCGAGTGCTGCATGAATCTTTAAAGGAATTGTGTTTCTACAATGGAGTTTCGGTGGCTTTCGTTGCACAGCAAACGTTTGGAGGCTTCTAAACTTTTATGTGATTTAGAAGCGCAGAGATATTTATATCACATCTGCACTGTTTTCGGTCTTTGAATAATGCATTGGCAGAATGATTGCGAGTTCTCTTTCTTTCTTTTCTTTGATTGAGTGATTGAAGTTGATTGTATGCGATTAGACAATTAGGAATATTTAGATTAAGATGATGCAGATGAAAAGATATAAAAGTAGTCGGGACAAGAATTATATGCATATTTTAAAACGTGAAGATATTCTGTGTTATAGTGTATATTTATACTAATGGGTGATTAAAAAGGTTGGAACTGTCCTCTTATGTTTGCTGCTTAATTAGGAGAGAAGATTAACGTGCCTTGATCAAATCTCGTCGCGCAAGAATTCAAAGATTCGATGAAAGATTCCGGTGTGTCTGTTCATTAGATGCTGCACACGTTTGTCTAATTATGCGGACTGTTAAAATTCAAACAGACAATTTGAACATGCTCCGAGGCAATTGTATAAAATACTAAACTATACCCAAATGCTTCTGCTTTCATTTATACAACGCTGAAGCTACTGAGAAAATGCCAGATCAAAGAAGATAACAGATATTCCGACCAAATGAATGAAGATGTTACACGCGTCTCATTAATTTCCCCGAAAATTCAACACATCCATGATCCTTTTATATTTCAGGTACGAATCGTGATTGCCAGCGGCGGTACCGTAAATAATTTACATTTTTATGTAATTAAATAAGTTTCAAGACTTTTCTGTCCAACAAACTATCACGAAAACCTGGCTGCTGATAGAATGATAACTTTATCACAAGATCGAGGAACCTTTTTAGAATTTAATTTATTTAATCTTCACTCTAAAAGATTTGCTGTAATTTTCCCTAACGAAGCGTCCAGGCAATAAATATGTATTATCAATATTTCAAAGGCTCTCAACATTCTCATAATATTGACAATATATGCATATCGAAATCCATATCGGTATACAAAATAGTGTCTCATATTTTACCATGATTTCTATACAGAAAAAGAATATTCACAACTTTATTACAAAACCTTCAAACGTAATTCGAATATTCGCACCACCAATTAAACAACCTTTGAATCGCATTAATAAACCCAATGTAATTACTCTTCGAATATAACTGAACATTTGACTCTTCGAATACAACTTAACATTTGACTCTTCGAAGCTTCTCGAACCGTGCAAAAGTTTAACAATCTATTTTCATCTCAGAGTTCCGCAAATCGAGTTCCAATCTACGCTTTTCTCGGCTCTTCGAAAATCTAATTTCGATATTTTCGCTGCGAGAGGACAGAGAATAAAAAGATTATCGTCCGCCGTAACGCGAGGCCGAGGCGTACATACAATCCGCCTCGCTTTATTGGTCTCTTCGCTTCGTACGAAAGCTCGTCTGTTCGAGGCGCAGAAAAATCGGGGAAAACGGTTTGACGCGATGAGGCTCGCGTAGGATGACGCATTATCCCAGCGCGAAACTGCCGCAATTCGATTACCCGCGTCGCGATGGAAAGCGCGCTCGAAAAGCACGTTTACGCGCCCGTCCCAATCGTCCCCGGAATCGATGCGGCGCGCTTCGCGACGTGTCCCTGGAGCTTTCAAAGCGTATTCGAGAAGAAAAGAAACTCTCGTCCCCCTTGTTCGCGTGGGAGTCAACGAGGCTATCTTAACGCAGCTGATTCGTCTCCAATTAAACTTTCGGGATACTCGAATTTTCGTCGGCTCGCAGCGATCGACGATATTTCTCGCCGTGCCATACTCGGAGAGTAGAGAGTCTGGAAGCTCGAGTTCCATTGCCGAGAGGCTCGAGCGCGCGATCGGAAGATAAACGCTTGATTAAAATTAGCCACCGCGTCCCTGCCGATTCGAGTCGAGGTCGAGCAACGCCTCTCGACCTACTGGATTCTCTTCTCGTTTCACACGGATTCGCGAATTTCAACGGCCCTGAACTCCTGGATTCCGTTGAACAATATGGTGTTTAATATTTTCCAATAATTTTCGATTAATTCGAAACGACTGATTGGAGCAAATATCATTAAAAAGAAAAATTAAATTAATTCCCTTGTGACTGATTACCCCAGTGGTTCAATCTTCAAAAATTACCTCAGTGGTACAATTTAAGAAAATCCAATTAGTAAATAATAACGATTCAAGTGTCCAAAATAAAATTCTACATTCGTTCAACAATTCGAAGCGCCCGCAACTGGCGAGATAATGGGCGAATTTAATTAATCGAATACAAGGCACTTCGGGAAACACGAACTTGCTGATGCGTCCCAGGCTAAATCAAATGTAATCTTGTTTTTTTTTTGTCTGCTGTTTAGCAGAGCTGTCGAGTAAAGGTGTTCATGGCTTGTATTTGTCGGAGCGAACGATGCGACCGGTCTGTAAGAGCGTGCAACGATTTTACCGAGACTTGTTAGAGCGTCGCGGTTCGAAGCAATGTTTATTAATGCACCTTTGAGCAGCCTGGCGCTGCAAGTTATCCCGCTGGGGAATAAGAAACGCTCGAAATTCGCTGGCGCGGACGGTGCGGCGAAGTTTAAGCACATTACGATAATTAAAATTCGAACAGGAACTTGCTTCGCAAAGTCAACCGCTAGAGCAGTTTTGCTTGGTAATATTTCAACAAAAGCTTCTTTCACCCTCGTTTTTTCTTATCGGATGTTGATCTTCGTTCTAGTGGCAAAGATCCAAAAATCGTAGTTTTATGAATTAATTATTACTATTATACAAATCACAACAAATATAGTTATTATTATATCGATCAAAGAAAGTTATTCTTTAAAATACTGAAAAGCAATTCTGAATTGACTGAAACCCCCTCTGATATCACACCATGGAATCCCTGTTTACAGACTAACGACGATGATTACACAAAACAAAAACCATTTAGAGGCAGCTATGAGAGCTCGAGTGGCCACCCTTGTTCATTGAATCGAGTCCATTAATAACGACGTTACGCACGTATCCATATCTGCGGTCAAAAAGGATCGATAGAAACGAGTGAACAGTATTTGCATGGACAAATTACAACAAATTAATTATTATTATACTCCTAGAAGAATGTTGCTCTTTAAACTCCTCAAAAGCAATTCTGAATTGACTAAATGCCACCCCCTCTGATATCGCACCATGGAGTCCCTGTTTGCAGGCTAACGACGATGATTGCACAAAGCAAAAACCATTTAGAGGCAGCTACGAGGACCCAAGTGGCCAGCCCTATTCAATCGAGTCCACTAATGACCACATTACGCGCGTATCCATATTCGACGACGGGACAGATGTCGAATCCCATTGTCGCGGAACACCATACCGGACGATGGGGAAACGACGGATGATCGTAGCTCAGGACGGTTATCAATGGCGACAGAATTTCTCCGAGCGTCAATCCGTGCTGGGCTTTTATCGGAATGCCAAGGGCGGCAACAGGGATGTGAACGGACATCGAGCGCGGATAGGAAGCGTTTCCGTCTGACAAAGGGGCATCCCTTTGGGGAGAGGAATGTTGGCTTTAAAGAATCCTCGAAAGCCGGCGTGGTCCGTGTAGATGCTGAGATAGCGGTACGTTTAATATACGCACACGCGTTTGTGCGGCTCCTGTAGGTGAATCCACCGTGGCTGAGTGGCTCCTTCTTCTCCCTGTCTCTTCTTTATTTCCTCCTCCATCCTTCACGAGATCCGCGGCACAGGTGAGATTGCGTATACAGACCGTTCTTTGACACAGGAATTGTTAATCACTTAACAGTTTTTCCAAACCGGATGATCTATTAAACAAGAACAAGTTCTGCTTTGTAATTGGACAGGGGAAATGCAGCATACTTGGAATACCAAATTGTCTAAGATAAATAAAAAAATGGCGGCAGAGGATTAGAAGAAACAGAACTTCATGACATTATGGAGAAGTTAGACAGTTCTTATATTTCAAACGCCGAGTGGTTACGAAAAATTAAAAACGTATTTGAAATACCGGTTTGTCTAAGAAGAATATAAAATTATGACAGAGGATCGGAACAACTGAAAGTACATAATATTAGAGAGAAACTAATAAACTCGTGGGAGACAAACTTCCTCCAATTTCTAGAACAAATATTTTTCTATATGTTTTTATTCCTGTACGGTGTGCAGAAATGTAAGATGTACAGTAACGACCACTACAGCGTGATTCTACACCTTCGGATCGGTGGACATTTGTGGAAAAGAGCCCGTGCAAAATTGTCCTTGACTTTGAAAATTAAGGTCAAAATTTCTTTTCGGCCTATCGGCTTCTACTCATCATAAGCATAAAAAGTGTGAAAGGAACTGTGGGTCGTAACTCAACCATTTCCTTGCAATAATAATGCTAATATTTTGCATTGGTTAGCACGGGTTAGAACGAGATAATGAAAGAGAGGGAGCGATGGTCTTGCAGCTCTTCGCAAAGCACCGGCCGATCTAGCGTCGTATCGGCTGTCGCCCTCGTGATCGAGCGTCGCGCAAGACATTCGCTCTCTCTCTTTCATTCTCTCGCTCTAACCCGCGCTGACCAATGCAAAATATTAACATCATTATTGCAAGAAAACGGTTGAGTCGCGACCCATGGTGTCTTTCACACTTTTTACCCTCAGGACGAGTAGAATCCGATAGGACAAGAAAAAGCTTTGACCTTAATTTTCGAGGTCAAGGACAATTTTGCACAGGATTTTTGTCACAAATGTAGGATCACGCTGTGGTGGTCGTTACCTATCATTTCTTTACACCCTGCACATCTTTACAGAAGTTAAATCCTGTATGTTGCAGATTGTTATATGTATTTGCGCACTTAAGTATCCACGAAACAACAATTTGGTGTGAATTAACATCTTACCTCTACATCATCCTTTTTCTACCTATCAAAATTTTAAAAAATCTCCTGAAAACATTTCTTTTAGAATCCCATTTCTAATTCAATTTCTAATCTGTTAATTAGTCTTCACCCATCGGAGAGCAATTTTCATATACCCGAACGGACAGAGGATCGACGAATGTCTTTCCGCAGAGAGATCCCACGAAGACTGTTCCGATTCCGGCCCCGCTTTTCCCTTTCCGCCGACTTCCACAGTGGCCCGCGCGCATCCTCCGCGTATGTAGCCGGGATTCTTCCGCGGGACGTCTTATTGGATTCCACGCACGCTGAGAGAAACGGAGCGCATCTTGTCCCGACGTTTCCTATGACCTGTCGTTCCTTAAAAGCTGCTACGAACCTTTCGAGACCAGCGGCAGGAATTCGGTGCTGTTTGAGCGGCCGATCAGTATCGATTCCGATGAACTTCTTTGCTCGCCCGCCTTGTTTCTTCCCGACCCCCGACCACACCCCTCTCAGTGCCATCCTTTCGTTTCCGTGAATTCGCTGCAATTTCGTGCGCGGTCCAACGTGTCTCGCGTGTGTGCACCTGTTTCTGTCTGCGGTCCGGGATCGCCTTGATAAAATTTGATTCCTCCCTCCCGCCCTCTCCCCCCCCCCCTGTCCCGGACAGTTTCTTTAATCCTCTTCGGTTCGTCGACTAGCGAGCAGAATTCGTGGTATCGGATAGCGGTCTTGAGCTTGGCAGAATTGTGTCGCGCGAAAACATCTTCTCATCGGTAAGGAAATACGTGGCAGATGCGTTCGGAGACTCACGATTTACTTTTGCCGCTGCTTTAACTAGAATTGTAGATTAACTAATTTCAAAAAGAAGTACTTTGGTAGTTTTTCAATGTAGAGAAACGGGATTTTTACGAAGCACAAGTCTGGTGCAGTTACAGACCACCGACCCAACAAACAGGAGAATTAACGAAGCAGAAGCGAAACTAGAAAAAAAAAACAATGGTCGGCAAGCGTGCACCCAGAAACACACATTTGTCCCCCCGGAAAAAGAGTGTTTCCGTTCCAAGCGTGTCGTCCGACATTTACACCGCGATTTAGCTATCAGGCGACGCGGAACCGACACGAGGTAGGGAACGCCTAAACACGGCAGAGACGCGGCCGCATATAATATCCGGGAAACGTGTGTCGATTCTTTTAATCGAGCGTCCTCGTCTATCGCGACCGTTTGGCAGGTTCCATTTAAATCACGCGATCGAGCAACGGACGCGTCTCTAATTACCTGACACCGGTAGTAAAATTAGGCATGCGGCACAGGGACGAACGAACGGCGCCGTTTCCCTCGGTGACAAAGATCCAGAGGGTTGAGCGAGGGAAACTGCGCGAAATGCTAGGACAGCGGAAGAGGAAAGAAGGTGAAGGGAAAAATAGGACCGCTGGACGAAAGCTACATATATGCGAATCCTAAAACGGGGCAAGTACGGGGTGTTCTGCTACTGCATGTCAATATTTTAAAGAGCGATTGCTGAGACAATTTTGAACAACTTTTTCCTTTGCCAAAACGGTGACCAAAGCTTCGTTTTTGAATGATTAAAGAGAAACGCTGACCAATCAGAGCGCGTGTAGAGCGCGCGCTTAGCCGAGAGGGCGTTCAAGGCTGCAGTTGAGCGTATCACGATCTTCTCTCGGCTGAGCACGCCCTCTACACGCGCTCTGATTGGTCACCGTTTTTCGTTAATCATTCAAAAACGAAGCTTTAACAACCGTTTTGGGAAAGGAAAAACTGGTTGAAAATTGCCTGAGAAATCGCCCCTTAAAATATTGACATCCAGTAGCAGAACGCCCTGTATTTTGTTAAATGTAAAAGGGGCACCGTTGCGTTAATGTGCTTTACCGACGCAAGATGGGGCGACATACAACAGAGTCTGGCAGTAATTAATTCTTTTGTAATCGATTTCCGTAATGGATTATTTAATGTAATCGTAGCAGCTGTAATCATTAATCAGTCTGACAACGTTGAAATAAATCAGTAATCATGATTGCCTTCTGTAATTTCTGATCAGTCATTCTTTAATCATTCAATGATTAATTATATTTTACACAGATCTGTACTATATATCTGTACGTTGAAAGTTGTACAACGCGTTCCAACTGAAGACTGGCCGCGAGAAGATGGAAATATTGCTATCGACGATGAATTTTTAAATTTTGATAATAATGACTGGACATCGGAATTTTTTGGAAATTCACACAATTGAAAATGTAGTAAAGAAAATAGAACTTTGCTAGAAAATTATTTCACTTATTAGATATTATAAAAAGCATATTATAAAAAGCAAGCACAGGGTTACTATTACAGCGAAAGTACAGATTAAACCATAATCACAAGTGACATCATTCCATTATTAATAATTAATTAACCAATCACGAACATTGATTACTACAACTTCTGAGTCATTTCTTATTCATTAACCAATGATTACTGATCATTTAGTAATCAGTAGTCACGATTAATAATTGGATATGTTAATCGTAATTTTCAATCGCATTACGTTTTGTCAAACGTAATCGAGGACAAGCCCGAGGGCAATTCTGCTATATAGCAATCTTGGACAATGGGAACAAAATGTGTAAGTTCAAATTCAATAATTTGTTTATACCTTCATGAACCTATAAACCTTTCACTATTATGTGCTGCAGTATTTTTACATTTTACAACATTGTTTATCCCAAGGTATCCAATATTGAATACCTTGGTAAAAATTTGCTTTTTTTGTAATTTTTGCGTGTTATTGTCTTTATTTTACAACATTACCCAAAGAAGATGCACGACACATAATGTTCCAGTTCTAATAATTTCAAAATGAACAGAATATTAAATTGGCAACGACGAATGGTTACGCATTACGATGAATATTATAAACGTTTTATTGAGCTATAAAAATTATCCAGGATTGCCGGCAAAAAACCATTTGCTTCTAAAAGGTGTATAGATTGTGAGCATTCAAGTTCTTTTCTGCTTTTTGTTGCTTGTTCACCAGGAATTCAATTTTATTGTCATTACTGTCCGAAATTTAGAAACTCGTATTTTTCCAGGCAACAATGATATTAACTTGTTCGTTATGCTCGATAATTAGATCGCGCGATCAGATTGAAAGTACCACCAGCGTTCGCACAGTTAAATTTATAAATAATTCCGCTTCGCATTCGGAGGGTTACAATGAAATTAGCTGGGAAACTCTGATAATGTTAAATGGCTCTGATGCTTTTTTGATATTGGCGCCGTTGCGTTATCGATCGCGGTGCAGCCCCACGTAAATCGGATTACAATGATAAATGTCGATTTTATGATACGTTCAACGGGGAGGGAAAAATGTACTTCTACCGATTGCAGAAAGGGGTGAGTCACCCAATCGGAGTGCATCAGTCCTTTCACAGCTTCTCGGGCCGTTAATATTCAAGTCTCCGTTTTGCAAAACGGCTTACTTTGTAGCTAATACTTCAAGGAATGTATAACCAATGTTTCCAAGTTTAAACACCCCTTGGCCTTCATGGAGGAGATGACAAAAGAAGACTTTCCTTACAATTTTCGTTATGAGAAATTAATTTTTCTGGACAACGAAACATGTGTTATCACAGAACAAACCTTGTAAATTAAAATGAAAAAAAAAGACCAACTCGATCGGACGAGTAGTTTCCGCGATAAAAATTCATAAGCACAACGCTGTTTTCTTAAAAATGGGCGAAACTCGCCAAACTTAAAGGTCCATATTTTTTAAAGAAAACCAGCAAAATGATGACTTAAACTCCCACTAACTTTACATGGACTACACCATATTTCATTCCCTGGCGTCGACGTCAAAAAGTGATCGAGTTCGCATGGATGGACTGTATCGGAAATAGTTTCACCTTAATCATCGAATTTCTTGTAAAGATGAAGAGCTTGGATAAAGTAAAATGGGTCGAAAGTGTCGTCTAGAGGCGAGTAGAATCAAAAATTGAGGACTCACGTATTTCCATAGAAGGCGTATGTAAAATGAAATAACACTTATCGCAAAAGGATCAGTTGCCCGGGTAATTGATGAGTACATCCAGAAACGGAATGAGAGTCTAGTTCGACGATCGGGTGCTGTCTTCATCGAGGAAATGAGTTCCTGTCCGACGAACGGCATCGAGATAGAGATAAGGATAGTTCATATGCATATAGAAGCTTCCGTTCCAACGAAACTGGCCCCTCCAGGGGGTTCGATGAACCTACGTGAAAATTCTCCCAAGGAACCGGACTGAGATTGTTCCAAAGTAATGTGTATTCGAGCATCTTCGAATACGACTTCGTAACTCTGGCACTGGAACTAGGGGAAAGTTCCCTATATTGAACCACTTAGGAAAGTGGCTCCATAAATCGGAAACGGGTTCACAGTTTGATCTTTTCAGAGAAATTTGGGAATAATGTTAACATTGTAATTCATACGTATATATGTAACACAAAAAGCTGATATGCTACGTAGTTGGTCACAAAAAACTGTTTTTGGAATAGCGTCAATGGTCCAATCTAGGAAATTAGTATCCCACGTTGGATAGCAGGTATCTCATATTGGACAAAGTTTATTTTTCGCTATTTTGAATAAGAATCTTCGCTTCAAAATTTGCATAGATTCTGTTAAAAAAGAAAAAGATAACAAAAGATATCTGAGAAGCAGTTTACCCTATACTAAGAAAAATTAAATATATAATTGACAAAATAATGAGTTGTTAACGAACTGAGCGACCATTCCTTATACCTTCTTTGTTCTTCACATTTCTTCGTTCAACTTTCCATTTTGTCTACGCTGTAACATTTTTACGCGTAAGAAAGATAATATTGCACGATTCAGGTCGGTCCGACTTAGGAACCATTAGATGGTCCGATTTAAGAAACTAAACCAATTTTTACATTTAGGTGTAATAAACAAAAACTAGTGTAAGCATCATATAAATGCTAACATTAAAGATACATCTGTTCTTAAAACATTACACCCATTGGAATTCAATATTCTCCTACCAGTCAAAAGTTACAGCTTATGTAATTTGAAGACAAAATTCTATTAGCCGATGTCAAAATCAAACATTCATTATGCTGCAGTTATTACTGGTTCCACAGTGTTCTGTTTCCTTGCTATTGCTAAACAACATGTGAACTACAATAATCCCATGCAAATAAATGTAGCCTAAGTTGATTAATAAGTGAGCAAAGACGGTAGTCGAAGTCAAGTGGCGATCCAAGTCATCAAAGCCTCTTCGAACTAAATAAACCTAATTACTTACGAACTAAATAAACCTAATTACTTACGAACTAATTAATCCCTGTGTAGCGGTTAAGGAGTGGTGGAAGGACTGAGCGGAAAATTATGGAGTAGGAATTAGGAGAGCGTTTCGTCCTGGGTCTGCTAGAGGACTCGTCAGTAAGGCCACCTAGCAGGCCCTTGCCTTAGACGTCGGAATAGTAAGGGATAATCGCAGGATGTTTATACAGGGTGTTCCGTTACTGCATGTCAATATTTGAACGAGCGATTGCTGAGACAATCTTGAACAACTTTTTCCTTTGCCAAAACGGTTGTTAAAGCTTCGTTTTTGAATGATTAACGAAAAACGATGACCAATCAGAGCACGTGTGGAGGGCGCGCTCAGCCGAGAGAAGAACGTGATACGCTCAACTGCAGCCTTGAACGCCCTCTCGGCTAAGCGCGCGCTCTACACGCGCTGTGATTGGTCAGCATTTTCCGTTAATCTTTCAAACACGAGACTTTAATCACCGTTTTGGCAAAGGAAAAAGTTGTTCAGAATTACCTCAGCAATCATCCCTTAAAATATTGACATGCAGTAGCAGAACGCCCTATATAGAGCCTAATGTCAGGGCGAGCACTTTCGAGAGAAAGTGGCAGCTCGCGCCAAATCCTTCTAGTGGCAGGAATTGAAGGTCGCTACACCTGTCCTATTTTTTAAACTGATCAGAATCGCGAGGCTCAGTAACACACGAGTATAATGCAGCCGCAAAATCGTCGGTCATTTAGCATACAGTAATCGTCACTGGCCAGCCTGGGGATTATAATGTGTTAGCTGTTAGCGGATCAGAATTAAACGCGTTAGCCTGCTGTGGAAATGTAGCGCTCGAGGGGGCGGTTCGACGGGGGTGGAAGCACACAGACGATGTGAAGGGGCTGCGAAGCGGCGGCGGAGGGGGCCGGAGGGAACGGTGGTCGAAACCCAAGCTGACAAACAACGCAAACAGACCGAACAACACGGTCCAACAATCCAGTGGGGAACAGAGCCAGTGGATCGGGCTTGGCCCCGGTTTAATATAACGAACGATTTAACCGGCGTCGAAGATACACGCCGATAGACACGCGGCGCGTTCAGACGGCGGGGACGCGGCGATGATGCGCCGACACACGCGAATACGACACGCGCAAATAGAGG
Source organism: Holcopasites calliopsidis (assembly GCA_023838395.1). Taxonomy (NCBI): domain Eukaryota; kingdom Metazoa; phylum Arthropoda; class Insecta; order Hymenoptera; family Apidae; genus Holcopasites; species Holcopasites calliopsidis. The sequence goes on from JALHAQ010000049.1 coordinate 555,170, forward strand.
GTCGCGTACAATCCCCTCTCGATCGTTGCTCCGCGCTTCAGTCTTTGTTTGCCGCCGACGTAACGGACGTTCACGGTTTCGACTTTGATCCGTTTGCCTTGCCCCCGTTTCTTCCCCTTTTCCAGCCCCTCGTTCTTTTGCCAGTTCGGGTTCGAAAACGATCGGTTCGACACGCGTCGCGGCGAGGTGGCCGCGATTCTTCACCCGCATCCAGGGACGATCGGGAGGCGGATGATGGTAGGCTGATAATTTAGCGATCGAACGTTCCCGTTAATGATCGCGGGCTTGGACATATATTTCTTAGCAATGCCGATTAACCCTCGACCGATACGCGCCCGGTGGGGCTAGAAGGACGGAATTAATTTGGATGTGGTGAAAAGGGGTGGGATAGACCGGGGGCGGTAGTGACAATTTAACTTTAGACTACGCTTAAGCCAACACTATTACAACAATATAAACTTGTTACAACAAAGATGTATAGGTATACCAGAATCTTTAAATAGAGCTTTGTAAATAGAGCTAAGTAATATCCAAGTTATTAGTAGTAATAGAAACCGATGGTTTGAATGCAGAGCGAAAGAGTTTTAATTAGCCGTATGTGCGTATGTATGAGTATGTAGAGTAAGCTCGAGTCTTTTTTTAAATGTCGGATGATTTAATTCGGTGTTGCTAAAGATCAGGCATGAACAAACATTATTTAAAATTATAAATCATTTTAAAAATGATTCTCGTTTTCTTCCTAGAATTTGATCAATGTGACATCCAGTAACGTTGCAATTTCTTAAACATTTTAAATAATAAGGACACATTTATTATTAGTAATTATTAGTAATTATTATTGTATGTGTCCATAGTGCTGCAGCAAACAGTTTTCAAAGCAAAAAGACCGCGGAGTCACAGAATGAATTGATGCCTTACTGCAATTACTGCAATTTTACAGGTGATAATTGAACCGTTTATTTTGAAAATAGTGTAAGTCCATTTTCCCCCCAAAAATTGGGGAAATAATACAAATAAAAAGTTCACATTAAAATATATACATATATGGCAATTTGTCCTTTTCTCAGTTTTTCCTTCTTGAAAAAAGGACCTTACACGACTTCCAAAATAAACGGTCCAATCGGTACCAAAATTACCACCCCGAATTGCCAATGTACCCTTCGGCCCTGTCCGCGTTAAAGCTCGCTAAACAGTGGGAACAGCTGCGATTAATGAGCAGTACATCTTTCGGGGTGTATCGATAATTTATCCGCCATAAAATGAAATCTCACCCAGCCGCTACCGAGGCCACTCCATTAATATTCAGAGCAGTATAAATAACCTGACAAAGGGACACCCTAATTTCAGACCAGCAGCGTGCAGATATAGTGGCAAAAAAAAAAAAATGAGTCCGCCAAAGTAAATCAATGTTGGACCGTCCCAGCTTCCGAATGTATGAAATATTCATTACCGTAGCAGAATCTGAGGTACTGCCTCGACTTTTCATTCTTGCGGCCCCGCGACTTGAGGATCGTAATTTTCGGTGGCCCGTGAGTTATACCGGGGCATCTAATGAGCCACGCATAATGGAACAAACAATCCATCCACCCTTTTTTTCCATCTTCCGCTCTTCATTTTTTTTTTCCTTATTATTACTGCAAACCGTGACATTCGCTGCGGGAACTAATTTGCTGGACACGACTAATGGACAAATTCCTGTTTCATTTTTTGCACTTTTCGAAGTAAGGGGACAGATCAGTGTAATGAACGAGAAATAATGCTATTTTCGAGAGAAAATTCTCTTAGAAAATCTTTATTAGCGAACGAGTGTAGGTGCCTTAAAAGTATTAGCAAAATGTTATTTTCATGAATAAATTTACGATTTATTCCTTTTTCTAATTCTTCACCAAATTTCATGTAAAAATGTTCAATATTATAGTTACAGCAACTAATGATCTGATACAATGTGAATCCAGTGTGATGGTTAAGAAAAAAGGTCATTTTTGAGGAGCTTTTCTTGTAGTAAATTGGAAATTCTTTTAGAAAATCTTTATTGGCAAACGAATGTGCATGCCTTAACTAATTTTCCACCAAATTTCATCTAAAAATATTCAACATTATAGTGACAGCAACTGATGATGTGGCAGGATGCGAAACCAGTCTAACAGTTTAAAAAAACGCCATCTTCAAGAATTTTCCTTCTGACAAATTGAAAATTCTTCTCGAAAATCTTTATTGGCAAACGAATGTGCATACCTTAAACTAATTTTCCACCTAATTGCATATACAAGCGCTTGGTATTATAATCGCTCAAAAGTGAGGAGCACTTTGACCGTCATAACAAGAATCACACGTTCTTGTGTATTATTATTATTATCCATTAAGTATATGCTACTACAGTGTGCTAAAAAGATCGAATGGTTAGGATAGAAAGAAAAATTCTAGAAAGGCGTTCCATAAAAAGACAAACCAATCAGAAATCCAGCTTTCTAATAAAAATAAGTGGAATCCCGGAATATGAAATTAATCAACAGTCCCAGGAAAGATAAAACCAGCAGTGTCTTCGTTAATATATTTAATTAAAACTCTCCAACGGGATTCGCAGTTTATATACACACTTTTCGATTCAACAAGAGACGCCTTCAGTTTCTCAGCCCCGTACAAGCAAGATTATTTGAAAACGTACGAATGAATTTTTGAACCGCGAAAGAAACATTAAAACTCTCGGGGTAATCCTTATGAATGCGAGAGTGGCGGTGTATCAAGAGGGGATACAAACCCCTTCGCGTTCATCCCACCCCACCCCCACCCCCGCCGCCGCGCTTGGCCAGCTGCTTTTCATATAATGGTCATAAGTTTCTTTTCCTTTCTGCCGGCCTCGCGGCAGAGAATCCGACGGGATTTCGAGAGAGGGAAAGGTGGCCTCTCTCCTATATCAAACTCATTATCTATTGTAATAAAAGATGGGCTAGCTTCATTGTTGCGATAATACACCCGTCGAGTTCCTCGGTATTCGCCGTGTATTGTGCCGGAGTCCGAGGTCACGTCGCGCCGCATAAGAAAAAAAAAAGAAAAAGAACCCGACGATGAATGCGATTAATTATGGGAGCATGCAAATGAGGAGCAACGCGCGCGGATCATTGAATTGAAAATTGCCAACGCGTTAGACTCGAGAATAATGGCGAAAGATGCGTCGACCTATCCCCCGCGGACGCTGAAGCGAAAGAACGTTCGTGCGACGCGGCGTAAATTAGGTTTCCTCGGGAATATCTTACAGTAATCAGTTTCGAGGGAATATTCGTATCGCAAGCAAAAGTGACGGCTCGCTTTTTGTGCGACAATAATATAAAATCGAATAGAATGACGGGTGTCAATTCAATTGCAAGCATCTGAAAAACGAAGGAAATTTAATTAAAAGAATTGATAAGCAACGTGAGCGGCGCTTTAATCGTTCCGCTCGCTTTATAAATACGGGTAAACGGTACCCGGCAAACTGAAACGATCGTCGGATCGCTCGAGACACAGAGAGCGAGAAGAAACAACGATAAGGGGGCGCCGTTTCGCGTAACGTGTCGCGAGCGATATAACGTTTCCCTGCACCGTTAGATTTCCTAGGAAGAAATGAAACGGGATGATAATGGCACGATTTCCACGATGCCCCCCTCCCCCCTCTATTGCCGTGAGAAAATCAACTAATTCGACCGGGAAGCGTCTTCCTCGCGAACGCATCGGATTCTTTAGCAAATAAGTAGGAGTGACGAAGAAAGGGAGACGGACAGGGTGGCCGGGAGAAGACGGTGAAGGGAAAGTAATAAGGGCGAAGGAGGCGGGGAAGGAACAGGCGAGGGGAAAAGACGCAACCGCACAGGCGATTCTCGAATGAGAGCAAACAGTCGGCTGACTCGCATTCAACGTTCCGAACTGCCTCGGGCTCCTCTGCCCCCCCTTTCCTTCCACCTGTTCCATCCATCCCGATCGCCGCCAACGTCGGGCCTGAAATCAAGACCGGCTACCAGTTTTTCCTTTTCTCCCTTCCTTCTTTTTTTTTCCCCCGCCTCTTTTTATTTCTCGATCATTATAACACCGAGTGCACCGGTCCCCGGTTCGGTCCAATTATTTACAGCTTCGCCCGAGTCGCGATCTCGCAGCGTGCAAACAACGTCCATCCCTCTCGCGGCTATGACGCGATTGAAGCGGTTCTCGATTATCCACGGCCGCACCGTAACGTCGAGCGATAACGGAAGAGGTAAACGACTGTTTTCCAATGGACACACGATATTCCAGTTCCGTCAGTACTTCGTCGTCTCCGGGGTTCCGGGGATTTCCTTGACTCCGCTTCGAACGCGACCCCTTTTATCGGTTCGGTTTCTTTCCTTTTTCGCGATTATTACTGCCTCGCTCTCTACCGAGCCGGTATCCGATCGCCGATGGAATCCAATTATTTTCCTCACGACCCTCTCGCGCTTTTCTTTTTACCGCGAACTTCGAGCACCTTTAACCATTGTGCGACTTCCAACTGATTCCACGTATCGATGCTCGTTTGGCGGAAAGTAACGAGAGGATTTGTCACATGAATCTACGTCTTCATGGTTCCGCTTCTTAAACTCGAAGGGCAATTGAAGGGCTCGTTGCAAGAACTGGTTAAGCTCCACCTTTGGAAAGTTTACGGTGTCGACGAAAAACTGTCCAGCTAAGTACATTGAGCGGAACTGTTTATAAAAATTGCTTACAGGCGCAAAGATTGTATTAGTAATGTGCTCTAACAATAGTTTGGTTGACAATGATAATTTTAAAAAGAAATCAAAACTAAAGGGTGAAAAGACAAATAAAAATCTCTGCGCGCAATTTTATCGATCAATAAACAGAAAAATGATGAAGATTATTAGTTCCTCCATCACTACTTACGATGTTGCAGTAAGAAAAGTCATTTTTCCCCATATATTTTTCTGTTAATGAAGGAATATCTTCTATATTTTCTGTGAATGTAAATATAACGCAACATGGGATTGATAGTAGCACAGTAATTGTGATCTTTTAATGAAAATATTTATTGAACTAAAGTATAACAGTAAATGAAGAGTAAATATAAATCACATTTAAAAAAGATTACAATATTTTCGCCTGATTACAGATTATTCGGTTTCGCAATTGTGACAAACGCGAAAATCATGTTGCTTAATGTATTATTTATGTAAGACATAAAAAACGTCGAAGTATTTCATTGATCGAAGTCGATTATAACGAAAAACATTTGTACAATCCGTACCATTTCTTGTGGCACATATACATATGGGGAAGAAGATGGATGTATGAGCCATTTTTTTTTATTTCCGAAAGATTTGTGCAATGAATTTAATCGTTATCATATCACGGAGATGAAAAATTACAATTAAACAGATTCCTGTCGTTAGAGTTGCTGATTATCTTATGAAATATTGAACGACAGACATTGAATATTCCTTTTTATAGTTATACGCGTTTGTCAGATAAAATGCAACAAAAACGTTGAAAATATCGACTGAGCAGAATCAAACGATCATTCATTTGAATTAGTCAATTAAAATCTACTGTAATTACAATTCAGAATCGTGCTATCGCTGGGCGGACGATTTAAAGCAAATCATACTACATATTTTGTAATATTAAAAATTTGCCTAATTCCTAATTCTGTTCTTCCTATTTCTAATTCTAGTTTCTAATTTGCCTAATTCTATCTGTTTAGAATAGACAAGATAGCAGTGGAGGAAAGTGTCAACTTTATTTTGGAACTGTAGTTTTCGCAGGAATAAAACCGTGGTAATTAACGTGCATAAGTAATTCGTATTAGGCATAGCTAAAGTTGTAAATATTCGTTCCGGTAGCTGGTCGGGCGATTTCGACAAAACACAAACGTTTCCGAAATCCGCGTCGCCCCCTCGGGAGAGAAGGACAAGGTGAACAATTGCAGGGTTGCGTCATTTACACTTCGGTCGTCGCAGAGTATGGACGTACGATAGCATACGGTGCGTAACGCATTATACCAACACGACGCTACCCAATTAGTCTTTAACTTCACTCTGCTACCTTGTACATTCTTTTACTTGTTCTAATCAACTAACACGCGATTAATTAGCAATCGTTTTAACATCGCGGTAGTAGATTAAATAGTTCTTTTTAGATTCCTTTGCGGTGGCTCGTATACGTATACGATTGAGAGGTTAGGGGGCGTCTGCGTCTTTCGGTAGATCCGGTTAATTAACGAGTCGATGCAACTTTTTGGGATTAGCTGAACAATTCTCCGAGTTCTATCATACTTTATTGTTCGTGTGCTCGGGTTTGACGAAAATCAAAGAATACTAGAAGCCTCGTTCGATTAACACGCGTTTACTCTTTCCTTTCATTGATATCCCATTTGCTTTTCTTGCTATGTCACATCTGTGGCGCGGTTTCTTGAAATTGTTTTTTCTTTGTTGCAGGTCTACTACATGACGATTGATATTAAGTTACACAGAGAAATGGAAGGGATAAAATGCAGAATTACAGTGCATATAATACTACAGCTGCATATGGTAATAGAGAAAATATTATGCTGGTCAATTGGTAACAATTTATTACAATGATATATAATTTTGTTGTTTATAAATGTCTTTTTAATTGGACTTTGGTAATGAGTGATACATCATTCATGTATATTTTATGAATAAGGATGTATAAATGGAGCAACACGATCGAGGGAATGTATATTTCCAAGTTTTTAAACAGAATATTAAACATTGAAAAGGAATCTTTCATGTTTACACTGTATTTCGGTCGACGTTTCTATCGTAGCTTCGCCATTATTTTCTTCCATGCTTTTGTTATTTCTGTGCCCTAGTAACAAGTACGGTCAAATCATATTTTCGGCACAGGATTCGCCACGTGCTCGCGTTGTTGTGACCTTGCCCTTGATGCATGATAGTTTCCGAGTTTTGAGTACAACGAGCAGCATCACAAAAATTTGTACTAGCGCGACATAGTTTATAGATAGGGAAACGAATACGTTTGAAACATTGACAACGAACATTCACGTTACAGTTTTGATAAATATATTGAATATGAAATAACAGGGTTTTAAAAGATTCATAAATATTCATTAGTATTTGAACCTAAATAATAATACTATTTCTGCTTTGATAGAAAACATACCAGTATTTCCTCGACAGACGACGAGAAGAAAAACTAAGATGCAAAATAATAAAACAAAATCTCTCTTAATTTGTTTGCTCCCCCCCCCCCTTTTTTAACATCGTGGATCCTACTCCAGTGATCGGGTGATCATCGGGCAATGCTGCATCAGTCAACAACGTAAGTATCTTTATAGTTTATTAATCTGATTTTGTCAACAATCTTTCGTTTTCATCATCTAGAATTAATTGCAAGAACAAATTGGTAGCCACTTTCGTTCCTTTTATTTTTCAGCGGCTTCGATTCCTCTGTGTTCAGACAATTTTGGCGATCGCGCGCGATGCGATCGGTAGAGTCAGTGTTTGATCCGTTCAAGTCTTCTCCTGTATCGATTCAGTGAGTTCGTCGATGGCAATATATTCAGCGGTCGCGGCATTAGCATGCTTTTTTTTATTTTTGAGAATATCGTTTCGGTATTAGAGTCATGTGTCCTGTTCCTGTGATCGGGCGATCATCGGGCATTGCTGCATCAGCCTGCAACGTAAGTATCTCATCGTAGTTCCTTCATCTTTTTTTTAATAATTTTGCATTTTCATTATCTAGAACTAATAATAAGGACAAATTAGTAACCAATATCGCTCTTTTTATTTTCCAGTAGCTTCCCGTTCCTCCATGGTTCTGAGGGTTAGAAGGTTTTGGTGATCGAGCGCAATGCGATCGGTAGAGTCAGTGTTCGATCCGTTCAAGTTCTTTTGCATTGCTTTAAGAGCGCAGCCGCTCTGAGTGAGGTTAGATTTAGTAATGGTACGCGATATTAGAGTCAGTGAGTGTATCGATTACAAGTTGTGTTTAGTAATGATATGCAATATTAGAGTCAGTAAGTGCATCGATTACAAGTGTTAGATTTAGTAATGATACGCGATATTAGCGTCAGTGAGTGCATCGACTACGAGCTGTGATCGGGACGATCATCGGGCAATGCGGAACCATCCTACAACGTAAGTGTCTTCATAGTTTATTAATACTTTTTTCTTAAATGGTCTTGAATTTTTATCATCAGGCTTCAATTGCGATAACGAGTTACAAATCAGGTTCCTTTTAAAATGTACAGCAGCCTCCCTAATGACTTTCCACAGCATCCCTGGTAGCTTCCCGGAGCATCCCCGATGACTTCTCGGAACATCCCTGATGACACCATGCAGTGTCGTCGCATGGGTGGAGTGAGTACCCCAAGATTGGGCATTTTAAGTTCCTCCGGTCACTCAATCATGTCGCAGGACGAAAGGTCCGAAACGGCACGGGTGACTGGTTGTATTACGTAGAATTTTTCCCAAGCACAGTGACCGTGGGTATATGCAAATATACTCATGAGTAGTAACATTTCATTGTTTTATATTAGATGAGGCTAGGTCTTCTTGTACTTCGCGATTTGTAGTACCTTGGTAATATTAAATTCGGGAGGTAGTATAAAAGAGTATTTATTCCTGATAATTAACAGGAATCTCTTTCAATTGGAAAATATCTTCACCAAATATGTTTACACTATTTGAGTATTTGATTGATGAAGTATGAAATAATTATTTAAATGCATAGTAATGTTGAATATTAAATGAAACCAAATGATACGAATGTTGAAGTTAGTTTTTAACTCTGAAGTCGGATACCCTCCGACTTCGTTCATATTGTAACTATTTCGCAATGATAACATTTACGCATATTATTATTGCTGTAATAGTGACAATGAGTATAGGTTGTCTTCGATTTTTGCCGCGTATCAATTTGTTCTCTGCGTATCGGAATTATCGAATAACTGAGTTTATTCGATATCCACACCGGAATCTTTAGCGTGTAAAGACATCGGTATCTCGTTTTCTCTTGCGACGCATAAATCGAACAAAATGTACAAGAAGACAATTCGCGACGGATAGTTTTCGAAGTCAAGGCAGCAATCTTAACACCAAACTGGCGTTTTAGAAGAAATGCCTTGATGACGGGAACGCCCGAGGATGTTTTAATTAACTTGTTCAATTTTTTCGATTCTTCCTCTTGTTCAAAATTCTTGCATAATAAATTAACGTAGGCTTATTTGAATATCCTTTCACAATAGAGTCATTGATTTGCTTTTTCAATAAATTAGAGTCATTCAGTTAACTTTCTAATGAAGTAGAATCATTAAATTTTGATTTCAAATAAAGTAAAGTCATATTGATCAAATGCTTAGCCCGTTAGAACATGTATAAGTATTAATCCCTTTTTTAGATGAGGATTTTCAGGTTTAACCCCTTCTGTGTTCACTGCCTTGATCCCATTCACGTGCCCAGGTGCTACTTGATTGGGAAAAAGGCAGTGGGCATGATGACCCTAGTTTTTAAGCTAATCATGTGTTTTCGGCGGCTGGCAATGCATTGGTGTATCGTGCACGACGTACATTCCACATTGTGTGTGTGGTTAGGCTGTGGATTTGCGTCGTTTCGTTTGAAATAGTAATTAGTAACTTCACTGTTCAATTCAATCACGAATGTAACGCATTCGTATTCTTTGAACATCCACTTGTTGCACAAACTGTGCCATTCCTTACAAATATCTGTCCATTCCTTAGAAATAAATTGCTATTCATTATAAATATGTTGTCAATATCGCGGGTAGTTTGTTAACTTTTTAAAACGTCGATCTGCTTTTTATCGCGAGAACGCAAAGATCCCAGGCATTGTCAGTCGATTTCAGGAAAATGGTACGTACCTTAGAGTGTGTTTGATGTATGCTCGCGCTCGGGTGTCGGAGGCGTCCCGGGACGTTCTCTCTAGTGCAGGCCCTTGCACCCGGGCGTTTGTGTGAGAACCGTGGAGCGTATGTTTTCTGGTGTGTGTGCTTTGCCATTTTTAAATATAGGGTCAGGTAGGATAGGTAACTTACCGTCTGGTCTGTCTGTTAAATATAAGTAGGTAGGGCCGGGCAGGTTGACACATTCTCTGATCGGGTAGGCCCACTTTCGCGTGTTCAACCTGTTTCAGGAAATCTGAGATTGAAAAGTCAATTCTTAGCTGGGCGCGAACGAAGAATGCGTTCGCCTCTGGCTTTGCTCGTTGACTCTTCGAACTCCACCCGCGGTCGCGGTCGCGTATTTAGGCCCCGAAACGAACTCGCATTCAGGCTCGAGACTGCTCGTGCGCACGAAGAACGACTCTTGAATTTAATCGTTAATTTTGCTATTTTCTGCAATGGCATCTTTTACGATTATACTCGGTCGTGATTGGTCCACGGGTGTTCCATCTAGATCCGCGTTTTCGCATTTTTATTTCACCTTTGTATGTTTTTCCTTGGTTTCCGAATAGAGTCTCGAGCTTAGACTAAGTTTCAGCGGGCATCGCGCCCGAAGAGGAGAAGAGGCGAAACGCCGAAGAGGCCCGGCAAACTGCCACTCAAGAGGGCAACTACTAATGGCTCTGCATTCTCAAAAAGAATGGAGAGCCATTCTCTGTTACTACTTTGTCACTGTGCTTGATTTAGCTGCATGTAGTACTATTTTCAGCTTGGCCCGTTGCGGCCCAACGACCCCTGGGCAAAAATCGCGTTTTTATTAGAGTCGCGCCAAATTTGAGAACGGGTTGAATTAGAGTTGCGAGAGATGAGACTCGAATTTTTAATTAGTGTCGCGAGGTAATTTGATTTTCGCGTATTTTTAGAGTTGCGGACAAGTTCGCGGATTTTTAGGTAGAGTTGCGATTGCTTCAATTCCTCGGTTGGCAGCAGAGTTGCGAAACATATGAGTATCGCGTTTTTGTTAGGTAGAGTTGCGCATAAATCTCTTGACGGTTTTTCTTAGAGTTGCGATGAAATAGAAATCGCGTTTGATTTAGCTTTGCGACTAAAATATCGCGTTTGTTTTTGCAACGTTGTTCTTCGATTTTAGCTTCGTATTAGCTTCTAATTCTTGCGGCAACTGCATTTACCCATTGTTTATCATATCCAATTTTCTCAGATAATAGTATAGTAGCTTCCAGTTAAATTCTCAGAGAATTTTCATTTCAACTTTATTGTATTATTTTGTCAGGGCCACTCTTAAATGTTAGTGTTGCGAGACAATTGCATCGCGGGTTCCAGTTAGCGTTGCGTTTAACAAAGATCGCGTTTTTAATTAGAGTTGCGAACACAAATGCCCAATCGCTCCTTTTTGAGAGCACGTTCCTGAGCCACGTGGACAGTGGCACATCGTCGGCAGCCAAGAACCACGGCTGCACCCCCTCCCCATTCACCCCCTTAGAGTTGCGTTTTATTAAATAATTGGTGCATAGAGTATAGAGTCAGTATTTTATTAGTGTTTCGTCGAATCGCAAATTCGCTAATATTTCTTGTTTTTTTGTTTATTAGAGTTTAATTTGTTGAATTAGAGTTTCCTCTTGGTATTGATATTTGAAGCACCACTCGCGTTTAATTAGTGTTGCGAAAGATAATTTTCCACTCACGGTTTGAACGAGTGGACTTGTCGGTAGCCATTCTGGCTACCTATTCCTTTGTGTTCTAATCAGAGTTGCGAACCCAGTTCCCCAATTGCTCCTATCTGGGAGCGTGATCCTGAGTCACCTGCATGGTGGCACATCATCGGAAGCCCAGGACTACGGCTGCACCCCCTCACCCTCACCCCCTTAGAGTTGCGTTTTACTAAACAATTGGTGCATAGAGTATAGAGTCAGTATTTTATTAGTGTTGCGTCGAATCGCGAATTTGCTAATATTTCATTTTTTTTTTTATTAGAGTTTCCTCTTCGTATCGATATTTGAAGCACCACTCGTGTTTAATTAGTGTTCCGAAAGATAATTTTCCACTCACGGTTTGAAGGAGTGGACTTGCCGGTAGCCCTTCTGGCCATCTATTCTTAATCATTGTTCTTTTCTTTCAGCATCTTTTTCTGTCTCGATCGTCTGTTACTGGAAATACTGATATAAACTTGCATATCTGATTAGCCATACTAGTATAATTACTTCAAGTTTCATGTCCAACATTTCATTTAAATAGTGAAATATTATATTACGATCTCTGAAATTTCTCTTTAGTTTATTTTACAAACCAGAGTAGATGATAGAGTTGTAAATAAAGTTTGTTGATTCAATTCATAGGCACAGCACTAGTGACTGTTCGTTGACAGAGTTTTGTTCTTAGATTTTTGCTTCAACCGTTGTACTTTTATTTTCACTTTTTTTTTAGTAGAGTAAATTGTTACAATTTTTCGAATCTGCTTGTGCAGAAATAAAAGTTCACTTATGATATCCGTCCATGTTTGTGAGAATCTTTGCAAGAAAAAATGTTCTTGACTGTAGTTGAGACTGGCCATGGTAATAGCAGGAGTATTGTATTTTGCTTTCGCGTAATCGTCTGCTGCTTCTTTTTCATAGAAGCAAAACAGAATAAATGCAGTGAAACATGATTACTTTCAGTTCTGAGTTTTTGATTAAAGAGAGTTTAAATTAAATTATTATAACTTGTACAAAGTTATCCGATTACTAAGAAATAAACTATGAGAATCAGATTTCTTCTCGCTTTTTTCTTGGTTTCGCTATGCTTAGATTGATGCCAGATTCATTTTATTAAGAAAGTATCACCTTGGCCAAAATCCAATTACTGATTTGTCATTTTGTTATTAATAGACTGCGCATTTTCGTGCAAATTCAAATTTGTGGTAACATAGTAAAAAAAAGCAGAGCTTTGGTAGGGAATTATTTCACCTACCAGGTATTATAAAACGCTATATAATTTCAATAATTTGTATATTTATTCATATTAAGTGCATCCTGTGGAATTGTGCACCTTTAAATTTTCTATAAATGCATAAAAATCCGCAGTCTAGTTATTAAAGTGCCAATATAAAATGATCGTCCTGTTTCAAATATGATCTTTCAGCTGCAATTTGTTTTCACTTTTTTTCTGAGGGGGTTCGGGAAGACTACTAATCTGGTGCATGAGATTGTTACAGAACCACAGGTGATTACAATTGTTCTAAATAAAATCCCAAGTATTGTAAAGAAATATGAGTACATAAAAGGCTCGAAAGTGTAATATACCATGGCAAACAAGGTATACTACTAAAAGATGGGTGGAAATAATGGAACAAAATCTGAGCCTCATCAATCCAATGTCCACGGTTTGAAAACTTATTTTTTATGAAACGTTATTAACCATTTCGAGTTAGTATCTGTTTCAGAAACTTCAAGATAAACATTTTGTTACCAAAGAAGAGGATTCAGGTTTATGACATACAGTACGCTCTACCCCCCCCCCCCCCCAACCCCATTTTATTAGAAATACTATTTAGGTAGGCCCAATTATCAATTGAACAAATGTTTAGCTCATTATATAGGTAGGATGTATTTGGGTTTACAGAATTGTTAGACTTTTACATACGTAGGGCTTAACAATTTCTTTTCGCGTGAGTTTCAGTCTGTTTCAAGAAACGATGAGACAACGCTGGATCATCAGCAAGGTAATCAGATACACGTATGTGTCTGGGAAAGTATTTGTTAGATTTTGTTAGATTTCTGATTAGGGAGGATATTATCAATAGCTATAAGTTAACTTTAAGATAAGGATGTGCGTAGCTTTTAAGTTTTAATTAAGTAGGATACGCGCTTTTAGTCTAAGATATATTTGTTTGTAAGATGTCAGGAGTGTTCGCCACTGCAGTGCCCAAGTAGGTACGCTAGTGTTAAGATTAGTTAAGCGTATAGTAATTAAGCGCATGTTCGTTTAGCTATTAAGTAGATTTACGTTAGGTGACACTCGTGCTTTAAAGTACAGCCAGGCATCGTTGAGAGTACGAATACTTTCTACACCCATTATCTGTTAGAATAATTGTGCAGGTGTACTGTGGTGCGATTGTGTCCCACGTAAAATTAAGTTAATCTTTAAGTTAAGGGGTTTTAATTCCTCCATCCGTCTTGCAATCTTTGGATTTTGCTTTGATTTGAGAATTTTCTAAGGCCTCCTCTTGCTGTCCGGCTTGCAGGGCATTTGATTAACGAACGCTCTGCAAACTTACAACGAAAGGAGCAGGGTTTTTTGTTGTAAATTATAGTAGAGTTTAGTTCCTTTGAAAACGAAGGATGGGACGTGGATTAAACGTGGGGAGGGTAGGTCCCCATCGCAGCAACCTCCACGTGGTGAGACCAGGGCAATCAATTATTTGCTCTATAATTATTCTTCGACTTCCGACGCTACTTGATAGAGCGGAAAGGATGCGTTTAATAATTATATAGCAAATAATCGAGCTGATTGGCTGCGCGTCACATGTATCCGACATGTGATGAACGAACCGGAAAATTTCTTTGCAAAAATTATTCTATCATTAAATTCTGTAACAGTATAATCACTTTACGAGTTGTTAATTATTCGAACAATATATTTTTAGTCATGAAAATCCGTCAAAGTAAGCTCGCATTTGGAAGCCCTTTTTGGTAGAGAATCTGTCAAATAGAGTGGTAATATTAGTCTCCGGCCACGCTTTCATAAGTACTAGGTACGTAGATGATAAATTTTAAATGCTAAATAATGATAATATTCAGTAGAATATCCGCATTACATTCAACTTAAAGATTTAGAGAGGAGGAAAAAGCACTTGCTTGCACGAGAAATATTTCTATTACAATTTTAAAGCACTAAGAAAATGTTACTTTAGGACAGGCCAAAGTTACTTTGCTATACAGGGTATCCCAGAACTACCTCAAGAGCCGAAAAGTGGTGATAGCTGAGGTGATTCTGAACACCTTTTTAGTTTGCGAAAATGTTGTTTGTGGTTTCGTTTTTAAATGGTTAACGAAAAATACTGAGTAATCAGGGCGCACGTAGAGCCCGCGCTCAGGGACGACCCACGCCCTATCGTACTAGGTAGTAGCGACGTTCGACCGTCGCCCTGAACAAAACGCGTCGGTATAGCACGGAGCAAAAAAGTTAATATCGAAGTATTCATTATTCAAGAATGGAAATGAACTAAAATATATATACATTAAGGGGTTTTAATTCCTAAAATATAATACATTATCCGATCGTAGCATCAGCTATTGTGTACCACGTGTTACGTTTTCGAATGATACTCATAGGTAGAATGATCCAGTGACGGTTATCGTTCAAGTGGTAAGCGGTGTAAAGTGCAGTGAGTTAGTTCGTTGACCCAATCATAACATCAACCGTTGTGCACCACGTGTTACGTTTTCGAATGATCCGGAGCGGCGGAATGGTTCAGTGATGGTTATCGTTCAAGCGGTAAGCTGTGTCAAGTGCACTGAGTTAGTTCGTTGACCCGATCATAACATCAACCGTTGTGCACCACGTGTTACGGTTTCCAATGATCCGGATCGGTAGAATGATCCAGTGATGGCAATTGTTCAAGTGGTAAGCTGTGTCAAATGCAGTGAGTTAGTTTTTTGACCCGATCATAACATCAACCGTTGTGCACCACGTGTTACGTTTCCGAATGATCCGGATCGGTAGAACGATCCAGTGATGGTTATCGTTCAAGTGATAAGCTGTGCCAAGTGCAGTGAGTTAGTTTGTTGACCCGATCCTAACATCAGCTATTGAAGTGGTAAGCTGTGTCAAGTGCAGTGAGTTCGTTGAGCCGATCGTAACATCGGTTGTTGTGCACCACGTGTTGCGTTTTTAAATGATCCGGATCGGTAGAATGATCCAGTGATAGTTATCGTTCAAGTGATAAGCTGTGCCAAGTGCAGTGAGTTAGTTTGTTGACCCGATCCTAACATCAGCTGTTGAAGTGGTAAGCTGTGTCAAGTGCAGTGAGTTCGCTGAGCCTATCGTAACATCGGTTGTTGTGCACCACGTTTTACGTTTTCGAATGATCCGGATCGGTAGAATAATCCAGTGATAGTTATCGTTCAAGTGATAAGCTGTGCCAAGTGCAGTGAGTTAGTTTGTTGACCCGATCCTAACATCAGCTATTGAAGTGGTAAACTGTGCCAAGTGCAGTGAGTTAGTTTGTTGACCCGATCGTAACATCAGCTGTTGTGCACCACGAGTTACGTTTTCGAATGATCCGGATCGGTAGAATGATCCAGTGACGGTTATCGTCCAAATGGTAAGTTGTGTCAAGTGCAGTGAGTTAGTTTGTTGATCCGAATCGGTAGAATGATCCATTGACGATTATCGTCCAAATGGTAAGCTGTGTCAAGTGCAGTGAGTTAGCTTGTTGATCCGAATCGGTAGAATGATCCAGTGACGATTATCGTCCAAGTGGTAAGCTGTGTCAAGTGCAGTGAGTTAGTTTGTTAATCCGATCGTAACATCAGCTGTTGTGCACCACGTGTTACGTTTTCGAATGATGGGTAGGATGACATTAACCCATTTTCGTCGAAACAGATTCATTTCTGGAGAAACAGATAAGTGTAATCCCAATTGTTTGTGAATTGTTTAAACTGTAACATACGTTGTACTTGATAGAATCGTTAGTCAGTCGATTCTAATTCCTTTTTGTTCAACTGATAACAACAAATTGATTTCATTTGTATTTTAGTTCATTTCCATTCATGAATAACGAATAATTCGATGTTAACTTTTGCTCCGTGCTATACCGACGCGTTTTGTTCAGGGCTACGGTCAAACGTCGCTACCTAGCACGATGCACCGTGAGCCGTCCCTGAGCGTTGGCTCTACCCACGCTGTGATTGCTCAGTGTTTTTCGTTAACCACTTAAAAACGAAGCCTCAAACAACATTTTTGCAAAGGAAAAAGGTGTTCGGAATCACCTCAGCTATCACCACTATTCTATATATAAATCTTTTCTATGTATAAATCTGTTGCGTCTCTAAAAATGTCATTTCTCCCTATATCAAGGTTTATGTTAATATCTACTATATGTTCTGACATGTTTTACGTGCTACTACCACCCCCCGGTCTACCCTAAAATAATTTGAGGGCCTCTTCATAGATCGATATATTTATAACGTATAAATTTTTATCACAATAATCAAAGTTAATCCCAGTGTCTAAAATATAAAGCGATAATCAAATAGAGTCTTCTAAAAAGCACACCCCTCAAATCAATGCCACATAAATCGATGTTAGGTCTTGCTCCGTCCATTTCATTTCCCTGTGCCGAGTTCGCAGAGACTGACATTAAGAACAAGAAGCGACTTCGTTTCTTTACAGTGAATTGAAAGAACCTTTAAATCCTTTCGGATCGTCAAGCCGGAGTGCTTCCTCGTGATAATCCCTCCCTTTCCAATCTGAAATCTCTCACCCCTACTGCTCTCAAAGGGATAGGATGAAGGAACAAAACTTGCCGCATAAAAACAAAAATCAAAACCTAGGTCTTTAACTCGTTGGTACTTTTCAAAAACTTTCATATTCCTTCTCTCTTCCGTTTTATTACAATTAAGATCCACTTTGGTCCAAGATTTTCATGCGGTTTCTTGTACGCTCGCTGGTAGCAAACACCGGTGGCCGATCCGCCGAAATACCTGCAGGTTTAGAAGTAAAAAATGAGAACAACGAGACGAGATGACGATCTCACGGCTAATCAGAGGGCTGTTTCACGTGTACTCTTATTTTGATCGTAATCGAAACCAGACACATCGTCGGTGGCTTCGTCGTCGATCGGACGCGTCCCTTGGCGAATTCATTTAGATCTTTTTTCCTGCCGCGTTTCTTACTTTCGTTCCCTCCTCTGCATACGCTGTACCCAACCCGTTCACCCTGTCGACAGGCTGGTTCGAAGACAATTTTACATCTTGCGCGGGAACACGTCCTTAAGAGACGGAAAGACACCAGTCCGCTAAACGACGAAACAAAAATGGACAGCCCGATCGGCTTACAAGACACTATTACCGATCCTACGCGGCTTAAACTCTCGTCACGTTGAAATCCGCTTATTCCTGCTTCCTTTCTCGAGATCACGTTTCCAGAAACCTCGCCTGGAATTCCTGGTTACGGGGAATCTTCTGTTCGTTACAATTTATGATATAAGGTGAAGTGGAACGCGATGGATGAAAATCGTGATTGATGTTATATTGTTTTGATAATAACTACTGATTATTGTAAAAGTTGTTTCTCATTTCCAAGATTTCTTTCCAATGATAGTTTTAAAGCAGCTTCGTCTGTATCCCATTTGCCTTTCGATTTACGATCATTTTAAAAGTCCTTCCATTGCGATCCAATTGTTATGTTGCATCGATTATCCAGCTACCAAAGATTCCCCCTTTTCTTAAATCTTCTTGGATAGATGAAAATCGCGATTAAAACTATAATTATTATTTTGGTAACAATCATTGTTTATTGCAAAAGATTTTTAATTTCTAAAAGGATAGAAAAATGTTGCAGAATAATCGAGAATGCTTTTCAGTTATTATTTTAAAGCAGCTTCATCTGCATCCTGTTTTGTTCTTCGATTTACCATCATTTTGAAAGCCGTTCCGTTGCGATCCAATTATTTTGCTTCGATCAACCGATTACCACCTATTCCCCTTTTTTTTTTAAGTCCACCGTCGATCCGATGAACTCTCAAGAATTTCTCAAACGACAAACGATTTCGCGTCGAAGAAAAACTCGATTATTCTTCTGCTGTTTATGTATTGCATCGATCAACCAACTATCGACGATTCTCCTCTTTATTTTTTTAGTCTTCTTGAATAGATGAAAATCGTGATTGATATTACAATTTTTATTTTCGTAACTTCGAGAGTTCTTTCCAGTTATAATTTTAAAGCAGCTTCATCTGCATCCTATTTTGTTCTTCGATTTACCATCATTTGAAAAGTCCTTCCATTGCGATCCAATTATATTGCATCGATCAACCAACTACCGACGGCTCCCCCCTTTTATTAAATCTTCTTGGATAGATGAAAATCGTGATTGATATTACAATTATTGTTTTCGTAACTTTGAGAGTGCTTTGGTGTTATAATTTTAAAGCAACTTTGTCTGCATTCTATTTTGTTTTCCGAGTTACGATCATTCGAAAAGTCCTTCCACTGCGATCCAATTATTATGCTTCGATCAACCGATTACCACCTATTCCCCCTTTTTTTAAGTCCACCGTCGATCCGCTGAACTCTCAAGAATCTCTCAAACGACAAACGATTTCGCGTCGAAGAAAAACTCGATTATTCTTCTGCTGTTTACTTCTTCGAAGTGTCCCAGTGTTGCTCGACCAAATAGACTCGTTATCAGCAACTTTAGCAAAGGGTGCCGGGGGTGAGGACCCATCAATCGGGCCCGAACGATTGAAATAAAACGGAAGTGTGTTCCAAATTATAGCCAGGTGAGATCTCATCGTATCTATCATTAAAGGGACGAATGCTAGACCGCTTAGACAGCACCCAAATTCCGCTCGCGCTCTCCCGAAGAATTATTTTATTGATCACCGATATGTAATCGCGAGATGATTCCGTTTTAACGCCGCGGGGGTCGAAATCGAAGCAGGCGACGGATTACCTGAACGTGCCGCTTTCGGCTACGACGAGGGTATAAGAACGTGAGCGGAGGATAATTTAGTCGTTTCCGATGGGCGAGAGCGTGATGATCGTAATCTCGTGCCACTCGAGGCCTGCTCTTCTCAGGCCCGTCAGGATGAGGAATGTTTCTTTCGATGGAACGTCATACTCGATCCCCCGTTGTGCGCGGTTGACATCAAGATGAAGGTTCGAACTCGAACGAAGTAGCATTGCACAGTTCCATTTAACGGTACTTCGAAACTAATTCAACGCCGAGCGGCAATGGTATCCAAATTGCCGTCACTTTTGTCTTCGATTCATTAAAAGAAGCCCGCTCGAAACTATTTACCAAAGACAAGCGGAAGCACCCGAACAACGAACTAGCATCCAACTAAATTCAATCGCGGTACGAACACGGCGGCAGTCTGCAAAGAGGAATCAAGCGAAGCGTAGAAACTTCCAACGATTTCCACCCCTGCCAGCGGCTAATAAGTACCCCTAGAAAGTTCGCGGAGCCGTTTTAAGGGGTCTCCCCAGTATGACGATTCGAAAAAATCGATCTTCTTCGCGTTTTCTTAAAATTTCGCATTTTTGCAGAACACGATTCCAAGGGGATTTGAGCGTATTCGAAGAACTGCGAAAGTTATGGGATTTGAGGCGGAGCGAGAATCGTTAAAGTGTGCGGTCATCTAAAATATTGAACGCGTTTTTCTCGAGAATGCATCTTCGCAGCCGGCGGCCACGGTTTCTCAAAAAGACGTGGACCAATCCAGCAGGGGTTCGCAGGGTACGTTTGCGGGCTGTCCCATGTCTGAAATACAATCGGGTCAATATTTGCAAAAGTGAAAATTTGGCATTCAAGAGAACTACCGTTTTTCCTCCGCGGAAATCGGAATATTTTCTTTAAAACACTTTGACTGCCCCGCCGAAATCACATGTTTCGCTCAGAACACCACGGGAGTATTTTTAAATGGCAAAATAATAATAAATTGATGATATAAGACAACATTCTTACCCAATGGAGCGTTTATCTTATTGGTGGTCACGGGTGACGGTTCACAGCGACAAATTAAAACAAGGCTTCTTTTATTTCAACAAACTATTCGCATTCGTTATTTCGTCGCAAGCGAAACGTCCAGAATATGTTTGTGAAACCTGTAGAAGATATCAGAAAACGGTATTTGCTCATTCTATATACAATAATAAGGTATGTGCACACTTCTAACTTCAATTATATGATTATAAAGCAGCGTTTACGATTATTTTCTGAGGTGTGTTTATAATAATATTCGTAGATTACCCCTCAAACATATGGACATCAGACACTGAATATTTTTCGAGTGTATCCAAGAAGTCTTCACCGGGAGACTTGTCTCAAAATGAAGTATCAGAAGACGAAATACTCCACATTTCGCCCACGATAAGGCGGCGCAAAAACAAAAACAAAAATCAAGGTATCAGGATTTAGAATGGCACTCGCAATGCACCTTACACAGTGCCATTCACCAGTGCCGTCAAATACACTTATTCGACGAAGATTCCTTCTCGAAATGCAGAAGAAAGAAGGGCAAGCGTACCTGAAAAAAATGTTAAACTGTTAGGATCAAAAATTGCTAAAAATCGGACCAAAAAGGTGACCCCCTTCTGTCCAGATTGCATTGATTAGCCACATTTATGTTTAAAGTGTTTTAACACAGTGCGCCGTTAGATGCAAGATTTGTTCTAATATTTTTTTATGGATGTTCTAACAAAAATGTTTAATTCTTCAATGGGACATTTTTTCTTTCAAAGTATCTTCTATTTATCGGTTATATTCAAAATGCATTAACTGTCAATTTTTATTGAACCTTTACAAATGTAAAAAGTTCAAGCGCTGCGGTCACTAATGACCACCGTGGCGCCACAGGAGAAACTGTGGCCGGTCATATATGACCAACGTGGCAGTCAAAGTGTTAAAAGTGTCGCCATTTCGTTGTTTATTAATATTCTATTTTCTCCGCGGTCCAGACGATAACTGCACGAATACAGATTAAGAATCCTCCTGGTTCTTTCGATACGGTCGACTGCAACAGCCGCAATCGTGGTCGCCGTGGACCAACCTTTTCCTTTTAATGCGGCCTGGTTATCGACCTGTAACTCGGAGCCGCAGCTGCACTTTCAATTAACAAAAACGTGTAAATACTCTCTGGGTATGAAGAAGTACAGCCACGAGGTTCGCAATTAATGTGATTTAATCGTTTCTTCTAAAAAAAAAAAATCACCGAGGGTCGCCTATTTTTCGCCTTAAACGACACGAAAAGGAGGGGGGCAGGGACGACAATGGAAACCGCGGGCAGAACGGTTCGCGGCGAGCGTTCGTTGCATCGGTGAACACCGATGAACGCTTCATTTTCTGTGTTTGCCTTTCGAACAAAAAGCGACGCTGGGCATTCGCTGGGCTAGACGCGTGGCCATTCTGCGCGGCTGCCTCCGATAAATTCGTCGTCGGTGACCGCGAGCGGGAAGGGGAAGCCAGCCAGCCGGGGCTGATAACGCGGTGATAAGGGAGAACGTCGCCGGAGTTCGATGCTGGAAGGCGGCTGGACGAATTTAATGTGGGTGAAACATGGGTGAAATTGCATTTGGCCGCGAAGAACGGTCGCGACGCGACGCTTCGGAATATCATCCGATGGCAAGCCTTTAATCCTTTCGAGAGCCTTCCACTTGTAATCCATATTTAATCCTGTAAAACTACACGGGCCACGTTAATCTAATGCGTACAATGCGATTATTCGGATTCCCACTGTTACTCGTGTTCTTAATTTTCGAAATGTTTATCGGCGGGATGGGAATCTCGCTGTGAAGCGAACTAAAGCAATTTACGAATGTTCGATGCTCAGGGTTCCGCTACTGCAATTATTTTTCACTGGTGTAAAATAGAAATAAGTAAATAAGAAACTGAAAAAAATAAAATTATACGAAATTGAGGAAAGGGGTTTGATGATGCGAAGAATAGAGTGCGGTCGTTTCCTTCGTCTTTTGTTAATAGTTGACGAGGCCGAACTGAAAAATGCATTGTTAAATAAATATGGGGCACGTAAAAGATCAAAGGAGAGTGTGGTTAAAAAATACACAGAATTGTTGAAAGGAAAGGGGAAACGGTGTTAAGAGGTCGAAGGGCGCTCTGATTTATTTGAACGGTCGCGCAAAGTGTCGAACAATAATAATCCAAAGGTTTAGGTAGAGCGATTGCAAGTGGTAAAAAGAAGTTGGAATCTCCTCGAGAATAACAAGGGGGAAGTACGAAAGGAGGAAGAAAAATAAGATGGAACTTGTGGCGGGCATATAAATAGAACAGTGAAGTATCGCAATCATTGAACTCCAGTAATTTCACTCAAAGTGGATCAGTATAAATGAAGTTAAACCCGACTCGTCACAGTTCTGACACGCCGATATTGATATGGACGATCTTATTGGTTTCATTAATATCGATGGATCAGGTTTACGATGAGTAACATATTTCAATCGGTAAATGGAGATGTCATCACAATATTTGTGGAAGGTATATTGAACTGAAATATTTAGTTTGACTAAAGAATATGCAATCTGCGACGTCAGAATATTGAGTTTCAATTTTAAATGACACTTTACCAATTGCTGGAAAATCTATTAATTAATCCCGAAACATATCATTTAAACAAAGAATCATATTTAAATGAAAATGATTTTAACAGACTATCAATTTTATTATTAACTTTACTATTAATTTTGATGCCACACCTCTGTCATTTGTACAAAATCAATATGTGTTCTCTGATCATATGCCTCCAATATAATTCATTTAAAACGCGATCTTTTAGGCAAAGAAGAATAAAATCAAAATAAAGATATTGTCTGCTTATTGCCTATGGAAATATTGTACTTAATTGCAGTGCTCCACGTTAGACATACTTTACTTCATTTTAATTTTATAAATGCAAAAGTGGTCTTAAAGTGTGCGTAAATGTATGATCGAGCACCAAGAAAAATATATTTTTCATTCGATTGATTTTGTAACAATAACATTGGACAAACAGAATGATACCCCACATTTGCTTACTTTCCCCTAAAAATCTCGATAGCGCATAGAATCCATGCTTTGCCCAAAGAGCACTCCACTTGGACACACGTGTTTCCAATCTATGTGTACACGCAAATACCTCGTCCGTCGGGGAGCAAGCAAACTAGGGGTGCAAGGCACTTGTGTAGGAGTGCAAAAAGGGAAGGTAACAAGACAGGGAACTGGGGGTGAGAAAGTAAAAAAAAGAGAAGCAAGGAGGGAAACTTTTTCAGTGGCCAACCCAATTTCACTATGGTCCCTCTGCGTTAAACTCATCTTCATTGGCACCAGGCCATGAATTTCAAATTACGCCAATGGGGGGTGGGGGGGGGGGGTACATTTAGCTCTTTGCCAGCCCTCGCTAATTTACTTCACGACGAACCGCCAAATATTCTTTTACGCATTGTAGTTAACTACTCTAGTTTTACTAAATTTTTAAGATTTGATCCGCACAATCTATTTTGTATGAAAGAAAATTCGTCATTGAGTAGATTCTTTACAAAACAAAGGCATTGGCATACTCTTTAAAACGTAATAACTTTGTTATGATTGAGCCTCTCGACTTCAGCTGTTGCGAAATGATAGCAGGTTATTAGTTTAAATGAATACCGTATTTTTGTCGGATTGCGTGTATCCAAATTGTCGGAATAGTAAAAAGTGTAGGAAAAGTCATTTTATCAACTTTTTGATCTGAGCTTTCGGGTTAGAAAAGTCGTTCAATTATATTCTGCTTTAAAGAGTGTACCAGTACTCTTATTCGACACTGTATATGTATTCTCATTTCTAAAATATTATGAACAATATATAAAAACGCATTGGACAAATATTTTTTATACCAAAATCGTACGCGTCAAACAAGAAACTAATTGAACAATGAAATGTACTTAACAGAAATATTATACAAACATTGTTATATTATAATATTTTCTTTCGTTTGTGATGCAGATGATTCAAAAGTAATAATTTGTAATACACATTTGATCTAAACATTTGATCAATGAAAGTCTGAATGACGGTACACGAGTCGTTTGAATGGAATACATTTGCTTTGGAGTGCAGATGGTTTCGATAACGATATGCCTGGAGAGATCGAGGCGCGACGGTCATTGAGAGCGATTCATGTCAAACATCATCAGTAATGGATTCAATGAGTGGGAGTTACAGTAATCAATTCGTACGAGGCTGTTTCCCTATCCCGATTTGCATATCAATGAATATCCAGGGGAACGTATTAAAGACACCGTTTACTTTCACATAACCAGATAATAATAAAACTACTTCATTGCTCGAAATCAATCTTTCTTAAAAAAAAAAAAGATACAGCTACTGGAATTGCTAAAAATATCAATCTTATTAAAGAAACTGTTAATATTATTCCTTGGATAGAGTCGCTAATAACTCAGCGTAGTGGTGGATGCGGTTTAAAATAAATTAATTAAAAAAGGAAGTACTGCCATTAACATCCAATCATTTTTATCAATTGTTTACGACAAATGGAACAAATGGCCCGTTTATTTCGAAAGCGTAAGTCCATTTTCTTTTAGTTTGAGATATTAAAAATGTTTGCGTCTGCATCCATTCGAAAATTCAGATGAGGTCTATTTATGTTTTCCACGTTTCTATGTGTTTAGGTACATATAAATTTTTATTTAGTAATAATCCTTTTGACAATTAACTAGACCAATACTTTTTTTCAAGATCATGAAAGAAGCTTCACTACTTTCAAGATAAATGACTCTGCAATTCCATTTAGCAAACGAGATTTAAATTGATTAAAACAAACAAATAGATTTAGATTTACATAATAAGTTGTTTGTAAGTAAACAGTTCACATTAAAATATATAAAAATTTATCGTTTTCTCAATTTTTTTGAAAAATGGACTTTACGCCACTTTCAAAATAAACGGTCCAAATATCTCAAATTAAATTAACACTCTCACTGCCGTAGGTAGGTCTTTGTAGACCCAGGAAGCACTCTTTGTTGTTCATTGCGTTCCTATATTTCCTATAATGTTAAGGTTCTCGAAGTCCTTTATGCACTTCATAATTTATTATACTTGATCGGAATTTTTAAGATAGATGGCCTACAATTAATGATTACGACTGTTTTATTAATAGCAAGATTTAACACCGGCCGTATTTCCTATAATGTTAAGGTTTTCGAAGTCCCTTATGCGCTTCATAATTTATCTTACTTGATCGGTATTTTTAAGATGGCTGACCTGCAATTAGTAGTTACGACTGTTTTATTAATAACAAGATTTAACGACGACCGTATTTCCTATAATGTTAAGGTTTTCGAAGTCCCTTATGCATTTCATAATTTATCGTACTTGATCGGTATTTTTAAGATAGGTGTCCGGCAATTAGTGGTTACGACTGTTTTATTAATAATAAGATTTAACGACGACCATATTTCCTGTAATGTTAAGGTTTTCGGAGTCCCTTATGCGTTTCATAATTTATCGTACTCGATCGGTATTTTTAAGATAGGTGTCCTGCAATTAGTAGTTACTACTGTTCTATTAATAACAAGATTTAGTGAAGGCCGTGCGAGCGTTAAGCACGAACTTTCCCGGTTTCAACCGGCCCCTGAAAATAATTTAAAGATCACGATCGAGGAAATAGGGAGAGCGGGCGGAGTTTCGGCGTTTCATTCGATGAACATTCGATAAGTCGAGGACGAATCTCTCTTAAGCGAATGCTCGAAGTCTCCCGGCGCGGCGTTCCCTCATGCGATGATTGCAATCAGAGCCGCAAGAAGCGTATTTTACGAAACTTCGATTCTCGCGCGGCGAAGCAATCGGACGAAAAAATCCGACGAGTCGCGCGGGGTACGTCTTAAATTTCATCCGGGGAAAAAGGTAGAGATTGGCGTGGCGCGGATCAGAGCCACCGTCTGAAATGCGAAAGTGCCTCGTCCGTGGAAAGATTCGTCGATGGGGCGAAAAGGATGGAATATCATGTACCGGGAGGATGGAGAGAGATATACATATATATAAAAGTCGTGACGTAGGAAAATAGAGGAGAACCGAGATGGTTCGGGTCCTGTGTTTTCCAGCACTCTTCGAAAATTGCATGGCAGAGCCAGCATAAGTATTTTATATCGAATAGTTCAATGTTTGCCGAGCAACCGGAGCCAATTCGCCCGATGGCCATTCGACGCCAAGATCAACAATTTATGATAAAATTATTCGCGAATATTTGAATGGTAAGGATAATATCGAAACGGGCGCGGGCGAAAACTGTTCAGTTTAATAATACACCCGTCTAGTCGCTGCCCGGATCGAACAATGTTCGATGATTGATCGGTAGAATTTCTTTGGAATCTCCCCGTTGCATCCGCGCTCTTCAATTCGCAGATCGTTCGTTACACTGCAGAGAAACCGCGGGTGAATTAATGTCAGATTTCTGGTATTTTAATAACATTACGATAATTAACTTGCTCCGGGAGCGTTCGATGGTATTAATTAATTTGCACAAAGTTGTTCTTTTTGGTAATTTGATACCAATCGCAAATAACAAACAATGCAACGAGTTGTATCCTTCGAGAATATGAAAGGAAAAATGATACATAAAGATAGATGGGTCAATAAAACAAAATTGAAAACGATTTATTGGTACACGAGTACCCAAACTACTTAAGAAATATTGTAAGACAGGTAGCTGTAAGTGGAACGTGGATTTATAAAAAATGTTCAGCATACAAGAGTTACAGTGATTAACACTGTCGTTTGTTAAATTTTAATAAAGCAATTCGTGCTACCGTGCCGTGTCGCAGTAGTGTCGCGTTTAAAGTCGTATAAAAACAGGAGGAAGGAATGGGGGGACGGAAGTGAGACAAATCTCTAGGTCTCCTTCATTGCGACGACAGGGGTCCGGTAGTTTCATTTCCTTCGAGCGCGGTTTCACGTTCCGTTATTAGCCTAACCGTCCGAAGTGGTTGGCCGGGAATGGTGAACGACGATTTCGCGCAGTTGACCCTTCATTGAGAAAGTGCCAAAGGAAAGCACGTTTTCCCATATTACGACGCTACGGATAAGCGGAAGTAATGACGCTACTCCGACTATCCTGTTTAGCCTCTCACCCGTCGCTTTATGCTTCGAGCGAAACATACTTTCATTTATGAAAATGGACGGATCTCTTGGAAATTGAACGGGCAGAATAAAAAGGGTAAACGTATTGATTTAGTTTACAAATGATGTTACATCGACTTTATTATCTTGTTACATTTTTATTGAAACATCAATTTTATCCACTCGTTTAAGAATAATAGATAATAATGCACTAACATTATCACCCTCTATTTCAAGTAAATTTATCTAGATAAACTGCACGTGAAAGTACAAGATATAAAACCAGAATCTCTCCTTTTTATTTTTTAAATGAGAAAAAAGATAATCTTGAAGTTTGTGGTTTAAAAAAACATGTCTTATGGAAATGGACACATTTCCCTCTTGGAAATTGAATGGAGAAAATGAAAAGGGAAAACGTATTGATTTAGTTTACAAATTATGTTTCATGGACTGTGTTATTTTATTATATTTTTATTAAAGCAGAAATATTATCCATTTGTTACAGAATAACAATACACTAACATTATTATCCTCTTTTTCAAATAAATTTATCTGGACAAACTGCACGTGAATGTACAAAATACGAACCCGGAATCTCTCCTTTTTATTTTTTAAATGAGAAAAAAAGATAATCCTGAAATTTGTGGTTAAAAAAAACATGTCTTATGGAAATGGACACATTTCCCTCTTGGAAATTGAATGAGGAAAATGAAAAGGGAAAACGTATTGAATTAGTTTACAAATTATGTTATGTATACGAAACCAGAATTTTTCACTTTTCTTTTTAAAATTAGAAAAAAAGATAATCTTGTAGATAATAAAAGATAATCTTTACACGCCATCAGAAGTTATATCACACTGTTTGTTATACAAGTGTAAGTCTCATGAGCTCTCCAGTCGCAGCACCCTATTTTACGTTACTTGTTTTTATTTTTTATTACACCACACTCGTAGTTAAAACTGCCCAAAAGTTTCACACACCGTTTGAAATATATCACAGTTTGCAACTGCAACGGGTTAATAGTTAAACAATAACGGAATAAAATACCGTGGCCATTCGTCTCGGCTTACACACCGGAAGCTAACGATCAAACTTTCCTAAATTATTTCCATAAACGCATCGTCCCCTCGTTTCCCTTTCACCCTAACGATCATTATTAACGCGAGCCACTGTGACCGTGACAAAGTTCGAAGTTTCGACGTATTTATTTAGGCAACGAGGA
This sequence comes from Holcopasites calliopsidis, assembly GCA_023838395.1. NCBI lineage: Eukaryota > Metazoa > Arthropoda > Insecta > Hymenoptera > Apidae > Holcopasites > Holcopasites calliopsidis. Next base: position 584,101 of record JALHAQ010000049.1, read on the forward strand.
GAAACTTCCTGTCGGCGAACAGTTTCGCGAGATTCATCATCTTCGATCTACGAAAATTGCTCGCTCAATGAAAATTGCGCATTTCCCTTAATTTCCCATCGGCGTAACTGGGACTTTTGTTTTAGGGGGCCCGGGTCCCCTAAGTTTCGTCCAAAATCCTACCTCCTATGGGGGCCCAATCTTACATAGTTAGGGCCAATGATCGAACTCCTCTTTCCAAGAAAATATTTGTTTATAACTCGCAAAGTTTTTCCTTCTACCTTACTTGAATTAATAATCCAGACTAATAGCTCGCTGCTCCGTGTTCCTTATTTACATTTATTCTGTTTCGTGACGTGGTTGCATTATCCCTCGCAGTTCGTCATCGTGACGTACCGCATAAAAGCATCGTTACATGATATTTCAGAATGATAAATTGTTTGCCCCGTTGAAATATCCACTCCGTGCAAATCCCCTCTGCGCTTCTTCCCTCGAAGCCCCGACGACACCGCGCCACAATCCCTCCCAACCGATTCTCCGAAGGAGTGAGAAATATCGAGGAAATAAAAATTCATTGCGCACTCTTTCTCCCGAATATACAGCGTATTGTGCCGAGACAATGAACGGCGGCGGGGAAACAAAAGAATGAAGGCGGGGTAGGCATAGCGGAACATATTATAATCCACCCCCCCGAACGAATATAATGCAACGTTATAACAATTTACTTCTTCTCGGCGGTATGAAATTATTCGAACGGTACGGAGGGCCGAAGAGAATTGGTCACAATGGTCCGACGCGCCATTATAACCACCTGCACGGTCGTGTCGTAAATAGGGAACCCCGAAGGAACGGTGCTATGAAAATGGATAGAATCGTGAATCGTGCCGTTTGAAAAATTATCGACGAACATCGCTCGCACCCTTGCCCCTCGACGACTATTCGCTTCGTGTAAACGTTGGTGGAAGGATTTCTCAATTACACCCTTGTACGCTACCATCGACGTTGTCAGGTATATAGGGGAAGGTGCAAGCAGTAATTCGTTTGATGGAGGTGAAACGAAATCGAGCAGCTCAGAAGGTGAGAACAAATTAAAAACACATAGTCGCTGGAAAATGGAAAGTTAAAAGTAGATTTTTACGATTCGAGCATTAAGATAAATTACTCCATCAGCGACCATGTCCCCATTAGTAACCAGTTATACTATATTTCATGCTATTCGAAGTATTAGGCGAAGCGTTAGGTAATCTAACATTTGAAATATTATAAGTTGGAGTTCCTGTTTTACTACTTTACATATTATTTCGCTGTTATAATTTGTTAGCAAGTATTAATTAATATGTAAACGTAGAACTGTTAAACATAGACATTAGATAGTTTAGTACATCTTATGGGCATAGACAGAAATATACATCTTAGAAATTGAACGAGGAAGAATAAAAAGAGTAAACGTATTGATTTAGTTTACAAATTATGTTTCCTGGACTGTATTATTTCATTACAATTTTATTACATTTTTATTGAAACATTAATTTCGTCCATTCGTTTAAGAATAATAGATAATAATACACTAACATTATCACCCTCTACTTTAAATAAATATATCCAGATAAACTGCAGGTAAAAGTACAAAATATAAAACCGGCATTTCTTTCTTTTATATTTTGAACGAGAAAAAAGATAATCTTGAAGTTCGTGATTACACTGTACACATCATTACTAGTGCATACTGCTTTTCACGCAATTGCAAATTTCATTAGTTGTCCAGTTGCAGCACCCTCTGTTCCGTTACTTGCTCGTTGCTTAAAAGTCTGTCATTGCTGTTCGAAATTCTTGCTTGGACAGCGAGCATGGTGCACAGGGAGAGCAAGAATTATCCTAACAGCCAATCTCATTCGAACCTATGAAACAGACACGATCGCGCGAGGAATCTTTGGGTCGCACCGCCACTTTTTCTCTTTTTGTTTGCATCGGCCGAATGTTGCTCATGCTCTTTCCCATCGAACCACGTGCCTTTTTATACGTGTCGATGGTAGGAAACGGGCGTCTCATCCCGTATTAACCCAGTTTCGGTCGTTCGGTGTTTTTTGTTTTCGCTGCTCTTTCTAGCGTTGGTTCCGCTGGCGTTTCCACGAGAGTGGCGGTATTTCAGCGAAGTGGTAAGGATGATATATCGATGGTATACGTCACGCGGGGGGATGTGTTTGTGTTTTCTATTAGGCTAATCAGGACCGTGACTGGGAATACACTGAGGTAGATGCGTGTCGGTCGAGTAAGAAAGATGTGTATGCGTAGGTGTACGTGCGCGGAGGGTAGCTTGATGCGAGCACGTAGGGTGTATAAAGGCTGGAATCGAGGGTGAAGTATACAGTGGTTGAAACAACGATAAGTTGCACTACCCTAGCTGAACTATTTAACTTTTTTATTCGTATCCGCGTTGTTGGAAGTGTATCGACAATCTTTGGGCAATATTAGCGCGGAGGATATACCCCAATGGCAAACAGTATAATAACGTTGCTGAATTGGGAAACGGTATCAAAGAGGCGTGGTCTCAAAGTACGCCACAGACATTGCACAAATTAATGGATTCAACGCAGAAAAGAATATTCGAAGTAATTAAACACAGAGGAGGACCCTATTGAATATTAAATTCTTTTAGTTATTCTAGCTTTTTTAAATCTTTTTCATTTACTTATTTGATGTATAATCAGCTCTAAAGCTATTAGCGTCCACTGCTACATTCGATTATAATACATTGTTACATTTGTAATGCAAAAATACAAAGCGAACCTACGTTTATTTTGCACACTTTTGTAACAGAAGATCTAATTCGTCCTCTCAAATAAAATTGAGTAAAAATAGAAGTATAGCCTTTACGGTTATAGTATTAGTAAAAATGATTATATTTCAACTGAACCATGTGTTTTGTTAATATTATTTTAAAAAATCATTATTCTTAAGAAGTATATTATTGAAAAGAAAAAAGAAAAGAAAATAGAGTTACACACTAAACTAAGGTGAACCTAGAATTATTTCAGCCACTGTATGCGAGGGATAGCAACTAAAACGGAAACGGGTCGATAGAAAATTAACCACCGGGCCAGTTATACTGTAAACCGCATAAATTGGAATTTTAAATTGAAGACAGCGGTTGGTCCGTCAGGGGTGGAAGAATTCAGATGAAATGGTGGTGTCTGGTTGCACCATCCACGGCAAAGATTTTATCGTCGAATGGGGAGAAACGATGTATGTATTGTGCTCACTTGGCTGCGCCGCCCGGAGGATTGTTCTCGTCATGTGCGAGATGAAACGAAAATGAAGCTGAGCGTCATTTGGCGTCGACTGTCTCGTGAACCGTGGAATACTCGGTCTCCGGAAGTTTGTAGCGCGGTACTGTGTATGTACCTTTCCGGTTTGAATTCGTTAATTGAATATTCCCGTTCCTTCCTCGTGGATGGTGTCACTTGATTGAATGATTGAGTTACGAATCCTGCTGGAGAAGATGAAAATGTCATTTTGGTGAAATATTTAATGAAATATATTATTTACACTCTCTGTGGGCTAGGCTTATGTCGAAGAGAAACAGCTGTGGGTAAGGCGTTCCATGGAAATCGCCGACATAGGTTGCACCCACGCAAAACTTCGTCGGCACCGGACTTCACAAGACTTCACCGACACCAGACTTCCCTGGCACAAGGGTTTATCGACATAAGACTTCGCCAAGCCTCATCGACACCGGACTTCCTTCCCCGGCACTAGACATCATCGACACCAAACTTTCCCGGCACTAGACTTTATGGACACCAAACTTCGCTGACACTAGACTCCAACGATAATAACATTGATCAACAACTGCAGCGGTCGACACAGAGTTAAACCAACTATTTAACATAGCAGTCGTTGATAAAAGTTATTGCCGGTGAAAAATACCGGACTTCATCAACATGAGACTTCACCGACACCAAACTTTACCGATGCCAGACTTCGCCGACCACAATTTTGATCGACACCTCCTATAAAAATAGTTGGTTTAGCTCTGTGTCGATCATTGTAGTTGCCATTCAAAGTTATTGTCCATGAAAGACACCAAACATCACGGACACCAGACTTTACCAACACTAGACTTCATCAAAAACAACTTTGACTAACAACTACAATGATCGACACAGAGTTAAATCAACTATTTAGTATAGCAGGTGTTGATAAAAGTTATTGTCGGTGAAAGACACTAAACTTTATCAATGCCAGACTTCACCGACACCAGACTTTACTGATCCCAGACTTCACCAACGACAACTTTGATCGACACCTGCTACACTAAATAGATGGTTTAACTCTGTATCGACCAATGTAGTTGTCAGTCAAAGTTATTGCTCATGGAAGACACCAAATATCACGGACACCAGTATTTACCAACACTAGACTTCACCAATAACAACTTTTACTGACAATTACAATGATCGACACAGAGTTAAATCAACTATATAGCATAGCAGGTGTTGGTGAAAATTGTCGTCGGTGAAGTCTGGCATTGGTAAAGTCTGGTGTCGGTGAAGTCCGGCAGCGGTAAAGCCTGGTGTCGGTGAAGTCTCATGTTGGTAAAGTCCGATGTGTTACACCGGCAATAACTTTGATCAACAATTGCTATGCTAAATATAATAGTTGGCTCAACTCTGTGTCGATCGTTGTAGTTGCCAGTCAAAATTATTGTCCATGAAAAACACCAAACATCACGGACACCACACTTTACCAACACTACACTTCACCAACAACAACTTTTACTGACATCTACAATGATCGACGCAGAGTTAAGCCAACTACTTAGAATAGCAGGTGTCGATGAAAATTGTCGTCGGTGAAGTCCGGCATCAGTAACGTCTGGTGTCAGTGAAGTTTCATGTTGCTGAAATCCGGTGTTTTTCACCGACAATAGCTTCGATCAACAGCTGCTATACTAAATAGTTGATTCAACTCTGTGTTGATCATTATAGATGTCGGTCAAGCTTGCTGTCAGTGACGTCTAGTGTCTACAAAGTTGTTGTCGGTAAAGCGTAGTGTCAGTGAAGTCTCATGCCTGTAAAGTCTAACATGGATGAAGTCTAGTGTCGGTCAAGTCTAGGGACTGCAAAGTTGTTGCCGGTAAAATCTAGTGTCAGGGAAGTCTGGTGCCTGGAAAATCTATAATACGGGTGAAGTCTAGTGTCGGTGAAGTCTCGTAACCTGTGAAACCTGTGCCGGTGATTACCACGAGACCCGCGTACAAGTGCAACTGATATTTCTGAAGACATTTCCTTCGAACGCACACACCGGAGGAATTTATAACTTTCCAAGTTAGCCATGTCGGCGCGCGAAAAGGTACTAAGTGCGCTGATATAATCCACTCTCCCAGCTGGTGCCTGCTAGAATTTTCGAAACGACGATCGAATCAGCGCCAGGTCTCAAAGGGAGACTCGCCGCTCTACCTACCCTCAGGCTCGAATCTCTACGGCACGGCGTGCCGACAAAACTCGATATCGTTCGTGAAAGTAGAGTCGTGTGTAGTTTGTAAACTCGATTACTCAACTACTTGGACATAATCGCTTGTCGAAGCGTACGATTCCTGACCTGTACTCCGGAACGCCTTTTATACGTTCGCCTCCACCCCTGAACGGCTGTAGGGTGAAACTTCCGTGGGATCGCGAACGCTTCCGTCGATATCACACCAGAAATGCTATAAACCAGCTGGGATCATTGACAATTTGCTATTCTATATTTATAACAACATCCTATAATCTCATGTAAATAAAATAAATAATATCCTATACTTCTTTGCGTTTAGCGTGTATAATAAAGGGTTCTAGTGCTCATAACAACAATTAATATCTAATCAAAGAAAAGATTCAAATGTGTCGAAGCTCCTCCGAATAACGAGATTCGGAACCGATCTTCTCGGAACCGTCTTCCCCGCAACCCGCTGTTCCACCTTAACCATATTCCACTCCGCGAGCGTAATCAACGTAATGACCCCAGAGACGTAATTACTGAGGTTGAAACCGTAGAATGGCGAGATCATCGAACATCTGTCGCGTTGCTACACGACATCCTCCTTTATACAGCCGGGCTCATCTCGAACGACAGCGTGTTAGCGTTGAATTCGAAATGTCTACGATCCCGGGACGCGCGCGACATTCTTCGAGACGGGCCAAGAACTCGCGCGCAGAGCTAAACTGTCGCCGAGGAAATCGCCGTGATGTATCTCGTGCCACCAGCTACGCGGCACGAAACAAAGTTTTTGCCGAGAGACAGAAGCCAGGAAGGAACTCGAGTGCTGCGGGCAAGAAGGAGAAAGAAAAGGGAAGCACGCGAGCTGCGGGACAAATATGCAAATTGTATTGCCATTTGTAGCGACTGCGAGACGAGACCACGGTGGCGATATAACCCCGGCTGTGGCGTGTTTGAAAAGCGGGCCACAGAATGGTACGGAGTGTAATAGTAACCGGTTAACAGGGGGATCTATTAACCGGCTAATAATAAAGGAACTTTTAAGAATTTATTATGAAAAAAGCGCTAAACCGATTTCTTTAATACTTGGAGTACACTTTACCATCCAATTGCATTATATGACAAAATTGTTGTTGTCGTGAAAGCTCCACGAATATGCGCACGTTCCTTTCATCCGAAATGAAGGAACCAAAAAGCATTCTTTAACTTAAGAGTGTACGCTCAGCATAAATCTGTTTTCAAACTGAAAAAAAAGAAAATGAAGACATTCAAAGAAATGCAATACCATCAAATGAAAAGTACTAAATAAAAAATTCCTAATAGAATTAAACGTGCGGATTCGTGCAGCGAAGAAGATACCAAATAATATGTTTATGCAAGGCCAAGTCGGTCAATTGAATATTTCTCTAGTTACACTCGCCGACGTGAAATTTGACGAGCTGCACATATGTCCCTGTATCTGTAATATTTATAGAATTTTCAAAACCACAAAAATTCGTTTATTTATTGCAGCTGTAAACTAAAGTATCCTCTAAGTTTACAAGTAATTGGTTTAACATTCTCTTCACAATAAATTCCTAAAAATTCCTTTGTTTTCAGCCATTTACACCGGGTTCGGTCTTAAAGCAACAAATACCACTTGTTTCTCGCTGTACGCGACAGCCAGCGAGGGTTGAAGTATTGTGCGGGCTGACGTACGGAAAAATGACGGTCCGGTTGAATTACGAGCCTGGCCACACGCTTGGAAATAAATCTTACCGGTCGCGTAGAAATTGGGTAAAATATAGGCATGGATGAGACCCACCGGGCGACTTTTGTTTGACTCCGAGGGAACTTGTCCACCGATTCTTGTAGTCACTCTTAATTTATTTTTCTCCTCTCTCTCTCGCCTACAATGAGCTAGGGAATTGAATCGAGTTGGTCTTAACATTTCGACTTCGGTGAAATTCCGTTTCCCGGAGTAACGATATTTAAGTGGATTAACTCGAGTTACCGATAATTGCGAGGACGACTTTCAGTATAGTCTTTTCCCACGAATGAAGTTCCTATAAATTCTATATTTAGTTCGTTTTATTCGAATTCAATTTCGGGTTAAGAGTTTAAGGAACCACTTCTACCGATACGTGTTGCAAGATCCTCAACGAAACGATAATTTTAAACAAATGAAAAATTTTAAAAATCATTGCTATCGTTACGTGTTGCCAAGATCCTCAACGAAACCATGACTTTAAACAAATTAAAAATTTAGGAAACCATTCCTATCGTTACGTGCTGCTAAGATCCTCAACGAAACAATAATTCTAAACAAATTATAAATTTAAGAAACCATTTCTATTGTTGCGTGTTGCAAGATCCTTAACGGAACGATCATTTTAAACAAATTAAAAATTTAGGAAACCATTCCTATCGTTACGCGTTACAAGATCTTCAACGAAACGATGATTTTAAATAAATAAAAAATTTAAGAAACCATTCCTATAGTTACGTGTTGCAAGATCCTCAACGAAACGATAATTTTAAACGGATTAAAAATTTAAGAAACCATTGCTATCGTTACGCGTTGCAAGATCCTCAACGAAATGATAATTTTAAACCGGTCCCTGCCTCGCGCCTCGCTATCAAACGACCCGGATATTAGCCCGTTAATTAGCAACCACGGAATCACTTTATCGAGAATCGCGTGACGAATGGAGCCGGCGATGGATTGGAATGTCTGTTAATTTAACCAACAGGCCCGTGTCGGTCGTGGAAATTATTAAAACGCATTGTTCAATTATGCATGCAACCAGTTGATATCGAATGCAGATTTCGCCAGGTTCGAGCAAAACCGGTTACATAATCGACCGCGCCATCGAATCTACCCAGGCGAAGCCGTTCTTCTAAATCGTGAATCGCATTAAATTGATAATGTACCTGGTCGAGTGTCGATTCCATAATTTCGTTATCGCTACTCAAAATACACCGTGATAAATAAAATAAGAGATAACGGCAGGTACTTTCGAACATAAATGTTAGAGCAAGTGATGTAAATATGGGCTAGACTTTATTTCAGGCATTATTGTAAAACTAGTTGAGGATTTAAAAAATTTAATACCACAGCGATTATCTATAGCATGCTTACTATGCGATATACTCTTCAAATAAGCTGAACAAAGATCGCGTTTGTTATAAATGATGTATTTAAATTGAGAAAGGAAATGCAGGTGTTTCAAAGTGTGATCTAAACATGGGCCACCCTTGAAATAATCTAAATGAAAAGAAAAAACTGCATACATTCGGGCTGAAATAAATTCAAACATGTCCCAAATGCTTGTAAGAAGAGTGAAATGCTAATAGTATATTTACAGTAGTTGCAAAGGTAGATATATTTATTAGATGGATCTATTTATTAAACGATCTATATTTTTTTAAAAACTTGCCATGTCAGCAATGCAGTGCTGTTGGCAAATTAGCTGTTAGCCCCAACAGATTATTAAATAAGAAGAAACATCCCTGTGAAATCTTTGGAGATGGTAAAATAAGTCGAATGACACATTTTACAATACATCACGTTAATGAAACAAATACAAGGCATTATCTGCTTCCCCTGGCTTTCATTGGTTCATAAACCGTTGCTTCCCAATCTTACTACTAACGTGGAGCATCTGTATGATCCCAAACTTCAGCTAAATAACTCGTATTTGGAACCATCTCCTCAGTAAAGAAAGTAGGTATAAGTTAAGAATGAATTAGCCAAGAACGAAGAGAATAGCTGCATTAGTTTTCAGTCTTTCTTCATGTTTTCTTAAACTCGGACCTTTACTCACTAGGGTGCAGCACCTAGCATGATCTTAAACTTCAATTAGTCCATATTTAGACTCTGGCCCATATTCGAACCATCTCCTCTAAATGAAACCTGCAACGACAGGAACGTGGCAAACGCAGTTTCGCGATTCGCCCCCCCCCCCTTATTTAATTCTAAAGGAAACGGAGACGCAGTCATTAAATCGGAGTTACCCGTTCCATAGGATGCGACGAGGAAACAACGCGCACCATTTGCGACGCAACGCGGCGGAAGTGAAACTCGCTTAGTCGGTCGGAGCCTAGCTTGGAGATGCGCGAGTTATAAAATCGCAATTTGCCGGCTTCTCGCCTGCTGCAATGGCGACTAACGAGTGTAACATCGCCCGGTCGGGACGGAAAAGTAGGTGTTTGCGATTCGTAAGGTTGCTAGGAATACGAGACGCCCACGCGATTTCCGACGTTCCGCCCGAGGAAATATCATCCCCTACCTGTTTATCTAGCGGCGAACAAAAGAAAAACGCGGACGTCGAGCTGTTCCTCTCGCGGCTCGTCCGTGATCATCGGAGGAAACGAAGAAAGAGAGGGAAGCACAGCGAGGAATTTGTATAATTCTGCAACTCTCCACGAGTATTAAATAATAATTCGAATTCTCCGGTGAAGAATCGTTGGCCGCTTTCCCCTCGCTATTTAATTATTAAACGAGATTGTGCGTTATCATGTTTTTACCACGGCGCGACTGAAGACTTCAAAGAAGGAAAATTCTCTTCACAACAATTTGCCTTTCTTTTTTTTAATTTCTAGACTTGGAGAAACAGAATTAATATTGCATTTCAGCGGGGCTTGGAAATTCAGGATGAAAGACACGTTAGTAGTTAGTGCGATTGTAAATTAAGATTGCAAGCTGGAGATACTAATGAACAGCTCCCTTTTATTTTTTTGTTTCGTTCCCGTGATTGTAAGAGGCTCTGAACGTTAAAACATCCGGCGTCTCATTAATCCTTTCTCCAAGGTGCACCCCGTTCCCACGGAAGTATCGATGGATGTTCGGGTGCATGTTTGATCACAAGACACTCGTATTCCAACGAAATGAGGGTCTTGTTATCTTCGAGTCGATATCGGTGCACTGACCTTTTATCAAATGAATTTTATCTTCGATCGTAGATGAAAATTGTACCGGCACAAAAAGTATCGTCAATATTTCAAATTTATGAACATTATCGTACGCGGAGACGGTCAAAATATACAGAATGTCCCACGCGACTGGAACGTATTGTAACTCCGTTACCAGTGCAGTTGCAGAAAAATGGCGAGACAAAGGATTGAACTGTTTAAACCGTTTAAAAGAGTACTACGTCCGTAGGATCATGTTTTTCTCAAAAGTTTGCAACGGTGCATGTCCAATAAACGATTTCACTATTGCTTTAACGGAAGTGCATATCTCTCTTTACACAAATATACTTCCCTTGTCATTTTGCCTGAAAAAGTATTGAAGCACAATAGCAAAAAGGTGTTTAATTATCGATATATTTAAAAAAATGTCTTTACTGAAGAAGATATTCAAATACCTCTCCATTGTGTTGTCCATTTTTCAAAGGACGCTTTTCAATTGCTTTCATCACAGAGTTAAGATGATTTGTCTGGTTCGTCTTGCACTTTGCAGTATTCTTCATTCTTTCAGACCTTCTGTATTTTACATTTGAATATCCTCTTCAGTAAAAACATTTTTTTTTATATCTCGATAACTAACCATTTCTATTGTACCTCAATACTTTTTTTATACAGAATGCCGAGTGGAATGTACCGGTGTAAAGAACAATGTACATCTCCATTAAAGAAATGATGCAATCGTACATTGCACGTGCACTGTTGTACTTTGTTCAAAAAAAAACATGGTTCTATAATGCTCCTTAAACCATGCGTATTTTATCTGTGACATTTTTCTGTAACTTCACTGATAACGGAGTTGCGGCCTGTTCCAGTTGCTTCAGACACCATGTACTGTAGATACATGTAATTAGACATCGGATTTTTATGCAAATTCATATTTTCGCGAATGTAGTTAAAAAAGCTGAACTCTGGTAGCAAGTTATTTTTTCACTTACTAAATATTTCGAAAAGCATAACAATTTGGATATTTTGTATATTTTTCCTGATTACGTGCAATCTGTCTAATTTTGCACCTTTAAATTGTCTAGAAATGCATAAAAATCCGGAGCCTACGTATAATATTGTTAATATTGCGAAAATATTGAGATCCTTGAAATATTGATAATACACATTGATCATTTGAACGCTCCATTAGACATGCACGTATGCCTACTAATCCAATTTTTAATGAATTTACATCGATTAGAAAAATCGAAATTAATGTTTCACAAGTCACTCATTGTGCACAAAAAAAGAGACTTGTGAGGAAGAAATTTTTTATCGAGAATAAATATTGTCCGTGATTAAAGGGAGAGAGAGAGAGAGAGAGACCGCGAAGATCGAGAAAGGGGCGCAGGAGAGCGACACTGTTAAAGTCGTGGAGCGTTATAATTCAATCCGCACGGTTAGTCGGGCCGCGGCAATAAATATTCCCGCTTGGCGAAAACTCGCGGGTTAACGCGCGTAAGTGAATCAGCGGTGCTGTGCGACGAAGCGTGGACCTCGCGCTCGCCGCGGAAATGTCAGCGGGATTCGCATTACTGCCGATCGTCCAAGCCGGATCGATGCGTTTCTACCTCGACTGGACAGCCGATTTTTTAACGCGTTTTTACATAATTGTAATTATGTAAGGGTGAACCTTTCTCAAGTGGACAAAGCATTCTTTGTCTCTTTAACCCTTTGAAGCATTAGTGGCTTCGTTTTAGCCCATCTAGCCTTTTATTTCTTCTTAGCTGACTGAAATTCAGTAGTTTTATGTGCTGTGCCTCAAAGGGTTAAAAGGGAATCCCCATTCAGAACCGACAATCCTCGAGAATCTTTTACATACAAAATGACTAGCTTGTTGTAGGTCAAATGTTTTAAAATTTGCTATACGTGTTTGGTTATATTTTAAGATGACACAGTGTAATCTTCACGTCATCGCCTTTAATTATTATTTGAATCATCGTATGATTCCCGTAGGTTGACACTTTTCATGGCGGCATGAATTGATCAATCTTCTTCAAACTTGACAGACATATAATAAAATAGGGATCCCTTTATCTTGTGAACTAGACTTATTTCAATATCGACGGTAGTTTCTTTCCTATTACTTGAACAAGTCTCAGTTTCAATGAATCTCTGCTTTATACGCCTACTATTTTTCCAATCAATTTTCTTTTTCTAAATCATTCTAGTTCACAAGATAAAGAGATCTTTATTTTGTATGTGTGTAAAGCTTGAAGAGGATCGATCAATTTCAAATTGCAAATGCTGCGGGGATCCTACAAAAATTTGAATAATAATAATAGATATAATTGCATAAAAGTCGCACCCGTTTTGTCTGGAAAAAACAACCAAGCATGTATACCGAATTTAAAAGCATTCGACCTATAACAAATTAACCATTTTTTATCTTAAAAATCGTCTAAAATTAACAGCTCTGAATGGGAATACCCCCTTAAATTATAGCGCGAAGGATTTATGGTAGATTTGCTTAACACCTTGATCATTTTTAATTAGCATTCCAATTGCATTCTGCGCGGACAAATAAACCATGTAGACGTCCCGCGACAGTTCCAACTTTTAAAATCTTTAAAAGAACCGTTCAAACAACTTTTAAAACAGCCTTCAACACAGTTATAAATCTTTAACGCGTAGTTTCGCTGGCGACGCGCCTCTCGTTGACGAAATAGACGCGCCGTAGGACCGTCGGTCGACGACCAGGAAGCTTTTCATTATCGAACAAAAGCTTTAGCGGCTCCATTAGACTCCGCCCCGGATCCAGACGTATTAATTGCTGGCTTCTTTTCAGCCCGTAGCTCTTTTCGCGTTCGGCCCGAATCCAAAACGAATCTCAGCGTCATTCAGAACGATCAATGGAACTGCGTCGAAGACGTCAGGGCGATTGAGGATTCGAATAACTAAATTCATGCTTTCGGTAAAGAGCAATATAGAGGTAATGCAGCATATTTGGAATACTGTCGGTATTTGGAAAAGTATTGGACACCCACGCGCCGTGTTTCATGTGGCACACAGTTTATTTAAACGCGCGAGAGTGACAATGGGGGCTCGATCGAGGAATACGCGAGTAAAGGTGGCGGATTTGCCGTTTGAAAAATGAGGTATGTGAGAAGAGGTGGGGGGAGAGTATAAACAAGTGCAGTGATTAGGGATAATAAATGAGAATTATCTAAATTCTCATAGGGTGAGTCTAGTGGAAATGGACTTATTAATAATTCCCAAATTATCTACTAAAAGTGTGCGATGCATCGATATTCTGTTGTTGTAATGTAAAGTAAGAAACGAATCTATTGGTGACTCGCGAAAATTATATTAAGTTTTGTTGAAAATCGATATTACGATATATCTGACAGACACAGAAACGCATTTCTTCGTGCTCCTTAATCAGAGGGCTTACTCGATATTCATTCAATCGCAGTAATTGTATCACGAATGAAACACCAAGTCAGGCATCTCGAATGGTTGTTTAAATTTAAGTGGACCTCTGGCTGCCTAAAGCAAGGAAACTCAGAAGAAGCAACAATGCTACGACTTTCTTTCCAAAAAGTGGTCGAAATCTCCCGGACTTGCCATACATACAGTGGGATCTATTTATTATAATCACGGATATTGTTATCATTCGTCTGTTGTCATCGCAATCACTTGGACCCGAAACATTCTATATTGTTAAAAATGAGTTAAAAATAAAAATTAGTTAAAAATGATCCGTTCATTATAATCAAAGTTCGGTTACTGCGGTCAGTTGTGATAACTACCCTTGATAATTGACAAATGGACCATTTTCCTCGGAAGTTTCTATTAATCAAAGCATACGTTTTATCTTTTATGTTGGCTTCAAAGACAGCCGTTTATAAGAAAAGCAGCATTAATATATGGAATGCTGTATTAGGGTGAGTTTAGCAGAGATGGACCAGAGGGAAAGATAGTGCACACGTTATAATTCTCAAATTATCCACTAAAAGTGCGCGATGCATCCGTATTTTATTGTTTTAATGAAAGCAAGGAAAGGAACGTATCTCTTGGTGTCTCGCAGGGATTTTATTAAATTTGGTTGAAAATAGACGTTTTAACATGTGAAAAGCACCGATATTTCTTTGATTAGTTACAGGATAATAACAAAACAGTCAAAACAAATAAAAATGGACAAAGTAAAAAGTAAAGGAAACAAATAAGATAAAAGTAAAATAACTATTGAAGTAAATATCGACACTATTTTTATACACTAGACTTTATTCTAACATTTAACTATAGAATTCTAATTTGCAAAGATGATTTTTAATTATTATCGTCACGATACTCACGTTGATCCATTTCCTTCACGCACTTGGTGGAGATGGACCGCATTGTTTACAATACTACGCTAGAGATAGCGCTACGCATTGATTGATTAATGAAATATTTGAGTATATTAACATTGTACAGAATATACATTTACACCATTCATTGTTTTTTGTTATACTTTAGCCGAAATTCTCACTAGGCTTCTTTTGTATGTTTCTATTTTGTTATCTATAGTAATAACATTAATAGTAGTAAGTAATAATAGGAATTCATTGTTATTTTACATAAAAATAGTTATTGGAGATTAATTTCACGAACAGTTCATCTCACCTGCAGCAGTAAGGGAGAGACCATCAAACATTGTAGTTTCCTCGCTCTGCAGTTGTTTATTAAAAATATTACATTGCAATCTGTACACACTTTAAACAGGGCCATTCTCTTGACAAGTGCATCAAAATAACGCTGCATTTTTCCAAAATATTCAATATCCGGGCATTTTAGAAGATATGGTCGACCTCTACCAGACTTTCACCTATAGTTTTTGCAATTCAATAATAAGACATTCAGTGGATTCGAAGATAATTTCTTTCTATTTCAATTGCCGGGCATTTTAGAAGACATGGTCGATCTTCTACCAGCCTTGCACCTATAGTTTTTGCAATTCAATAACAAAACATCTCTACCAGACTTGCACCTACAGTTTTTGCAATTCAATAACAAAACATCTCTACCAGACTTGCACCTACAGTTTTTGCAATTCAATAATAAGACATTCAGTGGATTCGAAGATAATTTCTTTCTATTTCAATTGCCGGGCATTTTAGAAGACATGGTCGATCTTCTACCAGCCTTGCACCTATAGTTTTTGCAATTCAATAACAAAACATCTCTACCAGACTTGCACCTACAGTTTTTGCAATTCAATAACAAAACATCTCTACCAGACTTGCACCTACAGTTTTTGCAATTCAATAATAAGACATTCAGTGGTTTGGAAGATAATTTCTTTCCATTTCAGTCGAAAGGTATTTCACCTGTCCCTAGTTGGAAATATCCCTAAAGCTCCCGTATCGTATCGCGAATCAATTTACCCTTTCAACAGGGACGAGGGAGCCTTCGCGTGTATGACGAGCTACACTTTTCGCCGAGTTTCCCATCGTTACCCATCGCGCTCACTCCATTAGCATGCATCAGCATTATTACCTTAGCTGGCATTATCTCCACCGCCGT